>CM073482.1:21297500-22547500 GCA_037074505.1 Albizia julibrissin
AGATCCGGAAGTGCATAATGAATTTTGACAAAGACCATAAATTCAAATGTCAAAGATGAAATAACATTCCCAATCAAACTAAAAGGGAAAAAAACAAATTATACTTGTTTTCAGTCACATCAGCACTTGCAATGGGATTAAAAAATTTAAAATCACAAAAAACTAAATGTATCAAGTATTGAACTAATACTAGACTTGGGATTATTCATGATGAAGTTAACAGTTTAGTTCTTGAAGGATCAGTCCCCTATCAATTCTGTCCTCTGTAGATAAAAACTCTCAATTAAATCTCCAATCGTTTTCACCAATAAAAGGCCCCTCCACTAACCAAACTCACAGTCACTTGATAGTCTTGCTGACCTGGCAAAAACAAGATTCCACGTAGCCATTAATTGTTCTAGATTTACTCAACTTCCTTTGCCTGATTTCTAAACCCTGATAACGGCAGATGAAAATAAACTAAAAAATTAATATTAATTAGTTGAAAATTAAGATTACAAATAAATATAAAGAACAATATCTTAATAGTTTGATTTTATTTTTTTTTTGGATTTTATAATTTAACTATTTATTAGGGCCAGAATAAAAGTTCTATCAGCTCTTTCCTTCCTACTATATCAATTTGGTATTAAATGTAGTATTAACCCATAGGAGCCTCTACCACGCATACAAAATTGAGACAACTCTGAATAAAATAAGGCTTTTTGCTTCATGCTCTTTCCTGATTGCAACAATAAATTAGATTCAGAATTTAATATTTCAAATTATGTTTTACTATTAGCTTGAAAGTATTATATACATTTAAAATTATATAGATTTTATTTTCTTTTTATTTATTACTAAGAGCTATGGAGACAAACATTGGGATTGAAGGATTTCCGCTTGAGTAGGAGAGACAGAATATATGCTTAGCAAATTTAACAAAACGGCAAATTGGAAATTATTTTAATCATATGTTATAGTTTAAGTACATAGGATCGATATTATGAAATAACAGTGAAATTGATGATGTTATGCACAGATACAAGTTGGGGTTGGAATAAAAGAAGGAATCAAGATTCATTTGTAGCTACAAAGTACCTACTAAGCTTAAAGGAAGCTTTACTGAAAAGAAAATACCCATAATGATTGTATACAAAGAAAAAATAGTATTACCTCCTGTTCTTAGTATAAGAACTAGTTGTTATTTTTTAGAGAGGTTAAGAAAGCTTAAGAAAGTCACATTAAAATATTTATATTTATCATTTTTCTTCAAATTAATTTGTCTGACTTATAAACTAATATATAATCTAATGATACACCGCATATGTTATTATTAAGTAACTTATTTAGCTTCCTTAATTTCTCTAACAAAAAAAAAAGTCAACTGGCTCTTATATTAAGGAAGGGAAGAGAAAATTTTTTATATAGTTTTAATTATTTACCAGGTTTATAAAAGTTTTGTTTGGATTTTCCTATTTTCTTTCATTTATAATTTCCCTATTATTATCTTGCATGTTATATATGTATCCTGAGGCTCCATGTAAGGTCATTCATTACAAAGGTTAGATAGCTTTGATTAATTCATTTATAAAAGTTTTATTCTCTCCCACTTTTCTTCTACATCACCTGGTTTCACAATATGATTGAAATCAAGCAAACCAAGACAAACAGGCCCTACTAGTGTTTGCACCTCCAATAAAACAGTCATAGAACAAGGATGTGAAATCAATAAATAATAGCTTACATAATTATTCTTCAAATACATCTTCATTTAATAATCTTATGTATTTGTACAACAAGTGTGACATTAGAACTTTCCACAATTGGTCAAACAAAATTGTAAAGCAGTAATAATCAAAAGAAGAAAGGTTTACTTACTCATGAACACGGTTCTGTATAGCCTCTTCACCCTCTAACTTTTTATGCCAAGAAATACGTTCACAAGCAATTTCCCTCAATTCTTCTTGGTCAAAAGTTATCAACTTCAGATGACCATGACTCTGCTAATTAAAATGTAAGTTACTTCTTTTTCTTTGTTTTTTTTTTGGAAGACAAAAATGTAAGTCACTTCGATGAATATTGGAATTGATACAAATGCTCAGCTACTGAAGAAGCTAACCAAGGCATGGCACAATATATTATCACAGGATACTAGCATACATCTTACCCATGTATCTCGCCTCATTTCTTCTGTTGAATATTTCTTCGATGATAAACTAGTCAGTACAGATGTCTCATCAACTTCAGGAATTGACACGGCAACTGGATCTTTTGTAGGAGGCTTTTTCAACAACTTATTTATCAAATGGTTGAGTGCCAGAGGCAGTTGTAGCCAGAACAGAGCTTCAGAAGTTTCACCATATAGTGCAGCTGCATAGGCGAGCCTCATGGCATAGCCATTATTTAACACACTAGCATACATTGTTGACCTCTCATCATCAAGTATGCACCCTAGAAAAGGGGACGGGGGAAAAGAAAAGAAAAAGAATTGGTACAGGTTAAATCCTCTAGATTATCAAGAGCATGATTAGAAATTCCATAAAATAATATAGGGACCTTCTTTTCGGTAAGGTTCCAACACTTTTAGAAGCATCTCTGGTACCACAGGGTCACCAAGAGATGGAAGGTCAATCATGTATGTGCGAAGATCCTCAGTGGATGAAGGAGTTTCCTGGATTAAATGAGGCCTTTTTTCTATAGTTGTACTGCAAGTATTGAACCATGAAGGTTTAACACCCAATTGCAAGATCATCCGCAATGCCTGAAGCAACAACAATTCTTATTCAGTCGAGCACAATAAATAGTCATCCACTCTCTGGATGCACATCTTGTACTGCTGTTTTATTATACTCGAAAAATGTCATATAAACCAAATATGTCTATCCCACAAAGGTTCAGGTAAGAAAACTTTGATAACTTGATTAGAGTTGTCATGTGAGATTAATTGGATTCAATAGAATTAGCTCGTTGCAAGCAGGCAGCAGTTGTCATTTTTGTTTGGTAGCCTTCTGTTACAGGTATGTAATCTATACAGGAAAGAGAGGGAATGAGGAGAGAAAGAGAGGGAAAAGGGAGACGGAGGGTAAAGAGATCAGAGAGGTCAAGAGACGAGAAAAAGGAGAAGAGAGAAGCAAAGACGAAAGAGGGCTGGAGAGCTGAACAATTCACTGTATTCATTTAGAATGATCATAGGCTTACAGAAATTAATAGGTCTGTATATATAGGCCTTAATAATCCCTCAACGGCTATCTTAGACTAACTAAACCCCAAACTGTTATTTACATTATTATTATTATAGTACACCTTCATTCATTGTAGCCAATAAATAAGGAATGAGTTGAGTGTGTGTATTTGAATGCGTTACATTTTCTCTATAACATATGGTATTAGAGCATGATCTTGGCACCATGGCAAGGATGTATAATGTCTCCCAGGAGATACCATAGTGAATGTTGAAAGTTACAGAACGGATAGAAGAAATAGTGAAGATAAAATTAAGTATGACGGTGATGGCAATGAAATTTGGACATCATATGCAATATAATGTCTCCCAGGAGATACCATAGTGAATGTTGAAAGTTACAGAACGGATAGAAGAAATAGTGAAGATAAAATTAAGTATGACGGTGATGGCAATGAAATTTGGACATCATATGCAACGCACCCTGTATAAAACCTATACAAAACTTTTCACACCGAAAAATTAGGTAGAATCAGGCGAATATAAAGACACTATAGTCATATTAACATTAACAACAAAGCATGAAACTGACTCCAATGTCATAATACAAAGGGATGAGAACAGTTGAATTTAAAACTAATTCATTTCAGAAACCTTGCAGAAGATCAAATAAAAACACATTGTACAAACAGAATAAAAATGATTCTACATTAGTGCATCTCCATTTTACTACTTAAATGTTTCTGCTGCATCAACATCCATCCACATTAAAACTGATATTTGCATGGTAATGACATCTATATAATGCAGAGACCCACTACATAAAAATTCAGATTGTAAACAATAACAACAAAATATGATATTAACTGAGTAGATTAAAGCCTGCATAGTACCAGGGCATGTGGCGTAGGAAGAAGTATGGGACAACACAAAGGCACTGGCCGGAATCTTTCCTTTAGAGTTTTGGGCTGAGGTGCATAACCAACTCTTTTATCATTTCTGCATGAAAAAACGTGTAAATAAGTAATCACAACAAAGTTCCATAAAAAAACATTAGTATCTGAGGAAGCTTGACTGCTTAAAAAAACTCGCCTTAAACAGTTATTAACCAAGACCCGACCAGCAAGTTTAATAGTAACAAGAGTATCATGCTCAACCGGTTAAAATAATCTTTCATTTTAGCCAATCAATTAATGAGGGCTCTCAGATTTAACCTTCCATCAAACTTGGGGGCCTTTACTTAAAGCTCCTTGGTTAAGATTGTTACTTCGACTAAAGCCTCCCTAAGCATTCTGAGGAGGTGATTCATATTGCCTATGATAGTGTTCTACCAAGTCCCGATCATCCCACAGATCACATATGTATTCAACTTGATGTTTAACAGGCTTACGAGGGGTGGCATGATATAGTTGAAACTAGCATTATTTCCTGTGTGTGGCATTCCTAACTTGTTATGGGTAGGAACACGTCCACCTCTTGGATTTGTTTCTTCTTTACTCCTAGGGTTCTCAAGTAAACCATCTACATTCATGCCAATATTCTACCTATCTAACAACTGAAATGCATACATAACTTCTTTATGCTGGCCTCTCAGCTCAACAAATTGTGAATTTAAGGCTTCAAACCCGCTAGCATCATATTCTTTGTTAGCTTTCTCAAACTCTTCAAGGTTAGTTTTGGGTGCCTGGAGTGTTTTCAGCCATGGACAATTTAAGGGTGTTGAGTTTGTGGTCTAGTAAGGCCTGTGGTGCAGAGGCCGAAGGAGAGAGAGACAGTGAAGAGAGAAGGGAAATTAAGAGAAAGTACTTCTCTATAACCCACATCTATTGTGTATTCTCTCGTACCTAATAACAGAAGCAGTTTACATTTCATAATGACAGCTAAGCCACATGATATTCTAACTATTATGTATCAACTACAACACCAACCCCCCCCCCCTTCCCAAAAAAAAAAAATCCTTGTCCACAAGGATGGAATGTGCTGGTGGTGAAGAAAACTAAGCCTGAATAAAAGAAAGATCCTCCCAAGTGGCATCCTCAGGTTGAGTGTGATGCCATGGCACTAAAACCTGAGTAATAGGCAAATGCCCCCTATGGACAATTTTGCGGCCCAATAAAGCAAGTGGTCCGATTGTGAAGTGACCATCCTCATAAGTTTGTGGCAGCACAGAACTAACAGGGACACCTGAACAAGTAGATTTTCTGAGCAGCGAACCATGAAAAACAGGGTGAACAAGTGTTCCGCCAGGAAGCTTCAGCTAATATGAAACCTGGCTCTCATACCAAATTGGTACAAAGGCCAAAGGAGAGAGAGTGAAGAGAGACGGGAAATTGAGAGAAAGTACTTCTTTATTCAACAACCTTGACTGAGTATTGTGGGGTATTTATAACCCACATCTATTGTGTTTTCTACCTTATCTAATAACAAAAGCAGTTTACATTTTGTAACGACAGCTAAGCCACGTGCTATTCTAACTATCAATTACAACTATCATGTATCAGCCTGCTTATTTTATATATTAGGGATGATCAAGCAATTGATGGACGAGGGAGAAAAGAATAAAGAAATGGTTGCAAGTTAATGTTCAATAGGCACTAATCAATGTAAATCAAATTTAGTTATCAATATAACCATTTAGAGGACATCAGAGCAAATTCTATGACTGAGCCACACCCATGGTACTTACAAGCAGTCATTTTAAACATTGCCACCACTTTCAGTGTATCTTTTTAAAGGCCACTAATATAACATTTAATTACTACTTCCAGCAAATCCTCAATAGCTCATTGAACTGCACCCCCTATTCCGCCATCGAACCTTCCTAAAGCAAATTTTAATTTCCTCAATCAAACTTATTTGTTTACCATCCATAAACTTTGCCCCTGCTTCATGGAAACACTCATCCCAGTACATGTTTGTAATCCTCTATCCCTTCATAAAATCCAAATGCCACCAAAGAGCTCTCTTCTCCAAGTGGATGCTAAGGAGCCTTATACAATGCTACAATGGACCCCTCGTCCACCTCAAAAAACTGCTAGCACCTATAAGCACATCCTCTAAAATTAGTACCCCATCATGCTTACTTAGAGCTTTACACTTATGATCAAACAAGAGATGTGAGAACAGCTCAAGCTAAGACATTACTAGCGTAACTGGAAAACAATTATTACTCACACTGTTCCTACATCTCTGCCTTGTCCTTTGTCCATTCCAAGCATAGGTGTCCGTTTGAAGCCAAAAGACACATTTTCACAACCATATCAGCCGTTAGTGCCTCCATTGTAGTTATTTTGATTGGGAGTTCTCCAATGTCCTAGGTATATTTGAGTCAAGTCTTGCTAGTATCAACCATCAAAATTTTAGGCTCAAGCCAATGCGCAATATCTCCAATGAATTCCTCACACCAAACAGTTTCAGGGTAACCGATATAATATTCAGCTAGGGTGCAAATGTTTGTGTGATACAGACATTGTGACCCTCAACAGGTAAAGGAGAGCCGCATGTGAAAGAGACAAAGGAAGTGGAATATTGTGCATACTGAAAACATTTCCACCAGAAAAATAAATAAAGCCAACCTACAATATAGCTTAATTACTAGAATCCCTCATATTATAAGTTACGTCACAACTATGTCTTTGGAACCATAATGAGCTAGGGAGTGGCTAACATGATGATAAACAATAGAAAATGTGGGAATTTATCAGCAAACGCGACTTGCAAAGCGGCATAAATATAACATGCTCTACCCGGAATACCCTTCTAGTTCCCTTATAACTAACTAACCATCCCTTGTAGCTAACCCATTGCTAGCTAGATACTTTCTATTTATTCATAACACCTTGGTACCATACAAGGAGAAAAGGATCTAGGATATTCAGAAGATGTTACAGATTTTATATAACTACAAAAAATAAATAAAAAATAAAAATATCTTAGCAAATCAGGGATTTGACATAAGATCCTTAGGCCCATGCCCATCTATTGTAGTCCAAGCTCTATACATCTAGATCACCATCTTAAAATTAAACTATGCAGGGAGGGATGCTCATCAATTCAGACAGTTGTACAACTTACACATTGATTTCAAAAAGTCGAAAGCTACTATCAGCTCCAGCAATGCACAAAACCAGTGGGTCATTCTTATCAGTTCGCAAGGGCAACCAATCAAGTTCCAATACAAGAGTTCCAGGAGATTGAGGCTGCAACAGTGAGTTGGCTAAGGGGTCGGGTGAATCCTGAAAAATGCATGTATAAAATATCATGATCAAAGAAAGAATCAAAGAACCTATCTCAAAGGGGTGAGGTCCTCGTCAGCACACAACATATTGAAAATTATATCTTTTCCTCCCTTTAAACTTCTGAATGAAATGACAAATAGGATTAGAGGAGTCCTTAGTCCCTCTGATCCTTTTTATAAACAACTATCTCTCTCTTGGGGTTGGTCTTTTTTATAAACAACTTTTTCCTTATGTCTCAACATTTAAACTGCTTTTTCCTTTTCTACCCCTATTAAATACACATCTTTATATTAATTATCCCCCACTCACCACTAATTCTCTTTCATTTATTTATTTATTACACATTCTCTCTCATATTTTATACTCATACTCTCATATTTATTACTCATTCTCTCTCCTATGCTCTTTTCATAAATAAGGGCATATTTGGAAGAAACATGATTTTTTTGACACGTTTATTGTTTTTAACTAATCTTAACTGTCAGTTTATTTTGCGCAATAACAATAAAAGTTGCTTATAAAAAAGACCAGAGGGAGTAATATAGACCCAAAACCCTTCTTTATTCAAAATCAAAGTCTTGTGTTTTTTTTTTTTCTCTTGTGTTTTTTCATGAAGAAAAGTTATGGCCAACTAGGAGAGGAACAATCGAAATATGTTAGAAAAGTAAAAAGATTCCAAGAGAGAGATTGAAGGAAACAAAGGGAATAAATTAAATACAAGAAAAATAAAAGGTTCCCTTCAAAGTTGTCAATCCAAAGTAAAAACCAAAATATAATTTTTATGTTTCAAAATTAGTCATAACAAGCTGTACAAATATGTATAGAAACCATGAAAAAGTACTCCCTCCTGCCCTTTTTTATAAGATCCAAATTTTTGAATCCCTCTGTCCCTTTTTATAAGATTTACTTTGGGGTTGTTTAAGCATTAAATTCATTTTTACCAATTTTAACCCTAATTAAGCTACTTATAAATAAAGGCATATTTGGGAAAATAAATACATTTCCTACAGATTTATTACTTTTAACTAATTTTAACAGTTTTCTTAAACCATGCAATTCAATTATTTGGATATAATACTAAGGAAGGGAGGGATTGTAATCATAATGAAAGTGTACATATAATTAAAAAAAGTCAGCAACATTGCATACCAAGTCAAATACAGAAAAGGTATTGTCATAAAACAGAACAACTATACGCCCCCGACTATGATCTCCTGGTACAACAGGAGAGAATTTGATACGTCGTATTCCATCCCTATGAGTGTTGAAATAGGAAGACTGTCCGGTTGTCACATCCCACCATCGTATGTTTCCTATCCTGTCCCCCATAACCTGAAATGTTAATTTAGTCATAACCATCATAAAATTCTAAAGCAGACTCATATTATCTATGTACTGAAATCGAAGTAACTATAAGAATGCAATATATACCACATGAGGCAAGCGATAGGCCATTGCAGTAATTAATCCATCTGAGGATATGAATGAAGAAGAAGGCCATTTTGGTCTGCAGTCAAGTAGATACTCTCTTAATAAGATTTAAAAAAACAGAAGGAAGAGCGATGAGCAATAAAAGCAAGACAAACTGGCAGTACCCTAAGGACCAAAGTTGCAGACTCAGTTCAGTTTTTCTTATATAAGTTCAAAATGTACCAGAGTATTGTTACTTGGATGTTTAGTTAGTAGTTCAATGATGAACACATTCTGTTTCACACCCTCTGATCTATAAAAAGATAGTGAAGCAGGTAAGGCTGAGCAAAGAATTGAATTTATGGTAGCATTTCTATGATAAATTGATGATCAATATTCACGTGCTCTGTCCTATCATGATGAATAGAACTCCTAGGTATTCTAGCCGTAGCTACCTTATCACAAAAGCTTTCATGGTAAGTCAACAACTAATTTAAGTTCCTTGAAAAGTCTCATCAACCAAATTCCTACACAAATTAAAAAGGTTAGAGCACAAATAAGGGTAAAAGAAAGACAATATTGCAATGATTTTGGGGGCATACAGAAGTTTTACTTGTTATTTGCACAGTGAAGGAATTGTGCTTGTGCACGTGTTTAGCAGTCCCCATCCACATAAGCATGTTGGCAACATTGAGAAAAAGCCCAGACACTTGCTTAAGATAGGACTTCGCATGATGACACAAGCTTCAATTCCTTACGAATTGTGGAGTGAAGCTTATATCACTGAACAACGACGACGACGACAAAGCCTAACCCCACTATCTAAATCTCAGACCATATAATGCTCACAAATTGCAATATCAGTATGAAAGATGTACTCCTATTGGTAATTTTTTGTCTAAGGTAAGCACAAGGGATATCGCTGTTTGAGTGTAAGTGGTTGATTTTTTGTTTCAAGAGATGTTCCCTTTGATGAGAATGTCTTTCCTCATAAGACACATAATCAATTCTCTACTTCTAAAACAAGTTCCTCAACTGCTACCCATACTCAATTACCACCCAAGATTCTTGTTTTAGTTTGCTCATCTAAACAGATGTCTCAAGGGAGGAATATGGTTACTGTACAGATCGGTGTTTAAAATTAAGAGGGATCCAGATGGCTCAATAAGAAAATACAAGGCGATATAAGTGGCAAAAGGGTACCACCAACAGCTTGCTTTTTGACTACTCATAAACTATCAACCTTTGTTTTAGTACATGGAACTCTGCTTCAACATTGCTCATACCAACAAGTAGTTGTTCCATACTTCTCCAAGTTCCTGTAGTGAATCTTATATGAATCACAAATCTTGCCCAATCAGCATCTAAAAAACTTAAATTTTAAATACTTCAGGTGCTCCTTATAAAGAATACTCCCACTCCAAGAGTCACTTTTAAGATGGCGGAAAATTTAATAAACAATTTCTGAGCACTCTTCATTTTGCTGGTCTAGGAACTATCTAGACTGACAAGAAAACTGATGCTTAGATGAGTGAGTTATAGAAAATTCAAATGCATTATTCTTTTAACTCTTCAGAGCTGGGTGGTTTATGCCTACAACCAACTCAGAAAAATATGCTTATTTGCAATCCATTGAGCTCCAACATGAGTTTCTACTATTCAAAAAGGCCCATATCAAATTTGACAGCCAATTTTGACATAAGAGGTACAGAAAGTAATTTACAGGTTAAGAGGTTTTAATTTGAAGAAAACAGAAAAGCGCAACTTGTGATATCCTAAGGAAGCCCATTTCTCGAAAGTTGATGATAAATTTAATCGTCCACAGTCAACAATTTACTTTTAAAAAACTAGGCCAGCTGGGCCTTTTCATATACATCTTTTTGTATTTAAACATGCCTCCTCTGAACTTTTTAATGAATTGTAAATTATCTAAAAAAGGCAGGAAGGCACCAATGGTAACTAATTATTTAAGATATGCATCATTAAAGACAACTTGATATCTTACAACTATTGAAAGTAGATTAAACATATACATAACCCTTGCAAGGTCTTGGACATGATCATTATAAATTCAACAACCCATGTATAATTAAAAGCAGCAGAACCCCAACGTTTTTCCAGTCAAGAAAAGGAGGGAATACCTGAAATCTCGAATCCTTCGTCCTTGAACTTCAAAAACTCCAAGTGCCCCATTCACCAAAGCAAATGCAAAACTCTCAGAAGTGTCATCATGATGTCCCTCTGTGCCTGAATCCTCTGTTCCGAGAAATTAGCATTAGGCATAACCATATTTAATATTTAATGAAAATGGACCATTAATTCTAGACTAACTTCTATACTGAGAATGTTTAAGTTGACTAACTTGAATCTGATGAGGGCAACTTTGTTGGGATGGATGCCTCGTCTGTTTTTTGCTCCTTAGAAGATGAGGAGGATTGCCTAGCAGATGCATTTTGAACAGGACGAGAAACTGTTGGAAGAGTCCACTCCAACACGGTAAATGGAAGAGCTAATGACCTAAGCTACACAGGAAAACAAAGCATTATAAATATCTTGAAGACAACAGAATATACAAGCACAACAATTGTATGGAAATTGGAAAACATTAAATATAATTTGCCTAAAAAATGAAGATCAATCATATAACACTTGAAAATGAGAGGGAGATAAAGTTGGGAGAGACAATGACAGGAACCGAAGTACTGAAAAAATAAAAGGCCGAAAAAGTAATCTAATAAAAAGTTGAAACAAGAATCTCACTCTCAACTCGCTAATAGCCCAAGGAGAATCTCCCAAATAAGAGAAATATTTCTCTGTAAAATTCCATATATTCTTCGATGATTAAATTAGAAAATAGCCTAAATAAAATAGAAAATATCTAAAATAACATAAATAAACATTTATTCCTAAAATTTCTCTAACTCCCCAAATCACCCATTATCCCACAGTAATTGGTATTCTATCAGACAACTAATGAGAAAGCTGTTTATAGGGAGCCAATAATAAGAAAATAAATAAATAAAACAGAGAATATGAAAACTTTCAAATAAAATTTTCAGAACACTTAATAATTATCCAGAAATTCCTATGCCTAGAACGAGTTCTCCACAATTTCATTTCCCTTAGTATTTTCCTCCTCTTCTTCATCATTCTTAACTGGCGGGAAAAAACACTTTCCAGAGTAGTATAGTAGTAGAATAATTCATCTAGGAGTGTCAAATAAGACAAAGGACACTACTACAACTTGCGATAACCAAAACAGCTTCCAGCTCTCTGATAGATGCAGAATAACAAAGTTGACCAGGTGAAGCAGTTTGGTTGGTTGGATCTGACGAGACATTTTGCAAATTGAGGTTTAACTTCAAATTCCTGTTTAGAATTTTGGTGGTCTTCATGTCTTCAATTTACTTCCGACTGCTCCTCAATATCTTTGGGATAAGACTAGTTGCTCTTCAAAATTTTCAATACCATCATTGTGAAAGTTTGATGGGCAAGCGAAAAATTCCACAAAGATATTATGACTGTCATGTAACTAATTCCTCTTTTGCATCATGATGCTAAAGATATCTTTCTTTAGTTTTATCATGAGCTTGGTCACCTGAACTTGAATTAGATCGCCCAAATCTTTGCCTGTAATATGCATATTTATCATACTAATTATTATACTGAGTAAATTCATGATTACATCAAAATGGCAGTCCAAATTTTTTCTATCATCTCTACCCTCCCTCCAGATTGCTTACATTAGGATTGGATCTTGTTCTCTGAGAAATTTCGAAGTCATGAGTTCTTGTTTAAGAAAGTTCTTACCAAAGGAATTTGAAGACCCATACCCCAATATACTCACCAAATTTTATAGAGCAGTACTAGCAGCTGAAGAAGTGAAAAGTAGAAAGTTTAGAATAAAGATAGTCAGAAGAGTGAGAAGCATTTAAGTATCATGATCATTTTGTGGGCCAAGTCTAGGAAGTTTTCTAGTTTTAGCATCCAAGCTTCAGCTTGTCTTTGTATCTCAAAAGAAAAAATTAAATAAGAGTGAGAAGCAGGAAAAGTTCATTAGTAGCCATGAGGGATTTGTGGTTCGGGTGAGCACACATCCCACTGCACTGATAATTATAGTAAGTATTTCTTCCTTATATGGGTTGTTAAATACTTTAAACGTAAACTTCTTTTCTTGTTGTCTCCTCTGTTCCACAAGTGCACTTTGCGCCAAAATTGCATATACAGTCAACATATATATTGAGAGAAATCATAATCTGTCTTATTCATCATATATAATAGGCTTATATATAAGTTTTTGAGCAACAAAATCTCCTACAATCTCTCTTGATTGAATACATAATATTCCTCCAATACATCAAATACATAATATTCTAACACTCTCCTCAAGTTAGAAAATACATGTTAATCATGCCCAACTTGTTTTACATGTAATCCATTCTGGAACCATTCAAAGCTTTGGTGAATATATCCCCCAGTTGATATAGCCTTCACACAACCTATAGATATGACTTTCTCTTGTAACTTCCCATGAAAAAAAAGGCAATTGATCTCAATCTTTTTAGTTCATCAGTGAAAGACATGATTAGAGGCAATATGCTGAGCTGTATAGTTGTCACACCATAGCTTTGTAGGCAATCAGGATTTGACACCCACCTTCCTTTAGAAGTTGATAGATCCACATGATTTTACATATATACTGGGTCATTAGCTCCATATTCAGATCCCTCCAACCAGGATAGCATGTTTTGTTTCATGTCATAAATCTCATGTATACATATATATCCTCTACACTTGGTCTTTTCAGTGATGAATTATGGGTAATTGAGCTTAATTAGACTCTATTTAATTGTATTAGCCATTTTATATTTTTTGGAAATTAATTGGTTAAATCTTGGACATTTATGATTAAATTTTCCATTTAATATTTTTGCACATGTGGCTATTGAATATTATTTTATTTTGTGCAGATTTTTGCAGCCTAATTGAAGATCAACTGAGCTGAAATGGATTAATTTTTATTATCTCAATTTTGGTTCCTCTTTGGGTAATGGTGAATCAAATGTAGTAGCCATATATATAGAGTCAAACAGGAGAAGTTTAGCACCTAGTGAGGATATGTCTTAAGTATTCAACACCAGAAGTTTGACATTGATGATGCCAGATGCTGTGTATGGGAGTGTGTGGGATACTTTTCATTTATTTACACACATCCCAAATTTTACTTCCTATCTCACTTATTGCACTAAAACAACAACTAACCTATATCACTATGTGAAGTTAGTTGCATGGATCACATGACGTTATTGTGTTCTACCAATAACCAACTCTTTGGATAAACCCTTCACCAAAAAGTCCCATACAAAAGCTTTTTAAGTTTTCTTGGTCTTCCTCTACCTAACTCCACCTATGTTTATAGTCGGTCCCAAGCCCGGGTAAAGGAGGAGGATTGTGTTAGGCCCCGACAGCCAATGTAAAACCCTGTCGAATCTCTTATGAATATGGATCAACGAAGAAATTGTGCTAATGCTAAGTCGTTACCTATAAGTAATGCGTTGTATGGCTCAAGTACAGTGAGAAGTGAGCGAGAGCCGCTACATTGTCGCCCGGATGTAATGTTAAATGAGCAAGGGCTACAGCTCTCTTCTGAACGGAGGAGGCTAAAGAAGCTAGTTCATGAGAACAAGATCAGATTTGGCACTTGGAATATTGGGACTCTAAGCGGAAAATCTTGGGAGGTGGTAGGAGTAATGAAGGATCGGAAGATTAATATCCTGTGTCTCCAGGAAACTAAATGGTCAAGAGAAAAGTCTCGGGAAATTAATGGTTTTAAGCTCTGGTACACAGGAAAGGTCAATGGAAGGAATGGAGGAAGAATGTGATGGATGTTAAGAGGATTGAGGATAGAATTATTTCCTTAAGAATGATTGTTGGGAAAGATACTATAAACATTATCAGTGCGTATACACCTCAAGTAGGGGCAGAAGCACATCTTAAAGAAAAATTCTGAGAAGATTTGGAGGGGCTAATTCAGAGTATCCCACTAACTGAAACGATTTTTATTGGAAGAGATCTTAATGGACATGTTGGTAAGGAGGCAGGACCTCATGCAAGGGCTCATGGTGGTTTTGGATTTGGGACCCTCAATAATGAAGGTCAATCTATTATAGATTTCTCCCTCACATATAACCTCAAGATTGTCAACACTTGCTTTAAGAAACGAGAGGAGCATTTAATAACATACAAGAGTGGAGCCATAAGGACACAGATTGACTTCTTTTTGGTAAGGAATACAGATAGACGATTTTGTACTAACTGTAAAGTGATCCTTGGGGATGGTGTGACTGCACAACATAGGGTTTTGGTCCTTGATGTGAATATTAAGTATGTAAAACAAAAGCACCGGCAAGTTTTAAACCCAAGGGTCAGGTGATGGCAATTGAAGGGGGAGAAAAGGGAAATTTTTAAGAGAACTCTCTAGGCAGAAGGGGAGTGAGAGTTACAGAGTAATGCTAATGTCATGTGGGAGAATATGTCTAAAAAGATCCAGCAGGTTGCTAAAGCAACTTTGGGAGAATCAAAAGGTCTTGGTCGACAAGATAAGGAGACTTGGTGGTGGGATGAAAGTGTTTAAGAAAAAACTAAGCATAAGAAAGATTGTTTTAAAGCCATACACATGTAATAATGCTGAAAATTGGGAAACGTATCGCATGGCTAAAAAGGAGACTAAAAAGGCCGTGAGCGAGGCTCGTAATAAAGCATATGAGGAGTTTTATAAGGAGTTAGGGACAAAGGCAGGAGAGCGTAAGATTTACAAGATCGCAAAGAACAAGGAAAGAAAATCGAGAGATTTGGACCAAGTGAGGTGTATAAAGGACGACGAAGGAAAAGTTTTGGTTACTGATGGAGATATTAAGGATAGGTGAGAAGCCTACTTTTATAAGCTGTTCAATGATGGTGGGGGAGGGTCGCATTGTGACTGGGAAGATTTGACAACTCGAGAAGGTGATCTCAACTTGTCATTTATCATAGGATTCAAATTGACGAGGTTAAGGAAGCTCTTAAGAAAATGGATAATGGTAAAGCTGTCGGACCTAATGATATTCTTATTGAAGTTTGGAAATGTTTGGGTAAAGAGGGTGTGTTGTGACTCACAAAATTATTTAATGAGATCTTACAAACCAAGAAAATGCCGGATGAGTGGAGAAAAAGTACTTTGGTTCCTATTTATAAGAATAAAGGGGATATACAGAATTGTGCAAATTATAGAGGAATTAAGCTAATGAGTCATACAATGAAATTGTGGGAAAAAGTGATTGAACACAGACTGAGGTTGGAAACTGATATTGCTGAAAACCAATTTGGATTCATGCTAGGAAGGTCTACAACAGAAGCGATTTATTTATTAAGGGGGCTTATGGAAAAGTATAGGAGTAAAGGAAGAGATTTACATATGGTCTTCATTGATTTGGAAAAAGCGTATGACCGGGTATCAACTTATAAATGCATGTTTTTTGCGGATGATATAGTTATGTTGGCTGAATCTAAGGAAGAAATTAACTCTAAACTTGAGATATGGAGACGGACTTTGGAATTGAGGGGTTTTCTTCTTAGTAGGAGCAAAACTGAATATATGCATTGCAAATTTGATAAGAGACAAGGCCAAAGAGAAGTGGAAGTTAAATTGGGAGGGCAAGTCATCCCACAAGTGACAAAATTTATATATTTGGGATCAATTATACAACAAGATGGTGAAATTGATGAAGATGTCAATCATAGAATTCAAGCCGGATGGTATAAATGGAGAAAAGCTACTGGAGTTATTTGTGATCGTAAAGTACCTAATAAGGTAAAAGGAAAGTTCTATCGCACTGCTATAAAACCAACAATGTTATATGGTAGTGAATGTTGGGCTTTAAAGGGACAACATGAACATAAAATGGGGGTAACTGAGATAAGGATGTTGAGATGGATGTGTGGCCATACAAGAAAAGACAAGATTCGTAATACTCATATACGCGAACGAGTTGGAGTGGCCCCTATTAAAGCAAAAATGGTAGAAAATCGTTTGAGGTGGTTTGGGCATGTTCAGCGAAAGCCATTGAGTGCTCTGGTGAGAAGGGTTGATCAAGCAGTATGGACTCCTATTAGACGAAGTCGAGGAAGGCCAAAACGAACACTCAATGAGGTCATAGAGAAAGACCTTTTAATTAATAATATATCAAAATCTATGATTTTTGACAGAGCACAATGGCGCCGTGTGATCTATGTAGTCAACCCCACCTAATGGGATAAAGGCTTTATTGTTGTTTGATCTTCCTCTACCTCTCTTCAAAAGACTCAAGACCTGCCTCACCAACAGCTCCATTGTTTTTTTTGTACATGTCCTAACCACCTTAAAAAGTTTTCTTTTATTCTCTCCTCAATGAATACCACCCAAACTTTTCCCCGTATATCGTCATTACAAATGTTATCTTTTCTTGTACAACCACACATCTATCTCGACATCCCCATCTCTACTACCCAAACTTTTTGTTCTTTTTATCCTTTCATTGCCTAACATTCACTATCATATTGCTTATAACAGCTTGATAAAATTTCCCTTTGAGTTTATTTGGTACTTTCTGATAAACAACCCTTGATACCTTTCTCCATTGTAGCGATATATGGAAATAATTATTTCTTGCAAAGAATCCATACTATAGAATATTATGATCTTTAAAAATAATTAAATTTTACAAATCCTAACAAATTGATAAAATAAAACATAATTTTAATAAACCCAAACACATTTATAAATTCTAATCCTAATTTGTTCTTAATTAAAATAATTTAACCAAAAAACGAAATGATCCTTTTATTATTTAATTCCCAATTCCTAATTTATAAATCATTAATATATGATAATAAATTTGAAGCCACGATTACTGCATTTTTACTGTCCATGCATCTAAGTAGCAATCTTGTTTTTCAAATTGTAGGCTATTTGTTAATTTTTTAAAATTTAATCTATCATAGAGCTATATGTATTTGTCTCTCAAAATATTTCCATCATTGATCCAAATCTGCCACCTCTATTTTAAAAGTTGAATCATTTATATATATATATACACATACAACAACAACAATAAAGTTTTTATCCCACTAGGTAGGGTCGGCTACATGGATCACACGGCACCATTGTGCTCTGTCAAAAACCATAGATTTTGATATATTATTAATTAAAATGTCTTTCTCTATGACCTCATTGAGCGTTCGTTTCGACTTTCCTCGACCTCGTCTAATAAGACTCCATATTGCTTGATCAACCCTTCTCACCGGAGCACTCAATGGCCTTCGTTGAACATGCTCAAACCACCTCAAACGATTTTCTACCATTTTTGCTTCAATAGGGGCCACTCCAACTCGTTCGCTTATATGAGTATTACGAATCTTGTCTTTTCTTGTATGGCCACACATCCATCTCAACATCCTCATCTCAGCTACCCCCATTTTATGTTTATGTTGTCCCTTTAAAGCCCAACATTCACTACCATATAACATTACTGGTTTTATAGCAGTGCGATAGAACTTTCTTTTTACCTTATTAGGTACTTTACGATCACAAATAACTCCAGTAGTTTTTCTCCATTTATACCATCCGGCTTGAATTCTATGATTGACATCTTCATCAATTTCCTCATCTTGTTGTATAATTGATCCTAGATATCTAAATTTTGTCACTTGTGGGATGACTTGCCCTCCCAATTTAACTTTCACTTCTCTTTGGCCTTGTCTCTTATTAAACTTGCAATGCATATATTCATTTTTTCTCCTACTAAGACGAAAGCCCCTCAATTCCAAAGTCTATCTCCATATCTCAAGTTTAGAGTTAATTTCTTCCCTAAATTCAACTAACAGAACTATATTATCCGCAAAAAATATGCATTTAGGGATCTCCTCTTTTATAGGCTCAATTAGCACATCTATCACTAGATTGAACAAATAAGGACTGAAGGCTGATCACTGATGTAATCCAATCCTTATAGGAAAGTCTTAGAAAACACGTATACTTAAATTACAAACTTCCAATCAAATTAATACATATGGATTTAAAAATTTAAAAAAAATTATTAATAATAAAGGTTAGTTAGAGGGTAAATCTTGGATTAAAAAACTACACGTGCCATAATTTGACTGACAACAACCAAAAGTGTACAAGGCTAAGTACCAAACAAAATAGCGTTTACTATTATATTATTAAATTACAATTTAATACCTATTTTAAAAAAATGTACATAAAAAAAGAATCCGCTTACATTTGCAACGGTTACTTCAAGTTAATACTATAAATTCTAATTTGCTTTCATCATCAATTAGATAGCTTCCCCAAACACTTAATTTAAATATATTTATTTATAATTAAACATAATTTATATTTATATAACAATGCCAATTAGACGTATTAAATAAAAGTTTAAAAATATACATCCAAAATAGTGATTCATTGGTTTTGAATTATACTACTAGTTTCTTGAGATATTTTGATTCCTTTTTGTGATTTTATAGAAATAAACTCTGAAAATAAGTTTCAACTTAAAAAATAGATAAATAACAAAACAAAACAAAAAAATTTTCCCTGGACTTACTTCTGCCTACGCATTACAAAACACACCTACAAGATGAGTTCAAGGATGGGGACTACAATATCCTCCATACCTTACCCACAATCATCCTACATTCCTAGTGATGATAACTAGTATAAAAAAGGCCAAGTATTCAGCCACTATGCCAGCATATAGGACCTGATATAAGCCTATGGAAATTAGAGATTGCTCTACAGCATTCCTAATTTAATGTCCATGGGAACAACAGAGAATATATGTTGATACTGTACAAAGGTGCATAGAATAATCACAAGGGTTTCATTTACTATCGGAAAAATTCCAGATTAATGCATTTACCAATGTAAATGGAGAAAGAATTCCATATTCAGAGAAATTTATGCATTTTTTCGCCCAAAACTTGATACATTCTTTGAAAAACGAGTTTCATGGGTTAGCAAGGACTGCAGTAATGCAACATCCTGCATAAATAGTTTCAGTCGAGATTCTGATAGAGACCAAAGGATAGAAATTAGAAGTATAAATCCTTATTAAATTATGAAATCAGAAACTAATCTCATAATTAATAAAGAAAAGGATAAATCTTTAGTAGAAGATTAGCCAGAATCTTAACCCATAGACTAATAAAGCCCAAGGAGAATATCCCGTAATTAGAGAAGTAATTCTCTAATAATTTTTTATATATTCCAAACTCACTTTTACATGAATTGGGACTCCATATTTATGGATGAAAAATATAACAATCACTCCCTAAAAATACTCCTAAATTTATCCCATTAATCCACGATACAGATAATGGAAGTAAATACCTAAATAAATATTAATTTAATATGCAAGTAACTAACCCACTAAACTTAAACTTAAGGACCACTAAGAAATCAGAAAATATTCTAAATAAAATAAAAGATATCTAAAATAATATTACTAAATATTTATTCCTAAAATCTCTAACTTTCCACAACTTCCATTATCTCATGGTAATCCGGCACTCTATCAGATTCCTCCGTAACTCAATCAAAAACATCCACAAACAGACTCTAGAGAAGTTTA
Source organism: Albizia julibrissin (assembly GCA_037074505.1). Taxonomy (NCBI): domain Eukaryota; kingdom Viridiplantae; phylum Streptophyta; class Magnoliopsida; order Fabales; family Fabaceae; genus Albizia; species Albizia julibrissin. The sequence continues at coordinate 21,317,966 of CM073482.1, forward strand.
AGTTCATCTGCCAACATACCATAGTGGGATTTTTAGTCATTGCCCAAACTTCCACAGGTGCATCACGAAGCAAAATTACAAGGTACCTACATTATCGAGGATATTAAAATATTAGAAACCAAAAGTAGATATAAAGCACACTTTATGATCAAATTAAAAGAAAAATAGTATTATATTAAGCCCAGTTTCATTAATTCGCAAACACATAAACCTACTGCTCCTCAACAATTCAAATTAAAACTGTTTTTCATAAAATTGTTAAACTGCGTCTGACTTATCCAAACTTGTTCATATTTGTAAGTGAATATTAATTACAAGTTTTGTATTAACACATAGGGGGGGGGAGATACAGTAAACGTGTCACCAAGACGAATTCAAAAGCTTAATCAATTATTGAAAAATGTTGGCAATTTGCATGTTTGGTGCTTGCTGTTGGATACATCTTTCCATTGTAATGTGTCAGCAAACAATCCCCTAGAGCGCAGTTTGAGAAGTTCATCAAAACAAATAAGATGCACGGGGATCCCCAGGGTCAAGTCAATCACACAATATTCATTAAACTTTCCCCCAACTATACTCAACGGGTGCATGGATAACATCATCACTGCTAAGGAGGTACACAAAAGAAATAATCAAACCTTAAGGTGTTCGCAAAGACAAGGGAAGTCCAGGACTTTGAACTCCTAGGCTACATTTGGTACACAAGATTAATTTTAAAGGATTGGGAATAGGGATGGGTATTAAAAACATGTATGGCATGTTTGGCAACACTTGAATAAATTTTATATAATATATGTAATTATAATTAGAGGGTGAGCCTTGAAGCAACGGTTGCTACTATGTGACCAAGTAGCTATGGGTTCAAATCTTGGAAATAGCCTCTCCGCTTGTTGAGATGAGCCTGCGTACATCTGACCCTCCCCAAATCCTACCTAGTGGGAACTTTGTGCACTGGACTGCCCTTTTCTTTTCATATGTAATCATAATTGCAACAGACTATTGCCCAAAAAATAGAAAAATAAAATATGGAAGCACCACCACTACATCGTACGCCAACCACCAACCACTGTGAACCGCCTGCAATCACCACCACTACATCCTAAACTCAATTTATACTAAAGTAGGTCTGATACCTCATACATGGATTACTCAATGTCAAGTCCCCGACCCTCAGGATTGCAGCCAATCTCCTGAGAATGAAAATTTTCAGACACAATTGTTCCCCCTGCCGTCCCCCATCATCTCCTTCCACCATCAAAGTGTCCCCCAAGGATAAATTGTTATACTTAATGATGAGATCATTAATAGGGAGAAGATTAGGGAAAATATGGGGAATTTACTATTTAAATATTCTAGCATCTCCCTCCTTTAGTCTGCAACCTCCTGCATTTACTGTCATGTAATCCTTTCCTCCCTCCTCTGCTCTATTAAGTATTGTAAACAGTCTACTGCGATATTTAACATAGAAAGATTAATACCTCTCTATAATTATTTTTATTTTTATTTTGGAATCCTCCATCAGCATTTGAAGTTACAGAGTTCCCCATAAATTCAGTCCATAATCCATGCATATTCAAAGTTATTGTTCAATAAGATTCATTAATTATTCATAAAGCATAATGTGGATTTGAGATTCACCTTCCGGATGATGATGCTCTTAAAGCTCTTACTGGTGCGCGCTCTGGCTTTTGCAGGACTCGAAAATTCCTATGAAGTCCACTTCGAAGGCAGGTCACAACTAACTTGTTTATAAATCCTCCAGATTTTTCATTAACCTAATTGCAGATATTGTCAGAACATTTCAAACGTACAGTTTTGAAAATAGAGACAACTAAAATTAAACAAAAAAAAAAGTTAAAATTAAAAAAACTAAAGAAGGGTGGATTGAGTAATATGCATAATTTGTAACCCTTATCATGCAGATAGGCAAAACCAAAAAATTCCAAAATGAATTAATTATAAATTTACCTGGGTATAAGAAAAAGATACCAGCTTCGAATTTCCTAACCATCGTAGTCCCTTAACAGTACCATTATGCACAGATAAACTTGAAGCAACAGCATTAGCAGAGACATCAATTACATCAATATTCCCATTCTGAGTTCCCAAAGCAACCAAAGGAACAGCTACAGCAGGATGGTTTCCTCCACCTTCACATAAAATCACACACTAATTAACATAGCAAGCATGGTATGAATGCAGCCTTTATCAAAAGGCCATACCAAATATAATAAAATATGTAGAATTTTTAGAACATAAACTAACGGGCCAAAGTTGACATTAGAGAAGGAATCGGCACTGCCAACGTAGTCACCGTCGAAGAAAGCAGCTGAAGCTGTCCAACTAAGCTCATCTGCAACATAACAAAAAGGGAAAGCTACTATCAGATGCCCGTCGGTTTTGCAAAAATTTGAGAGTTTAATTTCAGTAGATTTTAATTGACAAAGGAAGTTATATTAGTTGCGTTTTGGAACTCACATGCAATTCACAGCAGAATAAGGAAATCAATAAATAAAATAAAGACTGTCTGGAAGACCCAGTATATACATATAGGCATTCAGAATTATGGCACTCTGAATAATGAGAAAAATGTGTTTCCCTACTGTCTCCCTCAAGGAAAGATACATCCCTTGTACCCAGCTAATCTGCATTTCCAATCTTGACAATTATTGGCTAAAAGGAGGCAAGTAGATTGGTAAGGTAAGGGATGGTATTCAAGACTTTTACACATGTATATAATATATATGACCAAAAGAACCAACAATGCAGACAGCGCCATAGTACTAACACATAAGAGCTCACAAGCATTCAGGCATACAGAGAGGTACATGAATAATCCATATTTCTACCATGTCCCACTTGAATAGAAAAGGTAGATTACTCTTGATTAGTAACTAAATTCAATAAATTTCACCATTAATTGTTAATTATTGATTTGATGGTAAGAACCTTACCCATGTTTTCATCAAATGTTTGTTAATTTTGAACTCCTGTCATTTATGAATCCTTCCACATTAGTATCCAAACTCTTTTTCCTCTATCATAATCCTTAAGCTTCAAATCATAATATCATTCCAAGAGAAGGAAAGGTGCAGTTTGCTTCAACAGTTGACTTTAATTATTTGTTCTGGCCTTCTCAATTGGTGGGGTATACTAGTAAATAGGATGCACCAGTGACCAACTATAGAGTCTCAGAAATATTTAGCATTGACATTGTAATTTTATTCTTTTAGGCGAAAGACATTGGCTGTAGTTATTAATTAAGCATTTTATTATCTTAGAATTTTAATATAAAAAAAAAAAAAAGAAACACACACACACACACATATTACTAATTAAACCACAGTTAAACCAATAAATCAGAAGCATGTGTCTTCACTAGTTCAATGACCAATCCAACATATCAAACATTGAAAGATATCATGAATTTAATGAACAAACTCAAGATGCTGGTTTTATTTTATCAATTCAATGTATTTTGATACAATGTTTTTGTTAGAAGATATTATGCATTTATTAGGATGATTAGGAAATATTATGTATTTATTAGGATCACAAGAAATCAGGGATTAGATGATTAGGATCAATTGTCTTAATTAGCCCATTTAATTCTAAGGGCTCTTACTCATGTATAAATACCCCATATGCATATGAATCAAAACACAACTTTCTGAGTGCATATATTTTCCACATGGTATCAGAGCATTAGAGTTTTCTGTCCGGAGAGTTCCTTCTTTTTTTTTCGGGCGACGGTCCACTGTGCGTGAGAGAGAGAGAGAACGTGCGTCACTATTCCAAACGTTTTCTCGGAACACGCGCCGGCATTCCATGCTCAGGAGGTGCCGATCGGCCGAACCCCACCGACGGCGTCTTATTTCGACGGCGCGTCGCATCTCACGCGCCTCCCTGGTGTCCACCGGAGAACTCACGCGCCGGCGCGTGCGGCCATTTTCCGGCGAGTTTTCCGCCGCCATTTGCTGCGTTCTGGTCGACTCAGTACCCCCGTTCTTCCCCTGGTGGTCTCATGCAGTGGGTATACCAATTTTGGCCTTTGGTGGTTGAGTTTGTCTCTGTAATTCTGGTTTTTTGTGGTTTGTGTGTGTCACTTCTGGGTTTCTGCTTCTATTTGCGTGGTAGTCACGTGTTTGGTGTGTTATAAGTCACGATCTTTTGGCATTTGGATCTGTTTTTGGAGATGTTCGTAATTATGGGACTGTTGTGGCTCGGATTGGTTGATTATCTCCTTGGTTGAGGTTCGTATTCTGTCAGTTTTTTTTCGGTCACATTATATATCTATGGCTGATTCTAAGGCTAGTGTCACTGAAATTGTTCCGGTACATAACAAAATCACTGATCATAAGTTAAGTTGGACTAATTATATGGATTGGAGCAAAACTGTCCGTATGTACTTGCTTAGCATTGAGAAGGAAGGACATTTAACCGATGCTCCTCCCATGGATGATCCTAAGATGGCTTGGGCCAGGGCTGATGCCCGTTTATTCTTGCAAATCCAAAATTCTATCGAGAGTGATATACTTCCTTCTGTGAGCCACTGTAATACTGTTAAAGAACTCATGGGTTACCTAGAATTTCTCTATTCTGGGAAAGGAAATATTACCCGTATTCACGATGTTTGCAAGGGGTTTTATCGTGCTGAACAGCAAGGCCGTCCCTTGAAGAATTTTTATATGGATTTTAAGATGTATGAAGAGTTAAAGATGTTGATGCCACCTACCACTGACCTTCAGGCGCAAATTGACATTATGGAAAAACAGGCAATTATCAGTTTCCTAACTGCGCTTGATCCGACCTATGAGACAGTTCGTTCCCAGATTTTGTCGAGTTCTGAACTTCCATCGCTTCAGGATGTGTATTCACGTGTCCTCCGTGCAGATAGTCTCTCCCACTCAGCTTCTACTCCTACTGCTAGTGCTTTAGCTGGCCGTGGCCCCAATGATAACCGCATCCAGAGCTTCTCGAGCCCCGGAAGTAATACATCGTCTTCTGTCAATACAAGGAACCAAAGTCTTCCACGTCAGGGCAACAATCCTTCGAATCCTAGCCCTATTATCTGCTACTATTGCAAGGAACCAGGGCATACCAAACGTTACTGTCGTAAGCTGCAAAATAAGCTGCAACGTGGTGATGCTGCTCACATGGCTCAATCCTCTGATTCTCCTCATATGGCTCCATCCTCTGCTGCCTCTTCCACACCGGCTGCACTTGCTACAGGTAACTGTGATTCGTGCCTGGCTACTGCTTCGTCTAAGTGGATCATAGATTCCGGTGCCACTGATCACATGACAGGTAACCATCATTTGTTTTCTACATATGCACCTTACGCCAACCCCACCTCGATAACAATTGCCAATGGTTCCTCCTCTCGTGTCCTTGGATCTGACACTGTTACCCCTACATCTTCTGTTTCCTTGTCCTCCGTCCTCAATGTGCCTGATCTTGCATTTAATCTTCTATCTCCTAGTAAACTTACTCGCCAAATGAACTGTTTTATCTCACTTTTCCCTGATCACTGTTTGATCCAGGATCTTACGACGAAGCGGATTATTGGTAGGGGCTATGAAGCAGGCGATCATTACTTTCTTGCTAATACGGTGCCGCGTTCTGTTGCTTGTTCTGGTGGTTCATCCCTCTTTGATGTTCACTGTCGTCTTAGTCATATGTCGTTGTCTTCATTAAAGAAATTGTATCCTCAATTTCATCATGGGTCGTCCTTAGAGTGTGAGTCGTGTCAGTTTGCTAAACATCACCGTGTTCATCTGACACCTCGCGTCAATAACCGGGCTGCGTCCCCTTTTGATTTAGTTCATTCCGATGTTTGGGGTCCGTGTCCTATCGTGTCCATGTCTGGTTTTAGGTATTTTGTTACGTTTGTTGATGATTTTTCTCGAACTACCTGGCTATATCTAATGAAAAGTCGTTCTGAGTTGTTTTCTCACTTTTCCAATTTTTGTGCTGAGATCAAAAATCAGTTTGGTACCTCTATGAAAACATTGAGGAGTGATAACGCTAAAGAGTATTTTTCCGCCCAGTTTCATGACTATATGCTTACCCATGGCATGATTCATCAGTCCTCTTGTGCCGATAACCCCGCCCAAAACGGTGTTGCCGAAAGAAAGAACAGATACTTATTAGAAGTTGCTCGGGCCTTGATGTTTCAAATGCACATTCCAAAACCTTTTTGGGCCGATGCTGTGTCCACAGCTTGCTTTCTTATCAATCGTATGCCAACTCCTGTCCTTCGTGGTGATATTCCATACACTACCCTGTTTCCTTCTAAACCCCTGTTTCCTATTGACGCAAAATTATTTGGCTGCGTTTGTTTTGTTCGAGATGTCCGCCCCACAGTTACCAAACTTGATCCAAAATCTCTCAAGTGTGTTTTCCTTGGCTACTCTAGAGTTCAAAAAGGTTATAGATGTTATTCTCCCAGCCTTCGGCGCTATCTTGTCTCTACAGATGTTACCTTTCATGAGTCTACCCCATTCTTCCCTGTACCTGTTACGCCCCCTTCCTTCGCCACCCCTAATGGTCTTAATGACGTATTGGTCTATGAGGTATGTTTACCACCTGTGCAAGCAACTGTGCCGGCTCCGGGAAAACCACCCATCCATCATGTTTATCGGAAGCATCCCAAGGAAAGTAATGTTGCCGCTCCTGTTCCTGACCCACCAATGGTGCCCGCTTCGGCGTCTGATCCTGATTCAGTCTCTTCCACTCCTGACTCTGTGCCAGATCAGCCCACCATCCCTGACACCTCTGATAATGATTTGCCTATTGCCCTCCGTAAAGGTAAACGCTCTTGTGCCTATCATATCTCCTCTTTTGTTTCTTATAATCAACTTTCTCCTACATCCTGTTCGTTCATAGCTTCTGTTGACTCCATTACCATCCCTACTACTCTCCACCAAGCCTTAGCCCATCCAGGTTGGCGTATTGCTATGGAGGAAGAAATGATGGCCCTTGATCAAGCAGGTACCTGGAATCTTGTTGATCTACCCCCAGGCAAGAAAGCTATTGGTTGCAAGTGGGTCTTCGCCATCAAAACCAAGGCCGATGGCACCTTAGAACGCTTGAAAGCACGGCTCGTTGCCAAGGGCTATGCTCAGACCTATGGTGTTGACTATTCTGAAACCTTCTCCCCTGTGGCCAAATTGTCCTCTGTCCGTTTATTTGTTTCACTGGCAGCTACTTATGGTTGGGAACTTCATCAGTTGGATGTCAAAAATGCCTTCTTGAATGGTGATCTTCTTGAAGAGGTTTACATGGAGCAACCACCTGGCTTTGTTGCTCAGGGGGAGTGTGGGAAGGTATGTCACCTTAAGAAATCACTATATGGCTTAAAACAGAGTCCTCGTGCATGGTTTGACAGATTTAGCATGGTAGTTAAGGACTTTGGTCTAAATCAGAGTAAGTGTGACCATTCTGTGTTTTATCAGCAAACAGAAGCTGGCTTGATCCTATTAGTGGTATATGTTGATGACATTGTTATTACGGGGAGCAACGCATCTGGAATCTCATCACTAAAAGCCTTCCTGAATTCTCATTTCCAAACGAAAGATTTGGGTCAATTAAAATACTTTCTTGGGATTGAGTTTTGAGAAACAAAAAAGGTATTCTTTTGACGCAGCGGAAATATGTTCTGGATTTGCTAAAGGAGACAGGAAAACTTGGGGCAGCCCCAAGTAACTTTCCCATGATTCCTAATCCTTTTTTGGAAATTGATGATAGCATACCATTTGATGAACTACCAGAAAATGTAAGAACCAAGGTTGATCCGAAGAAGATTAAGCCATTTGCCTACCCTGAGAGATACCGTAGATTGATTGGGAAGCTGAACTATCTCACGGTGACTCGTCCTGATGTTACATTCCCAGTGAGTATGCTTAGTCGATTCATGACAACACCGACTGTGGCTCAGTGGGAAGCTTTGGAACATGTCTTACATTACTTGAAGGGATCACCTGGCCGTGGTATACTCTATACAGATCGTGGTCACACTAAAATTGAATGTTTTTGTGATGCGGATCATGCTGGGTCAAAGTCTACCAGGAGATCCACTACAGGATATTGTGTGCTTGTGGGAGGAAATCTAGTGTCCTGGAGAAGCAAGAAGCAGAATGTGGTTTCGAACTCTAGTGCAGAAGCTGAGTATAGAGCCATGGCTCAGTCGGTACAGGAGATTGTGTGGATCCACCAGTTAATGAAGGAGGTTGGCCTTACCACATCATTACCTGCAAAATTGTGGTGTGATAACAAAGTTGCTTTGCATATAGCTTCCAATTCTGTGTTTCATGAACGAACAAAACACATTGAGATCGACTGTCATTTTGTACGCGATAAAATCAAGGAGAACTTCATTTCTACAGGACATGTGAGGTCTAGCGACCAATTGAGTGATTTTTTAACTAAGGCTCTAAATGGGACTCGGGTTGATTACCTTTGTAACAAGTTGGGCTTGATTAACATCTATGCTCCAACTTGAGGGGGAGTGTTAGAAGATATTATGCATTTATTAGGATGATTAGGAAATATTATGTATTTATTAGGATCACAAGAAATCAGGGATTAGATGATTAGGATCAATTGTCTTAATTAGCCCATTTAATTCTAAGGGCTCTTACTCATGTATAAATACCCCATATGCATATGAATCAAAACACAACTTTCTGAGTGCATATATTTTCCACAGTTTTAAAGCGGAAAAGGCAAAAAACGACTTGCTACTCAAATCCGAAAAAAAAAATTGAAAAAAGTCGAGGAAAATAAAATGCAATCAATGTAGATTGTAGAATAAAAACAATAAAAGAATCCCTATACATTATGAGAGATAAGAGGAACTAAATGCAAGAACATAATGGGCCAGCATGGTGGGCTCAATAATCGCCCACATGAATCTATAGCAATGCTGTAACATTAATATTAAAAGAAAGAAAATAAAATTATAGGTTGTGTACTTCATATCAACGCAATCTGACTAGGCAATGTGAACCCATAACTGTCAGGTACAAACTCCTATATAGACACAGACTTACCTTTAGAATAATATTTTCTGGGTTGAAGGATGAGCTTGATAGACAGCTTTTAGAAGGTATTGTGGTATTAGCACTGGTCCCAATTAATGATTCTGGGCTGTCATCATTGACCAAATCTGACTTCTTATCATCCTTTTGAGTGTCCGGTTTCCCTTCAGCAGTCAAGATCCAGTTCCATAATTTTCCATCATCAGAAATAAAGATCAAATGTGTCTCAGAAACCATAAAAGACTTGTTGCAGAAATCAAAAGGATTATCAGGATCCTTGTCGAGGTAAGCAGAACTAGGTGCATTAGTCTTTGCAATCTTCTGAAGAATGGAATTTGACTGGCTTAAAAGGACAGCAAGTACTGAAGGGGAAGGGACAGAGGTACCAAGTGAGGGCATTAACTCTTCCATGGAGCTCATGGCGTACACCTGTTCCCCTCTGTAATGACATGTAGACATATAATATGAGGAAATGGAGCAGGAGGGGAACTCAAGTTCCCACAGTTGTCTATTTTTTTGCATGCATTTTTGTGCAGGACATTTGAATATTTCTAAGGCTCATGCATGATATGTCAAATTTAAAACAGATGTAGCATTTACTAGGACAAAATAAAAGATGCTGTGGGTCTTGAATACTTGGTGCAAACCCAACACCCCTAGTCTAAAAGTGTCCTGGAAGGTTTGATTACAAATTTCCCAAAAAACCAAAGACAAAAAACAAAACAAACAGGGTACAAAGTTGCATAGTGAAAAGTACTTCATATAATAAAGAGCACTGAAATGGTTGAACAAAACAAAAGAAACGCAGGTAAGTCAAAAGTTGATAATGAACTTAGCTACAGTTGAATTGATGACGACCTCCTCAAAATAGCTTAAGATAGAAGATTTATAACTATTCTATAATCTACTATATGACCGTTATTTTGTTTCTTTTCCTTTGACAATTTATGAAAGCCATTACATAGATCTAACATATTTTCTTGACAATTCACCAACACACCCAAAAGTTTTTTTCCCACTACTACATCAGGAGGATTCACTTGCCACATCCCGCCCCACCCTTCACAATCACATTTAAAAGGCCTTGTCTTCCTTTTTTGTAAATGAATTTTTTTTAATGCTCAGGAACATGAATGCACCCGATATTCCCTAGAGGTTGACATTCTATGCATGGAAATCAAGGATAGTAAAGTATCTTATTCGCCAGTGTGAAAATGTTAGCATATCAATTACAGAATACCTTCTTTTTCGTGATAATCTACGGAACTTAAAAAAATTATTTAATATTTAGTATTTCTAACATTGCCAAGAATCATCAGGAGAAAAAAGTTCAAGATATGTTAGAATGGTAAATTGCTACAAGAATATTTGCCCTTTCATTCCACTGTGTTCTTCAATTAGGATATATTTTTCTTTTCACTTCTTAAGTCATTTGCATTTTAATTCATTTGTTAATGACTATTTCTTTCATGATCAAAGGCTGTAGTTTCCGGAACGCTTATCATTATTTAGGAAGCATGCCACTAGCACACCTTTACCCTTCCTAGTGATATCAGTCCCAGTTTTAAAAGATTATATAGACACTGCATTCCGTACGATTACATAGTGAATTGCCCGTCAGCACTCCCTCAAGATTAATTCTAAATAAATAATTGTCTTAACAGTCATTAAGATGTGTTATCAAGCTCAATACGCCAGAAAATTTTACTTCTTGCATTCATGGCTCTTGCCTGTATGGTCGTCATAGCATTGTTTTATTGCTCTCTTATAACCCCCAATAGCTTATAGTTGCTGTCTTTGACGATGTATGCATAATTCACAAATGATTAAGAAGAGAGACATCCAAATATTCATAATTCAAGGCAAGAAATGCTTACGGTTTCCTACGCCAGGTGCTGAGCTTGCCATCAAGATGAGCACAATACATCCACTCGTTGTTTAGATCAAGCAAAACTTCAATAAACTTGCCGCAACCACGAGGCAATGTAGCAGTAAAAAGAGTGGTCTCGTACTGCATATCAAACACAATCAACTCTTTCGGAAATGTGATAAATAATATGTGCCTCCACTGCGGGGAAAACGCAAACCTCGCCATGTAAAGCGGAAGCAACGCCGATGCAGGCGACGTTGACACATCATTCGCATCTCTCTCCAGCTTGTTCAGTTCGCTACAATCGGTCGGTATCTGAAAATCCTTTATCACAAAGTTGCTTTCACTTTCACCAAGAATCATAATACTTAAGAGAAAGCCTTTAAGCCCAAGTGCGCAGATGTGGCGAGAATCCAAAGGGTCCCGGCGAAGACAAGAGAAGAATTCAGGGGATGCGTCGTACTTCCAAACACACCGACCAGTCAACGTGTTAAAAATGGAAATCGTAGATGGTCCGTTGATAGCAACAAGGAAGTAAGAGTCGGGTCGAACTTGAACCCAACACAGGTCTTGAATTCCGAGTTTGGAATCTGCCTCGAACCACATAACAGCGATCTTGAGTCTGAAATCGAGCAAGGCAATGCGTCCTTGACGATCACCGGCGGCTAGTAGAAGGTGGGAAGAGGAAGGCTCTGTGGATAGAAGGTCGCGATTCAGAGGAAGTGGGGTCCAGCGTACAGAGGTAACAAATGGGGAAAGAGATGGAGCGGTGGAAGATGAAGACGGCGAAGACGGTGGGGGCATTGGAATCGCGGAGACCAACTGCATAGAGCGAGTGTCGACGACGGAAACGGAGCTTCCGGAAGGGAATGCAAGAAGATCATGGGAGCTCAAGTCTGCGGATCCAAAATTGTTGCGGCTTGGAGGTCCTGGAAGCATGCAATTCCAAGAGTCTGGACTTGATCTGGGATTCGACATTGCAATGCTTCGTCAATTTCGATCAATTCAGAAGGATGAAGAAGAAGAACCAGAAGCAGATAGGATTGAATCGCAAGAGTGGGTCTTGGTCAAGTCTTGAAGTGTTTTCCGTTTTCCCGGACTAGTCTTCGCAGCACCTATTGCAGCGTAGAGAGAGAATTGAAAAGTAGCGCATATTGGGGCGCGCTTCGATTTTGGGGTCTTCAAATATTAATTAGTCGCAAGGCAATGAGAGAGATATGTTAGAATTTAGGAAGGCAGCTGAAAATTATTTTAAAATCCTGTGAAATTCCTGTTAAAATGAGTCACTGTTGAGATTATATTTAAAAACAAAAAATGGGCCTTATTTGTTTTAATTTTTAATTTTTTTAAAAAAATTATATAAAATTTATTAAAAATATGTTTTAAAAATTGTATAAACTAAAAATATAAAAATTCATTTGAAATAATTGTTTTTAACATCAACTTAGATCTCATTTGGTCGGAAAATTTGATTGTGATGAAAAGGAAGAGAATAAAAAAAATTTCTTATCGCAGAGATGTTTGGTGTCCACTGAATGGAAAATGGTTTGACGTGAAGATTTATATTTGGTAGATTGAAAATAGTAGTAAGATATGTGGGAAAACTATATGAATGACAATATTGCACTTAATAAAAAAATTATAAGAACATCTTTCTGAATAACTTCAAAACAAGGTGATTTTTGAACTTTGAAAGTAGCAACAAGCTTTACATGGAGTTAAAGTTCTCTTACTCTTTGAAAATTTTTAACTTTAACTTGATTCATATTCTTTTACATCAAGTCAAATTAAAAATTTAACTTTATTATATCTTTCTAATTATAACTCGAGTCATCATGTTTTAGTCCTTTCTTTAAAAAAACGAAAAAAAGTGTTGTCCCTCGATTTTGGTAAGAGTCAGTCTATGGTTAAAATTCATAATCCCTTATTCCTATCTATAATAACATTTCAATTAAATTATGAGATTCTAAAAAAATAATTAAAAGTAGTTAAATGTAATAATTATGTGAGAAATATAATTGTTTTTTTAAAAATACCTCTATTTATGAAAGGTATGGAGAGAGTAATAATCATAAAATGATAAAAGAAAATATATGTAGTATAATATAATAATTAACTAAGGGAAAAATAGAAAAAGTGAATTTATTATTAAGACAAACTCAAAAAGAATATTACATTTAGGGACAAACCCATTCAAAAAAAAAGCTCTTATATATAAGAATCAAGGGTGTAACTTCTTTAGTCTAACCAAAACCATTATGCATCTGAGTTAAAGCAATTTTTTATTTTATTTTTTTGGCCAGCAAAGGATTTCATTACTCAATAGAAGACAAAACAAATATACATAGAAGTAATAAACAAGAAATATGAAAATACCTAAGAATCAATCTTTAAGATTTATTTGGTTGGAAGGGACTGAACGGAAAGGAAAGAAAAATGAGCATCTTCCCTCATTTAGTACAATATTTTAGAAGGGAAGGGACCAAAAATATGACTCTCTCACCTCTGCCCTCCCTTTATTTTGTTCCCCTCCAAATTAGGCTCAGCTTCTCTCACTGGTAGCTCTCGTCCTTGACATCTCCATTGCAATTCAAATATATGGGGAACGCAAAAAGAGGGGTGTGTGAGGTGTTAAAATAGGAGTGCAAATTTTTTTTTTATGTTTTTGTCATGGTAAAACTAAGTAGGATGGCAAAGTGATGTTTTTATCCAGAACCAAATTTATTTATAAATAATTAAATACTTCTAACATTTTACATAATAAAATTATTTTTAAAAAACTCAAAAAAAATTAATAAGTCTTATTAATTCCCGACTTTATAAAAGTATAACCCACATCCCCAATAAAATTAATAGATATACTCCTTCTTTAATAAATGATAATCTCTATTGATCAAATATATCAAGTTTTTTAAACTTATTTTATGATTCTTATTAGGGAGAATTGCTCATAAATACCTTTGGGGCAAATTAATTATGAAATACTACCACGAAAGATCTGTTACACTTAACAGAAGATATTTTGCACACAAACGAAAGATATTTTGCACACAATGGAAGATATTTGCTCGTTCATAGGGAAGATTTTTGAACATATAGAATATTGTTTGCACACAACGAAAGATTTTATGCATACAACGAAAGATTGCTTTCACGTATAGTAGCATTTGATAATTAATTTGCCTCTAAGGTATTTATAGGTAATTTTATCTTCTTATTTTTTTTCATGAGTTTTTTATAAGAATCATAAAATAAGTTTTTTAAAATAAGTTCATATCTATTAATTAAATAAGTTTTTTAACCATATAAATTCATAAGAATCATAAAATAAGTTCAAAGAAATTAATATATTTGATCAATAGAGATTATCATTTATTAAAGGTGGAGTATATCTATTAATTTCATTGGGGATGTGGGTTATATTTTTATAAAGTCTATAGGACTTATTAATTTTTTTATGAGTTTTTAAAAATAATTTTATTATGCAAAATGTTAGGAGTATTTAATTATTTATAAATAAATTTGGTTTTGGATAAAAATATCACCTTGCCATTGAAATTTGGTGGACTCATCCTTCTTTTGCTCCTACTTAATTTTACCATGACCAAAAAAAAATTTACACTTTTATTTTAATGCCTAACACACCCCTCCTTTGTGTTCCCCATATATTTAAAAAGCGTGCCGTTCATCCGCAATGGAGGCGCCAAAGACGGAGGCTCCAAGGAGAGAAGCTGAGCCCCTCCAAATTGGGTTTTTTTTAAGAGAGCCAAATTTTACTCCCCTCCATATTGGTTTATGTGTTTTATTGTGCGTTGGTCTTTCTGATAGACTGCTTGTGAGAACGATGAGGAGGCGGCAAGTCTCTTCATTAGCTTGATAGAAGTCACCGACGGTGAGGTGACAATGGAGTTGGAGGAAATGGGGGAAGAAAGGGGAACAGTGGTAGAAGAAGGGGAGAGAGGCGGCGGAGTCAAATGGTGCCCGTCCGTTATTCTTGTCATTAGTTGCAGGATCTGTAACCTTCTCCCTTCCATTGCGACAACTATTCCTAATTCATCGTTTTATTTCTTCCAATCCCCCATTCCCCAATGGATCTTTGCGTTTTTTTTTTTTTGGTTCTTTCTGATTTTTCTAACCTAGGTTGTTCTTTCCAATGGATCTTTGTTGTTTTAATTTTTTCAAATATATTATTTTATTAATATATATATATATATATATATATATATATATATATATATATATATATATATATAAGCTGGGGGACATGCAATATCTCTAATAACTTTTTTTTGCCAATGACTATTATATATTATATATTAAAGCTAGAGGAGAAACAACAGTGGAAGAAAATTAGAAAACAAAGATTTTTGGACTCGTGTGCTGCTGCCATTGAGATATTAGAGATGTTTTGATTGAATCTAATTCCATAATTAATAAATATTTTCTAGCGAGGGACTGTTGCTAGTTTCAAACCTATTAAATTTTCAATTAACTTCCCTCTAAATATGAATTTGAGAGTACGTAATTAATAATTAATAAATTATATAATTTATATTGAAGTGTAAACTAATTTAAATAATTTATACAAGTAAAAATATATAAATTAATATATGAGGGTAAAATGGTAAATTAGATATTATCTCCCCTCTCATCCCCTCTTAAATCAAACAAATGATCATTCAAAAATATTCATCTTTCTTCTCCTCTAATCAAACCAAACAAGATAACCTCTTATCCTCCCTTTCATCCCCTGCCATTGTAACAAACAGGCCCTTAAGGAAAACAGGGAAAACAAACATTACATAATCCAATTCCTCCCCTATTAGCCTCCTGAAGGAGCTAGTTCTCATTGGAAAAGTCTTCATCTTGAGCATCCTGAAGAATGACAGAAGCTAGAGGAGGTGGTGATTCAATAATCAAATAGTTAGGTCCCAATTTCCTTGAAGCTAAAGCAGCCAAACAATCGACAGCACAATTACCTTCACAAGGTACAAGAGAAAAGGAAATCACTCCGATTCTGCAACAAGTTGAAGACGTCCAATAGAGCTCCATGGTACTTCCAGTAACAACCATCAATCTTTCTGGAAGAAACAACAATAAATAACTCCCTACAGTCAAGTTCAATAATAATTGGGCTTTGATGCCAAAAATCAGCAAGAATAATCACTTTATGAAGAGCCTTTAATTCAGCATAGAAGATGAGTCTGCATTGAATCATTCTGCCTAACCTCGAAGAAAAAGGCCTTTTATTGTTCCTGTAAACAATTCCAATGCTAGCTCTGTCCATGTTCTTACAAAAAGCCACATCACAATTAATTTTAATGGTATCACCATGTGGTTTCATCCACTTAAAAGAAGTTTTGGTTACCACCAGCTTTAGGACAGGATCTATCAGAGAATGAGCAGTCCAAAATTCATACATGGAGCGATTAGTTAATTCAATAGCAATCATTGGATCGAGCGCCTCATGCTCAAACACACATTTGCATCTTAGTTTCCATATAAACCAACAAAGAGTAGTTACATAACTTGCACATAATCTGAATTATCAACATCCATTAGGAGAATTTGTTCCAGCCATAGTTCAATATTGTACACATTAAGAGAGTTAAATAGCAAGCCTAAGGGACAGCTAAACCAAGTCATTCAAGACCAATGACATAGTAAAAATAAATAGGACAGAAAGGATTAGGTGCACACTTATGTTTAAACAAGGCCTTTTTTGAAGCTAGAGCCTTACGCATAATGCGCCAAATGAAGTTCTTTACTTTTGGCATGACCTTGAGTTTCTAAATCATTGGCCAAACTTTTTCACTAACTAGATGTGAAGAGAAGGCTTGGTTTAAAGAGTGCCCAAGCTTTCCCTTTGTTGCTATTCTGTGTGCATTTCTCACACTATAGCTCCCATTTTTAGTTCCCGTCCAAACTAGCTTATCAACATTAGGCACAGTAGAGAGAGGAATATTGTAATAAGCATAAAGAAATGTGGTTCAATGGCCCCTACAAATTAGATCCAGCTGCCATTTTCTATTTTCAAACATATCAGCAACTAACATATCCTCGTTGACCACAACATTAGACAATTTTGGCAGCAATAATTTATTAGCCTCAGGGATCCAAGGATCCTTCCAACCTTGAATATAGTGACCAGAACCCACTTGGCAAAAAAGGTTCTCCTTCAAAAACTCTCTCCTAATAAGAATACTATCTCACATCTATGAGTCTTTATGACCTTTTTTAGCATTCAAAAAAGAAGTGGTAGAAAAATAAATACTCTTAAGAATATGCACCCAAAAACTATTAGCGAATTGTAAAATACACCATGCAGTTTTGGCTAGAAGACCATCATTGAATCCCATTAAGTCCTTGAAACCCATACCACCTTCCTTTTTTTGCCTGAGCTATAGATTTCCAGGCAGTCCAATATATAGTACTATTGCTACCAGAATTGTCCCAAAATATATTAGACACCAAACTGTCAAGCACTATACAAGTTTTCTTTAGGAATTTTAAAACATGACATTGAGTAGATGGGAATAGCACTTACCACTGCCTTGATCATAATTTCCCTACCTGCAAAATATAGACACTTCCTCTGCCAACCCTGAATTTTTCTAACCATTTATCACGCACAAATGCAAGGGCCCTATGCTTTGAATTTCCCCACAAAATTTAAACAAGCAGTTACCTCATCTCGCCTATCATTAGGGGTATTTTTTTAGAAGAAGAGATTAGATTTATCATAATTAATCAGTTTGGCCAGATGCATTGCAATAATCCTACAGGATTTTCATAATCAGACTACAATTGAACACATTTGCATTCAAGAAAACAATGGTATCATCAGCAAATATGCATTATGTTAGCAAGGGACTACCCCTAGCAAGTTGAATCCCTACCAAATTGCCATGATTCACATGGAAAGATTTCATAGAGGAAAGAGTTTCTACGGCAAAAATGAAGAGATATGGAGATAAAGGGTCTCTTTATCAAAGGCCTCACTGAGGAGTGATATGAGCAATAGTCTTGCCAAATAGCTGCCCATTAAAGGTAACACTAGTAACACACTTCACAATCCAATTCACTCACTTGTTACAAAAGTTTATTTTCAACAACATGCCCTCTAAGAAATTCCATTCCAATAAGTCATAAGCTTTGTTCATATATATTTTTAGAGCTAATTCAAATTTGCTACCTGTTCTTTTATTCTTGAGATAATGGAATGCCTCATAGACAATGATATTATTGTCTTGTATAAGATGATTAGGAATAAATGCCCTCTGCTGCTCAGAGATACAGTCATCTAATACACACGCAGATGATTAGCAAGAATTTTAGAAACTATCTTGTAAGCAAAATTGCACAGGCTAATCGGGCGATAGTGATTAACACACTCGAGGTGATCAATCTTAGGTATGAGAATCAAATTAGTTTCATTTAATGAATTTATCAACCCATCATTGTTAAAAAAATTCGTAAACCATTCTAACAAGGGAAAATTGTACCTTATCCCAAGAGCTTTGATAGAAATGCCCATTGAAGCCATCTGGCCCAGGTACCTTAAAAGCCTCAAGTTGGAACATTGCCTCACGGATTTCAGCTTCAGTCACAGGAAGGACAAGCCACTGATTTTGTTGCTCAGTAATTTTTGGCTGGACATAGTATAACACAGAATCTAAATGGTCCTTAGCATTACTCCAAAACAAAGAAGAGTAAAAATCAAAGATTAAATTGGCCACACCATCTTCTTGATCAACCAAATTCCCGTTATGGTCTTTGAGTTTTATAACTAGGTTCTATTAGTAGCACATGATAGCAGTTCAGTAGAAGAACTTAGTATTTAAATCACTTGCTTTTAGCCGGTCAATTCTTGCTCTTTGCCGCCAATATACTTCCTCCATTTTCCAAAATTACTCCAATTCCAACTTTGGAGCTTCAATATTTTGTTTTGAGACATCTGTATAAATTTCATCTTTCAAAACTTTAATCTTTTTAATTAAATCGGAGATGACACATTTGTTGCTTAGAAAAGCCTTTCTGCTCCATTTGATTAACTCCTTTATGCAAGATCAAGGTAGTTAATAAAAGCAATAATACCATTAGAAGAGTTACCAATCTCAAAATTCTAACAACCATGAATAAATATTTTTAAAATATGGATGAGTCAACCCATTTGGCTTCAAACTTAAAGACCCAAGGTAACTTTAAACTGTTAAAACACATATTGATGAGAAGGATATGATGATCTGATGCAACTAGCTCTAAATGGAATACCAGCGCCTTCAGGAAAGTCTCTTTGAACTCTAGATTACCCATAGCCTAATTAAGACATTCTTTGACATGATCATCCCCAATTTGTTGGTTGAATCAGGTAAAGAGAGACCTTTTAGCCTCTATCTCTACAAGCTCACAATCTGAGACAAATTGTTGGAAGTTGAAGATTCATCTCAAGGTATGAGGATTTCCTCCTATCTTTTCATTTTATGACAACAAATCGTTGAAATCACCTACACACAACCATGAAGAAGAAATTGATCTAGCAATATCCCAAATTTGATTCTACGCTCTCATATGATCACTTTCTCTTGGAGGGTCATAAATAAAAGAAATATACTCAAGAAAATTTCCACTCCCTACACTCAACTTAGTGTGAATCACATTCTTCGAGTTATGGATAACATTAGCCATTACCTTAGTCATCTACCAAAGAGCCAAGCGGCCTGCTTTACCAATCGGAGGAACATACCAGAACTCATCAAAACCACAACTTTGATGAATTTTTCCTAGATACATATTCTGCTTCTTCGTCTCCATGAGGAAAATGATTTGGGGCTTAGCTTTCCTAACCTCTTCTTTGAGGTTTTTGACTGCCAAGGTCACCCTAAGATCTTATGATACTCATAATTCTATGGTAGCTGACAAAAGAACAGCCACTAGAACCCATAGCCTCCATAGAATCCTGTCACACGACCCGTACTATCTATTAAACCCAAACCACTCATCGGGGAAGTCAATCTCACTTAGAGATTGGAACCTCAGTCAATGTAAGGGCTTTTGTGACAGCTTTAACACATGTCATTCTTCACTTTTCGTCACTTTTTCTCTAAACAGAATGTTTGCGAGGTGACTCTATACCCTTGCATTCAACTATCTCAGCAAATAACCTTCCCTTTTTACATGGGCCAGGAGATATAAGTTCAGAAGCACATTGTTTAAGATTAAACCCACCAAGCCTTTTAACCATCTTAAAGACAGGGGAGAGATGAGAGATGGGTACTGAGGCCTTACTTAAATCTTCATCAGGCTGATCAGCATAATCAGTTTGGTCCATTGGAGAGAGATTCATTTGCTTAGTTGGGTTGTGACCCACATCATTAAGAATATGGGAGCCATTTTTATCATTGGATTTATTCTGTACTCACCACTTTAGGCCTTACTGTTAGCTTTCGGTCCATTACTCCTTTGCTCAGTCTCTTCCCCACACATCATTGTTTCATTTGTTGACTTTACATACTTCATTGTATGTAATGTACACGTCGCCTAGAGCACTACCTTTATGTCTACTTTTCAGACCTGTAAAATTTGATTCTGTATGTCCATCATACGATTTCGGAGAGGGAACGTCACACTCTTGCACCACCTTCTTGAAGTCTTCCTCATTGCATTAAATAGAGAACTTAACCATGACTTCTTCTTTGTCTCGTTCTACAATGGCAATAAACCACGACTCGTATACTTTTTCACCATTTTCATCAGTGATAATATCGCTCTTACAAGCCATATTGTCATAACCAATCAAGCCACACTTGTAGCAATAAGATTGAAGCCGTTCATCTTTCACTAAGACCCATACTTCTGACTCATCTGGTTTGTCAACCCAAAAACTAGCAACCAGAGGTTTATTTATGTCAATAAGAACACGTGCCCTCTCAAAAATGCAAGAAAACTTATCTTGAATTTTTGGTTTTTCGTACCAAACAAGATCCTCCACCATGTTGCCCATATTGCAAATATTATCCTCTTCCTCCAATAAACCCAATGGCAAATTGTGAAACTGAACCCAAAAGGAGGTTTTGTCGAAATGTACCTTACTTAGCACCATATATTCTAACCATTCCTGGATACTTATGATAGCCCCTTGAATCGTCCATGTCCTCCCATGTAGCATATGATATTTATCCTTTAGGTTGTAGAAGGTGAAAACAAAGGCATCATCTTTCATCTCCACAATCTCTGTTTCTTCTCCCAAATTCCATCCCTTACCAATAGTTGCGATGGTGGATTTTTTACTAACCCCTTTATTAGAGATGACTTTCCCTATGAGCATTTTGCTTTCCTTTTTGACAGCATTGTTCTTCTTCCAAACAACATTTAGTCGAAGCCTCCTCCTGCTCAAACTACCCCCATCATCTTCCATCTTGAATCTCAGCCTTTCACTTCTAAAAACCCCCTAGATGAGGAAATCCCAACCAACCTCCCACCTCAAAAACCCCAAATTAAGAAATTGAAGGCTTCTCAATCGATGAGTAGGGAATAAATTAAACTCATGTATACCACCCTTATCTCAACCACAAGAAAGGGTTAGAGGCAAATATTTAATCGAAAAACCACAGTGGGTAGTTTCCAAACTCTCACGCCATCACTATTGAACAGCACCTTGCTCTCTCAAAACAAGAGAAAAAAACCTCCCAGAGCGAGAGGACTCGAGTTAAAAGCAATTTTAACCTTTACATTTTAACTCAATACACCCGCTGATTAATTAGCTCTTGATTATGAAACTCGATATTTCAAAATTAGTTGGTAGTACTTTAAGACTTAAATATATTGAGCTTATCAAAACTCCAATTTTCAAGCAGCTTTATAATTCATCATGGATTTAGAAGGGAATGATAAAAGGCATGTAGATCTTATTTATGATTACCTAAAATGGAATGTTGGCAATGGATACTTAATACCTCTCAACCACCCCTTATGGTGGCCCCTACGTACAACATTTACAACAAATGAAGAACATATAACTATTGCAGACTTGTTTTTGCAGAATCCACAATTTGTTTGGAATCATAAGTTTTGGAATAGTCAGCTGATAAGATCATTGTGTGCCCCTCATGTTGCTCAGTCCATTCTAAATAAACCTACCTCCTTCATGAACATTCCTGATATCTTGTCTAGACTAGTAATATGGCTTGTTCATATACTGTCAAAGATTATTTTGCCATTTGTCTGAGGCAAATTAATGAGATGCTAGGGATGCCTTTTGGAAATTCCTATGGTCAATTTCCTCATCGGTTTAATATCTTCTCTTGATTTGGAAATTATTGCAAAGCGTTTTGCCATCATGTGACATTCTTAAACAGCATCATTTAAATGTCAATAGTCAATGTTTATTTGGTTGTCCATCTAAAGAATGATTACTTCATTTGATTTGTACATGCCCTTTCACCACTGCAGTTTTGTTTGAATGTTTTTCTATTAAACTTGATGACTTGGATCTTCCTACCTTTCAACTTTGGTTGAAAGATACCTTAATCCAATTGCTTAATAATGGTTTTCATCATCTCTTACAAGGCACCATCATTCTGATCAATCTCATCTGGATGTACCGCAACCTAATGTTACATGAAGGGAAAAAAAACACAAATCCATATTTAGTTGGTCAAGAGATTAAGTCTTCATTATCCTTTTACAATCTCACATTTGCATCAACTCTAGAAGTTAATTCATAAGGTGAACACTTGTTGATGAATCGCTCTTTTGTAATGGACTAAGCATCGCAACAGGTTGTTGGGTGTCTCAACCCACTATTCTTCACTTCATTATTTATACTCCTTTATGATCCTTTCCGATTCCTCCTCTCCTCTTTACCTTACCCATCCTCACAAAATAACCCTGAAACTTGAACAGATTTTGTCTTTTTCTTAATAAAAAGACAAAATAATATTACTTGAAGGGAAATTTTTAGTTAAATCCCTTGTTAGCAAATTAATTTCAGTCATCCCCGAAAATTTTCTGAAACTTCACTATGCCCCCATGTCAAAATGAAATTAATTTTTGTGGGTAAAAAGATAATAATGCCCTTACCTTATTTGTATTGTGAATTTTCATATTTTTCTTGTAAACTGCCAAAATGTTTTTGTGTTAAGGGGCATTTTTGCCGAAAGGCAATTTTTCCCCAAAAGTGTAAAAAATGAAGCAATTTTGCTTTGACTATTATCTAAGTTAATTTTGACTGTTAATTGACCAAGAATACTAAGCTAACAATTCACATGTTATCCACGTCATTTTTGTTAAGGTGTGAATTTGCATCAAAAGTCAATGTGTCATCCACTTCATCTTTTTTCAAAGTTAGATTAAGAACTTCCAAGACAAATTTGCACATTAACAAAAATAACATGAATGACATGTGGACTAGCTACCAGCTTAGCATATTTGATCGACTAACAACCAAAATTAACTTGGACAGTAATCATAGCAAAATTGATCCATTTTTTATACTTCTAGAGCAAAATTGCCCCTATGTAAAAACTTCTATAGCAAAAATGCCTTTTAACCTAATGTTTTTAATTCTTTAAGTTCTTTTGAATCCATTTATTTATCTTGTGAATGCTAATATATGTCTTGTAAATAGGTAAAATGTTTTTAACTCCCTAAGTTCTTTTAAATCCATTTATTTGTCTTGTAAATATCTTTATTTGTCTTATAAAAGCCCATATATATCTAGTGAATTTTCATATTTTTCTTGTCAATGGCCAAAAAGTTTTTAATTCATTGGGTTCTGTCGAATCCCTTTATTTATCTTCTAAATTTTTTTATTTGTCTTGTAAATGTCCTTATTTTTATTATAAATATTCTTCTAAAAAAATAAAAGAAGGGCATCAATTTTTTTTTCATACACAAAAATTAATTTCATTTTGACCACAGATGTGTAATAAGATTTCAGAAAGTTTTGGAAGTTGATTGAAATCAAATTACTACCAAAGGGGCTAACTGAAATTTTCCCCTACCTAAATGAAAAAAGGTTTACAAAGTACTAATATATATGTCTGATATATAGCCAAAATAAAGTAATGAATAAAATTTCAATATTTAATTAAATGATAAAAATATAAATGTTGCATCCCTCAAATTATGGATCATGATTTTTGGGTTGACTTTGGTAATAGCGATTATTTTCCTAATATAAATTCTGATCCTAATTTTTTTGGACCTGAATTCTGATCACAATTGACATCTTATAGACTTAATCTTAATAAATACGAGTATTATGTGATTCATTCTAATAGTTTATCTTGCCTTTTTTTTGGCCAAAATTCTAAAATAGTTTGTCTAAGAGAAGGAAAGATACTACCATTTTTATGACGCGTATATGCGAACTATTTCAGCTATTTAATTTCATTGATTTTATCTCTTGTTAAAAAAAATAATTTAATCATCCTAAAATCTTGTTCTTCAATTGCACACAACGACCCTGATGTTTTTTTGTCCTTTGTTAATTCTCCGCACAATATTTTTCTTCAATAGTTCTCTTCCTTCAAGCACACTTGACCAGCACCATGATGACTTGCTCCCCTTACCAGCTTCCATAAAACTGTGATTAGGGAAATAAAGGCCTTCCAAAATCCTGCACCATGAATCATCTGGATTTTGACATATCCTCTAAGCTATTTTTGCCAATAAAGCTTCATTAACACAAAGAATTCTTGGATTTCCAGTGAATCCTTCCTTCCATTTCCTTCTGCCCCCACCAAAAACCCGACACCAATCTATCAAAATCCACTCATATTTTCTTGGGAAATTTAAAACACGATATGGGAAAAATTGGAATTGCATTTGCCACTGGCCTTTATTATTATTTCTCTACCAGCAAAAGTTAACAGTCTCTGCTTCCACCTTCATACTCATCTTTGTTTTAACAAAAGCTAATGCCTCTGATTTAAATCTCCCCCCAATCACATCTAGGTTCTTCAGTGGCATTGATTTCCATGTTCCTAAACACCATCTCCTTTACTCTACCCACAGTGTTTTTTTGAGAAAAAAATGCAGCATTTGTTGAGATTCACAGCCTGCCCAGATGCTTTAGCATAACTATCAAGAATATCTTTCAACACTCTACAATTTTTACACTTAGCACTAATAAAAAAATAAGGAGTCGTCGTCAGCAAAAAAAAAAACAATGTGAAAGAACTGGACACTTGCTTACTTGCTAGCTTGATTCCTTCTAGTTTGCCATTGTCAATACGTAACTGCACCATAGCAGAGACAAAATCCGCAGCTATATATTATGAATAGGAAAGGAGATAACGGATCTCCTCGGCGAATACTTCTCATCATATATAGATCAGCCACCTTTTCTCCCACAACCAAGCTTACTTCTCCCAAAACCCCATCTTTCTCGTTACTTCCTCGGTAAATTCTCATTTCAGCTTATCATATGCTTTATTCAGGTAATGGTAAGCTTCATGAGCCACAATGATGTTATCTTGGATTAATCTTCTAGCTATGAATGCTCTTTGATTCTATAAAATAATCCTCGCCAATAAAACGAATAAAAAACAATCATTGATTGGGGGGAAAATCATAATGCAAAATATTGGAATTTAGTTTGTTTTCTATAAAAGTGTACAATTAAAATTTTCTGCATTAAATTTGAGATGAGCCGGTAAATTAAAATCGATTAGCTTTGTTTCCAAGAAAGCAAAAACAAATTTGGAAAGTAAATTTCAATCACGGATTTTCGAACCATCGAGTAAGAGAATATTGAAGCATTGATTTTAGGGATTTAGAACAGAAGAGCTTTTGGTGGGAAAAAAAAGGCCCTAATTAACAATTCTTCTGAACACCAATATATAACAGTTTGCTTACTACACAGCTGGTAAGAGAGCCTGTTTCTCCAGCCGCGAATAAGCTAGTGAGTTATATTTCATCTTTTTATAACTCGATCTCTTCTATTTACAGTCTTAGATTGATGCTTCATGTTTTTTTTTATAAATTCCCTCATCATTTTTCTTTGATAATTTAAATTATCTGTTCTTTACTCTACTTTTATCTCCAATGAACTGTCACAAAGGGCTATTTATTTCGAGTGTTTTCTGTTTGATGCATGCGTTTTTTTTAATCAAACAAATTAATATTCAAAAGTTACATTAGATTAGAACTAACTTATTTTGATGTAGAGTCTTGAATTTTACATTTTTCCCCCATTCTTGCAGAGCCTTAAATGATATATCATTGAGTTAAAAAGGAAAAAAAGATAGATGTCTATCATATTTGTGGTTCAACAACTTTTTTGTTCTCAATAAGAGTTGGTTTAATTGATAAAGATTGATCTAGTACGTAAAAAGTTATACTTTAACAATTTTGTTTTATGTAACTACCCTAAGATGATATTTATTTGTTTTCTTAATTAATTTTATTAGTTACTGTCTAAATAGTTGTTTAGGATTTCATTTATAGACAAGGGACTTATTGATTATTAAAGCTCTCTTCTCAATACTTCTATTTTTTTTTATATTATTATTGAGTATCTGGTTCAAGGTTTGTTATTACCCTTTTCAATACATACAAGTGTCTCCTCCAGAGCTCAAACTCGAAACCTAAAAAAATCGCACAAGACCTTATATTACTAAACTAACTCTGTATTTATATCTCTACTATGTTCCTTTCTTCCCCCAATTCTTCCTTTGAACATCAGTTATATATGAACACTGTTGCATATTTTAATTAAATTTTATTATTTCGATCTTGATTGAATTAGTTTTGATTTAACTACAATTAGATCACTGACCTTAGAATAGCAAAAGCGTCAATCAGATGGCAAGCAATAAGGTGAAACAATGGAAGGTAGCATTGAGGATCGTGGCTTCAGCGGCTTGTCTGGGTGCAGCCACGTGGATGTGTTTCACGCGCCAAACTGCCGACTTTGGTGATCACTCCGTTCTCGTCCAATTTCGTGACTTAAATACTCCTTTTTGGTCGGTTAATATCACTTTCGAAACTCTCTCTCATAATCGTTTTTTCGTTAATTATTATTGATTTATCTCTTAATATAAGATATATTTATCTAATTAAAATTAATTAATAAATATAAATAAATAAATTAATTATAACATATGTGACATGATCTCTTTAAAATATTTCATTGTAAAGTTAAATTATATATAATTTTAGACAAATTAATTTTAAAAAAATGAAAAATATAAAAGATAAGATGATAAAAAAAATATTATATTTAGAACCAAAATTCAAGTTTAAATTAGGTGCTTATTTAGGACCAGAATAGTACTAAATTTGATCAGGAATAATTATAACCTAATACTCATTATTTTTACAAATTGAATAATTGTTCTTTTCTTTGTAAAACAGCACTGCATTGTCCTAAGTAGTGTTGTTTTACTTAGTTGTATAGACAGATTTTGTGAGGAAGTTTAAAGTTTTCTTCAATTTTGAAAGGTAAGATATAAAAATAGAAAACAAACTTATAAAAAAATGCTTTCGGGAAAAAAAACCTTGACCAATTATTATCATTCTCTCTATCTCACTCAAAATATGCACACAAATTTTTTGACACTTCGTTAGATTTAGACTTGATCTCTAAATCTAACGGTACCATTGTTATCAAGGAGGGATTAATGACACCTACAGTCAATTCTTAAGAATTTTATAACATGTTTCTATCATTTTTTTTATCTTGAAAAATTTAATGCACAAAAAAAAATGTAAATCTGCCTTATGAGTTAAATTAAAATACGAGCTGGATGAAAATTACTAATTCTTTTTCTTTTTCGCCATTGAAAATTAGTAATTCTAGTAATCTACTACTATATTTTATATATAATTATTTTTTTATAGTGAAAGTGAGTTGAACTCATGGGGTTCACTTAAGTCGGGGTATACTTCCAAACTTTTTTAATATCATTCTTATGTAAGTTATATTTCATAAATTTTTATTTTTTTACGGTACTCATGTATTTTTATTTTATCTTATTTTATTATTAATTTCTCTGGGTTATGGCAGGTGCTTCGTCGTTGCAAATTTTTTTGCATTTGTTTACAGCATTGTGGTTTCTTCTCTCAGCGCAAAGAGCTTACTATGGAAAACAGTCGTTGCTTTTGATGCTGTACGTATAGACACCTCCTGATCTATCTGTTATACTTTCTTCTTTTTCATTTTGTATGATGCAATTTGCTGTAAGAACTGCATGATTATAGTATAGTTAGTATAATTAAATGGGTAAAATTGCAGTTATGGCCTTGAACTATTTTCAGAGGTATAATTTTGATCATGAACTATTTTCAAAAGTGCAATTTTAACCCTAAAGTAATAAAATTGGAATAATTATGGATTTCAATGAAACGTCTGTTTGCCACGTCATCATTTTGTTTGGGGAAAATAACAATTTTGCCCTTAAAATTTTGGGAAATTTTACAATTTTTCCCTTAGCAATTATGTGACACTTTTAAATTAGTAAATGATCTCCAAAATTCTAAAATTTTTTAAAATAAAAGTAGACATGATAAGATTTAATTTGATAGGTCATATGGAATTTATTTGGTTAAAATGATTATTTTGCCCTTACAATTTTCGCAATACTTGAAAAATTGGTAGATTTGTCACCAAACTTTACAAATTCATATCTAATTGTATAGATATCCAATTGGGGTGGTTCCAAAGCCTATGTGACCCTTATTAAGTCTAGTTTTATTAATATATATATATATAATTTATCCAATAGGAACCTTAACATTCCCATAATTTTTATTTTTGAAGTCTGTTCCAGAAAAACGTTAAATTCGCTGGGAAAAATTCAAAAATTCATTTTTCCTTGTATACAACTTCAAAAATTCCATATGACCTGTCAAATTAAAGCTTATAATGTCTACTTTTATTCTAGAAAATTTCAGATTTTGTAGAGGTCATTTACTAATTTAAAAGTGTCATACAATCTGACTGTCTCAATAGAACATCACATTAGCAACAACTTCAACTTGTATACCAAATAAAGTTGGTTAAGGAGTTTGTTTTAAAATAAACTTCAACTTGAAAATCACATTGTTATAAAATACTGTTCTAGAATTAAATAATCAAAATATCCATGTATCAATATATACCCCATCCATCCTAAATTGTATCTTTTAGTTAAGGAGTTTGTTTTGAAATTCAATGTGAAATATCTATATACTTTGTCTCTCAAATTTAATTTTTTTTTAAACTATATTTATTGATTGTATATGTTAAGAGATTTTCATTAATAATTTTCTTAATCTATGTAAATTAGTTATTATCCAAGTTCTACACTATATATAAATTAATTGTTAGTACACAATATCTTAACTTTTTTATAATGAACTAGTAGGTTCTAGTTAGTGTATTTTTTTTTTTAAAGTTGTATGTAAGGTTTTTAAACTTTAACTTCCCGCGCATATCCTTTATACAATTTTTGCCATCTGATGAGCTAATCCTTAGAGACTTTTATGATTTATTACTAAATTTTTTTGACAAGATAGCCAATTATATATTACACGAAAATGAGAAGTACATTTATGAGGAATAGGAGCACACATAAGACAACAATACACACCAGAGAAAAGTTCACGAGACGGAACATAAAAACTTTAGATACAACTATTACCAATAATAATAATTCGTTAATATGATGATGATACAGGTTTTGATGGTGATATTGTTTTCAAGTTGTTCAGCTGCAATGGCAGTGATCTACTTAGAAACGTATGGTAACTTTCATGCACTTTGGAGGCCAATTTGCTCACGAGTTCATTCTTACTGTGCGAGTGCCTTTGGAGCAATTTTTATAGGCTATGTGGGAGCCCTACTTTATCTCCTCTTGCATTTGGTTTCTATCCAAGAAGCCTTTAATGCTCTTCTGATTTGATTATTAATTTAGTCAATTAAGCAAACACAATTTATTATTGTTTGTTTTTATTATGTTGCTAATGATTGGCTTACTCATTATTGTGCTCTAATGATGATCCAATTAATTAATCCCGGATATATTAGTTCCATTAACTTGGGGTTTGGCTTCTATTTATGGAGATGCATATGCGACATTGTTCTTGTGGATCTAAATCTACGATTTTTTTTTTTTGGAGTTTTCTTGTGGAAAATGTTTTGTTTGATAGTTTTATAGTTGCATCCATCCGTTTTTAGATATATTTTTATAATTAACAATTTGCATCATCTGAATTTTTATAGTTTTATTTCTTTATTTTATTATCCAGGTATAAATAGCTAAAATAACGAATTTATACATTACTATGTTATATAATTTGTTACCTTGTACATATTAAAATGCTAGCAACAAAATCTTTTATTTAAAATGTGTAAATTAAAAATTCCAAACAACAAAAATTGTTTACTTAAGTTGTACATTATGGGTTTTACACCCCACCTCTTTTTTTTTTTTTTTTTTTTGGAATCGAAGGACAAGATTAAGGGAGTGTTTGGATGAACTTTTGGAGCTCTTTAAGCTCAATTCAAAAGTCATAAGCTCCTTAAGCCTATTTGGGAGTTTTTGGGGAGGCTTTTAATAAAAGAGCTTATAATTAAATAAGCTCCTTTTAAAATAAGCTAAAAGGTGCAATGTTTTAAAAGCCGGACCAGACGTCGAGCCGGAAAAGTAAGCGGGTCATGGTTCGACCGGTTGAAACGGTCGAACCATTTGGTCGGACCGGTGATGTAATAATTAAATTTAAAAATTATATATATATATATATATATATATATATATTACAATTAATCTTTAGTCTAATTTCATAGGAAGTTAATAAAATCACAAAATACCATTTAAAGAAGAACATTAAGTCAATCATCAACTAACAAAATATACTAACAATAATGATTTTATAACTTGTCAAATATTGATTTAAGCATAAGTCTCTTGAAATGCATTTAGATAATACCACTCTGATCCTATTTATAAGTCATTTTTTACCAAAAAATTTGGTTCTATTTATAAGTTCATTTTCAGTGTAATAAATGAGATTATGACAATTTTACCCCTATTTATTATAC
Source organism: Albizia julibrissin (assembly GCA_037074505.1). Classification (NCBI taxonomy): domain Eukaryota; kingdom Viridiplantae; phylum Streptophyta; class Magnoliopsida; order Fabales; family Fabaceae; genus Albizia; species Albizia julibrissin. The sequence goes on from CM073482.1 coordinate 21,348,906, forward strand.
AAATGAATAAATAATTTAAATATAGATAGAGAAAAAAGAGTTAAAAAGTACCCATTCATAAATGAGGGTATAGTTGTAAATTTACCCCATAATCATTGAGTTAACTATATCTCCTTTGTATGTGAGATTTAGTTAAAAGTGACTTATAAATAGGACTAGAGTGGTAAATTTTATCATCTTCTTGAGGAAATGATCCAAAATTAAGACATTCAACTCTAATTTCAGTGCTTTCAATTTCATCCTTAGCTTGAGGATGAACCTCATTGGCTTTTTCTTCAAAAGCATCTTTATAAAATTGTTTGTAATAAACTAAATTATTAAAATTAGTAACATATAATATAAATAAAATAAAGTAATATGTCTAAAATTTATATGTCATTTTTTTAATATTTTTTTGCAGCATCAAATTTTTTTAAAAAAAAATTTCAGCAAAATTTTTTTTTTCGTATTTTTTATTGAACCGGACGGTTTTTGAAAAACCGGTCCGGTTTCTAGCTTAACCACGGTTTCCGGCTCAAAAACGATTAAATTACGGTCCAAAACGGCTCCCTCAGAAAAACGGTCCAACGTATAAATCTGGCCCGCCTCAGTGACCGGCCGACAGTCCAATCGGTCCGACAGTCCGGTTCGGTCCGGCTCTCTAAACAATGAAAAGGTGGAGCTTTTATATGGCTTATTACTATTATTTTTTTAGGGAAAATTACACTGTGGTCCCAAGCAAACGAAAATACGAAGAAATGGTCACACGAAATCGCAAAATGAAAAAATGGTCCCAAGAAGTTGTTAATGGAGCATCCTCAGGTTTTCAATTAACAACCTTCAGATGCTCTATTAACAACTCATTTGGACCATTTTTTTATTTTGCGACTTCGTGTGACCATTTCTTCATATTTTGTTACTTAGGACCTCATTGTAATTTTTCCTATTTTTTATTCTTCTCTCTCTCTCTCCTCCATTCGAGATCTTGGTTTGCTTCTCTATCCATCCATATCGTCTCATCTCTGCTCTCACTACCAATCTTGGAGCTCTCGCTACCAGATTCTTGTTCGTGCTTGACTTCTGGAAAAAGGAACCAAAAAAAGCTAAACACAAAAGTTGTGAAGAAGTAAAAGGCAAACGAAGAGAATTGATAGAGTCAGACAAATGAGTAATAAAATGATTTTAGAGAAGAAGAAACGAGGAATCATCGCCAAATTTTCAAATATAATTTCTTCAATTTTCATAAATTTTACAATTTTTTCTCTTAAATATCACAAAAGTCACTTATGAAAAAGCCAAACCAAACACCCTTCATTTTCATAAAAAGCATTTGTCCAATCGCCAATCCAAACATAAATCACTTACATAATCTGACTTTTACCTAAAGCCACTTTTCTATAAGTCACTTTTTAAATAAGTCAATTTTCCACCGCTCATCCAAAGACACCCTAACTCTTGATAGAGGATTCCCCTATTAATTTACATAGTACATTCCACAACAAAAATCACAGTAAAAAAATAACTATTCACCAATATCATAAAGCATTTGCCTGACACAGTAGTCTGGCGCTTCTATTGTACAAAGCCAATCTCATGCCATATTCAAAGCCTACTTAACCAATGTATCTGCACATATCTGAGCCTCTCTTTTGGTGTGAATGATCTCAAGGTTCCGGTAAGAGAATATCCACTACAGGACTTCCTCTATTTTAGAGTGATGCGGATGTAATGGATTATTAGCTGTAAACAATAGTTGTATAGCTTCAGAATAAAGTTTGATTTTTTTGAAACCCATATCATGACAAATTTGTAATCTCACTTTAACGGCTAGGAATTCTGCCACTACTATTGAAATAAATCCAAGTTTCTGTTGGAATCCCACGATCCAGGTACCATGACAGTCCCAAACAAGGCCCCCACAAGCTACTTGCTCGTGTTGAGTGCGAGAACCATCCACATCGACCCAAACATATCCTGATGCTGATTTACTCCAACGTTCCTCAAGTCTGGGTGGGAAATTAAACAGCTGGTGTTTAAATTTACCATTTTCAATGTCCTCCATAAGCTAGTGAAGGCATCTGTGCACTAGGCTTTGAGGTGAATCACAATTTCCATAGAAGACTCTCCTACACCTATTCTTCCATATTATCCAACATGCCCTCCTACAAACTTTTAACCTTGGCCATTTAGTAACTTTCCGATTACTCGGTTCATGTGCTTCATTCCACCGTAACCGTAACCACACCTGCAAATCATTAGAAAAGAAAGTACTATAGCATAATGGATTAATCAAAGTGTGTAACACTATCTCCTCATTTTGGCACTCAAATAGGTACTCTTTATTTTCACTAATTCCTCTCTACACTCCGAGTATGTTTGTTGGGATTCTCTCATGGTATACTTACCACATGAAGTATTTAACTTTCTTCGGAATTGGCCACCGCCATAGAATCTTCCACCTATTGTATCGGCTGTTTGTAAATAATGGTTATACACCAACTTATAGACTAAACAAACGCTAAAGTTTCCATCCGCGGATGGTCTCCAGTAATACGTATGCATCCCTGTTAGTGTGGGTGGAGTCACCATCATGATTTTCTCTATCACCCAGTTCGGAAGGAACATTCTCCACTTTTCTACATTCTAGGAACCATTAAGGGTCACAAACTGGTTCACTTTAGCATCAGGCTCAAATAAATGGGTGTTTCTTTCTATGATGGGCCCCACATTTTCCAGTTTCTCTTAAGTCCTAACTGTATATGTATAGGAAGTTTGCGCCAATTGATACTATATATAGTTCCACAGGGCCAATTGTGCCCCCAGTATAACTACAACACATGGTAAGCATGTTAGAAGCATAGGAACCCAAAAAATTAATCGGCAAAAAAAAAAAAGGGAACCCAAAATATTAGGCCCAGGCCCAATCATAAATAATAGAAGAAAAACAAGATGAGACAGGGAGACCAAAACTAGCGCTTCTCCTACTCTGGTCTGTTTATTTAATTTAAAGAGATTAAATAAATTAAATAACATTTTTAATTATAATATGTGACATAATTTTTTTAAAATAATTCTATAAAATATTATATTATATATCAATTTTTAAATTAAACACATTAATTTAAAAAATAATAATAAACATATGTGACTAAATAGAAAAAATTCTTACATCAAAATATATCCTCTAATTAAGTATCGAAGGAGTATATTATGGGCTCTCAACCAACATGACTATTGAATTCCAATCATTAGAAGAACAAAGTACACATCATAATCATCATCATCATCATCATCATCATCATCATCCCATTCTATAAAGGGACCGGAACTCAAAAACAATATGGGAAAAAATGTTAAATAAAAGGGGGAGATATAAATCTTATAGGGAACTAATTCTATATATGTGTAATCATACCAATAGTAAATGGCTATCAAACACGCGCGACGTACGTATACACATACGTTGTTCGACCGATGTTGCATGTCTAGTCTACCAAGCAAAACACCTGGGAGGGACACATGCTACTACACCAACTCATCCAATTCTAAGTATTTGGAAATCAATAAAAATTATGGTTTTATTTCTGTAAATTAAAATAAAAATCTTTTCATATATTTATTTTATAAATTTAAAAGCTATTTTTAAAAAACTAATCCAAACATACCCTTATCATACGACTGTAAAGTACATAATCCTAAGTGGTCGGACACACCTTTACAGCACACACCTGCGAGTACACAACCAATGCAATGCTCGCTCATTATCATCATGTGAAATGTATTTAAATGAGATGATGATAATGAGTGAGCACCGCATTATATATATATATAGTTAATGGGTAATTTTATTCTGAAAGTTGTTACTGATGGATAATTTTATTTTGAAAGTTTTTCGGAAAGCAATTTTGCTCAGGAAATGTAAAAAAAAAAAAAATTTACCCTGATCATTATCCCAATTAATTTTGACTATTAATTGACCCAATATGTTGAGCTGACAGTTCACATGTCATCCATGTTATTTTTGTTAAGGTGCAAATTTTACCCAAAAATTTTAAATATAACTTTAAAAAAATGAATTAGATGAAAACAAATAATGAAATGTCATTATTTTTGGCTCATCCACTCTTTAAACTTAGTTAGGTGTTTGTTTGGAATAACAATTTAAGTATTTAAAAATAATTTTTTAATCATAATTTACAGTATATAAAATAAATGTGTGTGATTAGTTTTATCTCGATTTATGTAATTAAACACTTTTAGGAATCCAAAAAATGATCCAAACAAACAATAAACATACTTGAGAATCATCAACCTTTACTTTCTTACCAAGACCAAAGGTAAATTCCTGTCGCCTTAATTTTTTTCTTATTTATCCACAAGTCCATGAAAATACATTGTAAATGCAAAAATATTAATATCAAATATCAAATTTATAGCAAGTCATCACACTATTTATAAAGTTATGAACAATCTAACTAATCTCAAATTCCGTACAAATTAGAAATATATGAAAAATCATGCATATAAAGTTGATATATCTTGTGACTTTAAAGAGAGGAGAATATAGGATATTAGCTTCAAGATTCATATACATCCTTGGGAATGATCATTAAATAACCAAAAAATAATAAGTAATATGGAGATTGTGAGCTTGTCTAACTGCTAACTAATAACTAATTCACAAACTTAATTATAGGCCTTATTATGACAAATATATTCAAAAGTCTCATTCCATCATTCCGGTTGGATTATCATCTTATTGGCGAAATAATCCACACATCTCATCCGTATTACTGTCATTTTTACCTCCAGGAGAGACAGGCACCATTATATATATATCTACTGTTGCAACCTAGAAACTAAGATTCTAAAACCCAAATCGGCTAATGAACTGGTTGAGGTGCTGAGTTAAAGGTAAATGAGCTAAATCGGAGTTAAACCGTAGCTAATATGGGGCTAGACCAGTGAGGAAATGAAGATTTTATGGTTATTTATATAAAATTTTAAAAAAAGACAAGTTAATTTTATTTTTTAAATTTTTAAAAAGTTAGAACTTATCAAACCGGTTCAATTATCGAATCAAACTAATGGATCCACCGGTTGACTGATTTTCGGCCAGTCTCTCCGTTTTTTTAGAACAATGCTATGAACTAAATTGATGGAATAGTGAAAATTCGTGTCCATATATTTAAATAAATGTCGGCAGGAATAAATATGTGAATATATACATGTGAGCCTGTGAGAGTGATAGTGAAAAGTGAAGTGCCTTGGCCAACATGATTAACCTAATTCTCTTCCTTGTTCGCTTCAACAAACCCAAACCTACCCTATCCTTTCACTTCTCTCTCTCTCACACGTAATAAATAAAGACGTGCAGCCCCACAAGCAATTATGTATTATATATATATATATATATATATATATATATATATATATATTGCTTTGAAATAAATGAGATATGTTGGATGCATGATTCGGTTAATGAGAGTGCCAAATTGGTTGTGTTGTTGATTTTCATATTAATACCATATTTTGAAATTGAGATTAATAAATTTGCTGAAGTTTACTTGAATTTGGAATGAGAGGGCAAGGTTTTAATATTTTACAGAAAATAATAAATAAGAGAAAAAATACTTGTAATATAAGAAACCTCAGGGCACACAAACATATACAGATATATATATATATATATATATATATATATATATATATATATATATATATATCAAAACAAAAATATAGGTAGATATAGTTGTCGTAGGATATAATCAGTCAATATTGGCAAAATAATAATTAATAAAGTTATAAGATTAGGTATGATTATATTGCATCATGCACTCCATTGAATTGGATTAATTTATAATTAGTCAAGCAACACATTTGAATTGATTATTTTTTGGCAATTAGAATCAATTGCTTTTATAAGCATATACATGGGACAACCTATTCCCCTTTGACATCTTTAAATCTAATTTTGAGGGGAAATTTGAGTGTAAGATCCACGAATTTTTAATATTATCTTAAAATCGAATTGTCTTAATTTTCACGTTGACTCAACATGGAAATACATAGTTTTTGGGTGCGATATTTCCACATGGAAAGTTTTGTTTTGAAAAAATCCACGTTCCAAATTTCTTCCCTCTGTTCTCCTTTTTAATTTTAGAAAATTACAATTAAAGAGAACGTATTTAATTTATATGCTATAAAAATACCACTAGTAGCACTCTTATACATTCCTAGTTGGACAGGATTTATATTTTTAATTTTTAATTTTATCATTAAGTTGAAAGTTGAAATATTTTTTAATATTTTTAAATTTAATATTTTCAAGTAATAAAATAATTTAAGTTTTGTAAATCTGCGTAGATAATTGACATCAAGTGCGGAAAGATATTTTTAAAATTTTTTTTAACAATAAAATTTTGAAATAAAAAACTAAGTTATGTAAATATGCAAACAATTTATTACTTCAGTTTGGAAACTTATATTTGACATCTTTATATAATATTTAGTATATATTTGTAACTAATAGTTTATAATATTTATCTCTAATTTTTTTGGAATAAGAGGGAAAATTTATTTTTATCTTTAAATTTTTTATTTAATTTTTATTATTAATAAAAATATATATAATTTATGATTAGTAATATGTATTTTTTTTAATTTGACGAGCCTAGGGAGGCTTCAGGCTACAAGCCTACAGCAATAAGTTGTACAAAGAAAATAAGTTTATTTTTTTTTGGCCGAAGTACAAATAAAGTATAATGGATCATAGTATTTAGGCTCTTCATAAAAATCCGTTGGTGACAATTTTTTAACGAACAAAAAATCGGACCGGTCAATGAACCGGTCACAATATTGATTTAAGGGTTAATGGTTTAATCGGGGTCGGATCGGTAGTCGAAACAGTTATATTAAAATATTATAATTTATTAAAGGTAATATATATATTAATATATTTTTAAATTTGTATAGATTAAAATAAAGATCTTTTGGCAAAAAATATTTAAAATATATTAATATTAGTTATGGTGTCTATATTTATATAATGATATCTCATTTCCTATAATTAATTAATTATTATATTCTCTCAAAATCATTTTTTTTAGATTTGTTCTTTTTTTACTTACTTTTCTCTTCATCTTGGTCTTCAAACTTTCATTTTTCCCTAAAAAATAATGCCCAATAGTAGGTAGAGGAATAAAAAAATGTATTTTATAAAATAAAATAAAAAGGCAAACCGGTCGAACCACCGGTTTTGACCGGTTTTACCGGTTCACCGGTTTATGCCATGAACCGGACCGAATCACTGGTCGGACCGGTTGAAACGGCCGGTCCGGTCCGGTTTTTTTTTTTTTTAATGCAATTTTTCACAATCTATAGATCTTTCCATCAATTCTACTAATTAGATTCAATGACTTCTACTTATAAAAGTGATGTCAGCATCCATAGCAATATTTTAAAAGTCAAATCTAATGTTAAATAAAAAAGTAAATATAACTTTTGATGTTTGAAATTTGACCTGATTTTAGTTTTAGTCTTTTAAATTTGAAATAGATAGTTTTGGTCTCTCAAGTTTACTCCGTTTATCACAGTTAGTCCCTCAAGTTTAAAATCGGTGGTTTTGGTTCCTCAAATTTACTCCGTTTATAACTGTTAGTCCCTTAAATTTAAGGTAATATATCAAGTTCTTTTTAAACTTGAAGGACCAAAACCACCGATTTCAAACTTGAGGGATTAATTGTGATAAACAGAGTAAACTTGAGGGACCAAAACCACTGATTTCAAATTTAAAGGATCAAAACCAAAATCGAACCAAACTTCAGGAGCTAAAAGTTATATTTACTCTAAATAAAAAGAGTTAACTTTGATGATTGAACTTAGACTGATTATTGAAACAATGATATAATAATTAAATATAAATTTAACAAAAAGTAATTATACGTTTTTATATATAAGAAATATAAATTCTTAGTAAGTCTAAATGTCAACATGATAACACTGAAATATGTGAAGTTTTCAATAAAATAATATGATATGACTACAAATGATCCAAAACACATAAGAATCCTAGTCTAATTTTAATTTTCGACTTAACGACAGCTCAATTTTGTTCTAACCTGACTGAGTTATAAAAAAACAATTTTTTGATCCAATCTGAACCGCAAGGGAGTTGGTCAATATTCAATCTTTTAATAATTGATCAAGAGTGTGGAGCATAGTTTGCTGCATCTGGATTGTCATAAGGCCCAGTAAGCAAGAGCAAACAGTACTCTTTGCCAAAGAGAGGTCTTCAAACTCTGAGATAACTAGTATTATTAAACTTAGATTGGATATTGAATCGGTCAGTATAGTGGATTAAGGGTCAGTTTGTTACATCGAAGTCAAACTAAAGCTAATTTGGAGTTAGACCAGTGAAGAAGTAAACTTGAATGACGCCAAAATAGGATAGTTGATAATCAAATGATAATATTTTTTAGTATTATAAAGTAAACATCTTAAACTTTTCATAAAATCTTAATTTATAATTTTTGAAAATATGTAGAATTATATATGAATTTCTAAAGTCATGAAATTCTAAATATACACTGAATTAGTCAAACCAGTAGAACCGAACTAGTTAGGTGACCAGCTCGCTGGTTTCCTGGTCAAACCAACTAGTCAAATTCGATCCGGTTTCAATAACCATGGAGATACCTCATTTGAGTCATTTCTAGCATTACTGAGAATTCAATCATGCAAAGGAAAAAAGGAAGCGTTGTGCATTGTGTTCTCCATAATACCATTTTCGTTTATAACTCTCTCCAATCTTTTTTATAAGAGCCTGAAATTTTAATTAGCTTGATCCTTTATATAAGATTTTATTTGGGGTTATCTGAACATTTATAGCCCGTTTGGTTAGATTCTATTAGAGATTATTACATGTAATCATGATGCAATAGACCGATTACAACATTTGGTTGGTCTTATATAATGTAAAGAGGATTACATCATTTGATGTAATCAGGATTACACTACTAGGATTGATGAATGAGGATACATGCATCATGTAATCAAGTAAAAATAACATTATTGCCATTATAATTTCTTAATTTGACCAAAGTATCCACCCATAATGCTGTTAAATATTAAATAATTACCACTATTAAATATTTAAAAAAATTAATTAGTTATATAAAAATATAAAAAATATGTCCCACTAAAAAAAATCAAAAATTTTTCCATCATTAAAAATATTAAAATATCTCAATAAATAATATTCCCACAATTAAATATTAAAAAATTATCATGAACCCCTTTCATAATATTTCCACCATTAATTACTGAAAAATTATTTTGAACCCTGAGCATACACTACACAAATTGAAAAAAAATTACTTTAATCCCAACGTGTATATTATACATATATGTGTAAGTATGAATAATTTTGTCTTTTACTATATTACTCCCTTATATTCTCATTTTTTTTATGTAATCTAATCAAACTTTTTTATGCATATGCATCATCTTTTCTTAATGACGAATCAAACAAATTCATGTAATCACCATTTCATTCCATTCCATTACATATGATTCTGTGAACCAAACCGGCGTTTAATGTGTTTTTACCATTTTCCTCTCAATTAATTCTATTATGTCTCCTCATTTTTTTTCATACCACATTTTTTTTATATTTTCTGTCATTATTACTAATTTATTTCTCTCTCTTACCCTCTTATAAATAAGGTTATTTTTTAAAAAATTGCTCATTTCTTACATATTTATTACTTTTAATCAATTTTAATTATTTTCTTAAACTGTGTAATTCAGTTATCAAGCTTTTGTAAAAAGAACTGAAAGAAGTATTGATTTGGTGCCAATACCAAGCAAACTTTTCATAAAAAGTTTTTTTATCTTTTTGTATGTGGACCACTTCCATATTTTGGATTACATAAATAAAAAATTAAAATTAGTTAAAAGTAATAAATATATAAAAAATATGTATCTTATTTTCTAAAAGTACTGTTATTATTGGTGAAAGAAAGTAAATATAAGAGAGTATGGAAATTAACTAATAATTTATGAGAGAAAAGTGAAAAATGATATTCTTTTTTATAAGTAATAACTACCAAAATTATGTGGCTATAAATGTGGAGATATGTATTTTTTTTTCAAATTATACTCTTATTATAAAGAGAGTATATGAGAGGTAATAAGTAGAAATTTATTGTAAAAAGATAATAAGGGAAGTATGTTTAATAAAGGTAAAAATAAAAATTTTAATTTAAAATTTCAAACAAAAATAATTTATTCCTCATTTTAATGACCACCTCAACAAGAAAAATTGTTCCATATAAGAGAAACTAAAAATTTTAAACAAGCTATTTATGTCTCTTGTAAATAGGAATGAGTATGGGACTGGAAGAGAAAAATACCTTTATGGGCTTATTTGACTAGACAAATTGAATTGGTGGAAAATATTTTTTTTTTCAAACGTAATTTATAGGATATAAAAAAATATATAAAAAATTTTATGTCGACTTACATCAATATATTTTCTAGACACAAATTCAAATAGGCCATCGGTGTAAGGCCTTCAAAGATTTAGAAATTTAACTAGATGTCCTGTTTGATATTTAATTTTACTATTTATAGGCACAAAAAATTACCACTTTTTAGCTGTATATAACTTGGAAAAAATTAATTCGCTGGTCTATATATAATTTTATTTGATTTTTAATCAGATTTCTATAATTTTTTTCGTCTTATTTTCTTAGCTGAATTTTTCTTCTTATTAGATACTTACAACTTTCTTAATTATAGGCATTAGTTCTTTTGCTCATAATCAGTTAATTATGACTTATGTAAATGCGGACTAAACGTTATAAAAATCGTCACAAAATTCAAAATAAAAAAATTTAAAAAAATAAAATGGTGGAATAAAGTTTCTTTATAAACTTAAAAATAGGAAAATACTTAGATCTAGTTTCTTATATTCATTTCATCAAGTTTTTCAATTACATGTAACCGTGTATCTTATTTTTAAATTATTATTATTTAACTATAAATTCATATAAAAAAATAAGATACATGATTTTATATGATCAATAAACTTAATGTAATGAATATAAAAAAACTTAATGTAAGTATATATGTTGCTTAAAAATAAACTATAATTTATCAATATATAATATGTGATTTGCGGCAAGAGCCACGCAATCAGTTGCGGAGTACTAACGCAGTTCCTTTGACAAAATAATAAATTATTAACATAAGGATCAAAATGTATAATTAAAGAAATTATAAAAACTCAATAAAAAGAAGAAAAACTATAACAATTTAATAAAAAAATGATGTGAAATCATATGGACTTGCATATCAAAATTTTTTTTTCTCTTTTACCAGCAGCATATCAATTTTTTTTAAGATTAAGATGCAAATTTGTCACAGAAATATTTACTGAGGAATAATGTTGCTGTGGAAATTTTCTCAGGTTTAATTTCACCTTAAAAGTTTCAAAACATAGCAATGTTGACTTATATCGTTAAAAAACGAACGTTGACTATTAAAAAATTAACGTTCACTGTTAACTTTTAAATGGTAAGGAATAATATTGTTCAATTTTAACACTTTTAGAATAACATTAAACCTAAAAGTTCAACGAAAATTTTCCAAACAAATTTGTTCTTTAACCCTTTTTTTTATAACTTTGTCTTAAGTCAAAATTTATTTAAACAATTGATTTGGCTTCAACTTATTTTTATTCCTCAAATCATTATTCACACATCATTAAGCTTGTTTGTGATGGTTTATCAAGAGTTTATAGCTTTTTACGTAAATCGAAACAAAATTCTTTTTACATCATATTTGAAATTATATGGACTTGCATATCAATTTTTTTTTATTTTTTTTTCCTTTTACCAGCAGCATATCAATTTTTTTTTAGGGTTAAGATGCAATTTTGTTACGGAAATATTTACTGAGGAGCAATGTTGCTGTAAAAGTTTTCTCAGGTTCAATTTCACCTCAGAAATTTCAAACGTAGTAATGTTGGCATATATCGTTAAAATCTAACGTTGACTATTAAAAAATTAATGTTCACCCTTAATTTTTTAATGGTAAGGAATAATATTGATCCATTTTAATACTTTTAGAATAACATTGAATCTAAAAGTTCAGTGAAAATTTCCTAAACAAATTTATTCCTTAACCCTTTTTTTTATAACTGTGTCTTAAGTCAAATTTTATTTTAACAATTGTTTTAGCTTCAACTTATTTTCATTCCTTAAATCATTATTCACACATCATTAGGCTTGTTTGGAATGGCTTATAAAGAATTTGTAGTTTTTCATGTAAATCAAGACAACATTATTTTTATATCTTTATCTTATATATCATAAATTATGATTAAAAAATTATTTTTAAAACTTACCGTATTTAAACAAACACTTCATCTCGTGTTCCATGAAAAGGAAGAGACTGAATAGTGGATCCCATGATTTTCAAGTTGAGGCGAATAGAATTTGAAGATATGTTGCATCATGAAGTTCAGTTCGGCGCTTCCCACAGCCATAATTATATGGGGGAGGCACAAAGGGACGCGTTTACCCACCTAATAATTAGAAAGCTTCCAAAGTCAAATCGAAATTAGTTTTTACATTTAATTTCGACTAAAGTATAGATTTAGTGTTTTAAATTTATATAAGACATATTTTTAATCTTTTAATTTTATAAAGTATATTTTTGATCTTATAATCTTAACACCGTTAATATTACTAACAAAAAAATACCGAGTCAGTCATAAACTCAAGTGATAAATATATAATTAAATGTTATCAATCTTAAATTTAAAATATTTATAAATTAAAAAAAATGTAAAAACCTAATGAAACAGTCAATATCAAAACCTCTATGATATTAAAAAAATATTAATTTAGTAATCTAAATAGAAAAACCTTAATTTCATATTTGTGAGTTTATTTTAGTTTAATCATATAAATATATTATATTAAAAAATAAAACTTAAATATGATTTGTCAGCTGCACAATCATTGAGTTTGTTTTCCATTAGTAACATTAATGGTGTTAGAAATATATGATCAAAAATATACTTTATATAGTTAAGGGATCAAAAGTATAATTTATCTAAAATTTAAAAGACTAAAAGTATACTTTTAACCTTAAATTTTATATAATTTTAATTAATTTCAACAGTCATATGTATACCATTCTAATTTAACTATGTAAAAAAAAAAACAGGGGTATCATTTTGTCTTATCACTAGTTGAGATTATAGTAGTTAATTAGGAAAATCTCAAAAAAAGACTTTCAAAATTTTAAAATCCTAAATTAGATTTGTTTTCTACAATTGATAAGTGATTGATTACATTTGATAAGAAATCCACAACTTATTAGTAGAAAATCACTTATTTAGGATTTTACAATTTTGAAGGTTTATTTCTAAAATTTTCCATATAGTTAATTTTGTCTAAAGATTTCATTTTTCATTAATTTATAAAAATTATGATTTCATCTTAGTTCGTAAACGCCACCTTCATTAACTCATATAATTAAAATAAATAAATATTATTACATATTAACTATAGATCACCATGACATATTAAAATAAATTCATATATTATTACTCTCTTCAATCCTTAATATAAGATATATTTACTTAATCTAATTAGATTAAAAAAATTAGTTAAGTTAATTAATATGATATGTATTTTTTAAAATATCCTAATCATCTTTCTTAATTTTTTTATTCCCTCTCTTTCTTGATTATTGTTAAGGAAGTATCAATAGGGGTAAATTAAGAAAAAATAAAGGTTATTAAACATGGACCGGGCATTGAACTGATCGAGATAGTGAGTCAAGGGTTAATGAGTCAAATCGGAGTCAAGTCAAAGCTAACTCGGGTCTAGACATGTGAGGAAGTAAAGATTTTAGAGTTGTTAATAAAAAATTCTAGATAAAATATAAATAAAATAAAATTATTTTAAAGTAAAAAATAATATTAAATCAGTCAAAACCGGTCAAATCGGATCAGTTAGGTAACCAAACTGACTAGTCCAATTAGGTTTTAATAACTATGAAAAAATTGACAAATATAAAAAATAAGTCTCATATTAGGATTAAGAATAACTCTATAAATAGATCTTATATTAAGATTATAAGATGGAATACATTACATTACATTATATTACATAGTGTTAAAATTGTAGTAACATTGTATTAGGTAATATAGTTTTGTTAAAATATTACATGCTCTATCTCAAATCTCAATAATTTATATTCAATAATGCATATATCAGTAATTTCTTTTTGATATATATCATTGACTTTAATTAAGCTTTTACCAACCCACATTGCACCTGATATCAAATGATACACACACACACACAGGGGTTAAGTTAACTCGGTTAAGTTAACTCAACCCTCTATCAGTGATGTGTTTAACTGATACAATATTAGCTTCTCTCATTGGCTGCTACTTTTCGCTGCTATCCACTACCTTAAAATTAAGGGAATTAAATACGGATTGGTAACTGAATTGATTGGGGTAATGGGTCAGATTGGAGTCAAATCGAAGCTAATCTGATACCAAACTGATGATAAAATGAAGATTTTAGGCTTATTAATATGAAATTCTAAAAGAAAATAAAAAAAATTGATTTTTTTATAAAGAACCGGGTCAATACCCGAACCTGACTGGTTCACTCTTCCTGGCCCGAACTGGCCCGTCTGATCCGGATTTGGTTACACTACTTAAAACATCCCATTTTTTGTGCAAAATGAACTTGCGAGCTTTAACTTAGGTAAGACAGAAAATGTAAAGTTGAGGTGAAATAAGATTTTACTTTAAGAAATTCAGAATACTCTTTATGAGAAAATTAATTTTTATTAAAAAAATTAGCTACTCCCTCCGATCCTAGCTATAGGATAGAGTTGACTTTTTTAGAGATATTAAGAAAGCTAGTTAAATTATTTTAAAATATTTGTATTTATCATTTATTTCTCCAAATTATTTTGCCTAACTTATAAACTGATATATAATCTAATGATATATAATATATGATAAGATTAATTAACTTATTTAGCTTCTTTAATATTTTTTTAAAAAATTCAATTATGTCTTATATTTAAGACTGGAGGGATTATGAAAAATAAGATTGTGCTCTAAAAACTCCAAAGATATTCAAATAAATTGTTAAATAAAACTTATTTTGTCAAAAAGAAAGTTGCGATAATATTTTAAAGAATTAGATTTCCCCTTAATATCTCATTATAAGATCTAAATAATCAAATTGTGACTTAAAAACCGTTAAAATTAGTTTAAAGTAATAATATATATGAAAAGTACTTTTTTAAAATATGTTATTATTTATAAGTAGGTAAATGAGATAGAGTAATAATGAGAAAAATGATGAAAGAAAATGAATAAGAAAAATTAATGAGGGATAAAATTGATAAAAATACATTTAAAATTTAGATAATCCAAACGGAATCTTATAAAAAGGTATAGAAAGACTAAAATTTTGGATCTTATAAAAAAGGACTGAGAGAGTACTACTTATAAGAAATATCACTCTAATCCTTATTATAAATTAACTTGTAGATGAAATTTTTGTCTTAAATATAAGTTCCTTAAAGGTTATTTATATTTGTTTTCTAATTTTATCCTGATTTAATTCTTATTGGGTATAGAGGAAGAGGAGGGAGAGGTACCAATAATTTGTAAATGGAGAGAGAGAGCGCACTTTAACAAAGATAAAATTGAAAAATTTTATTAATATAAGAAATATTTAATAACTTCATTGTCCTTTATTGATAATTGAGAATGAGTTAAAATGTGGTTATAATAAGGATTACTTTGGAGAGCTTTTAGCCTTTTACTATAAAAACTCCATATTGCATATTATGAGAAATCTTATTAGATAGCCTATACTCAATAATAAAAATTTTGTTAGTTAAATAAAACTTTTTTGCTAGAAAAAAATTGCCACAGCTAATTTTTTTACAAAATTTAATTTTCTCATAAAGAGTATTGCGAATTTCTTAAAGTTTAAAAAAAATTATTTATCTTAACTTTTTCCTTATGAAAAAGTCCTTGCTCTTGGCCTTCACACGTGCCATCACATTACAATGTCTCCCTCAACCTAAGTTAGGGCTGAGTGGCTGACAATTGGGTCGTTTTAAAGCTGTGGAATGTAGCGGTAATAGTAGTAAATGAGAGAAACTGACCCTGATTGATACCAACTTTAATTAATTTAGTTGATAGATTATTGTAAATGACAGTTGTTTTTGACAAATATATATAATATTAAATTTCAAGATGAACAATGTAGTTTTGTTTTCTCAATGAAAAAAGTATGCTTTACTAATATTTTTTGCCGTTGGCTTTAATTTTTACCGTTCTCCTCAGCTTGTAGTTTTTAAACAATATGCATAAAGCGAATGGGGCCACAAGAGACTTAAAAGTAAATTGATTAAAACCAAAAATAAAAGGGAAAATTTGAAATTTGCAAGAATTAGGCATTAATTGAAGCCATTGTTTGCCATCCGTGAACTGTTACCCACCCCACAACTTATCCAAAATAAATCCAACTAATACCAATATTGCCCACTTCAATTCGATGGTGACCTGATATTGATGGAATTTATATTTTTAAATATTTGAGGTTATAAAATATGAAAAAAAATACTTAAATACATTTGAACTTCAAAATCGTAAATTGATTCTCTTGACAATAAGAGTAATGTAATTGACAAAAAGAGTATAATAATTAATAACTTAAGTTTTTAAAAAATCACTAATTTAAAATTTTAAAGTTCAAATGGTATTTAAGTAGAATTCCCCCTATAAACATTTAAAATTATTTTGAGCACCGTTGGAATATATATATATATATATATATATATATATATATATATATATAGAGCATCACTTAAACATTTAAATTTTGTTAAAACTATATACTTTTATTTTATTTTATTTAAATTTTGAAGATTCTATCTCTTTTGAAAATTTTAAACTAAACTTCCAAAAATGATAAATTACATAAGTTTCTCTATTTTTTTAAAATTACATTATATTTAAGATATAAATAAACATATTTTCAAAATAAAATCATACTCCCTCAAGTCTTTAATATATGATCTATTTGGAGAGCTGATCTTGATTCTAAATATAAGAATTATTTTTTATTTTGATTTACCACTATTGACACTCCCTCAATAATAATTAAGAAAGAAAGGAAATGAGAGAATTAAAAAAGATGATCAGTGTATTTTAGAAAATACATGTTATATTAACCAACTAAACTAACTTTATTAATTTAATCAAATTTAATATAATTATGTCATATATTAAGGATAGGGGAGTATGAATTATCAAAGGCAATTGAGTTGAGTGAAAAGGATTTAATTTCTTTAAAAAAAATAAAGGATTTGATTCAAAACTTATGAATAAAAAAATTGAGTTGGGAGAATTATCCCAATCATGCTCCACAATACTTGGATATAAAAATGTATAATTATAATAAAATTGAGAAAATGTTTGTATGATTTATTCTTTATATTGTTTTTGTAATTTTGTAAAAATTAACACTAATCACAGAAAAAGCCTTTGCCAAAATAACTTTTGGCCGTTCGGTTTGTGCACTATGCATTTAACAAAATAGTGAGAGGTTTGAATTGGCAGGAAAGAAGAAAAGCCTTTCATCACAGTTATTTTTATCATACATCAAAGTTCAAACTGTTATATATGTGATTATTTGGAATATTGATTGGAATATTTAAAAGTAACTTTTTTAATTATGATTTACGGTATACGAAGTAAGTATATGAGAGAAGTTTTATCTTAACTTACGTAAATAAACACTTTTAAAAATCCCACAAAATGATTCCAAACAAACATTATGAAAGCGCTATATGTGCTCACACACACATATTTAACAATTTCAAACGGTAAGACATACTTAACAGTTCTTTGTTAATAACCACAATGTATTAAAGCTTATTTTTTATATATAGTTGTTTTCTATTATTTTTAATTTATTTTTACTATTAATATTAATTATATAAGCCACAATATAATAATTGATAATAACAAGCTACTAATATTAAATAAAAATTATATTTATTATATTCAAAATTCAATATATTATAGATAAAAATTATACAATTTAAAAGAAATTAATCACTTAAACATTCTTGCAATAAAACATCATTATCTTATATTTTTTTGAATTCTAAAAGAAAATCTATTAATAAAAAATTCTAAAATATTCTCCTATGCCTTTATTGTATATTGTCCATAGATCACGTACTCCCAAAGTTCCTATCACATCTCTTTTTTATACACCCGTCCTATAAGATAATATAAATATGAAAATAAGAATATACATACATACATACATACATACATGTGTGTGTGGAGAGAGAGTAAAAATAAGAAAATATAAAAATTGGGAAAATGGTTAAAAAATACCATTTAAGCAAATTAATTGCTAAATGATACCAATGTGCAAGCAAGCATCCATCATATGCAATCAGCATCCATATGTGCAAAAAGCATCCCTGCGAAAGTGCAAACATCATCCCTTGTGTGCAATATATCATCCACCCGTGTGCAACATACCATCCACCATGTGCAATGGTAGCAATGAGCAATTAATTTGCTTGCAAGGTTTTTTTTAGTAATTCTCCCATAAAAATTTGCGCAAATATCGAAATATAAATATGAAAATCAGAATATATGGTACAAAATGGAAAATATAAAAACTTGATTATATCTCAGAAACCACCTGAGTGAACAAACTTGATTTTAACATAGACTTTGGGCTTCAAAAGATTAGGAACTTGAGATGCTCAAACATAAGGAAGTAACCAATATTTAAGTAGATTGTGATTTAACTAGTTGCTAAAAATTAGGAGAAAAATTTGTGATTATTTTTTAGTTTATATAATCTAATGTAATCAGAATTATTTTTAGTACAATAAAACAACAACAAAAAACTCAAGGCAAAAAGAAAATAAAAAATTCAACATTTTACCAATTCATTTTTTTTCGTGCTCTCTACTTTTCTCTTGAGTTTTTGTTCTCTCTTTTTATCTTCGAACCAACATCTATCATTAGAAATTAGATATCATTTTTTGTTTGTCATTCTTCTTCTTAAATAATCCCAACCAACTACTCTGAGCCTCAACTAAAATCGTTAATTGAAAAAGATAAAAGCTTACACAAGGAAGGATAAAGAAAGGGAGTTGTAGAATGAAAAAATCATGGCATTGTTTCTCCTATGATATTTAAGCAAACTTTTATACTAAATTAAACGATCTTTTGAGCATGTAATTCAACATGGGTCTTTTACAAACAGGAAACCCTTTTGCAATTTTTTAGTATAGTATTTAAAGTAAGTGATATTATTAGTAATTTATAAATATTTGTGAACAGCACAAATATTTCATAAATTTATATTATATAATGATATTTTGATATATTAATTTAAAATCTAGTGTAAAGAAAAATTTTGATAGATTTTTCCTTTCCATCTATAATTTTTTCTCCTCATCTAAAGAAGAAAAAATTGGTCTTACCTCCTGTTTTCTCTCTCACTTTTCTATCCTCCTATCCATATTGACCATGTAAAGGTACAACATTTAGTTTTATAAAAAAGGGTACATCGTTTAGTTTTATCATGATCCTCAAGAGACTACCCCGTAATAGCACAAACCAACGTTACTAGTGATATTAGGTGAGAATTAATCATTTAATTATCCCTATGATAATTATGTTTGATGATGATGCCACTTAAAGTTAGTTTAAGTGAGATATGAATAAAGGTTAAGGTTTAAATCATCATAATATATTAAATAATACCCCTTCCTTTTTATAAGAAATAACTACCATCTATGACTTATTCCTATAACAAGAAACATTTAGAAGTTGTTTCAAAATATTTTTGTTGACTGCGTATTTTAACCTTATTTAATTATTCATTTTATCAACAACATTGTATATTTAATTCCCACTCGTTCTCTCTCTTCCTGATGGTAGTTTTGGCAAAAGGGTTATATTTTTAACATAGTTATTATCTCTAATCAATTTTTTAATCCACACCGCTCGGTTAAATGTTCCTTATAAAAAAAATTTGAGGGAGTAGTAACAAATGAGAAAAATTTACAAGCACCACTGAAATATGAGAGTCTTAGTATGTATTTGGATTAATTTTTGAAGAATAGCTTTTACGATTTACGAGGTAAGTATGTGAGAATAGTTTTGTCTCGACTTGCGGAAAAAGGCTTCTAAAACCACGGTTTCAATATTTGGCAAACACTCACTTAAGGGTATCCTGAAATTGAATATCTTTGTGTGGAATGACCTATCACTGTCTTAGTCATGTTGTTATTATCATTTAATAAGCTAAAGTTATTATTTGTTAAGTTGTTGTTATCATTGATCACTACTGCAGATTTAAGCATTTATAACACTTAATATATAACGGTCACAGCTGATAATCGTTATTTATGTCGAGGCGAATGTCATGTAAGAATACATAAAGCTTAAAAGTAACGGTAATTATGTGCACCGTTATGTATTGCGAGGCAAAATTCACAAACACAAAAATAATAATTGTAGTTAATAATCGTAATTTATTTAGTGACAAAAGTGATGGTTCTTTTAAAACAATCATCATATAATACTTACAAACAATTCATTTTCTAACTTTACATAACCGAAAATACAAATATAATAGTTATATCAATTGACCATAAAGTATTAGCAACAAAAATGATATTTCATAATAAATAATAATCATGTAAAGTACAAATCTAAAAAACATCTTTTCAAAACCTCGTATAGTCCAACACTAAGTACCAATTCTCCTAAAGTTAAAAACTTTAGAATGAAGTATTCATTTTATTCATAGTACTTTTATAAAAATCACCTTCTCATAACATCGTCCTTCTCTCCTTCATCTTAATTAGATGTCGACAGTTCTTTCAATTCACCCTTCTCCTCCTCCTTGTCATCCTTACCCTCCTACTCCTCCTCTACCACCATTGCCAAAAGCTCATCCCCTTCCTCCACTATCACTACCACCACATCCTCAAATGGAGGCTCTGGTGCAGATGTTAGCTAGCTTTGACCACTCCATAAGGCGTTTTGATAGATATGTCTATAGTCTAAATAGGAAGTTAGACCTCATTCTTCATCACAATTAGGTTGTATATGATCACTTCTAGTCAGACCTTTCATCTCCTTCTTCAAACGTCAATGATGTGCAGTGTGAAGGGGAGGGAGGACAACAGTAGTAGTGATGACTGAAAATCATTATTGCTTTTTTATTTTTTAAATATAAAAAAAAATTAATTGTTAGGGAAATATAACTAAAAAATATTCAAAAAAAAAGTTGTCTCTCCACGGTTGTTAGTAAACAATCGTTACTAATGTAAGCATTTTTTGTTAGTTTATTTAAACTCTCATTTTATTTTTTTATTTTTTTGTTTGTACTATTGTGTTGAATAATCAACTTTAAAAATTATTAAAAAAAGTTAAATAAGTAACGGTTATTATGTAAAACCCGTCATTTTTTAGAATAACATGTCAAAAACCTAACGGTTATTAAGAAAACACCATTACCGTTTACAAAACCTAACGACTTTGATGTTGAAACCATGTACTTTTGTTCAAAGGTTCATTACATTTGTAAATTAAGAACTGTAAGAAAATGCCACCTTTCATAACGGTTCTAAATTTATGATCATGAGCAAGTTTAGTCAAGTCTTTTAAAAGATGTACCTGCTATATTGTACATTTTTTACTTTTCCAAGTTATTACACTTAACATGCTTGTCTTTGATCAAATGTTACCCACCATACTAAAAAACCCACAACTTTGGTGGACTTTTTTGATGGTCGACAGTCACATTTAGGTGAACCACATTCTCTGCTTTATTTAAACTTCGGTCTAACAACCACACGAGCAGCTTCAATTGCCTTAAGTCATTTTTTTCCATTTTGGAGCCCTAGCTAGGTCGCATTCCTTCACGTGCTTTATTCTTCTTATTTTAAGGTAGGATTTCTCTTTTGTATTTTGCATTCTCCTTATTTTTCATTCCGCCTTGCCTAGGTAGGTTTTGATCTTAGTCGTACATCATGTTTTTCTGGTAAACACATTGCTCTGTTCCCTATGGTTAAGTGAGTGAGTTTTGTTTTTCAATTGAAATAGCCAGTTCTACTTCCTGCGGCATTGATAATGGCCCAAGTTTTGATAGTGCATGTACTTCCTACAACATTCTCAATGGTACTGATGTCATCCTTACACCACCCAGAAACGAACCCTAGCATAGGCGTTAGAACGAGTGCGAGATATTGTAAAGAGGGTTGTTGTGCCTTGACTTTTGTTAACCAAGTAAAGTCTTTGGGAAGAAGATTTCATGTGACATAGAATAATGACGGTCAATGTCTTGAGCTATCACACTTTAACAGCTACAGCACCTTAACGACAAAGACTAACATTCTTATCATGGCAAGTAATTGGCGTAGGGTACAAAGAGATTACGTAGGCATTATTTGGGACAATATCATGGTAAAGTATACATGCTTGCTGATTACTTACTATATACTTGTAAAAAATATCAACTTGAGTTTTGTGCTTTGCAATTTGCATATAATGTAGACAGAGATTACATCAGGAAATTTGTCACCAAGAAGGCTAGCAATTCAATGCACACATTCCGTCAAGCATTGAAAAAGGCGTATTTGCATAATCTTGTAGAGGCTGATGAGACACTCATTTCTCTAGATCTTTAGTCCACCATCAAACTGGATGATTGGAGAAATTTTGTCATCTCACCTTGCGACCCAGTATTCCATGTAATTGTTATTAGCAATTCATAAGACCTGCATGTATTTGTTTAATATTAACTTGAGCAATGTGTATTTTGGTAGGAATTAAACCGGGTGAATTGGAGGAGGGTGAAGAACAATAAGTATCCCTATAAGGGAGGGAGAAAATGGTATGGTCAGATTGCTAAAAAGTCGGTTGCTGAGAGTAGGGACCGTAGTAAACTTCCCCGTCATAAACTTTGGTCAGTGGTAAGGCAAAATAAAGATGGCTCTTATAACGATCCTCAAGTGAAGAAGGTTATCGATAAAATGATACGTATTTATATTAGTCCCTGATTCATAGAAGCAATGTCTTCAATTAACTATCAATATTAACATTATTATTAAATGCATAGCAAACTATGTCCTAAGAAGTTACAATACAAGTTACTGCCTTTTTGTTTATAAGGATGTATTGGCGAAGACATTGGGGCTTGACCATCCTAGTCTTTTTAGCGGTGCCGGCTTTAGATTGACCAAGACAAAATGTTATGATCACCAGTAACCTCGAAGAAATAGTTGGGACAAAAAGTATGAAAAGCTCAAGAAATAGTGTCATGAAATGCAAGAATAAATACAGTTTCTTACACAAGAGTTGATGAAGGAGTGTACTATGAAACGTCAAGGGGGAAATGGCAGCCCAAGTACTAAAGGCAGCTGCACATTTCCCCCCATGATCTGCCTGGGATGTTGAATGTTTTGCCGATAGCCCTGGAAATCATGCAGTTGCAACAGGCCATAGGTTCAACTGCTCGAAGGATAATCCCTCCTAAGCATGTGAATGTATAAATCAACACCAACACCAACCCGAGCTACCCTCTCCCTGTGCCTACTAAAGACACATATATAGTGGGATAGGCTACGGGCAACTTCGTTGAGTGGCTTCGCCGTCTACTTAGAGTATGATGGAAGCCCCTTACTTAAAAGAAGTTTCCCGATCACAATAATTTGGTAACCAAGCCCCCCCAATTTGTCCAAGCATCCCCCTTTTAAGCCCCCGAATCAGTCCAAGAAGAGAAAGAATTACACCTCCAATGATCAATTCAGGAAGAAGTCTTCTTTACACAATAACACTGTTGGTCAATTTTCCTGGAAGTCCCTTCGGGAGTTCGTTGCAAGGTCTTGGCTTCAAACCTATGTCAAATGATCACATTTGAAGATGAGGTCTTCGACCTTCTAGGCCAATAAGAAGTTATAGCGGAAGAGCTTGTTTCTGAGATCCTAAACAAGGACATGACAAGTTCAATGTCTGTCAATTTCTTTATAAGGTATTTTTTCAACTGTGGTTGAATAGTTGGCTATTTAAAACTTTGATTACATTTGGATATATTGGTTTCGACATTTCAGGTACCTATACCATAATTACCTTATCCCTTACGGCCTTCAGGATAAGATCAAGCTCATCTACCTAAACCTAATCAAGCTCATCTAGCACCAGATAGAAGTGATATTTACTTCTTGGTGCCTTGCGTTCAAGGGGTGAGAATATCATTAATTCTCATTGAATTAGTTTTTATTTATTTTGTAATTGTCCTGATGTTGTGATCTATTATTGTACTTAGGAACTACTAGATGCTTATAACCATAAATCTAATACGAAAAAGGATTTAGTACTAAGACTCCATGAGTAGGGTTCCAGACATTAGATCATACATGCAGGAGATTTTCAACTAGTAAATTATTCATTCATCATCTATTATAATTCAGTTTATTTTGCATGTTTCTATATATGTAATTTTTTATTATATCTTCTCAGAGCGATGAACAGGTGTTACATGCAGAATGGTCTCAACTGCAGCAATTACAACCTCACTGATGGTTGCTTCAAATATGCCTTCCAATGGCTGAGTCCAAAGGTAAATATATTATTCACCAATGACTATAATATTAAATTGAAGCACACATATAGTTTATATATATGACTGACAGACAAATTTTTCTTCTTATTTCTTTATAGTATCCAAAGCAACTGGACAAGAGCAACGATTGTGGGTATTGCATGATGCATCATATAAAGGACATTATCACCCACAGTCTTGAAAATATTGATACATAGATATTCAATTCATTCATATACACATTCAGTTAGCTTACATGTTACAATATCTAATTTACATCTTGTTTTATTTTGCACACAGTATTTTGATGCCTCTAGCAAGATGTTTAGCAACTCACAAATGGAAGAGGCTGTTGAAAAGTTGGCGACATCTGTGCAACATCAATGAGAGATTAATAATACATAGTATGATTGTAAATTTTTAGATATTGATTTTTTTGTTTTAAAGTTTTGGTTTTAATAGTGTATATAATGAATGACTGTAATATATTTTGATTTGTTGTACTGTTCTGTATATGAATGAATGTAAATATATATTGTGATTCGTTCTTTACAAATGTATATGCTGGGGAATATCAAAAGCATAAACGCCAACCCTCAATTTTTTTAAAAAAATTTAGCTTCGATAAATCACAGTTGTTATCTAATAATTGTTATTTATGTCAACTATATTTAACGGTTGTTAAAGCGAAACAATTATGTATGACACCATAAATCATGGTTGTTATCTAACAATTATTATTTATATAGACTATATGTAACGGTTGTTAAAGCAGAACCATTATGTATAGTGTAAGCATTACCATATATTAAAACGATTGTTTACATGTGACCATTAATTATTATCACAACAATTGGCATATTAGGGTCTCACCAAGCCTTAATACATAACGGATATTATATTATAATTGTTATAATAGGTTCGGAATAAATAATAGTTCGGAACTGTAATGTATTTGCGCCGAACTTTTATAGTACCCGCATATATGACAGTTCGAAAATGTGAAGTATGACAGTTAATAATTGTCATATATCACAATTTTTGTAGTAGATATCCAGTAAGATATTTCACTAAAATTAATTGTCACTACATTAATTGTTTTTTAGATTAATTACAAGTAAAATCAAAGCTGTGATCTCCCACTAACATTGCAGTTTTCAATGTTACTAAACTATAAACACATTGGCATGATCCCTTTCTCTCTAAATAATAATAATAAGAATAAGAATAGGGAAAATTACACCTAAGTCCCAAGTAAAATAAAATATAATAGAAAGGTCCCTTAAAATCTTAAATTTACAGTGAAGTCCCGTGGGATATTTACACAATATATTCCAAATGTGAAAACTTGAAATACCCCTAATGAATACAAAATCATCTGTTTCCTCTCTATATTTAATCAATAGGGTTATTTTAGACTTTTCACATTTGGAATTTATTACGCAAATATCTTACTGGACTTCACTGTAAATTTGAGATTTCAATGGATTTTTTAATCATATTTTTCTTATTTGGGACTTAGGTGTAATTTTTCCATAATAATAATAATAATAACCACCGACTTTTAATTAATGGCTTAGTTTACTAGAAAAGATTTGAGTACTCCCTCCAATATCAATAATATATGGCACTTTTATTAATTTAAGAGAAGTAAGAAGTGACAATTAACTCATTAAATATATTTTAAATTAAAATTTTTGTTCACTTGTACCCTTATTAAAAATGTGTTTGAAAATTTAATGAATGTCTTAAAATTGGAAATGAGCACTAATTGTAAGAATAAAATTAGAAAATAAGTATTAATTATTTTATAAATGATTTATATTTTTTATCAAACTATTTATTTAAAAATACCTTATATTATGGAGAGGAGATAATATAAAGTTTGTTGAAAATAACGAGAGGGATGACTTGATAAGGAAAAAAAAGGGGTCAAATTCAATGGTCAAAGAACCCAGTACCGCATGAGCGTATTTGACATGCATGTTGGATTACCTGCCAAATACCTTTTAGATTTCAAGTCTCAGTTAAATTAACTTTGTTTTTTTCTTCTTCTTTTATTTTTAGGTCACCGAATTTCATTCTGAACTTCCTTTTCTTATCAACCTTTTCTTCCATGTATATATTGAAAAACATGTTTGTATTATATAAATAGAAAATGCGTCTGAATAATTATGATAAAGTTCAAGAAATATATCTTCTCAATAATTATTAATTCAAATAACTCATTAACCATTGACAACACTGGGAAAATAACTCTTTCGCTGGTAATAAATACATTATACTAACTCGAATTCTTAACATAAGATTTCATGTGTAATACTCTCTCTCTGACTCTAAATATAAGTTTTAAATAATCGAATTGTGCTTATCAAGAAATTAATTAAAATTAGTTAAGAGTAATAAATATGTATTTTTTTTTCTAACTATGTCTTTATTTATAAAGAGGATATGTGAAAGAGGGACAATAAATGTAACAAATGAAGTCAAGGCTAAAGTTGGAAAAAAAGGCAATAAACATTTTTTTTATAAGCATAGTTATCCTCATATTAAAGGCAATCTTATTCGAGGCGCTGTCGAGAACTAAATGTTGGCACCTCTCCCATTGAGGATTTGAACTTTCGTTTACCACATCTTGAGAGACTAATCCCTTCCGTTAAATCCAACTCGTGTTGATAAACGCAATAAATACTTTGACTAAACTAAAATGAAGCTTGTATTTTAGGATAAGCCTATTTATAAATTTAAAGCTTATATTTATGGACGGATGAAGTATAAATTACTCTAAGAATGAGAACTTATTATATTAAGTACATGAGGTTATGTATGTATGTATGATACTTACTTTTAGTGTCACCCACCTAAAAGTCTAAGACTAACTCAAGTGATAAAAGTGAGATGATAGTATATTGGTCAATAATTCAAACCCTATTATATGTAAGTCATTTATATCTCATTCTTGTATTAATAAATGTATTGAATTGATACAATTTTCCACATTTTCCATCATTAATTAAAATTTTTGTCACTCTATATTTACTAATCATTCTCATATCTCTTCTCTTTATATCTCTTTAATATAAATTAAATAGGAGTAAAATTTAAAAAAAAAGGGTGTAATTGACAATTCCATATATCCAATTTTTTATTGTTTCTCTTGAACGAGACATAAATGTAATTCTCCCTTCTTTTTATTGCTCACGAGTATTCTTTTTATTTGGCTTAATTCTTTATATCTTTCGAGTAGAGATTATTAAATGAGTAAAATTGAAAAAAAAATTCATAATTATCCTACAAGTAACTTATATTTAAAATTATATTTTTCTTCTATAAGTAACTTATATAAGTACATTGGTATTAAAAAAAAAACATACTCAGTTTCAACAATTGGCTTGATGACATTTTGATTTTATTTGGCTTAATTCTTTTTATTGATCTCAACCATTTAAATTTGAGCTAATAGTGAATATTATTAATGGAGAGGAAATATAGGAAGATTAATATAGACATTCCTCTTCCATAAATATTCTCCTATTAAACGTAACCTTGTTCAAGATATAGTTAGACATTGAACGTAGGAATCTCTCACAATTCACTAGGAATTTATTTCTCAAGCCCACTTAGTTTTTTTTTTTTAAAAAAAACAAGTTGACGTGAAACATATCTAAAATTTGACCAAAGACAAGCTCATCGGACAAAAACTGGATTGACAAACCTATAAATTGAAAAATAGGATTATGATTTGTGAATTTAGGATTTTTTTTAATTTATATTTTATTAAAATTGAACTCTTTTTTTATATTTATCTTTCTTATAGTTATTTTTTTTTCATAATGTGACTGATTATCATATGATAGTGGGATGTGAATCTTGATCAAACTTTTCAAATTTTGTCTAAGGGTCCCACATATTATTTAAAAGAAATCAAATCAAACTTTTTAGTTGAAAGATATATATATATATATATATATATATATATATATATATATATATATATATATATAAAATTGGATGAGGGATTCAAAGAAATATTGAATTGAAGGTGGCGTGTTTTGCGTTGGACACGGAAAGGATTATTATTGACCACCGAAATAACCTATCCCCAAATTCATGAGATACATGCACGCTGGGTTCTTTGAAATCATCGTCCTTTTTTTTTTTTTTTTTGCTTTCTCATATTTGTGAGACTTAACTTCCAAAAATCGAACTACCCCGCCTACATTATTTCCCCTTCTTCGCATAATCCAGAAGCTACTTTCTTCTTCCTTATGACACGTTGACTTTCTAAATCAACGCCTTGATGGGGTGATGATGAGGAAAAGCACATGGAGTAAAGAATATTGAAAATATAAAAAACATTCATATATAATATTGAAAGGAGTAATATTTAAATAAACAGGCATTAATCCCCAATTAAATGAAAAATTCACGTACAAATAACCTATAATTCAATAGAACAAAGTTTTTTTAAAATACAATTTAAATAATAGTAATAAATAAATTGCGTCTTTTAATTTTATATAAAGTTTTATTTTGACCCCTTAATTCTACGAGATGTCTTTTTCTTTTTGGGTTACATTGATGAGGTGTCTTTTAAGTTCTCTAATCTAGATTCATTAATAAAAATACCAACATTCACTAGTATAGAATCACATATATAATATATGATGATTATTATCAATCATAAATTACGATTTTGAACTGTAATTATTCAATATCTATTTTAACAGTTCTAATATAACACCTATTATATATTGAGATTTGGTGAGACCATGATATACATAATACTAACATAATAAAAAAATAGCTCACATAAATAACTATTATATAATCACTAATGATGGCATAATGCATAAGGGTCTCATGTAAACTATCATTATTTATTCAATAACATACATAACAGTTTTTATGTAAGAACCGTGAAGTTTAATAATAATAAATAACATACTCACATAAATAGCCGTTATTTATTTAGTAACATAAATAAATGTTTGTAAGTAAGAATTGTAAACTTTTATAATACATGACAGTTTTTATATAATGACCGTGATGTATCAATGTTAGATTCTTTATGTGAGAGTTTCTGAGCTAGTTGGACTAGATTATATATCAAAGAATAGTACTTCTCACACCGATTTAACATGCAATTTAGGATGAATCAAGACATTTCAGGCTTTGTGGGAATAATCAATGACAATTATTGTTCTATATCTATGATAATGGAACTGTGCATTGACTTATACATTATGTCTCTTCACAAGAATAAGCAAGGTAAACAAGGAAAGAGTAAAAATTATGAATATCCCTATCAAAAAGGGGCACAAGGGTATGCAAACATAGAAAAAGACTTGATCAGATCGAGGTTTGCATACCTTTGCGCTCTTTCCCATATGAATATTCATTCTTTTTTACCCTCTTCTTGTTTGCATGGCTTCAACATTGTGAAGAGACACAACATATAGTTAAATAGTTACATTATTATATATATAGGCTGGGAGTGTGATTGATTTTAACCATAAAGTATAAAAAATCTTGATCCATCCCAAATTGTATGGCTATTCGATGTAAAAAGCACTACTCTATTAGATAGAGTCAAGTCCAAATAGCTCAAAATTTCTCATATTGAAGAGTTTGGGACTGGTCTCACATTTTCAAAATTCAAAGCTTTAATTTGGTAACGCCTACTCAATACAAAAACAGGAGAGAAATCTTCGATAAAAGCAATGGGTTTTTCAAATAAAAAAAACTATACCAAAATAATTTAATATCGCCTTGAATGCTTTATCAAATCGTGACATTATAAAAGGTTGTGTTCTCTTGTTCATGTATAGCTCTCAGTGAAAATGAACTAGTTTATTCATTACATCCATATTAATCTTTTTGGAACTAACTTTTGAAGATATAGATACCTAATGACAAGATGAAATAGTCAAGCTCATCAATATAGCTAAAGAAAAATTGAAGTGTTGCAATAACTAATGAAGATAAATTAATAATCAATCAGACAACAAAAATAGTACAAATACATAATGTATTGCAAGCAATCAGGTAATCAAAGAGATCTTTCAATTATGCATAAATTCTTCAAAACACATACCTCCTGTAACAGAAAAGGAACCTTCAATTAGAGCAATGAGTTTAAAAAAAATAGAAAAAAGACTTCACAAAAGCAATTTAATGTAACGTTGAATACTTTATGGCACCGTGACTTCACAAAAGAATCCCAATTGTCCAGGTTGACAACTTCATGCATGTAACATGAGACGAACCTTTGATTAGAGTAATGGGTTTTCCGGAAAAAAAAGAGCACACTAATGTTATAACCTAGCTAGGCAACATGAAGTAAATAATAGAGAATGTAGAGTGGAGAGCGTGAAATGGAGATGGGAAATCACACCTACACATAAGGAGAATAGAGCACCAAATGAATGCGACCAAGCTAGGGCTTACGGACGAAAACTTGAGTTAGGGCAAGAGAAAGCAATCACTCTTTTGTTGTTGAGACAAGTATTAAGTGTATTCACTAGCGCAACTATCGTTGAGAAGTCTAACGATGGCTTTTAATGGTATGATTTGACTGAAAACGAATCTTGACGGTCGGAAAGGACAGCATGAGTAGTAAGGTTGTTGCTAGGTTATGTTCGGCCAAACAATATGTTAAGTGTATTCTGTTTCTAACTTTTAAATAGAAGTGGAATTGTAGGGTTTTTGTAGGTTATTGTGTTTAAGACTTTACATCACAATTTGATTTTGATAACTATGGGGTATGTTATTTTTTAAAAAGTTTATAGTTAACGATTTTATTGTAAGAAATGTTATTTATTTGATTACATTTATCATGATTTTTTGTTAATAATTGTGGGGTATGTTATATATTTTTTAAATTTTTTTGGGCTATTGGTGCCCATATAATTATATTTTTATATTTCATAAAAATAAAGCCAAAAATATATTACACCTCTAGTGACTAGTTGCCTCATATATAAATGATGTGAGGTTTTCTGCTAATTTTGGAACTCTGGTTCCCTTCATGAAAGAAACTAAAGTTTCAAAAATTAGCGGTATACCTCATATTATCACACTACTCGTCATTAGAGGAGTGACCTGAATCATCTGAAAGTATGTTAGGATCATGGTTGTCAATCTCAAACTTATCAAGAATGGGATAGGCCTTCATGTTCATACTTGACAAATATCTGACTAGCCTTCTTATGACATAGTCAGTGTGTTGTGCATGACACATCATTACCTCTACTTGAGAGAGCAGAGGAGAAGGAGGAGGTGGAGGTAGAGGAGGAGGAGGATGACACCAATGATTTTCTAATAAGTCTTTAGCATAGCGTTTCACCTCGGTGATTGAGAGAACAGAGGAGGATGATGAAAAAATAGTATGAAAAACATGATAAAATATGGAGTTTAAATAGATTAGAAGTTGATGGGTTCAAACTATCATTGCATACTTTAGAAGTTGAAAAGGAGTAGTCACTCACAGTGGTGGGTAATAAAAAGGTACTTGATTCTCATACCTGATCATCAGAGAGTGGTGGGTAATAAAAAGGTACTTGATTCTCATATCTGATTATCAGAAAACGAAGAAGCATAGATTACTATCAATCAATATAGGGAAGAGTAAAGCATAGAGTACTATCAATCAGTATAAGGAAGAGTAAATGTTTTGAATTGAATGTTTAGTTGACGATTATTAAATAGAAATCATTATATTTTTGTTGTTACTGATATAAAACTGAAAGACAAATCATTTGTGTCATCATGGTTGTTTTGTAAGAATCTTTATTTTTGTGAGACAATATATAATGGTGCAACGATGTTATGAATTAGGGTTAAAGAAAAAACGTTATGTATTTGATTTAGTATTCTAATAATTGATGAGTTTTAATTAATAACCATTATATATTTTGATCTTTTTTTGTTTTTTAATTTTGGTGGTTGATTATAACTATTTTATAAACAAAATGAAAAATAAAAAATAAAAAGAGAATGGTGGATAAAGTGTCAACATTGTTTTGGCGCCTTTCATGGTGGATACGCTTCTTGGCGATGATCAAAACCCCATCTTTTTCTTTGTCGCTATTCCCTCCTTTTTGCTAATCAGAATCCTCACTTCCATTGACTACTCCATCAGCTCCAGTGAGAATTAACATCTCTACTTCTTGTTCTTTCAACCTTTGGTAGTTTAATTTCTGTTGTTCAAGAGTTTAGAATAGCGAGGTGAACATAAGCAACCAGTCAGATGGTCCTCCCAATGGTACTGATGATAAATGTCAAAACTCAGGTGTGAAAGGGCAAGCATTTAGCTAATTAATTATCATAGTCTCAATATGGGCTCTCTCTTTCAGGTTTATAGTAATCCTAACTTGCAACAGGCATAGTCATAACCCCTGCCAAATCCAAAATAAAAATCCTTCTCCTCTTTCTTTGGATTTGCTGAGTGACGACTTTGTTTTTTTTATGTTTTCTTGCCTATTGAGGACGTCGACGATGAGAGAGAGGAGAGACAAGACCCGGAGGGGGGGGGGTGAAGATAACGTTGAAGAGAGGGCAGGTTGGGCTGTGCCTGTGAAGGTAGGTGGGACCCATAAACAGAAAAAGGTATGTGGGTTAAAAGGTGTGGTATTTTCGCTCCCTCTATGAAATTTGAGTATATGGAATAGTGATTGAAATTTTTAAAAATAATTTTTAATCATAATTTATAGTATATAATATAATTTTTATGATATATAAGATAAGTATATGAAAAAAAATTTATTTTAATTTATATAAAAAATATTTATTGGATAAGCTCAAACTCTCCTAAACACACCGTAGATGCTTTTTTATCAAAATTTCGTTGTGCCATGCTTTATCTTAATTGTTATGAGTTACCACTATTATGTTTTTTGTTTTTGTAATTGTAAGGTTTAAAGATAAATCATATGTAAATGTTACATAAATGTTGGTTCATAAAAATCATCATTTTTTTACTAAATATATAATAGTTAATAATTTATGTTTTTATTTTTGTAAATTCTGATTCTTAATATATGATGGTATACATATTTAATTGTTAAGTTTTAAATAATATATTTTTACGTGACCTTCACCTCGACATACATAACATTTATTTGCTGTAACTATTTTTTATTAAGCATTATATACACATGGCTATAGCAATGATTAAAATTTTATAAACTGACAAAACATTCACTAATAAAAATAAATGAAGTTCAATTTATTAAAATAATATTGAAACAAAAAATTATCATCATTTCCCTTAATTCTAAATATAAGATCTTTATATTCTTTTTTACCCACATTTGTAATTTTTTCCCTAAACCCTTCCCATTAATTGGACATATTAAAAAATTTTAATAAAAGGAGTAGTTTCCAATTAATGATTAAAATAAATAATTTAGAAATCAACACATAATTCTTACAAATAACCAACTTAAATTATTATTTTAATATAGGTAAACTAGTTATCTAATTTCTACATTTAACATTTTTTTTGACATTGCAATACAAAAAATAAAATAAAATCATATTTTTTTTGCAGAAAAGATGAATGCATAATTTTGATAAACAAAAATAGCTTTTACTCTTTATTTAAACGAATAATGAAAAATATAATACCACTCAAATATTAAAAAAACAATATTTATGTAACAAAACACATGTTTCTCAAAGATGCCAAAACGCATATTGATAAAATTGATTATTTATTGTTCTAGAAGTAGAAAAGTAGAATAAATTTGACAAAAAAAGAAAAGTAGAATAAATTTGAACGAAAAAAGAAGAGTATAATTAATAATAAATGGAGGGAGGGAGAGTAAAAATGTGAATAAGAGAACAAAAATGGCATGTTGAAGACTTCGAACCAGAGGCGGGAGGGACAGGTCACACCGGTCACAAACGTTGATATTATATAACAGAATCGTAGACCCATTTTTTAACGTATGCTGGCTGGCCCTAACATCTCTCTCTCTACTCTCTCTCTAAAAAGTTTGGAACTGAATTAGCAGAGTAATAGTCTTCGTGGGTTTGAACACAAGGAAGGAGAATAGGAAGGAATTGACAGATTCTAAAATGACGCATTAGCCCTTCTGCTTCTTCATTTTTTCTTTCCTTCGTTTTTCTTTTCAAATTTGATTTCGTCTTCTTTTGGGTGACCTTCTTTGCTTCTTTCAGCTTCGTGGTTGAGTAAGGTACTGGTTTGTTCGTTTTGTCCTAGTTTTCCTCCCCCTTTACTTCACTGCCCCATTTTCTCGTCTGATCTAGCTGTGTGAGGTTCTTGCTTGTTTTTGTCTGGTATGGTTTTTTCAGAACTTAGTTCTGATTTCTTACGTTTTCCTGGACAATGGAAGATCGTGGCTTAAGAAATTAGTACAACCGCTTTCTTTCTTTGGTTTCATTTGTCCACTTTCTATAGCATTTCTCTTTTGCGTAAAGCGAGGCTTGTGATTTTTCTCAGTTTGTGAAACTAAATGAGAGTTGGTTTGTCTGTAAATTGGGATGCAAGGGGTTAAAGCTTTTGGTTCATGTTGCAATGTGTACGAGTTTCCATCTTCTGTGTTGATTTCCTTATTTTTCCTTCAGGCTCTGTTGAAAAGGGCTAATACCTCGCAGAGTACTATTCGCTTCCGATGTTTTCTGATTCAAAGTCAGATCTGCATCGATTTTTTCTGCTGATTTCGTGTTGAGTATGTGTCTGTTTGTTGATTGATTAGTTTCTTATTTCTACCCAAAAATTCATGTCATTCTTGGCCATTTACTGCGAATTCTCCTCAAGAAAATTAATTTTCCATATCAGCAGTAACAAAGTTTACACGTTTTAGTATGGTCTGGTTTTGGAACTCAAAATTGATACCCGTTTTACTAAGACACTGTTTATTTGGGGATTGGGTTTGATATGGTCCTTTTTATTCGATTCCTTCTGGCGTGACATTAAAGAGGACAAAGTAAGGTGCATGTTAGCTCTTTGATTCTCCACGATGTTTGATGATGACAACTAAGTAGAGACTTCTAATAGGAAAGCCAAAGAAAACAGAGGCTTCCGGGAATCTGTTCTGGAAAAGTCCGAGGAGAAATTTTCCAATTGCTTCTAGGCTGGATTGGTGCTTGTTCTCTTTACATAATATTAAAAAATTAGTGATATTTCGTTTTATTCAGTTATTTAGCAAAAAATTCTGGTGTCATATTCTTTTTTCCTTTTTTCTTTCTCTATTTGTTTTCCTTGAACTCTAGCATGTTATGTTGGTTTTAAGTTCCCTCTTAATTAGTGTTCATCAACACTTTTACTTTCTTTCCACCTTCTTCCCTGTGAGGTGTGAGAGAACTGATATATTATATATATATATATATATATATATATATATATATATATATATATATATATTATTTATTTATTTATTTCAAACTCATTTTGATGTGCATGCAGCTGTAGAATTCATTATGGTGGCAACTGCTGCTACTTCATCGTTCTTTCCTGTTACTTCTCCATCACAAGACTCTGGTGCGAAGGCGGCCAAGCTTGGTGGTGGGCCTGTAAACCTTGGAGGACTCAAATCAAAATCCACAACTCATGGTGGATTGCAAGTTAAGGCAAATGCTCATGCCCCTACCAAGGTCAATGGATCCAAAGTTACATCTGTGGAAGGCACAAAGCATGTTGATGATTTGCCATCTCCTGCTCCAAGGACATTTATCAACCAGTTACCTGATTGGAGTATGCTTCTTGCTGCTATCACAACAGTTTTCTTGGCTGCAGAGAAGCAGTGGATGATGCTTGATTGGAAACCAAGGCGACCAGACATGGATTACGACCCCTTTGGAATAGGAAGAATTGTTCAGGATGGTCTTGTGTTCCGTCAGAACTTTTCCATCAGATCATATGAAATAGGTGCTGATCGAACAGCATCTATAGAGACATTGATGAACCATTTGCAGGTATGCTTCTATTTTTTTTCAAAGAAACTTTAAATTGCATTTGAAGAGATTTTGACTGTAGGCAGACAATTTTAAATACTGAGTCCTCCTACAGCAGGAAAGATAATATGGAGATAATAGGTTGTAGTTAATTTTCCTGATGAGATTATTTCGATTATTTGTTTTGCACAACAGGAAACCGCACTTAATCATGTAAAGACTGTTGGGCTTCTTGGTGATGGCTTTGGTTCCACGCCAGAAATGTGCAAGAAAAACCTAATATGGGTGGTTGCTAAGATGCAGGTCGCAGTTGATCGCTATCCTACATGGTAATTCACCTAGTCTTGCCCTGAATTTATGTGATTAGTCCATGGATCAGCTTTTAACTGTGTAATCTATTATGCGTCTTTTATTTGTGATCTTTGCAGTGACTGGTGCCCCTTACAATTTCTGACTGAATTTTTAAACTGCATCTTTATTTGGAATTAATTATGTACCACAGATTGGCTTGAAAATGAGACTTAACTTTTAATCCAAT
The DNA here is from genome assembly GCA_037074505.1 of Albizia julibrissin. Classification (NCBI taxonomy): domain Eukaryota; kingdom Viridiplantae; phylum Streptophyta; class Magnoliopsida; order Fabales; family Fabaceae; genus Albizia; species Albizia julibrissin. Next base: position 21,386,061 of record CM073482.1, read on the forward strand.
AGTACTTGTGAAATTCCTTTAGGATATAATAGACATAAGAAGCATAAGAGTTATGGCACACTTGCAATGCTGGAAGCCCTGTGTATTACAGGGTTGTCAATCTGGGTGTGAAATGCGATGTAGCATAAATTGTGTGTTGATTGTTTAACCTAATGTGTTATTATGGTAAAAAACTGAGTGCATATACAGACTTGTGAAAAATCTAGTCAAAGCAATGTGTACAATGACTATTTGACATTCTGTTTCAAAGCTTGTCAATTGATTAGAGAAAAAGAGAATGTCTTCTTCTCCTTGTAAGAAGCTCTAATGCCTCTTACGAGAGTTGATATATTTATAGGCCAAAGGCTAAGAAATTTACTATTTTATCCCTAAAGCTAGGGACAAAGTACAATAATATCCTTAGGATCTTTTTTATCCCCGTTCCAAATTGAGTTTTGATCAAGTTGAAATTGTACTCACAAAACTCTTGCTCCTTGTTTTTGGAGTTAATTTTGTTCACAGCCTTTTTTTTTTTTTTTTGTACAACTTTTGAACTATAGGACCATAGTCTTGAATTTTTGGACAAAACAGATGTTTTCAACTAGTGACATGCTTGAATGGCCATTAATTAGGATTATTATGGGGGGATTGTGAAACTGATTATCAATTTGTGTGATTTTTGTATTTTTTAGGGGTGATGTGGTTCAAGTAGACACTTGGGTTTCTGCATCTGGAAAGAATGGTTTGCGGCGTGATTGGCTTGTGCGTGACTGCAAAACTGGAGAAACCCTGACCAGAGCTTCCAGGTAGAAACCTTTCAAAATTCTTCCTTTCCTCCTTCTTCCTACCACCTAAAATGACATGTGTCTTGAACTTTGAATGTGCATGACTGGCAATTGGGCGTGAAATTTTGCTATCTTTTTATGAAGTTATGGTTGATGTTGCTTTGTCTGGTAATTCTTTTATAATTTATCATAACTAATATATTAAGTATTCTTATGGCATTTATCATGCATTTAACATTGTAATGTAATCGATAAAATGAATTACAGTTTTGAGTGCATTAATTTTGAACTGCTTATAGATAAAGCTCCCTGGTCCTACCAACAGTTCCTATATCTTAGTTGTTCATGATATGGTACAAGTCTTTAGCTTGTATTCTTGCAGCATCATGAAGATAAGACAGTAACTAAATGTTTCTAATATGTTGGTTTTGGCTTTGACATTACAGTGTTTGGGTTATGATGAATAAATTGACAAGGAGGCTATCTAAAATTCCAGAGGAGGTCAAAGGGGAGATAGAGGCTTATTTTGTGAATTCTGATCCAGTTTTGGAAGAGAATAACAGAAAGCTACCTAAGCTTGATGAAAACGCAGCTGATTATATTCGAACTGGTTTAACTGTAAGTCAAGTTTCTTGAAACTTTTTTGTTACTTGAGATTATTTAAAAAAAAAAAAATCTTTATTCTATTTTAAACTAATGTAATATGCTGATTGTGCTTTTCATCAGCCTCGATGGAGTGATCTAGATGTCAATCAGCATGTTAACAATGTGAAGTACATTGGCTGGATCCTGGAGGTAATTTTATGTACTTCTGCTCTTTCCAGTTGTCATCCTAGTATATCTTTTTGTTGTTTGTTTCTTATAGCCGATCCCACCTAGTGGAATAAGGCTTTGTTATTTTTTTTTTGGTTTCTTGTAGTGCATCTCTTGTGGCATATGTTGACTATGAGTTTTAGTGTTCATAAATGTGTTAGGCCTAATAAAAATTTATAAGTTGGGTTTCTTTGGCTTGAACAAGGCATTTTGAAGATTTAACTTCCTAATCCCACATATCAGGTAGCAAACTTTAAGTTACTATCCAGTTAAGTGACTAATCAGCTTGTTTGTTGATACTTTATGCATATAATACATTCTGACAGGGCAATGAATTAGTGTGCATATTTGATGCCTTTTGATAGCAATTTGATCCCTCATAGAACTTATTCATTAGTTCATGTTGCTTATATTCTTGGGGATCAACCTTTTGAACACTTGTAACCTGAGGATGATGTCTTGGTTACTGCAGAGTGCTCCGCTGCCGATTCTGGAGACTCATGAGCTTTCTGCCATGACTTTGGAGTACCGAAGGGAGTGCGGCAGAGACAGTGTCCTCGAGTCCCTCACTGCTGTCTCTGGAGCAGATGCTGGTGATTCAGCTCACGGTGATAACATCGAGTGCAAGCATTATCTTCGACTCGAGAACGGTGCCGAGATTGTGAGGGGAATGACCGAGTGGAGGCCCAAACACGCAAACAAACTTGGTGCCGTGAATGAGGCTCCAGCAACAAACGCCTAAGATCTATATTTGCCAATGAATCCTCTTCCCTCTTCTGGACAATTCTTGCTTGTCTTTGTCCAATGCTCATGTTCTTTACATGTTCCTTCTGATTGTCTCTTTCAAGGGTACGAGGGAAAAGCGGAAGTGGTCTCATTATCTCTGTAATTATCTCTCTCACTCTCACTCTCACTCTCAATCTCAGGTCCGTGGTTTTATTTATTTATTATGGTTAAGCACCATTGCACATTTTAGCTAGGCTGTGTTCAATATTTATTGGTTTCATGTATGTATAATATAGAATTCTTTTCTTTGAAAGTGCAAATTTGCTTGTGAAGAAAGCACAGCTATTATTATTATTATTTGAATGTATATTCTGTTGGGGAAGAACGAGTTTGATTGCATGGTATGATTGATACAGCTTGTAAATGCCACCCTCCCACATGGGACTTGAAGTGTGCCATATGATTATAACGCTTGTGTGCCCTTCATGTCCATATGGTGTCTTAAGAAGCATTAATGGCATTAATTAACTGGAATGGGAGTGACAATCTGAACAACCGCGAATGACTATATAACTGGCGAAATTACTAACAGATCTCAAATTACTAAAAAGTTTCAATAACAATATTGAGGAGTATAAGCATGTAATGACAATTTTTAGTGTAAAATATGACAACATTGCACTTGTCATTGAGATTTATTAGTAACTGAATTCTTTCTTTGAGGCCTTCTAGGAATTCTTTCTAAAATATACTTCTTGTCGTTAATATAAAATTTACTTTGTAATGTAGCAGTGTAGGCAGTATATAAACACCCAAGTGATTTTGGATTTGATTCTATCGAATGACAACCCAACTTTGGTGAATTAGTTCTAGCCAATCAGATAACATCATATTTTCATCCTATGTATGAAATTAAGTATACTCATCAGTGAAAAAAATTGTTGGTTGTGACTCAATGGGCCCTTTACAGGGGTTATTAAGCTTTTCCTTATAAGTAATGTTTCTTTTTCGACCCAAAAAAAAAAAAAAAAAGAATAAAAAAATAAAAAAGGTAATACTTCTTATAAAAAGAATAAATAATGAAATTTCCAATAGACTCGTTGAGTCAACTCAACCAAATTTTCCAATTAAGTAGATCCAAGACTAATCTGTAACAACTTCATATCAATGTGTTATAAATGAAAAAAAATATTTTTCATCAGCATAATGATGCTTTTTATTATTTAGCTAATGCTGAAAAAATTGTGCCTTGTTTACAAAAAAATATGGAATAACATAACCCATGGTTTATGGAATCTGTTTTCATATATTTTGCATAACATTTATATTTATATTAGTACTAAATAAATCAGAAATATATTTTTTTGAAAAATTAAATAATGATAAATTTAATAAGGAAAATGATCTTAATTAATTATCATAAAAAAAAACCTCAATCTTGTAAAAAAATAAAAATTAAAATGAGAAATGGGATAACCCGTCCGGGTTGAGTTGACTCTTGAGCCTCTCACCCAGCCACTACTCGCGACTCACGATTCCCAGGCGATTTGGGCTTCGCCTTCTTCTCCGATCAATCTCCGATCATCCAAACGCCCAAATTTTCTTCTTCCTTACGATAAATCTTGCAATTCCTCGGAATGTTGCTTTCTAAATTCTAAGAAGCCTTCATAGATATTAGCCTCAACCCTTTAGCTGCTCGTCTTTCTGATTCTGCTTCCGTCCCGTCTTGTTCAGATCACGGCCAATGTGTTATCGCAGATCGGTAGGATGAAAAAGCTATCACTCGTCATTTTTTGGTGATGATTCTGATGATAAATTTAATTAAATTCAATGGTTTCTTTCTCTTCTCTTTTTACTGAGTAAATTTCCAGATCATAAATTTCGTTTTCTTCTTCTTCTTCGAACGCTGTTCCTCACAATATTGAGATCATCATTAAATTCAGTATCTTTTTGGCTGTTTTTTTCATCCTTCAAGTTTGAATTTATTTTTATTTTTCATTTGTTCTCCTGATTATGGTAGAAATATTAGTGATCATCCCCTGATATCTCCTAATAACTAAAAATTTAAGTGTTGATGCTTGGTTCTTATTGGGACGTCTTTCTTCCCTAGGTTTCCTGGACAAAGGCCCCCAAAGTGGCCCTTTTTTTTTTTTTTTTTTTTTTTTAAGTTGCAGCGACCGCAAAGGAGTTTGCTTTTATTTTTGCGATTGCTATTTGTTCTTTCTATACCTTTAATGACGTGATTTTATTCCTCAAAGTAGATTAGTAGAGCCTATCAGTTGAACTTCTCTCCCCTTCTTTTCCCATCCTTCCTATGGAATGGGCAAGAGATACATTGGATTGTTGAAGCGTCTTGGAGTTATAAAATTAGTCACGGTTTGTTAATATGTATGACAGATGTCCCTGAAAAATGTTAGCAGCATATGATGCAAAACATAGTCCAGGTCACAGTAGGAGATTGAGGAGTTCCACTTTTTGGTAGAGCAAAGGTCCAATGTATCAAGTTTAGCATGAAGAATAAGAGTGTTTATCTAAAAAGTGCATATTAAAATGATTTATTTGGTTAATTATTTGAACATATATTATATACGACCTCCAATCCTAAATACCCAGACTCAGTTGATTTTTTTATGTGTGTGGAGATTAAGGAAGCTAATTAAATTATTTTAAATTATTTATATTTATCGTTTTCTTTCCAAATTAATTTTTCTGAATTATAAACTGATATATAATTTAATCATAATTAACATATGATATGATTAAGTAACTTATTTAGCTTCCTTAATTTCTCCAAAAAAAGTTAAGTAGGTCTTATATTTAGGATAAGAGGTAGTATGTTACAAAATTTGCTGTCCCCAATTTGGATTGCTACCTTATAGGCACTTCAGCCATAGGGAATTTTGAATGGTGTCTATCCATTTGCATATTGTGTTAAATTTTTAAACAAGTATAAATGGTTGAGCATATGTGACATTCAAAAGTAAAGTCTGCACACATTTGCTGTCCAATATAGTGTTGAATGAACAGGCACCCTAAAGTGAGTCTGTGTCACAAGTTTTATGAGTGTTGAACCTTGAACTTCTCGTTCCGGTTTATTTTTTTATTCAGTGTTTCAATAATCTACCTCTCTCTAAATGTTGAAGTTGCATTTGGCGCTTGTTAGACAGTTTCCATGAAGAGACATGTAGCTTGAGATGTCCTCTTTAAGAGTTGAAATTATTTGCCAACTGCGGCATAAAACTTAAATGGCCCTCAGGAAGAAGGGGTGCTTATACATGAATTCTGCCAACTTTTCAGTCATCACAGTTGTAATGGTTTTTTAAGCCTAACATTGTTTTGCTTCTTGTTGGCATGTTTCAAAACTTCTCTCTTGCTCATCATCAAAAGAATTGTTTCAAACTGCCTCTATATACACCTGTTAGTTCATCTCAATGATATAGGCTATTTTTCCTTTTTTAAACGTCTTCCATCTGTGTTTCTACTTGTCTGTATGTTTTCTGGTGTGGTTTATGCATTTTTTATTTTCTGGCTATACTATGTACAGCTCTGAGATCTGGGCAACAGTTTTTCTGCACAAATGCACACCATGATCACTGAAACAGGAAAGGCTCTTAGATTGCTGGATATGTTATAATTGTGGGACTTTTACAGTCCTTGGATTAAGCACTCTTTCATATATGAGTGGGCGATTTCTGTTTTGGGTAAATATTTGAGCTAATGGCTCCGATTCGCTCCACTGGATTTGTCGATCCTGGTTGGGATCATGGTGTTGCTCAAGACGAGCGAAAGAAGAAGGTTAGATGCAATTACTGTGGCAAAATAGTTAGTGGTGGCATATACAGATTAAAGCAGCATCTAGCACGAGTTTCTGGAGAAGTAACTTACTGCGAAAAGGCTCCAGAAGAAGTCTACCTAAAAATGAAGGAAAACCTTGAAGGATGTCGTTCCAATAAGAAACGAAAGCAAATTGAGGCACAAGCATATCTAAAGCTCCATTCTAATGATGAGGAAGATGAGGAAGAGCGAGTTGGGTATAGAAACAAAGGGAAGCAATTGATGGTTGATAGAAATATTTCTGTAAATTTGACTCCTCTTAGATCATTAGGATATGTTGACCCAGGATGGGAGCATGGCACTGCTCAGGATGAGAGAAAGAAGAAAGTCAAGTGCAATTACTGTGAGAAAGTTGTTAGTGGAGGTATAAATCGGTTTAAGCAACATCTGGCAAGGATTCCTGGAGAGGTAGCACCTTGTAAACATGCTCCCGAGGAAGTTTATCTTAAAATAAAAGAGAATATGAAATGGCATCGCACTGGAAGGAGACATCAACGACCTGAGGCCAAGGACTTCCCAGATTTCTATTCAAAGTCAGATAATGAAGAGGAAGAAGATGATCAAATTGATGATACTCTGCATCATATGTCCAAGGAAACTCTGGTAGATGTTGATAAGAGATTGTCTAAAGATGTAAGAAAGAACTTCAAGGGATTGTCACCTAGTATCGGTCCTGAACCAGTATTAAGAAGATCAAGATTGGATTCTGTTTATCTGAAAATGCCTAAGAATCAGACACCTCAATGTTACAAACCACTAAAAGTTAAGACAGGTCCCACTAAAAAATCACGCAAGGAAGTCATTTCCACAATTTGCAAATTCTTTTATCATGCAGGGGTTCCTTTACAGGCTGCAAACTCCGTATACTTTCACAAGATGCTGGAAGCAGTTGGTCAATATGGGCACGGACTGGTATGTCCTCCAAGCCAGCTTATTTCTGGGCGGTTTCTTCAGGAGGAAATCAATACAATTAAGAATTACCTAGTTGAATACAAGGCTTCTTGGGCATTTACTGGTTGTTCTATAATGGCAGATAGTTGGAGAGATACTCAGGATAGGACTTTAATTAACTTTCTGGTTTCTTGTCCTCATGGTATTTACTTTGTTTCGTCAGTTGATGCCACTAACGTTGTAGAAGATGCATCAAATTTATTTAGGCTTCTAGATCAAGTGGTGGAAGAAATAGGCGAGGAAAATGTAGTGCAGGTATTTTAGTCCTTTTAAATCTTGTCACGTCCTCCTTCATTCTCAATGTGATCTAGTAGCAGTTATTTATCCTTGTTTTTCTGCTCCCCCTTTGATAGGTAATTACTGAAAATACCCCCAGCTATAAAGCTGCTGGGAAAATGCTTGAAGAGAGGAGAAGAAACTTATTCTGGACTCCATGTGCCACCTACTGTATTGATAGGATGCTTGAAGATTTTATGAAGATAAAATGTGTTAGAGAGTGCATGGAAAAGGGCCAAAAAATCACGAAGCTCATATACCATCAAATATGGTTGTTAAATCTTATGAAGAATGAATTTACTCAGGGGCAGGAGCTTTTAAAGCCAGCTGGGACGCAATATGCCTCTAGCTTTGCTACATTACAAAGCTTGGTGGATCATCGAGTTGGTCTTAGACGAATGTTTACATCAAACAAATGGATTTCATCTAGGTTCTCCAGCACTATTGAAGGAAAAGAGGTGGAAAAAATTATCTTGAATGTTACATTTTGGAAGAAAATGCAGTATGTCAGGAAGTCAGTAGACCCAATAATGCAAGTACTTCAAAAGCTTTACAGTAGTGAAAGTTTGTCAATGCCATATATATACAATGACATGTACAGGGCTAAACTTGCAATCAAAGCCATTAATACTGATGAAGCTCGTAAATATGAACCATTTTGGAAGGGGATAGACAACCACTGGAACTCTCTTTTCTATCACCCTCTTTATTTGGCTGCGTACTTCTTAAATCCATCATACCGGTACCGTCCAGATTTTGTGGCGGTATGTGAGAGAATGTTGAATGTTTCCTATTGGCTGCAAATCTTTTCTTCAATTTTTCACCTGAAGTAAATATTTGTTTTATATGACTAGCATTCTGAGGTAGTACGTGGACTTAACGATTGCATTGTGCGGTTGGAGCCGGATAATATGAGACGGATTGCAGCATCAATGCAGGTAAGATATCCTTGGGGATAATTTTGTATGATGACGAAATTACTAGAAACTTCCTTTATCCTTGCTATCATTTTTATGTCGTCCAGATTTCTGATTATAATTCTGCCAAGGCTGATCTTGGAACCGAATTGGCAATTAGCACTAGAACAGAGCTTGAACCAGGTAAAAACTGCTACGTTTTCTTCTAAAAGCTTCTTGTGCAGATTCCTTTATATGCACGATTATTTCCATTAGATTAACTTTGAGTTGATTTGTTCTTTTCTATATCCCCAGCTGCTTGGTGGCAACAACATGGAATAAGTTGCTTAGAACTGCAAAGAATAGCAGTGCGCATACTGAGTCAGACATGTTCATCCTTTGGTTGCGATCATGATTGGAGTATATATGATCAGATATATAGTAAAAGACGTAATCGTTTATCGCAGAAGAAACTGAATGATCTCACCTATGTTCACTACAACTTGCGACTTAGAGAATGCCAATCAAGAAAAAGGTCCAAGGAGTCAAGTTCTGTCCCTTTTGAAACCGCTCTGCAGGAGACTTTGCTTGAGGACTGGATATTTGACGCAAACCTACAAAGTGCAACTGGTGATAAGGTACTCAATTTTTACAGTTTTATATACCTTGCTCAAGGTCTTTTTTTGGGGTGAAAGTGAACTTGCTCGAGTGTTACTAAAGCATTAATTGGAAGTCCATTGGATATTCCTACTAAATCATAGTTGAGTCGGCCGAGTGAAGCAATACCATGCTTTGTGGCATCCTATACTTTCATCTGTCAAAGTTTTATTTGCCTCCACCACATCGTTGTTCATCAATGTGAATGAAATGGCATGTATTTTCTTCTGTAAACAAGTTTTGACTTTGCACTGTTGCTGTCATTCGTGCAACATGGATAATGTAGGATCTAAATCCAATGATCCTACATCACCTATAGCACCCTGAAAATAAGTTTTTGTGTTCAAAATTCTTGACCATCTTGGTGATGAGTGAAACATGCTTTCCATCAAGGTTCAATTTCTCATCAGCAGCGAAGCTTCTGGTATTGATGGTGAACCTTGGAGCAACAGTAAATGTTATTGCCATGTGATTAAGAGATTATGGGTTTAAATTCTGAAAACAGTTTTTCTGTTTGTGGGAATAAGGTTGCTTACATGTGACCTTCCCCATACCCCACCTGATGGGAGACTTGTTCGCTAGGCTGCCTTTTTTAAGTGAAGCTTTTGGTACTGATAGTGTATTGATTTCTGTGTCTTCATTGCAGGTCATCAGTTTTGGAGGCAAACAAGACGGCGATGAATGCGAAAATGATTCAGTTGATTATGAAGATGGAGCAGCGAGGCCTGTGAAGGAATGCCTTGAGCTGGTTGCTATAGGTGATGTAGGATCTTTGGATTTAGATCATGCTAACATGGATGCTACTACCGACGATGAATCTGATTTGAATTATTTTGATAACGACCTGAGCGAGTAATCAGGTTAATTGTATCATCATTGGCTATTGGCAACAATAAATATTCTGTGAAGGAAAAAAAAAGAAAGAACATATTTGTCCTCAGAAGCCATGTATTGAATATCTATTGAAAGCAAAATTCAATGAGTTATTGGTTGAGGTGGTAAGCGGCTTTATCCTATAAGAAGAAGAATACATGTTCAAATTCCGGAAAACACACTTGTTGGAAGAAGCAAAAATCTTATAAGGAGGTGAACACAAGTTCAAATATAAAGAAACACTTAGAAGAAGCAAAAATTCTGTGCGCGTTAGGCCTCAAAAGGAGAAACCTTTGATCAAATGAAAAAACAAAACTAATTTAGATGGAATCTGTCCTTTTTGCTTTATCCCTCTGTAGCTATCCAAACTACCTTCTTGAAGAAGTCATGATATTTTATTTCCTTTGGACTGAGGCAAAACCGTCTGAAGGTTAAAATATGCCATCCATAGTAATTTTCAGGATCATGATTATATAAAGCTGACAAAATGCCGAAAGGTTAATAATAAAGATAAGTTTAAATCTTTAAGACATATATACTATCTATCTACTTTCTATCTTGAAAACATGTAATCACGGCAATGACTTGCTTGACCCCTTTGTTGGTTTATGGTTTGTTTAAAGTGATGGCTATGAGATTTGTTTTTTGGGCCTCTGTTGTAGCTAATGAGGTTATGGCACAATGAGGTTTATTCTTCTTTTTCCCCCCAATTAATGAGGCATTAAGGTTATCACACCGTCCACTCATTTTCTCTCCCATCACCGATTGTTACACCTTTCACCTGCCTACTGCATAATTATTTGTCATTTAATAATAATAATAATAATAATAATAATAATTAACAACCCTTTATTAATTTATCATTTAACAATAATTATTAATAGTTAATATATATGCTGTAGGCAATTTCTTATGAGTGGTCTCATTTATGGAAATGTTATTGATTTGTAGTTGCAAACTTCTCTACTCACTTGATCACTTGCTTGATTTAAACACTAAAAAAATAGCGCCATATGACAAATGTTGTCCATGACATTTTCAACTACGTCAACAATTGAAAGGACACTTGGATCATTATTACATATGTTCTTACAAAATTTGTTTTTTGAAGACCGTGCATATCCTCCTTAAAAGGCTGGTATGATTATGGTAGATGAGTATGTATATTAATCATAAAGTTTCTTTACATACATAGTACTTTTCCGCCATTCCTTTTGATGGCTTTTGAAATATATCAATATAATTCTTACACCATAAAACTTCTATGTCATTTGAGCCTTTTAGCCTTTTTCTAATCATTTAAGCAACTTTAATTTTAAATCTGAAAATTTTTCAGTTTTAATGACATGTTCCTACCATCATATTTTGGAAGCCTTAAAACATGAGCTAATAATAGCTTCAAATACTCCTCCAACATTTTAGGTACTAAACATTCTCTAGCCTTCAATAAGTTCTGAATAGCCAAAAACTCTATAATCTGAAAAAATATTTTCAGATTTCAGCTTCGTTAGCATCAATTTAATCATCATTAAAATGTCTCTAACTATGTTTTATAGTCATATTTCTTTTTTTCAGCTCGAATTTTATATAATTAGGAAGAATTGCTTGTCCCATAGTTTCCTCTACCTAAGTTACCCGCCAGTGGTCGGCCTTCGTGGCAACCTGAAGTTGCCTATTCCGAGAGGAGCCTCTGTGTGTGTGTGTGTGAGTGAAATGGATGTATATTAATAACTAAATATGTACAGAGTGATTACAAAAGTTCATCAGTCAAAACTGGCGCAAGGAGCCTAATAAATCAGTAAGAGCGCTGGTAGTGACAGTGTGATTAACAAAAGAACAAGAGATTGAAATAAGTTTCTCCGAGGAACTAGACTCATTCTGGAATAACCGCTAGTTATGGTTTTCCCATAATTTCCAACAAAGAGTTCTGAAGAATAGTCTCCAATGTGCGCTCTGTCTATTTGGGTTGATGTTGCCTTGGAACCAATCCATAAAGGAGCATTAGAAGAAATCCACCAGATGGTGCTGGGGAATGATTCTGGTCTAGCAATTCCTTGCGATAGGGCATTCTCTCAAAACATGGTTCATGTCTTCCAAGCCTTGGTGACAGAGATCGCATGCAACCGATGTGGTCATTCCTCTCCTGGCTCTCTCAATGTTGGTGAGAAGTTTGCCATGTGCTATAAACCAGAGAAAGGTTCGGATTCTTTGAATACCTGGCCACTTCCATATCCAGTTCCATCGTCGATCATGATTTCTCCAAGAGGATTCCTGTCTATCTTCATAAGTAGAGGTGACATTGAACACGCCATTGGAAGTAAGAGTCCAATAACATGAGTCAGGATTGTCTCGCCTGCGTGGGGTGGTGGTGGCTGCTATCTGGAGTAGGATATTAGGTGGGAGGAAGTGTTGGAACAAATCCCATTTTCATTCTCTAGAGTCACTTACATAACTCTGAGGGGTGCATTGTAGCTCAGAGCCTGTGACATCTGCATAGGTAAGGAATTGGAGTGGACCCATGTCTCGAATGTGTAATTTGTTTCCCTTGACCAATTGTATTTTGTTCATAACACTTGGACCCACAGCTGATCAGGCTTGCTTATGAGTTGAAAAGGCAAGTTTATCTAAGATTGCATGATTTTGAACTTCCATTTTCCTAAGACTGCATCCACGTCGTTGTAGAGAGAGGTTGGCATAAGTCATCCCATTTGTTGAGACTTGGCTTGTGAGACCCATCAGAAGATCCTTATACAAATCGAAGAATTAACTGTTCGATGGACCTGTAGCAAGTAGAGGGCAGAATGGTGGTTTGCTTGGTGCAGTGGAAGGAAAATTTTTATGAGTAAAATTTAAAAAAATTGGAGAATTGGGGTTAAAAGTTTTTAATCAAATTTTGTTACTATTTTATCATATATCTCCTCTTTATTAAAATTTTATAACCTCACTTTTCTAATTTTTTTAAATTCAACTCCAAAAAATGTTCCCTCAGCCTACTTTCCCTCCCCCTCCCACTATAAAAAAACTGTCAATTTCTGACAGAATTTGAGACGGAAAAAAATGTCGTCTCAAAAGTCGTTCAAAAACCGTCGGAAATTCCCTCGCAAATCAGAATTCCCGATGGAATTTGCGACGGGAATTTCCCACGGAAAAAGTCTGTCGGAAATTCCGTTGCAAATCAGAATTTCCGACGGAAATTTTCTAAAAAAAAAAAATCAAAATTTGCAAAGGAAATTTCTCATAGAAAAAGTCCGTCGGAAATTCTGTCACAAATCAAAATTTTTGTTGGAATTTGTGACAGAAAATTTCCGTGGGAAATTTTCGTCGGAAATAAGTATTAACTTCTTTTTTTAAAATTTTTTATTATGATTTAATTAATTAATGATTAATCTATTTATTATGTATTAATTATTCTATTATCTTCCTTGCATTTCTTCTTCTCACTAATTTTCAAGTTTATGACTTTCTTGAGAAATCTTTGTTTGGTTGGTAGGAAAAGCGAAAAAAAAAGGTTTATGCTAACCAACGTTTTTGAGAAATAATCAATCCTTGACATTGTATTGCAGATTTTAAAATCTATCAATGAGATTTTAAGAGAGTTTCAAAAATATGAATTGATAATTCTTGAAGCTAGATTGTAGATCTACAAGTGAGCTTCACCATTTTAATCCTTGTACCTAATTTTTCTTAATCTTCTTTATTGAGAGCATAAAATGATATAATCAGCTCATCTGAAAAAAGAGAGAGGGAATTCACATTTATTAAGAGTTTAAATTTTAATTATTATGAGAATCATATGGAAAATTGAATTCGTATCATATACATTGCATTTTGTACCAAAATATTCAAAGGATTGAGTTTTAAAAAAATTCTATCAATATATAATTTTTTATTTTTAGCATCTTAGAAAAAAAATAATTAGTATTCTGCAATTTAAAATAGATCTCATTGAAATTTTTAAGCGTATTGACTTCATTAATAATTAAGAGATCAAAATAAAAACTTACGTAAAATTAGAAAGATTAAGTAGATTTTCTTTTTTTAAAATAAAACTAACATATAACCATTACTGATAGAATGACCAAATATTAATTAGTTGTGTGGTATGAATTGAGTCTGGGAGAATCATAACAAGCTCCAAATGAGAATTCTGTCGGAAATTCCGTCACAAAGCTTAACGTAACGTTTTTGGCCAAATATTATTGTTGTATGATTTTATCCATCTATATATCAACATTAATATATGCTAAATCAAATGAATTTTTTTTTCTAAGAGAATAATCAAAAAATAATTCAAGTATGCCATGCCATGATAGTATCATTGAAATAAAACTCATTTTTACCAATATTAGCTTAAACTAGAATGATTTTTCTTAACACATAAATGTGATTTGTTAGGAAATAATTTAGTTAATATTTCAATTTTTAAGTTTTTTATTATTTAATATGAATTAGTAATATGAATTACTATTTTCTGACAAGCAGCGTGTAAATTTCATATACTTCTAGGATATTTTAGAAAAAAAGATGCAAAATGTACTTAAAATTTCATAAAATGGTTTACATCAATACAAAACTTTTCAAAAAATCTCTGTATGCATGAGTGTGTGAAATATAGTAAAATGTATACTTAATATATTTACTTAAAATAGTCTAAAGATCGTCGGAAATTTTGTTAGAAATTTCCGACAGAAAACGTCTGTAGGAAATTATGTTGCAAATCCTAACGTAACATTTTTTATGGAATTACAGACGAAAATTCTGTGGGAAAATTTGACAAAATTGATTCATAGAAAATTCCATCAGAAATATGTGTTAATTAATTTTTTACATTTTTTATTATGATTTATTTAATTAATGATTAATCTAATTATTATATATTAATTATATTATAATTTAAAATTTCAATTATTATTAAATTATAATATAAATAAAAAACATGACTAATTCATATTTATTATTGATATATATATATATATATATATATATATATATATATATATATATATATTCGATAATATATTATATACAAATAAAAATAAAAATTTTATAAATACAATAAAAAAATATAATAAAATGAATAAAAAAATATATTAATAATAAAAATTTAGATATAATATTTACGTAAAAAAATAAGGAAACTAAATTGTAATGTTTAATAATATATATATATATATATATATATATATATATGATTTTGCATTTAAATCACACAAGTTCTTCTTAGCTCAATTGGCCAATGTACTGGCACACGCGTGAGAGGTTATAGCTTCAAATCTTAACTTGGTTATAAAATGCAACCAATTTGTGCTATCAACATATGGCGGACAACGGAGGGTGACACGTGGCACACGATGGAGGGTGACATGTGGCAGTTGACCAAGACACGCAGCGATTGACCAAGACATAGGTGGTCGGAGGCGAGGTGGTGGTAGTAGTTTCCGTTGAAAAATAGCGTAGGCAAATTTTCCATGGAATTTTCCACGGAAAATTCCCTCGCAATTTGCGACAGAACTTTCCATGGAAAATTCCCTCACAATTTGCCATGGAAATTCCTTGGCAAATTTCCTCGCAAGTGCCACGGAAAATTCTGTCGTAAATTCCCTCGCAAGTTGCCACTGAAAGTTCTGTCACAAATTCCGTCTCAAATTGCGAGGGAATTTCCGTCAAAAAATCCGTCGCAATTTGAGACAGAAAGTCATATTCTGTCGTAAATCAATTTGCGACGGCACTATTTCCGACTGAAATTCAGTCGCAAAATGGTTTACGACAAAATTTCGTGGCAAAAAACCTTCGTTCCGTTGCAAATTCCGTCAAAAAATCTATAGGAAATTACCTATTTTTTTGTAGTGCCCCTTATACCAAACAACCCCTAAGGACTGGTTTTCTAAGGGTGATTCTGCCAGCAAGCAATAGAATATTGGCTTTCCAACTTGCTAGTTTTTGCTGGATCTTTTCTATGAGGTAGCCATAAGTCTCTTTAGTTACCTATAACACCCTAATTTTATAGCCATAAACTTAGCAAAATTTTCAAACTTTTCAAAACATAACCCCAATAGAAGGGTGTTGATTCCACATATGACTATTAAGGCCATTAGTAAGTGACGTCACTCTACAGTATATTCCTTTAATCACATGCATAAAATATAAAAACCATGCTTCTATAACAACTATAATCATAAGGAGCTCTGCTCTGGCCTCATGTCTACATATACATTAAGAATACTACTCATAGTAAGGTTTATAACTTGATTAAAATATGTAAGACCAAGTTCTCAAACAAATAACCACCTAAGCCTTGGCCGTCTACTACAAAAATCTCAAAGGATATTTTGTATTTTATAAATAAGTCTTAGGCCCTATGCCTTTCAACTAAAGAAAAACTTGTAAGTAATTATCGAGAATTAAACATGATGCAACAAGAAATAAATAAATATTCATAAGTGACAATTAAACGAATTTAACATAAATCCACAGCTACTAGTTATAGTTGCCTTAATCCTCTTTTACCTTCCCAGTCACGCTTGCCCTCGAACCCTCACCTAAAATATGTAAGAGTAATGAGGGTGAGACCATTATCTCAGTAATATAGTCACCACCCACCTTATCTACTGGTACCACCCGTGGGGTGTTAGGTAGGACTGACAAAAAGGAAGTCAACAAATATATAAGTAATAAGGGAAGTATAATGCATGAACATAACAATCCACAATTAATTGCAACATGGTATGCTATATCACAGGTCAACATAGAACAGACACTTGATGTTTACTTTCCTTATTATTATCCATTATTAACCCTTAATCCACCCTTATATCCTCCTTATTTCCTTCGATAGAACCCATGGGCTATGTCCTACCCCATGTTACTGGTGACTTTCACGATCTCTCCACATGTGTGATGTAGGCCGGCTAAAGCACTACAGAGCACATGAAGGACCATGGGTTCCTCAGTAAGGTTATTGTCGTCGGGAATACTACTCAGGCCGCGGGGATACTACTCCGATAGCCACTAGAGTGTTGTATCAGGGGGTACTGCCTTGTCAAATAGTGCCAACTAGTGGTGCACAATAATAAACTAAGGGCCTACCACGTAGTACCCAGTTTTCATCAATCACAACCCAATCACTAAATCTACCATCTATATCACATTATTCTCAAGGGATTTTCATATTCTCATACTCACATACGCTAATCAATACCAAAAGTCCACCATGTTTTAGATGCATGTATAA
This sequence comes from Albizia julibrissin, assembly GCA_037074505.1. Classification (NCBI taxonomy): domain Eukaryota; kingdom Viridiplantae; phylum Streptophyta; class Magnoliopsida; order Fabales; family Fabaceae; genus Albizia; species Albizia julibrissin. The sequence goes on from CM073482.1 coordinate 21,403,082, forward strand.
TCCATACAGTTGCATTGCATCTATAATTGCATGCTCGTATATTCAACAATACATAAACAATCATATAATAATATTATAGGCATCATAACAAGAAAAATTTACTTGCCCTTACAAGCCATTGGCCTCAGCGACCGACCTACTTGCAGAGGCAACCCATGTCAAACTAGCCTCAGTAACCAACATAGTCACCGAGGCATCCCACGTCAAAGTTGCCTCAGCAACTAACATGGTCGCTGAGGCTAGGCGTGTCTTCACACCCATATGAATTTAGAAATATTTATCCACACAGATTTATAGTTATCCCTAATTGTTCAACAAATCAACCTAACTAGTTCTAGGGTTCATATCAATTCTATTCATCTAGGCTTGTAGGGTTTTAAAAATAAAACCTACGATCAACACTGATAAATAAGATAAGACCATATTACCTAGTACTTCCCTTAGCTACAAACAAGAAAGATCTTTCCCCAACGCATGAATTCAAACTATAAAGCAAGAGCAATTAAATCAAACATTAAGATCTAGCTAGTCAAGAATCTATCTCATACAATTACTCAGAAATTCTTGTAAGTTTCACCGATAATAGAGATTCAGGTTAGAATTAAGAATTGCCCTTAACGAAGTGTTAAACTATTCTAGTATAACCACTTTATATATGTAATTTGGGCTTTAAACCCTTAAAACTCATTTCTATGAAACATCCCCAAATTGGGATTCTCAAACCCTAGCCTAAATCTCTTAGGATCCCATAATTAGAGAACGAGAAGGAGGATTAGGAAGGCTTATTGATAATTTATACCCACTAGGAGTCCTCCTTATGAAACCTTAGCAGAGCACTGCCTTTCATATCCAAAATTTTGAAAAATAATGAGTTGTCACGAGCTCCTTATTTATAAAAATCGATAATTCACTTAGGTGACTACATTGGTTATCGAGGCAACTGACGCTATGTCATTTACTTCAGTGACCTACTTAGTTGTCGAGGCAAGTGACACAGAAAGTCACTCCTTCATTTTTTTATCAACTTGCCTCAGTGAGGACCTTACTTGCTGAGATGAGTTTCCCAATCTACTGGATCCAATTTTTGGGATGTTACATTACCCGCTCATGCAAGAGAGGTACTTCAAGGTATTTTCCTAAGTGATATGTTTTCTGAAAATTGAGCAGGTAATAGAGTTGATCTGTCTCCAATTTCTTCACATTCTTTAAGAAGTATATCCTGGACTTACTTGCACTAACAATCTGTCCTAAGGTTTAGCAAAAATCAAAGAAAATTTGTTAGATCAAATTTATCTGTTCTTTTGAGGTGGTAATGAATAACATGAGGTCATTTGCAAAGTACAAATGTGATAGTTTTGGATCCGTATGACCTAATTGAATAGTTTCCCATTTATTACTTTAAACCTCCTTTGTGATGGCTTGGGATGATCTCTCCATGAAAAGTATAAATATGTAAAGAGATAGGGGATCACCCTGTCTTATTTCTTTGAATGGAGAAAATGTTTCTATAGGCTTGCCATTCTATAAGACCTGTATACTGAGGGTGGTAATGCAATTCATAATAACTCTAAATATCCTGTTGGGTATCTCAGTGTTCGTTAGAGTATCTTCTATGAAGCTCTAACTTAACTTATCAAAAGCCTTTTCCAAGTTAACTTTAATTGCAAGCCATCCTTTTCGCCCCTGTTTCATTTTCATCGAGTGGATAACCTCCTGGGCTATAAGAATGTTATCTGTGATGCTTCTCCCACAAATGAAACTTGATTGAGTGGGGAGGATTAGCAAAGGCATTAGATGCTTTAGGCTGTTGGCAATGATTTTTGTGACTAGCTTATATGAGACAGAGCATAAGCTTATAGGTCTAAATTCCTTAATAGTGATAGGGTGGTTAACTTTAGGAATGAGTGTGATAAGGGTTCTATGCAGACTTACATCTAAGGAGTCCCCACTGAAAATGGATTGCACCATGTTAAAGAGAGAAGGGCCATAATTTCCTATTGGCTTTGGAAAAAGAGAGCGTGGAGGCTATCGGGTCCAGGAGCTTTTAGGGATTTCATGTCAAATAAAGCCATCCTAACCTCTTCAGAGCATACGTCAGCACTTAATAATTAAAGAGAGTTAGTTTAGAGTGGCAGAAACATACACCAGCAATTGTAAAGGGGTGGTGTACTTGGAGGAGTCGTGTATAGGTCTTAGAAGAAAGCTCTTACCGTGGATTTGAGTTCATAATCATTATAAACCTAATCACCATTGTCCTTTTAAAGTGTTTTAATCTGATTTCTGCATCTACAGATTTTGGCTTCGGTATGATAGTAGGCTGTGTTATGATTACCGAGATTTTATCTGGTCACTTCAAGATTTTTGAAGCCAAGTCAGTTCCTTTCTCCAGCATACATCCTTGTATTCTGATCGTAACTCTTGATTGAGATTATTTAGGAATGAAGACATTGGTTTATCTTCGAGGGCTTTTTGTATCCCAGAAAGTCTAGCTATGCCTCAAACTTTTTTCGCTCTTATTAGTCTAAAGACTTCCCTATTCCAGGTTTCCATCTCACCTATGAAATCTTTAATGATGGACGATAGGGATTTTTGGGTATTATGGATGAGTTAGCTAAGCATCTAAAATTTTTTTGGGGGGGGGAGCCGTTCTTGGATGCTGGACTTGGGTCAGATCCAAAGTGAGTTTTAAAGGCCTTTGGTTCAAGTAAACTTTTTGGAGATGCACAATACTACTATCAAAAAATGAGAAGGCCTACAAACTGTTGATAAGCACTCTATTGAGCCTTGCCAGTAATAGGCCTTGATGACATGTGAATCACAGCCTAGAAGAGCCATATACTACCAAAGTATCCACAAGATTCTATTCGGTAAGAGCTGGGCAAACCAATATTCTTGATCACTTTGTCAGTTGTTGTACCAAAAGATCTAGGCTCCACGAGTACTAAGACGTCAACCTTAAGGTTCTTGAGGAAGGATTTTAGCATAGAGTGGAATTTACTTTGTGTTATACCTTGGAAATTTTAGATGAGTGCTACTATTGGGAAGTAGTGGGAGATTTAGCACTCCATTATATAGTAGTTTAGTTCATTAATCAAGTTCAAGTTATCATCTATGGGGAAGCTTGTAATGTCTGTGAATTGACTGTGAAAGGTTTTGGAGATATGACTTCGTCTACTAAAAGGGTTGTAGAGGCTTTGGATTTTTGTTTACTACCACCAATTGAAAACTCATATGTATTTTGAGCCCACGTTTAGGAGAAGACTTATCTGGAGATTTTTTGTGAAAGTTTTCTTTGTTATTTTCAAAGGGTTGGGTTTAGGTCATTTAACGGGTTTGAGGGCTAAATTAGGTTTAGGTAGGGCAACAATAGTATGGAAAGACTTGTCAAGGGTGGTGGTATTCGATATGGTAGCCTTGTAGGAAAAGATGGCAAATATGTTGTCATTGGTGGGATTAGAGGATGGCTGTTTCTGTGCTTTTTAAGGTTAGCTAGTTTTTTTGTGTGGTCTTTCGATACTTTTGTAGGACTTGTAGGAAAATGGGCATCTTTGGGGACTGAGATGTTTTGTCAAGTTTAGGGGTCATTGACATTCTCATTCTTTGGTAGTGAGATAACGGCTTGGTTCTCGGGATAAGCATCCATAGAGTTTAGCATGGGCGAATCTCAATCCTGAAGTAGCACGAATTTGGTAACTACCTTTGATAGGATTTTTGGTCTCCTTATTGAAATGTCTATTCTTGGGTGCAAGCATCCAATCTCCATATCAGTTGTCATCTTGGGTGTCCAAAGTGTTAACAATAAGCGTTGGCTGACCGAGCGACGCCCCTATAGGATCAGCTTATGGAGTTTCCATTAGAGTTGACAGTTTCTTTATCAGACGGCAACGTTAGATGTCCATATCGTCCATAAGGGTAGCATATGGTTGGTAGAACTTTATATTCCCCTAAGAGAGACCTTTCCATAAACAATGATATTGGATGTGAGGGGAGAAGAGAGGTAGAGGATTATTGCTATTCTTGTAAACTTACCCCTCTTACTAGTTGCTATGTTGTAGTCTATACGTATAACTTTTCCCAATACTTTTCCAATGACTCTGATAATGTTCTTCTTGTAGATTTAGTGGGCAATCCTGGGATTTGGATCCATCCTACCACTTGGGAGATGGTATGATCAACTAGCGAGAAGTTCGGGGGTCTAAGGATGCACTGTGAGATAGTGTCTAGAAATCATCTATATGTTAGATATGATTAGTTTTGATGATGACAAATATAGATGTCAAATATTAAGAGAGCAAAAGTTTGCTAATATACTTATCTCTTATATTGACTAACTACTATATTTGATGTTGTATATTTTATAGATTAGTCAAAGAGATTAGAGAAAGAAGAACTTCAAGGAACTAATAGGAATATCAAGATTCAAATTCCCAGAAGAAATACTAATCAGAAGGGAATTCAGAAGTCACTGTAGCAATTGGCACTGTTTGGAACTGTTTGGAACTGTAGCATCGAGTGATTTAATAATAACTCGAGTGATTTTCATAATCACTCGAGTGATTCTGGAAAAACTAAAAATCACTCGAGTGATTCTCTAATTCACTCGAGTGATGTTCAGTGTTTCATAGTCTGTTATTTGTCCAGCTGAGTGAGGTCTGGTTATTTGATCATATCTCTCTAAATACAACTCTGATTGAGATCAAACCAGTTGCATGTGAAACTAGACTCACAATGCGTCATTTGGACACCAGAAGAAATATCAAAGGAGATTAGATAAAGGATATATAAGTGTTCGAATTTGGTATTCATATCAGCGTCACTTTCTAGAACAGGTTTGGTATTTTGGACATAACTCTCAAATCACTGCTCCTATTGAGCTGAAATCAGTTCCATATGAAACTAGACTTCAAGAGCTTTCTATTGATATATAATAAAGAAATTTTGGAGCTATATTCAAAGAGTTTTGACATCTGGAAGTTTACATCTGTTTGCTAAAGAATTGGAAACACAACAACGAAGTAAAAGTGATATGAATAACAGATCACTCGAGTTATTCAGAATTTACTCGAGTGATATGGCAAATCACTTCCAGTGGCGTCAGAATCACTGCAGGAATTTTTCACTGTTCCAGATTTCACTTCCAGTGATCCTGAATCACTCGAGTGATTTGTGATTTCCGCCAAATCACTTCTAGTGATCTCCAAATCACTCGAGTGATATCTCAGTTTTGCCAAATCACTTCCAGTGCGCCTGAAATCACTGCAAGAAAAATTCACTGTTTGCAAAATCACTTTCAGTGATGCCAAAATCACTCGAGTGATTATGTTGTTTTCGAAGATCACTTCCAGTGGATGCTGAATCACTTCCAGTGGATGCTGAATCACTTCCAGTGAATTCCACTCTTTCTCAAATCACTTCCAGTGAATCAAAAATCACTGCAAGAAAAAATCACTGTTTCGAAATTCACTTCCAGTGATCTCCAAATCACTCGAGTGATATGTGAAATTTTCAGTATCACTTCCAGTGGCTCTGAAATCACCGGAAGAAAATTTCACTGTTCTGAAAATCACTCCCAGTGCAGCTGAATTCACTCGAGTGATTAGCTATTTTCTCAGTATCACTTCTGGTTGACATCAAATCACTGCCAGTATATCAGTATGAATCAGAATCACTTCCCGTGAAGATGAGATCACTCCCAGTGAACCTAAATGCACCTCCAATTGAAAGTCAATATGCCTCAAGTGATATGTTTATTTTGGTATATCACTCCCAATGCACTTCCAGTGAATTAAATACCTCCCAGTGATTACTCAGCATACTCTTCACTGAGACCGAATCAGTTCCAGTGGCAGCTTATCAGAATCACCTTCAGAAACTTCACAGAATCATGAAAATTACTCAAGGGATCATTATCATCCAGTCAATGATATGCTTACTCTTACAAAGCCACTGCCAGTGAAATGCTTCTGTAAATCACTTCCAGAAGTATGACAGAAACAAGAAAACAGCTCAAATGATTTCATGGTACACTCGAGGGATGCTGATCACTACCAATGGAATATTATTTTATCAAAATCACTTCCAGAAGATGTCTGAACATTCCAAGTGACGTACATCAAGTTGAAGAATTTACTCGAAGGATCTCATGGTGTACTCAGCTGATGTAGATCACTTCTGGTGAAGTAGTTATCCACTCGAGTGATATTTAAAATGTTTTCTAACGGCTATTTCTTTGAGTGGATTTACAGATGTTATGCACTACTGATTATATGGCATACACGGATCAATATTGAAGCGACAACAAATCATGGGCAACATGTCTATTCAATAAACGATTCAACTAACATCCAAAACAGAAAGAAAGCAATGCTGAAACATTTGTAAGAGATCAATAGGAAATGCTAAAGCATCTGTCAAAGCACGATCAACGAGAAAATATTTAAATACACTCAACGACCGTGCAAAGCAATGGGACTCCAACCGAAAATGAAGTAGTGTCTGTCTAAGCATCAGATGGGATTACAACAGAAAAATATCCGAATGGGCTCAACGGTCAAATGAATCAACAGACTCTAACGGATGGATGTTTACAACGATCATCTTCCACAACTCAGCTATAAATAGGAGAGGATTCAAACACAGAAGAGCAGGCAATACGATGAGAACATGAACATACTGATATTCTAAATATTCTACCTCCGACCACTCTTTGCTCTACATCATCTTCTATATTATGTATATTTGAGAGAGTGAGAATATTTTGTATTGTACTTCAGTGAGTATTTATACACTCTGTGAGAGAGCTTGTAAACACTTCATCTGTATTTCAGAAGTGTTCTTAAGGTAGAGGGACCTTGAGAGGATTGATCACCTTACGGTGGAAGTTGTAGAGTGAATCGCCAGTAAGAGTTTATGCCCATAAGACTTACAAGGTGCAAGCAGTAGAGAACGTTGCTACTCGTAAGACTTACAGTGGTGTAAGCGGGAGAGAACGTTGCTGCTCATAAGACTTGCACGGGTAAGCAGGAGAGAAAGGTCTTTGGGATTGCTTTGCTCGACTTGCTGTAAGAAGGAGTAAACCTTAAAGTGTGTAAGGGGGAGTAACTCTTGTGAATTTTTAAAGGCTTTTCTTGTGCCTGATTAAACAAGAAGATAGTGGATTGTAAATCTCAGGAGGAGCCTGGGGACTGGACGTAGGTCATCGTGGATTGGATCGAACCAGGATAAATCATAGTTTGCACATTCTCTTCCCGAAGCTTTTATATTTCCAGCATATACGATTTACATAATTGCTGCTTCCATATATATTAAGTTTACAATCTGCGAAAAGATTTTTAAACATCAGACTTTCTTATCATACACCCAATTCACCCCCTCTTGGGTGTCAGCCAATTCTAACACTATAGTCCTTTAGTGAGTATAGTTCGGTATTCGCTCTCATTATAGAAGTGGCAAATGAAATATCCACCCTCTAAGTCAGAGAGACAAAAGTGAGCTACAAACTTCCACATTCTCAGTAGGTTATCCCTTAAACGATTGTAACTGATCGGCAGACCTAGCAGCTTCAGTATCACATCATATTTCATGTTTTCCTCAAGGATATTATGGACTCTCAAGGAGAACACAATTGATAGGAAGATTCCATTCTTCCCAAGTGCTACGTCTCCTTCTTCAAGCTGGATATCCTCTTCCTTAGCCACGGTTTTGTCACTGCTAAGGAGCTTGTCACAAAATGATATTGGTTAGTTTAGTGGGATCGACCCCAGCTTGGCTGCCTTATGGGTTTCCTTTTTGATCAACATGTGAGATTATTTAGGGTTGCCAGTGTGGAGTTTTGCTTTAGATGGTTGCTTATAGAGTCCATAGGTGTTTCATGAATTTCAATGGCATTGGCTACTTGGCCACAGAGTTTAACCTTCTTTGTACCTCCTCTTTCTCATCGAGCTTTATTGGAATGGAGTGCATTGTTATAGAGGAAGTTTACTCATGCTTAGGAAGGACAACTGCAAATGGCTATTCTGTAGTTTGCAAGTTGCTTTCATCTGACTATGAACCCAACTCCTCCGTAGTATCTTTTCGGTTGTAACTTTCTTTGGCTTTCCTCTGTTCGGGTCTCCTTTCTCTGCTTCATTCTCATTCTCTCATCTCTGTCATAGTTGTTGTAGCACTCAACACATACTCACCACACCACCTGTAACATCCCCTATCTTAATTCCTAAGATTTAAATAATATTGTGATGTTATTTGTCAACTAACTTGAGATTTAAGGAAGATCAAATATATTATGTGGAACCTTGAAATATATAATTGAGACAAGAATAGAATATGATTAAAAATTTAATTGGAAAATCCTAATTTGGATAAATGGGGCCTAATTATATTTTTACAAGGTATCAAATTGAGTTAATGAGATTATTTCTTGGTAATTAGAATTTACCATGTAATTATTGAGTATTATGAATTTACTCAAAATGAAATTAAATATTAAGTATTTAATACCAAAACCATAATTTTAGTAGAAATAAAAAATTATAAAATTAGATGGGATTAAATAAAAAGTATTTAAAGTATTTTTTTAAATAAAACATCATAATTATTTAATAATTATGAAAATTTTATTTGAAGAAGTAGTGTTGACAATTTTGGAAAAGTTATGAAAGAAAGAAAGAAAGAAAGAAAGAAAGAAAGAAAGAAAGAAAGATGAGTTTTAGAAACAAAGAAGAAGGAAAGTTAAAAAAATAAAATTAATAATGCATTAAATCAAATAGTTGGTTGTGACCATAACCCACTATTTGATTGATAAGGGGCTATATACCCTCAATAACTAGTACAATAATGCGAGCTTCCTTTGATTCTTTATTTTTTTGGTTTCTTTGGCACCTTCACTTCCAGCAGCGTGCAGAAAGAGAGAGAGAGAGAGAGAGAGAGAGAGAGAGAGAGAAGGAAAGAGACTTTGCTTAGGATTTCTTCTAGGATATTTGTTAAGTTATTTATCTCCTATTTCTTTTGAGTTTCTCCTCTCTTATTTTCAAGTTTGATGGAGAATCTAGGTTTGATTGATATTGAAATTTTGAGGCTTATAGTTGAGGATTTTGCTATTTATTGGACTAGTGAAGCTTGAATAAAAGAGTTATGGTTTAGATTTCTACTTGAGTGGTTGATTTGAAAAACTAAAGTTAGTGTTTGATTAGGAAATTATGATTTATGATAAAGGGTATGTTAAATTCAAATCTAATGATTTATTTTAGCTTATTGGAGTTCATATTGATGATTAAATGGATTGGATTTAAGGTTTTTATGATGAGATGTGAATGTTAGGGACTTTTGAGTGAAACTTTAAACACTGAAATTTAGGAGTTTTAAGGAAATTGAGAATCTATTATATTTTAGTAATTCAAATAAGTGATAAATAATTTATGGGCGAAAGAAATACGATTATAATGACAATTTGAGGGAGAGTTGATTTATGTGATTCCCCCCTTAAGGATTTAAAGTGAAATGTTCGGGGATTTTAGGAGGAATGGAGGAAAAAATTATTGTTAATAATTTCAATGAGATAAATAGAATTAATGGATTATGGAAATGTGATGGGATAGAGAAACTCAGTTATGGTAGTAAGTTGAGAATTTTAGGACTTTGTATCAAAGTAAACAATTTGGAGGTTATATGAAGATTTGGAAATAGAGATTGATTTGAGTTGATGTTGATAATGTGATTATTGGAAATATGATTTGGTAATTGGGTTGGTCGAGTTGTTTAAGCTTTTGTGGCACCAATTTGGACTTTGAGTTGATTGGGAATGATCAAAGATGAGAGTAGGAACTTCTAGAGGTACTTTAAGTTTCTAAATTCTTTTTGTAAACTACTCAGTTAGTTTGAATACTAAATTATGGTTATAATTGATTGTTATAAATTGATTTGTGACTTGTGGTTGAGCTTGGAGCCTGGATTCTTATGGTAAACTTAGCTTTGAAGAAAGGTAACCATGTTCCTCTTGTTGTGTATACTTGTATGATGTTTGTAAGTGATTTTTAACTATACTATAAATTTTCTGTTGGTTTTTGATATGGACAATGAAAATATGCTTTTAATGAAATTGTCTTGTGAGACTTATTTTTATTGAGAAATGGCTAGTAACATGATATTGATATATATATATATATTGGTGTTGATTTATGAGATTAGAAAAATTGTCTTGAAAACTTGTGAATTAATAATGACATGTCACAACCCATTGTGATTATGTCTCTTGGACATTGATATGAGAGGGGATGGTGGATGTTGATTTGATGTGAGGTTATTCGTAGAGGAAATAAAGGGGTGAATTCTTGTATAAAAGAGGAAATAAAGTGGTGGGTTTCTAGGTGCACACTGGTTAATCCTTTACCCCATTTGTATTTAGTAGGGCTTTGACACCTAGTAATACATTAGAAGGGGAACCCGTGGTCCAGTCCTGTATCTGTGAATTTTGGCCAGTTCATATAACTTTGATTGGTAAGCTTATTGAGTTGAACTACCATTCACGTGGGTGAGTACTAGCCCATGGGTTCATTCAGAGGAAATAAGGGGGGTTGAGAATAAATTGTTGATATTGATTTTTGTGCACCCATGTAATAAAATATGAAAATGAGATTATCATATAAACTGATATACATGCAACCATGTGACATTTTGATAATGCTATGAATTTATAATTGTCCTACTTGACACCTTACGAGCACTTACTCATATGATAGATGAGATAAATTGTTGGTTGTTGAAGCTTTTGTCTCACCTCATTAACTTAACATTTTTCCACGTGTTCATTTCTATGTGGTTTTGTCAAGGAAGGCTTTAGAAGCTTGAGCTACTACTTTCAATTATAGTGCTTTCATCCCTTTTGGTTTGTGTTGAATAGTTGTATATTGCTATGATAGGGCTCATTCTGCATATTTCGATTTGTTTGAAACTGACTCTCGTAACTAGAGGTTTTTTATTATTAATTGTTGCTATATTGTAATTGGATAGAAGGATGAAGGCCTATAGGTATTTGCTTGTGTTTTGAAAATAGTGGATCCACTTAAATAAATTTGAGATGCTAACATGTTTTGGTATTTCAATGAGATTTTATTTGGATACATCTATTGGGCTTGATGGTGAATTTTTATTCTGGATTTTGAGAAATCCAAAGCCAAATTGTGTGGTTGAATTATTGTTAAGAGGTTTTGTTCTTTTAACTATGATAGTTCTTTTAAAAATTAGGTTTTAAACTTTTCTATCATGTTTAGCATGTTTTAATAATCAGTACTCTTTTAGAACCATGATGGTGTTTGGATGAATGATTTGATACAATGCTATTAATTATTGTTCTAAGGAAAGAATTTTACACCATTACTATAGGTGATGGCGCGATAACCCCTTTTTGCCTTCGTCGCAGTAGGCAACAAATGTTTTGCACATTATTCAGGAGAGAGCTTCTTTCTCTAGCTCTCTCTCTTTTACTTTCCATCATTTTCCCTTCCTTTACCTCATCATCACAATTGAATCAAGATCTAATGGGCTTGATTTAATGTTTTATAAAAATATTATTACAATTTTATATGAAAAAGTATATAAATAAATTTAAACTATTAAAATTTGATTTAAACCTGTCACAACTATAGTGGAAAAAAGTGGAAAAATATATTTTATAATAATAATCTATAAATTTATTTAGATAAAATCACATACACACATGTATGTGTATATATATTTATACATTTTTTATATAAAATTATAATACTATTTTATAAAATATTAAATTTGAACTATTATATCTTGATCATTAGATTCTACAAGAAATAAGTGACATTCTGATATTTTATGGGCAAAAAATGGAGTTTTCAATATTTATGATTTTTTTTCAATATTTATGATTTTTAAATATTGAAAATTCTAAATGAAAGAGAGACTACAAAATTTTAGAGTATTAAATTTTTTAAAAATTGTAAAAAATTGAAAATAACTTCATTTTTTACTTATAAGATATTAAAATGTCACATATTTCATGTAGAATCTAATGGTCAAAAGAACTATGAAAAAAGTTGAGAAGTGTCCCAAAATTGAGGGGCAACAGGGGCCCAGTAGGTACCTTTGTCCCAAAACAAACGATAGCCAGAAGAAACATAGCTCTATACATAAACAATCATCAAAATAATTCATATTAAGTTGTTCTTTCTACCCGCCTTATCTTGACCACTACCATTTCAGTGCTTTAGGGGTGGTTGGGGGATGCTTTTTGTTAAAACTCATGTTTTGATGATAATAAACAATATTGCAAAAGAGTTGATAATGAACAAAAGGTTTTCTGATAAAAATAGTGTCATCACTTGAGTGGGCACTTGAGTGATAAAGTAAGGAAAATTACTTTGTTTCCGTGATGCGCTCTATCAAATTTTTTAAGGGATAACTCAAGTGACATCACTCGAGTGACGGGCCTGAATCATTCAAGTGACTATTCGAGTGATGAAGGAAAAGCATCACTAGCATAGCACTAGAGTTATTCTGAAAGTGATCTACTGTTGCATTGAGTGATACATCCAGTGATTGAACACTAACACAACACTCGAGTGATGCATCCAGTTATTCATCACAGATCACTCGAGTGATAGGATAAGAAAAGTAGCTTATGATGCTTTATTTTTGAGATCACTAGCAGAGCACTCGAGTGATACATCAAGAAATTGAATACTAATACAGCACTTGAGTGATGCATCCAGTGATTCATCACAAATCACTCGAGTAACCACTCGAGTGATGAGATAAGAAAAGTTGCATTTGATTCAGTAACATTCTCTACCAGAATTTGGAAGGGATCACTCGAATGATCACTCGAGTGATGGCCCTAGATCACTCGAGTAATGAAGTCAAAAAAGCTGCTCATACTCTCTGCCAAATTTTGGAAGGGATCACTTGAGTGATGACCCTGGATCACTCGAGTGATAAATCCCAAAATGTATGATAATCATCTGTTAATCATTGTTTTAATGTCTTTATGTCTAACATTTTATTGTATTAGTATTCTAAGTATTTTTCTAGCAAAACAATGAAGAGATCATGCTAAGTGAAGAAAAGATACTTTACGGAGTGGAGCGTCCACCGAACGTAACAGCTAGTTTTTCAAATACAAAGAACGGTTAAACAAAGCAACAGGACTTTAATGGACGAATGCTTACAATGGTCATCTACTATAATTCAATTATAAATATGGAAGCATTCAAAGAAGAGATGTAGATAACACAATAGCATAAACATGCTAATATCATGAGTTATCCACCTTAACCCAAACACTCTCTGTTATTCTATATCATTTACCTTTGAGAGAGTGATTATCTATATTGTACTTTAGTATTCATTTTATCTACTTCTAAGAGAGAAGATTGATTATAATCTTTCATCATCAAAGTTGTATCCTTATGGTGTGTAAAAGGGAGTAACTCTTGTATCCTTACGGTGTGTAATGGGGAGTTACTTAGTGAGAGATTTGTAATAGGCTTCACAAGTGCCATGCTAAACTTATGAGATTGTAGTGGTTTTCAAGTACCCAGTTAAACTTGAAGGACATAGTGGATTGAAATCTCAAGAGGAGCCTGGGGACTGGACGTAGATCATCGTTGATTGAACTAAACCAGGATAAATCGCAGTTTGCATCTTTTCTTTTCTAAGCTCTTATATTTCTAGCATATGTGATTTAAATAATTGCTTATGATTTTATACTTTCATACTTATTGATTTAATAAAATTCGAAAAGAATTTGAAAATTCTTAATTTCTTATCGTACACCCAATTCACCCCCTCCCTCTCTTGGGTGTCAGCCAGTTCTAACACTTTTAAATTTTTCAGTGTTAGACTAATTAATTGATTAGGTTCTAAATATCTTAATCAAACAGTGCCTCATATATGAATGCTTTCAATAAGAGAATATGTGTGCCTAAAAAAATCAACGTTAGAAATTCTAGCCCTGTTTGATTCTATTCTCTATTTTTCTCCTTAAAACAACTTTATAAAAATGTTTTTGAAAGCACGTTTTGGAAACAAAAAAATAAAATGAATTATTTGGATAGTTGTTTTAAAAAATATGTTTTTGAACTGACATGGAAGTGGCTATAGCTGGTGATGTGGTGATGGCTATTATCATTAGTATAGTGTTGATAGTTGATAGGTGATGGTTTTAAAAAATAAAAAAATTAGAAAAAAAACAAGAAAACAACTAAAAAATGTTTTAGTTTTTTAGTTTTTTAAAAATAACTTTTTGTTTTTTTAAAAAAAACTTAATGAAAATAGTTTTCTAAAAAAATTTTTTAAAACTATTTTTAAAAACAAAATCAAACAAGCCCCCCATTTCTAATGGGGCAGACAAAATAACTTAAGTTTGAAGGCAAGGAGCATTTGGGACAAAAGAAATAGGGTAAATGTCAAAGGCTGGATATTACAGGAACTAGAGAATAATTTCTTATGCATAGTCTTTGATAGAACTGGGAATCAGGGCCGGCCCTTGACGGGCCAGGGTCTAAAAGGGCCGGTCCTACAGGGCTCGAGGTAAGAAAAATTACCGTTTTTCAAAGCCCGGCCCGAGAGCATGAGGGCCAGGGCCGGCCCGCAAGGCCTGAAGCTATTTACACAAGATTTAACTACACGTCTACACGCCTCATGCAATAAAACAAATACTATTACTAATTCATATTCAAAGGTAAAAAATAGTATCCACAAATAATTCACAATCCGCATAAAAGTATAAGAAGACAAGAAGTTAAATACTCTAAGCAACATGAGTATGACGACTATCATTTTCATCTTCTTCACCACTATCATCAATTTCAAGAAAATTTGATTGTGCTTCAGTCTGAGTAGTAGGCTCTACTTGAGGGTAAAAATATCAAGAATTTCTTCTCCCAAATCATGAATATATTCATAATCTTTATCTACAACAAAGAATAATCTGAAATGACAAATAACTCTATAAAAAACATAAAATACAAATAAATTAGTAAATTACCATCATATGTGAAACTTTAGAGTAAATAAGAAATATCTAACGTATTTTGCTTATAAAATAAAAAACATCTTTTATAAATTTTTTATTTTTATGATTCTTAATACAAAATATTCTTATGAAACTTAATTTTAAAAAATATAATAACAACTAAATATTTTCAACATCATTAACAAAATATAAAAGATCAATAATATTATTATCATATAAATAATTTTTAAAAATAAAAAATATATCAGGGCCTAAAGGGCCGGCCCGTGGCCCTACAGGGCTGGCCCTTTTAGGCCCGCGTTCACTTTTTAAGTAAAATTCTCAAGCCCAGCCCTTGTAAATTCAGGGCTTAAAAGGGCCGGCCCGACAGGCTCAGCTCGTTTTCCCAGCTCTAGTCTTCGAGGATTGTATTATGACATATCTACAAGAAAATTACCGATTAGAAGAATGAAAATTTGACGGTAAATTTTTTATTTTATCATCTCACTACCTTTTTTTTCTTGCACAACGCTTCTTCCTCCAATAACTTAAGGAAACTTGAAGTTAGGAGGAAACAAAATAGTGAGTTACTTCTAAGCAAAGGCTTTTAAGAATCTCCCATCATAGACTCCTGTGAATAAACAACCCCAAGAATTGTATGTCTATTTTTTTTAAATTATTGACTCTTGGAGAACATACATCGGATTTGTCCCAAAATTTTTTCAAGAAAAATGATTAATGCTTATTAATTTGTTCTACTAAGTTGTATAAGTAAGCAAATCATGAAGGCCTTTAGCCACCAGATTGAGCTTTCAGTAATGGCTTCTTAAACATTAAGATTGTCCTAAGACAAAGCAATGAAGCATGGATACAAATATCATAGGACAAAATTCTGGTATGAGGGGAGGTGAGGGGAAATAAAACTTTTATGAGTTGGATTTAAAAAAATTGGAGAAGTGGTGTTATAAAATTTTAATAAAGAGAAAATTTAAGATAAAAGGAGTAAGAAAAATTAATTAAAATTTTTTACCACACTTCTTTAATCTTTTGTAGATACAACTCAAAATATTTTTCCCTCCCCTCCCCTCATACCAAACAATCAACGTCAAAGAATTTTCTTTTTGGGGCCAACAATGTTTAGGCATAATTCGAAATCTTCTTGTTATGTCAATACTCAAATATGAATGCTACTTTTTTTTTTCAAGTGTGCTCATCACTAACTAATACAAGGAATAGAAAAAAATTGTATCAAATATGATACTTAAGGCAGTTATCATCCTAATAAAATTCCAAAGGCATATGGAATTATGTTATTACACCAACAAGTTGTTGATTAATGTGGTAAGTGACCTCACCCCAGTAATGCAGAGAATACAAGTTTGAATTCCAGGAAACACACTTGTTAAGAGAGACGAAATTCTTTTGCACTATAGGTCTCAAAAGGAATTATACCCTTAATCAAATAAAAAAGAATTATGCTATTACTCATGCTTATAACCCAATACCTAGCTGTATTATATTGCAAAATTAAGCAATCAATTACCAATGACCTTGTAGATGCTCCCTTATAAATGGGAGGCCAAGGGTTTTTGTAACTCAAGCCTTTAGTGCCTACCTTTTAATTCAAAAAAAGAGCAATTAAACAACTTTCATAAGGTTCATGAGATCATTTACAATACATCAAATTAATGGCATCAAATCTAATGGCTAACAGTCTAGTAAAGGTGTATATTTACTATGAGGAAAGAAACCACAATAAATCCCACAATTTCTAATACAATGAATGCACAAAAAATTGCCACACATAACTATAGTAGAGTACCGGAAGGAAATCTAAATGAAATATATTGCAGAAGATAATAGTTTTGCTGATTTACTTACCATATCCTCCTATAGAGATTATTTGAAAATCATCCCCGAAGTACGGAGCAATTGCTTGTAAGGATGATGAGTTGGAATTTTGGTTATTGAGGCTTTTATCTTGCCATATTACTTTTAACATTTTTCATGTGATAGTTCTTATGTTGATATATTGACTATCTATGTATAGCCTCCTGCCTACTTATGTGTTGGATAGTTATATATTACTACTTGTAGGGCTCATTTTGTATACTCTTAACTTTATACTTTTAATTAAACTATCATTGGTTGAGTATTGTTAGAAAGTTACAGGCCTTTAGAATTGCATGTAATTTGAATAGTGGATCCACAACTTATTTTGGTATTTTAGATGTTGAAATATGATTTGAGTATTATTCATTTTTTGGTTATTGGGCTTATGGATGAATATTATATTATGTATTTGGAGAAGCTCAATGCCCAAATTATATTTTTTAATTGGTAGAAGTGAAGTGAAAGTTAAATTAGAGGGCAAATCATTTCATAAGTGATAAAATTTAGATATTTGAGATCAATTATACAACAAGATGGTGAAATTGATGAAAATGTTAATCACAGAATTCAAGATAGATGGTATAAATGGAGCAAAACTACTAGAGTTATTTGTAATCAGAAAGTACCTAATAAGGTAAAAGGGAAGTTTTATCGTACAGTTATAAGACTATATGGTAGTGATTATTGGGCTTTAAAGGGACAATATGAACATAAAATATGGGTAGCCAAGATGAGGATGTTGAGATGAATGTATGATCATACAAGAAAAGACAAGATTCATAAACGAGTTGGAGTGACCTCTATTGAAGGAAAAATGGTAGAAAATCACTTGAGGTGGTTTAGACATGTTCAACGAAAGCCATTGAGTGCTTTGGTAAAAAGGGTTTATCAAGCAGTATGGAGTCTTGTAAAACGAGGTCTAGGAAGGCCGACGTGAACGCTCAATGAGGTCATAGAAATGGATCTTTTAATTAATAATATATCTAAATATATGGTTTTTAACATAGCATAATGGCGTCATGCGATCTATGCAGCTGATCTCACCTAGTAGGATAAAGGCTTTGTTGTTGTTGTTGGGAAGATGAGTTTTGTTTTAATAACTTTGTTAGGGGAGTTTCGTCCTTTTCTAACATGATTTAGTTTGTGAAGAGATTAAAAATGTTTTATTATACATGATTACTTCTAAATGTTAGATTCTCTCTTTTCTATCACGGATAAGTTGATAAAGTGACTTTAGTCTTTTTTAATCATGATAAATGTTTTCATATGAGTTAATTTATTTCTTTTTGTATCATGATTAACTTAAATTAGAATGAGGAACTCTTTATAACTATGGTAGTTTCTTCTAATATCTAGTTGAACTCTTTTATACCATGATTAGTTGATTATCTTTTTTACTATGCATGGTAGACTTTCTTGTTTAAGCGTTTGCTTTTATATTATAGTAGATGAATAAATGTTTGTCATAGACAATGGGTCAATTAATTTCAGTTATAAGATGAGGATTTTACAAGTAGTAAGGGAGTATCAACAAACAAGATTTTTGGTTGATTATATCTTGGCACACCGAGCTTATTGAAATCTTAAGGATACAGAGAGTTAAGAATTTTAGGAGGTTTCTAGGGATTGAATATGGGCCCGTGGAGTGATTAAACTAGGATAAGATCGTTTGTGCATTGTTGATTTATCTTCACTCCTCATTTTGAGGTTAATCTTACTTTCATGTTCTAAAGATTCCCGGTGATATCTCTCAAGCCTTTTTCCTTGTTATTTAAAATTCTATTTATTTTCTTTAAAAGCTTCAATTTTTATATATACCCAATCCATCCCATTTAGGTGTAATCTATCTACCACTAACATTCTTGACTTAAATAGTGAAGAATGGAGGAAATTCAACTTTTCTACTTGCCAAATGGTTAAAATTAGTAACGCATTACACCTAGATAACAAGTGAGTCCCACCAAACTAAAGTAATGAACGTTAGTCATAGTTAACAGAGATGATATTCTTACTCCATTTGGAAACATTCATGTGTATTGTTGCACTCCATTTGGATATAGGTTTGGATACATTTCCACTTGATGTGTTTTAAAACTGTGAGGAGTAATAAGGCCAAAATGAACAATATCGAGAATGAGATGCTAAGATGTTACAAATACTTCATGGATAAATTTGTATCTTAGCCCCTTACAAATTTATAATACAATGAAATAGTTATAGTTAAAAAAACAACTTATCATAAATAATAATTAAATATGACATTTTATTGTAAAGGTTAAAGTGCAAATTTATTCTGAAATTTTTTGCTGAGAAGCAATGTTATCCTGAAAGTTTTTTTAGGTTCAATATTACCCCAAAGTATTAAAATAGAGCAATGTTGCCTTTTTTGTTAAAAAAATTAATATTCAACGATAATTTTTAAATTGTCAAAATTAGTTTTTAATGGTATGGGGTAACATTGCTACGTTTTTGAAACTTTCAGAGTGATATTGAACTTTTAAAAAACTTATAGGGTAACATTGTTCCTCAGTGAAAATTTTCAGGGCAAATTTACCTATTAAGCTTATTGGTAATGTTAATTTATCTTTTTGAAAAAAATTGTATTGTAATTGCAATTATTCTAAAATTAATCATGTGTACATCTAAATGATTATCACTTCATCATTATTAAAATTTAATTTAAAGATGTACCAAAAAAAATCTAAGGGCAATATTAAAAAAAATTAAATAGCTTAATTATGTATTCATAAATTATTAACTTAAATATAAAAACATCTACTAAAATTCCTAATTTTCTTTTCCTTGGAAGCATTTTACATTTGAAATTTGATCTTAATTTAAGTTAATTATTTTCTCAAGGAGAAAGATGCATTTAGTGGAAAATATATTAATGGGAGAATGTCATTAAAGGACTATTGGACTAAATTTATTTCTGTCAAGAATCAAAACATTTTAAAATTTCTTTGCAAGACTAAGGACAAATATGAAAATCAGTTTTATAGGTAAAAAAGATAATAATACATCTTGCTTTATTTAAAAAAAAGGTTTAATCATTATCAGAGCTTCGGCGATTGGGGACCTACCAACCGCCGCTAGGGTGCCGACCGAATGGAGCTCCAACCACCAAAAATTCATATATTGTTCATAGGAGGATTTCACTTGTTCATGAAGAGTTGCATACTTGTCATGAAGAGTAGAACACTTGCAAATGTGACTTGTTCAATTTGGTTGTTCATATGTACAATCCACTTGATTATGAAGAGTCAAACACTTGCAAATGCGACTTGTTCAATTTAATTATACATATGTATAGTTCACTTATTTATGAAGAGTTGGACACTTGCAAATGAGACTTGTTTATATTAGATCCTATGTTTTGATGATAATAACAATTAAGAAAGATTAAGAAAAGTCTTTTGGAGAAGACACATTAACTTGAAACAATTTTGAAACCCATTACTGTGAAAATCATTATATCACTCGAGTGACCACTCAAGTGATGTGACAAAATTTAGTTATTTTATAAAAATTTTAGTTGATCATTCGAATGACTACTCAAGTGATGTGATTTTTAAAAATAACTCATCACCATAATGCTCCCTAATAGTAGTAGATAGTGACCACTCGAATGATGCAAAAATTTACCATTACTACCACTTCACCATGATGACCAAGATAGTGATTTGATTACTGGAAAACATTTTTCTAAGAGATCACTCTGGTGATAAGATACAAAGTACATCACTATCAGACCACCATAGTGAACCATCTGGTGATCATTTTTTGGAAAAAGATTTCAAACTTAAACACTTGAGTAAGTGATGCTTCAAAATTGTCATCACTATCACTTCACCACAATGATATGTTCTAGTGATAAGTCTTCTAAAAATTTTCTAAGAGTCATTCGAGTGATGTGATTTTTTAAAATAACTCATCACCATAGTGCTCACCAGTAGTAGTTGACAATTATCACTCGAGGGGCTACTCAAGTGATGCAAAAATTTACCATTATTATTACCACTTCACCATAGTGACCAAGAGAGTGATATGGTTTCTAGAAAACATTTTTCTAAGAGATCACTTGAGTGATGAGATATAAAGTACATCATTGTCAAACCACGATAGTGAACCATCTGGTGATTAGTTTTCTAGAAAAAGATTTTAAATTTAATCACTCAAGTGACCATTCGAGTGATGTTTCAAAATTGTCATCACCATCACTTTACTACAGTGATAATTCTTTTGCAAATTTTCTAAGAGAATATCACTCGAGTGACCACTTGAATGATGTGTGTTAAAGTGTATCACTAGCACATCACTATAATGACTTTGATGCTTAGCATTTTTGAAAAAGTTTCTAAGACTATATCACTCAAGTAATGTGTAAAAAGAGCATCACTATCGTTACAACATGATGGTATATGGTAATCTGTTTCTTTTAAAAGAAAAAGAAACAAGATTGCTTGAGGGATCATGTTACATTCATCACCACTAGGTCACCACAGTAAAGTACCTAGTGATATGTTTTCTAGAGGTGGGAAAAAAGGCCAGCCTTTTCACGGGCTCGGGCCTAAATAGGCTGGTCCATTTAGACCTGACTCCCTTAAAAGGTCCATATTTGCAGCCCAGCTCGTTTACTCATAGGCTCAGGCCAGCTCGACAGGCTTCAAGCCTGGTTAACAAAAAATATTTTTTTTCATTTTCTTAAATAAATTAAATTAAATTAATTAAAATTTTAATTTAAAATAAATATTTTTAAAGTATTAAATGTTTTATCTTTTTTGATAAATAGAATAAGTGGCCATTTGCCTTAAAATAAAATTCTTCATGAGATAAAGACTCTAGTTTCTCATTTTTTTAATATATGTTATTAGTTTATCTTTTTGAGATAGTTTTCATAATATTTGGACCTCTTCAAATACAATTAAAAAATTATTCTATTTGTTTACCTTAAATCAATAAAACAATTATTCTTTCAATATTTCATAAGAAAAAATTTCTATGGGGAAATATTAAGAACCAAATGAAAGATTCTTAAAAATTGAGTAATTATTTTTTTAAAAAAATCAATTTGAAGACTTCTAACTAACTATAATGTCATTAACAAGCTTCTCTTAGATTTTTAATAACAATATAATCATTTTTTCCTTTAAAAAAGGTTTGAATAGCAACACTATATGATTTGAAAAACATTTCCAATTTTAAAAAATCATTTTTTCCAAAGCAAAATCAACTTATAGTCATTTAATAAAATTTTAAAAAAATTGGCGGGCTTACACAAGCCAACATGGTTGGCCCTTTTAGGCCTGACTCTTTCTAGAGGTTATAAATCATAAGCTTGGCCTTGATGGGCTTGTGTTAAATAGGGCGGCCAGATGGGCTTGACCCAATTTCCCGGCTCAATTGTTTTCAAAAGAAATAAGATCACTCAAGTGATCCTATATTTATACATCACTACCACATCATCGTGATAAACCATCTAGTGATCTGTTTTGTTTTCAAAACGACTAAGTAAAGATCATTCAAGTGACCACTCGGGTTGTAACACCCCAAATTTTAAGACAAGGGAACTAAGAATAAGCCTAATTTAAGAGAACTACTAGGCCCTGGTTTGGCCAGTGTCACAAATAGGCGTGAGTAATTCCCACTATTTTTTAATACCTTGGGGGTATTAAAGAACGCAAGGAATGGTAAAATGAAGCAATTGGGACACACACACGACATAATTATGTTATAAAGCAAGGTAATATTCCTACCAGCGAATATCTATGTGGTGGTCGTGATCGTGTGATGATTTTCCAATGGGAAAATAACGTAAGGGCAAAATAGTAATTTTGTCATAAAGCAAGAAATGAGTATTTTTCCCAATGATTTGAGTGAGATGGGAATTAAAAAGGAGGGAAACGAACTCTAAGTAAATTAATACGCAAGAAAAGTCAAGAGCCATGAAGCATAAGGCTACAATTAACCACTTGTAAGGTAGTATAATGGGATAGTTTGAGAATGATAATTCTCCCTATGTATCTCATTATTTTAGTGGATGAAGAAGCAAGACAAATGAAATGAATTATCACGCAAGAAAGCGAAAGAAGTTGACTAATAAGTTCGACCACAAAAGAGTCACTTTTAATGACTCATCAATATCATTCTCCATCCCTTATATCTGATTCATTCGAAAAATCAGATCAGAACGAGAGAAAACAGAGAATGAGAACGGAGAAACAAGAATGGAGGAGAGAGAGAGGAGAGATAAATCTTTGGAGTGTTGAATCTCTATCAAAATGGCATCTTCTCTCCAAGTACCCTTCACTAACATTCTTCTACTCATCATAAGCTACAATTCTATGATTTCAGATTCTTGATTGGAAGCCGTTGGTGCCATCTCGCCGGCCAAAGTGTCTCTGGAATTCCGAACCGAATTCATAAACGAGTTAAGGTAAGCGTATGCTTCCTTCTGACTATTTCGGTTTGTTGATTGGATGAGTATAATAGAAGTCGGGTACTGTTCACTCCTCATTCAACTAATGATTTAAGGATCTAAACGATATCTAATGCTTTCCTAACTAGTTAATCATGTGATTAGAAGTAAAAAGGATATATTTAGGCAAGAGAACACGAAGAACTGACATAACTCTTCTGAGAACTCAATAATTGCTGCTAGTGATGTGGCACGAAGATGGAGTTGGAATTTCATCAATTGGATGATTCTATTGAGTTCAGAAGAGAAAAATGAGTCAGGTTCATGATGATGTCGAAGTGAGAATAGGCCTAGAGTGTGAAATGACTGAATTGCCCTTAAAGCACTAAGTAATGGCTGCCAAGGGGTATTTTCATTATTTAGGGCCTGAATTTGAGTAATCTGAAGTCACCAATGGATTCTACACACAAAATTGTGTAGGATCACCTCAAGTCAATATTTTGGGTAAAGTATAAGTAATTGGGTACAATATGGATATAAGCCAAGTTTTAGGGGTATTTTGGTAATTATACAACTATGAGTCGAGATAATCAACACTATGAGTCTTGAATGAGTTACGAGCAATCAATAACTCATTTATCCTAAATGTGTATTTTAGGATATACCAACAGGCAAATCAGAGCTGGACTAAGGACGAGCAAGGAAATGTTATAGTCCAGGTAGTAACATCCTTCATACTTATACTATGTGATACTAATCATGAATGTCATACATTATAACATGAGCTAGTGTCCTAGACACACCATTTTGCCATGTTGTGGTCATGGACCCAATAGGGGCACCAAGTCGACCAAGGTGCAGACGTAAGTTTGGCCTTGGGCTAGTGTACACACAAAATTCGATCATCTTACATGCCATGACATTACATATATATTTTCACATTCTATTTGTATGTAAGCAAGCTACTACTGAGATTATCTCGAATCTCACCCTTTCCATAAATACGTAAGTTTCTAGCAGTGATGACTCGATAAGCAAGAAGGGGATTTTCGTCAATTGGAGGTTGCGGACTAACGCGCAAGGAGGAAGCGTTGGTTATTTGAAGACTCCGTAATGTATTTTAAGGTTTGTAGCTATATTGTATACCCCTATGAGATGGTTGTATATAATCAAGCATTGTCGTATCATTATATCAGTATATTAGCGCTGCGATTATTTTAATAGGCCATTATATTCTGCGCAATTGCGACTCTGAGTATTTTTCAATAATGGAATGAGGGTCCTCACCGTTTTTTGTATCAGAGCATAAGATAAATTTATGCTCATAAGGACAGACGTCACACGGGTTATGCAATTTTAGAAAACAGTGCATTGTATTCTAAATATTGATTCTTATTTCAATCTACCCTAAGTTTATTCTAATTGCTTCCAATCGGTCTAACACTTCATTATATCAATGCTTGATCATATTACATGTAGCAAATCAATGTTAATCAAGGATTAAACCAAGATTAGTAAAAAACACTTTTGTGTCAGATGCATTAAATGCTCCGAGGTTTAAATGCTTCACATTCTCTTTGCTCTCCATGGCTAATTCCAAAGACATAGAGAATAATTTGATAGAACCAATGGCTACATTCAAGAGAAATTGTCTTCAAACATTCTCACATTATAAATAGAAGAGCATTGAAGATGGAGCAACTAACCGACACTGTGCATTTACTATTACATTCATTGCTAAGTC
This sequence comes from Albizia julibrissin, assembly GCA_037074505.1. Classification (NCBI taxonomy): domain Eukaryota; kingdom Viridiplantae; phylum Streptophyta; class Magnoliopsida; order Fabales; family Fabaceae; genus Albizia; species Albizia julibrissin. Next base: position 21,428,114 of record CM073482.1, read on the forward strand.
TCAAAGATCAATTTCTATGTGAATTTGTACTTGAGTGATTATTTATTTATTCTTGTGAGAGAATATACTTAAACATTTACTTTGGCTGAGATACTCAAGGTAGTGGGATCTTGAGTAGGCATTGATTGAAAAGTGTAAGGGGGAGTGAATGTTCTTTGAAGAAGAACTAGCTTGTACTGAGGCACCAAGAGCCTTGTAAATCTTGGAAAAATAATAAAAATCTCAGAAAGGCTTTCTAGGGATTGGACATAGGTCAAGTGAATTAGACCGAACCAATATAAATCACTTGTGTCCTTATTCGGTAATATCTCTCTAACTCTTCTCTCTTTACTTGGTTTGTGTTAAAGTTTAAAATTCTTAAAATCACCCAATTCACTCCCCTTTTTGGTGAAAGGCTTGAACTAATAGTTCATAATCCTATGTTTTCTTGTTAACCTATTAGTTTGTGTTGTTCATATGCTTGTAATATAAAACACTGATTTGTTTTGTCCATTTGCAAGTGTCAGTCTCCTTATGAATAAGTGAAATAGGTATATGAACAACACAAACTAATAGGTTAACAGAAAAACATAGGATCATGAACAAGTTCCATTTGTAATTGTTCAATTCTTCATAAACAAGTGGATTATGCATATAAATAACACAAATTGAACAAATCGCATTTATAAGTGTTATATTCTTTATGAATAAGTATACAACTCTTCATGAACAAATATAATTCTCCTATAAACAACTTATTAATTTTTAGTGGTCAAAACTCCAGCCGGTTGGCACCGGTGCATTGATGGTCAGCCGGTTGGCGGCCACCATCCTTAGTAGTGGCTAGTGACTGGTTGCCAAAGCTCTGGCGACAATCAAACCTTTGTTTTAGAAAAAAAAAATAAAATAAAGCAAGAGACATTATTGTCTTTTTACCTATAAAACTTATTTTCATTTTGGCCCTTGGTTCTATAGTGAAATTTTATAATGTTTTAGTCCTTGGCTGAAATAAATTTGGTCTTATGATCTTTTAATGAAAATTTCCCTATATTTATTTTAGACATTTAAATAGAATTGACTATTAAAATTTTGGCAAAAAAAATTGACTATTAAAATGAATTCTTATATTATATATTTACGGCAATAAATTGACAAAATAAGAACAAAAATCCCAATAACTCTAATAAAGTGGGCCCCGAAAGGCACTTATTAAATAATCCGAAGGCAATCTATGAGAATAAACTTTTTGGTGCAGGCGATATAAAAAAATTGAAAAGATATTATTAATCAATAAAAAAATTACGTATGATAAAAAGGCACTAAATTGAAATCATGACCCTTTTCTTTTTGGAGTGTAATGTAATAATATGATTCGACTTGAATACGAAATAAAAAGACATAGTAAAAGAAATTATATAAAGTAAAATGTCTTGTGGGGTTGCATGCTTTGCGCCTTTTTTTTTTCTAATTTAAATTTTTTTGTATTAATTAATCAACAATAAAATCATTTAGCTTGTGGCTAAGCTCTTTTTTATGAAAAAACTCAACTTAAATATACTCCCCCCCCCCCCGGCATGCAGCATTTATATCGTAGTCCCATTCGTCCAAAAAAAAAAAATATCGTAGTCCCATTGTTTTTATCATTTACAATTTGTTTAGGGATAATGTGTAAAATTAGTAATAATATTTTATTTAATGGGCGTCTAGTATAAATAAATTTTAAAAAAGGTAAAAATAATAATGAACAATTAAAAAAGGTGTAAATTTAACAAAACTGTTAAATTTAAACTAACGCTATTAGGTGTTTTATTTTTTTATAATTTAACGTTGTTAGGTTAAATTTAATTGTTTTGTTAAATTTACACCTCTTTTAATTATTCATTGTTATTTTTTTCCCTTTCAAAAACTTATTTGTGTTGGACGCAGCTTAGATAAAACTTTATTACTAAATTTGCACCTTAACCCCTATTTATTTATAAATTCTAAAAAAAGTGCATAAATAACTCATGTATATAGATTAAAAAATTAGTTATGTTAGTTAATAATAAAAATGTATGCATATTAATTTTTCTAAAATATTTCATTTAAGCATGTTGAAAGTGTCTTATCTTATTTAAATGTTTAATAAATAGTAATGGTTTATAAAAAAAAATTAAAAACTTAGAGAAACAAGGTAAATTGATGTTTTATATTTAATATTAAAATAAATCTCTAATTAACTCTTATATTTAAAATAAGAGGGATTAATATTAAACATAAAATCATTGTATTACAAAATAGCCTATAACAAGCCATAATCTTCACAAGCCATACATAATAAGAAAATTTCGTGAAAAATACGAGAACTGAACTATTTCTTTTCAGTGGAAAGAATTGAACTATATAATACTTCTAGTTAATATATCATATGTTAATCTTTCTACAATAAAATACAACTCTTTTTTTTTTTTAGAACTACTAAAGGGCTTCTATTTTAAGGGGTTGTTAATTTAATTAAAAAAGATGGATCCTCGTTTCCCAAAAGTAGTATGAAGAAATAGATGCTTAAAGTAAAATTCCCGTACAATCACATTCCTACATACTACTATTTATATATAAACAACCAAGTTTCTAAGCAAATTTTCACCAAAAACAAAACCAAACCTCAAAGCTCCGTATTAAATTATTTTTTAATTAAATGAACACTTTTGGTAAATAATATCCCATAGAATAATTTCTTCGTTATTTCCTCTTCAAAAACACAGACAGTTTAAAATTTAAACGTGCGCAAAAATCTAGAATTGCTAGTCATGAAACTTGCCTTAAACATGTAATTACAAAAAGAAAACAAGATAGGAAATAATTTTGAAAAAGTTTCATAGTATATATATATATATATAGGAGCAACAAAAAATTGATATACCTACTATTATCAACCTTGCTTTATTTTACCTTCGAAGGTACAGAGGGACTCATGACTGGGACTGCTGTATCCACAGTTTAGAGTAACATGTCGCTTCGCTTATTATTCTCTTGAATCGAGGAAAGCTCATCTTCTGTCGCTTCTTCCACCATTCATCCTTTGGCGATGATCGATCGTTAAATTTCACAGATGGGGTCTCCATTCTTGCACTAACCCACTTAAACAGATTCCTCAAGCTAGCTTGTTTTTCTCAGATCAAAACCCAGTTTTTCTCCCCACATTTTCTGTCTTCTCTGCCCCCAAAGAAAATAGAAGAAAGATGGGAAGAAGATTATGCTAAACTGACCCACTCATCGTCTTGTTTGTTGATCTCCGTGGAGAGAAACTTGTGGGTCTGCATCTCAAGTGGGGTTTTTACTCAGTAATCACGTTGGTACTGTTTCGGCTTCTCTCTTTCAATTTCTGAGTTTGGATTATTGAATGTGCCAAGTTGAGTTATGTTTCTTACAGTTAGGAGTGATCTTGACTGAATTGTTATCATAAGGTGGCTGTCTTTTTCTCGTAATTGTTGTGCTTTAGTGATTTCTCAAGAGGCTGAGGTTCCTCTCTATTTTCTGCTAATTTTAGTTTCAGATCTCGGTGTTTCCCTACACTGTTGATGCTGTTTCTGCGTGTGTTTGAATTTTTTCTTTTGTGGGTTTTCCCTCCCCTTTTTTATATTTCCAGAATTTGCGAAGATGAACTTGATCTGGCTTGTTTGGGTCTGAGAAAGACGTGTCATGATCCTCTGTTAGAACTTAGTGTAGCGATACCTCTAATTGTTGTTCGTAGAGGAACAGTAATGGGAATGCTGTCCTATATATGTGCTGAATTCTGTAACATCTCTTTGGACAAATTTACAAACTTGAGTTGAGTTAGATTTGGCTGGAATTGTTTACTTTATTTACATTTGTTAATTGACATTCCGACACTATCTTACTGTGTATATCTTTTCAGTTCTTCGAATTGTCTTAAGCTCGTTGATCAGAAAAATCATCTTGACCTTAGCAAGCCTGTAGTCATAACTTTTGTTTTAGTATTCATTCCGTTCCTCCTCCTTCTTCTATCCTTACTGGTTTTTGATCTGCTCTAATCTATAATTGGATGTTATTAATTACAAGTGTTAAAGTCTCAAATACGCCTTGCTTTCCATAATTGTCGATGTGCTGATGGATGATTACATAAGTATGTGTAATCTTATTGTCAACTTTGAAATCATATGAAAGAACAGGACATGTGTTTGTAGCTAAAGGTGATAAGTTGGCTGCAGGTCGTGCTTCTGTTAGGATTGGGGCACTTGTCACCATGCTAAAGCAGATTCTTAGCAAATTGCCTAAGAAGGTGCCAAAATCTGATTCAACTGACTCTGCCCGGGGTGATTCTGGGAATTCAACAAGTTTTGGGAACGTTTTTCAGTGTACAAATGTGGGGAGCACTATTTCAAGCAAATTGAATGTTGTGAAGAGAGTATCGTCCGTGGTTTTCCCAGCAAGCATGAATGCTGGGGTAGAAGCAGTTGACCCCAATTTATCCTTCAAAGACGTTTCAAATACACAGAAGCAAAACCTGTTTATTAGTAAGTTAAATCTTTGCTGCAAAGTTTATGATATGAGTGATTTGGATAAGAATTGTGCTGAGCAAGATCATAAACGTCAAACATTGGTAGATCTTGTTGACTTTGTTTCTTCTGGATCTGCAAAGTTTACAGAACCAGCAATTGCTGCTGTGTGTAAAATGTGTGCAAGTAACTTGTTCAGGGTCTTCCCTCCCAAGATTCGAACCAGTTCAACGGGTGGTGAAACAGAAGACGAAGAACCAATGTTTGATCCAGCCTGGTCTCACCTGCAAATTGTTTATGATCTACTCCTCCAATTCATTGACTACAACTCCCTTGATGTGAAGTTGGCGAAAATGTACATTGACCATGCTTTTATCTTAAGATTACTTCACCTTTTTGATTCTGAAGACCCCAGAGAAAGAGATTGCTTGAAGACAATTCTGCATAGAATCTATGGCAAATTCATGGTACACAGGCCTTTTATAAGGAAATCTGTTAGCAATATCATCTATCGTTTTGTTTTTGAGACGGAACGTCATAATGGCATTGCTGAACTGTTGGAGATTTTCGGGAGTGTGATTAGTGGGTTTGCCTTGCCATTGAAAGAGGAGCACAAGACATTTTTGTTTAGGGCTTTGATTCCTCTGCACAAACCGAGATCGTTGGGTATCTATCACCAGCAGCTAACATATTGCGTGGCACAGTTCATAGAGAAGGATCAAAAACTGGCTAGCCCTGTGATAAAGGGACTATTGAAGTACTGGCCAATAACAAATAGCCAAAAGGAGCTTATGTTCTTGAGTGAGTTAGAAGAGGTTTTGGAAATGACTAGCACGCCTGAATTTCAGAAGATCATGGTCCCACTATTTCGCCGTATATGTTATTGCCTAAATAGTTTTCATTACCAGGTAGTTCCTTCTACTGCTCTGCAAATTCTTTTACCCACTGCATCAATATAACATAAAATTTATAATAAGCTACAATATTTTTAAGATATGAATAATGTGACTTGTTTAAGATACCATGTGATTTATGCAAAAATGCTCATAGTTTTCATATCTAGAAGTTGGTATTTGTGCCTGTGATGTTTTGTCCTATTTGCAATAGCATCTTTTCTTCTACCAACTGAAGAGAATATTTATATGGCTGGTGGTTGTTAAGAAGCTGGAAGTTGAGACATCACCTTAATTGTATCGACTAACTCGTGTCGACAATTGATGTTATGTTTTTCTGTTTTAATTAATCAGATTCAGACTGATTTATAAACCTTCTGTTGTTGCTTGGAGCTAACTTTGGTGTGCTAGTTATTCATATTTTTAATTTTTGAGCCTGTTGAGTCAAATGCGTTGGATAGGTTCCAAGAAAAGAATGAAGCTTAGTTCTAGTTTTTAAAGTAATAATAAAAGAATGTGCTAATCAGGTAAATTCCTTCTTGTATGCACAGGTGGCGGAACGAGCCCTCTTGCTATGGAACAATGAGCACATCCTTAACCTCGTCACACAAAACCGGCAGGTGTTGCTGCCGATGGTGTTTTCGGCTCTTGTACATAATGCCCAAAACCACTGGAACCAAGCAGTGCTGAACCTGACTCAGAATGTGAGGAAGACTCTGTCACAAATGGACGAGGATTTGGTCGCCACCTGCCAACGCAAGTTGGAGGAGGAAGAGTCGACGATGTCAAGCACCACAGCTGCTGAGAGGCGGCGGACAACATGGGAGCGCCTGGAAGCCACAGCAGCCGCCAATGTGCAATGTGTGAGTAGCAATAAGAGCGACGGTGGTGGTAGTGGCGGTGACATAATGGTTGCAGTAAAACCTGCGGCTACATGCTCAGTGGCCTGCTGTTAATTGCTTCACAAGCAAACCAAGCTGAAGTAGTAAGACCAGGCAGAGCATCTATGTAGGTTGTGAAGGGTGTTTCTAGTTCACATACTGATGAGTTAGTTTTATTATTATTATTATCATTATTAAGATAAGATTGTTGTTTTCTTTTCGTTAGTATGATGCCTATAGGTTTCTTCTATTTTTGGTCTTTTTTATTAAAATGTTCTTTTTGTATATTTTCTAAGTATGCATATTGCAAAATTGTGGCCGAGGGGTTTGATATGATTGTGGTTAGGTTCTTCCTTGTTTTTAATTACCCAAAAAAAAAAAAAAAATACTGATGAGCAGAGAGGAGCAGGTAAGTTCCTTCACTTTTTGTTTTTGAGGGGTTCATGTTTTTGTGTTTGTCAATTGTCGGTGCCTGCAATTATTTGGTCTGTCAGCACCTTCTTTCTTCTTTGGTGGTCCCCATATGTGCTCCTAGTCCAACTTCTCTCACTGTTGAATATGGGTTTTTTAAAGTTTAATTTTATTAAAAAATAAATACAAGACACTGAAAATCAGATGGGATATTCAACCGTTTGAGGTATTGGGTCAAGGGTCAATGATTCAGATTGGGGTCAACCCGGGGGGTCAAACCTGAGTCAATTAATATATATATATATATATATATATATATAAAATTTAAATGTTCATGTATATCATTTAAAAAAACTACATAAGAGTTTTTTTTTAAATCAATAATCTAGATAACCTTCTAAATTTAATATTTATAAAAATATCATTAAATATATAAGGATTTTTTTTAATTAGTGTAAAATAGAAAAAGTATTCCACAATTCTTTTAATGCTTCTTGCAAATCAATTTTTTTAGGAAAATAATTAAAAAAAAGGGGTCAAAATGATGTTGTTTGGGGTATATAAATTTTTTTTAAAAGGGGGACTGTGACCGGGTTGGTTCACCCCTGGTTCTTTGACCCAACCAAACAGTTTTCGGTCTGAACCGATAGGTTGGATCCAGTTTTTAATACTAGAGAAAGAAACAATGATAAGTTATTTATGTTCTTTATTATTTTTAATGGGGACTTGAAAAAAATCCATAAATTTAAACTAGGGGGAAAACCCACTTATTACAAAAGTTAAAGCATGCATCCTTCATTAACCCTCATCCTCTTGTATAGTGTCTACAAGATGAGATTGATTGACGATGAAAAAGTTTCCTACAAGCTCATCGAAAAGTTTAGCTAATTGATCAGCATTAGAAATGCCATCTCTCAATGAATGGTTTACAAGAAATTGTCACTCCTTACAAACAAACAAATAAATAATTCAGCTACATCTACAATATCTTTGAAAGGATACTTTCGATCAAATTTTTTAAAACCTCACGATCAATATAGGTATAACCCTTGAATGAGCCTTATCAGTTTTGCAATCATCGGAAGAACTCGAGTTTTCAATCGAACATGAGGATTCATTGATCATCTTTATCTTGATGAAATCATTAGGTATCTTGTGTTGTATAATGACTCCCGTGAAGATCTAGTAGGCCTATAGAATCCAGACCTACTTTGTAATTCTTGATCCGAACAAGACTGAGAGACTAGATTGGGCATTTTTATATTGCAAACCCTCATACGTAGCAAAAGAGTTTGTTATGTTTGGAAGTCTAAATTTCCCAATAAATATATCTAAATAGAGTCGTCCATGATATCTGTCTGTCGAGTGTGATTCATTCATGCTTCCATCTGTAGATTCCACTTGACCCAACGGTAGCCCTGCCAAGAAGAAAAATTGTGCCACAATGAAGGCAAAACCATGTTAATTAGATTAAAATTAATACTATTTAAGACAAAGAATCTAATAATGTTGATACTCTTGAAACTACTAGGTTGTGTTGTGTCCATCTATATTTTTTTAGCAAAGTGTCCATCTATATTTAAAGAATAAATTATTCAAAAAAGGTTAAACAATATTTTTTTTCATGTAATCATTTCTGGAGGAGTTATGAGAATCTTAAAATAAATTGCTGACTAATGTTGGATATAATTGTTCAAAATTATATAATGTCATCCTATTTTAGTATGGAATTAATTAAAAATATTATCGACTATTTATATTTGACTTGACACTGACTATTTAAAATAATACTAATAATATTATACTCCTCGTCATTTTTATAAGATCCAAATTTTTAAATTGGTTTAGTCATAAACAATCAATAGTAGTATTACCATCCATATTCACATATGCCAAACAAGGACTTGCCAATCCCCATGGATGGAGAAGAAGCCTAGCATCATCAATGATATATTTAAAAGGATGTGCACTACTATAATCCTTACTTAACAAATTAATAACTTCTATGCAATTAAAAAAAAACAAGAACTACTTTGATAAATCCTTCGTTCGAGCACAAGGTAAGTTGACGGATGATATCAAGCAATTTTGTAGTAGTAGGAGGAACATTTAATTCTAGGTTAAATTATACAAAATCTTCATAAATTTTGAGTTAGTTGCATATAACCCTGACATTTCAAAGTTTATATTTAATCACCCTATCAATCATTTTTTAACTATTAATCCCTTGCAGATAAGTGGCCGTTATCTTTTTAACAGAAAATGCCACAGCAGATTATAAGATGACACGTAGAATCTTGTGTAAGTTATCAATTTCATAAAACCCCCTTGAACTTTAAAGAGTTGTAAATAACCACCTGAACTTTGATTAGTTACAAATAACCCTATTGACATTTCAAAATTTAAATTTATTAACTCCCTTAAAATTTTGATTTATAATATTAAACCTCATGTTGTTACTTTTATTTATTTTAATAAATTTATTAATTTTTTTACTATCATTTGTCAATTAAAATAGTTTTCTTGTATGGAAAAGATTAGAAAAATAATATTTAAAAAATAAAAAATAAATAAATAAGTCATAATTTACATAACATTTATCTATTTTCTTGGGATAATAGTTTAAATATTACATTTGTATTAGAGGATAGCTTTTGCCCTTATTAATTTTTTTAATAACACATATTTTTTCTTGAATCAAAGGTTCAATTTTTATTTTTATATTTTTATAAATATTATTCTTCTAATTTTTACCATACAAAAGAACTATTTTAATTGACAAAAAATATTAATAATTTTTTTTGTCAACATATCTTAATAAATTTTTTAAAATGATAAAAGTAATTGTATGTGGTTTAATATTATGAATCAAAATTTTAATGGAGTTACATTTAAATTTTGAAATGTCAAGGGGTTATTTGTAACTGATTAAAGTTCATGGGGTTCTCTGCAACTGTTCAAAATTCAAGGGATTTTATGAAATTGGTAATTTACACAAGATGTCATGTGTCATCTCATAATTTGATGTGGCATTGTTCATTAAAAATATAACGGTCACTTAACGGCATGAGTTTAATAGTTAAAAAATAAAAGCTCGGGGTTAAATTTGAATTTTAAAATGTTAGAAGGGTTATATGCAACTAATTCAAAGTTCAGTAGGGTTTTGTACAATTTAGTCTTAATTCTACTATAAAAATTATAGTATTTATAAGTTATGAATATATTTGAATTTATAATTTAAATTTAGATGGTTTTAAATGCCGGCTATAAATCAGATTAACGCTTAATAATGTGATTTCTTAGTAATTATTGTTTACTTATTTATGACGACCCTATGGTTATATTAATATTATTTTGTTATGTTTGAATTACTATTTGATTTTAATTTAACTAACAATATTTTTTTTAATGAACTGTGTTGAAAAATAAAATTCATGTCAATAAATTATTGGTTAAGGTAGCAACAGCCTTACCCCTTAAGAAGAAAAATATAAGTTTAAATCTTTAGAAATATATTTATTGGGAGAGACAACATTTATTGCTCTAAATTTTAACAAGAGTTTAGTATCGATTTCAATGTGGCTTGGGAATAACCTTAATTAAATAAAAATATAAAATAGAATTCACAATTTATAATTGGAAAAACTATCCTTAAGATACTCGTAGTTTCCTTTAAATTTTAATTTAGTATTTGTGTTTTTATTAAATCTCTTAATTTTACTCTTTCAAGACCGTTAACTCTTATAATTTTATTATGTTAACAATATTATCCCCATAAAAAATTAATTGTACTAACATAATAAAATAAAATGATTTAATAAAAAAAATACATAAATTATAAATTAAAAATTGAAAGAGCCTATGAATAGGTTTAGAATGGTTTTGCTTTGCTCCTGCCTTGAAAGAAATTATTGAAGTTATTGCGGTGACCGGAACGACCTTCAATTTGTAGATATTCTAATAATATTTCTATATCGATAGCATAAAAGAGGTATTTTTCAATATTTTTGAGTTGAGTTTTGACCGTTCAGATTTTCAATTCAAATGTTGTGGGCGACGTCATGGACCAGTCAACCCACCTTTTGATAATCAATACATTGGGACAGAAAAATAATTTTAAAATTATAAAATTTTAAATTAGATATTTAAAAAAAATGAGTTATAAATTACTCAATAAATTTCGTCATTTCCTTATCAACTCTTGAATTAATTTATAATTTTTTAATTAAAATTTTTTTTTCTTATCTTTTTCACATAATTATTCAAACTTTAAAATTCCAAATCAATCTTATTATCTACAACACTATATGTATTAATTGCTAGTGTAAAATTTAATCAACAAGAGTGTTATATGAAAAACTATAAGTTTAAGGGAATTGATTGTGAAGCTTTTAAAATAAAAAAGAATTATTTACGAATAAATCAACATTTAAAAATTCTGTAAAAAAACTTACAAATTAAGAAAAGGGAAAACATCTTTGCAGGTACCAATAATTGTATTTAATTTTTAATTTGGTACCTATATGTTTTTCTCTCCTACTTAAATACTTTAATTTTGCTCAGTTAGAACTGTTAACTCCTGTACAGTTGCTAACCGGGATAATACAACAAAATTATAAAAGCTGATAGTGTTAACAAAGTAAAATTAATGATTTAATTAAGAGAGAAAAACACATTGATACCAAATTAAAAAATGAGCGAAAGTGCAAGCAACTACAAATGAGTTTTTCCAAATGCATTTTTATAGTAATTATACCAAATAGAGTAGGGTTAACAAATGGAATCATTGATCCATAACCTAATAGGGGCTAGTCAAAGATTTGTTTTGGTAATCAATATAATACTTCAATTCCCATTTGTCTTATAAATTTATATTTTTTCTAAACTATCCTTATAATTTCATGAGTTAAAGGGGTATCCATAAATAAAATGGTTAATGTAAAAATATACTCATGAGTTTTTACTAAAAGTACACCCACCACTATATGATTTTTAGAGCTATAAAAAGTATCCATTAATTTTTATAATAGGAGTAAAAATATTAATACCGTTAAACTATCCTACCAAACGTTACATACAATATAAAAATATCAAAATGCTCCTCGGCTCAAAGATACATTCTCTCCCTTCCAGCCTCTCGATTCATCCTCTGTCAGTCCGTTGATTCAATCCTCCATAAAACACAACCATCAATTTCTTTTTCTTTTCCTTCACAATCTTTTTTTTCAATCCTTTCACTCTCTTTTCCTTCACAATCCTTTCAATCTCATGTAACCTGTTTCATCTTCTTCTCTTCCATTCAAAGGAAAAAGCCTCAAGCTCCGATTTTGAAGCATACCAATTTGAGAAAATAACACCAAGTTTGGATTTAAAATGATACCCATTGAAGATTAAACATTTGGAGAGTTATGCTATGCATGTTGAGAGTAGAGGCAAAAGGTTTTGTGATAATATTTGTTTAAACTTTAAATTTATTATTAGGGGCATTATTGTTTTTTTTATAATTTATTGCTAATTATGGAGTAAAATTAATTTACTCAATCTTTATAAATATTACTCCATACCAAATGACAAACATAATGTTAAACTCCCAATCCCAGTCTCCGTTTTAATCTCAATCACAATTCATATTCATCAAAATTCAATGTTGCGTATCAATCAGGGCTATAGAGTTTGCCTATTAGGAGTTTACCACGTTCAATTCATGTAAATCTTTTATTATTTTGCCTTCTTGAAGCGACATATTTTCTATTTTCTTCTTCTTCTTCTTTTAATTTTGACCACAGTCATTAATTTTGTTGATCATACGATTAAAGGGTGGAAGAGGTTGAAATTTGGAGATCAACGTAGGAAGAAGCGATGAGAGTTGTTTGAAAATATAGCCTCAAACCTTTAATTTTGATTGGTTTATCATATAATTTGCAATATATTCAACACTGATAAAACTGTCAGGTTTTGACACACATGAATAAATTATCCAAAACTACGTTGTTCATAACTTTTAACTTCCACCCATATCTTTAATTTAATTAATATCACTATATAATATAATTTTAAATTGCATTAATTTTCATTAAACCGTTATCAATATACACCCCTAGTCTTATTTATAAGGTTGGGCTTGGAAGAGAAGTTTTTTCAATCATATTTAAAGTTATTTCATTAAATTTTTCATGTCAATATACTATTTTAATCTTTATTTATTATTGTCTGAACTTTGTACCTGGCGTAGGGTGTTTATTAAATAAAGGTAAAGTAAAAAATTTAAAAAGTTATTAAATTTTAAGACAAAGTTAATAAGATTTAGGTTTTTCTTAATTTCAGTGAAATATATTAGAAATAATTTTTTAATAGGAACATATGTGTAATTTTATCTCTTTCCTACCACCGTATGTGCCCAATTCATATGAAAGCTAAGATCTCTTCCCTCTAATCTATAATATAAGTTATTTATAGAAGAATAATTTGATCTATGATATTAATAACTGAAGAATAATTAATATTTATTTATCAATTTTTTTATATAATTAATGTTTAAATATGAATTTTTTTATTTTCTCTCTCCTTCAATAATCCATTTAATATGAGTAAATTTAAAAAAAATTAATTTAAAATAAATTTAATGAATGAACTACTATTTATTAATTTTCATAAATTAATTAAAATACTTTATATTATAGGGTGGAGGGAGTAGCTTTACTTTGTAACTTCAACCCAAAAGGGACATAGTGTCGTAAAAGAGACTGATAATAATTGGGGAAAGTATTTTTAAAATTTAGCAGCGAAAGTTACTCCATCATTATTCATTCGCAGTAATAAATCCCAAATTGCGGAGCTTTTTGGTTTTTATTATGTCGGCTAAAGCTTTCCTTCTCTTTATTCTCTTGCACTAAGTGCATGAATCTTCCCTTTTTCACTTGATTTGAGTTGTGCAATGATTGTGTAGTAAAAGTAATTTCTTTTAAATATTTTTATTTTAGGAAAAAATATTTTTTATATAAAAGTTTAGTTAATTTAGATTATGGTGGGAACTCAAAAGACTTAACGCAAGAGCAACACAATTCAAAAGTTCTTATAGGAATTCTATTACGGCAAAATATTTTGGAAACTACTTAAAATATATTTGTATGGACAGTCCTTAGATATCCATTATTCATGGTTAAATAATGATTGATCTAAATATAACATATTGAAATTATAATATTTAAAGTTTACTTGCACCCCTCAAATTCTTGTGTTTTTTTTCCTGTACCATTTGTAAGCCCAAAACTTAAGTTATGACTTCAAAAAGTTAGTTGGGTGTAAAATATCATGTTTGGATTACTATTGGGCCGATTGATTTTTTCACCCGAAACATAAGATCGAGCAAAAACTACTAATTTTTTTGCATTTGCAAATAGTTGGGTGCAATTCATTTTAGAATTTTATTGGTTTTAATATATATATATATATATATATATATATATATATATATATATATCATAGTAGTATATGATAAATAAATAAATAATATTTTTTCAATAATATATTATTCAGTGAGGGGCCAAACAGAGACCAATGTCACAAATTATTTAGAAAAACCATCAATGTAATCATGATCGTTCTTATAGTTAAAAATAATTTCAATTTCAATTTTTAAAAGAATTGAATTATTATTTTTGTTTTAATTTTTTTAAAAAATGAAATCACCATATAAAAGTAAACTCCCAATTGTCCGGAGGCATCACCCTTGCTACCATAATAATCTTGAGCTTATCCCAATCCTGCACACTAAACAAAGCTCTGGCAAAGAAAAAACACTAATGCTCTATTTGGTTTATGGAATCGGAGGGAATATAATGTAATAATAATTACATAAATTTGTTTGGTTCGTTGTTAAAGAAAAATTATATATATGCATAAAAATGTTTGGTTGGATTACATCAAACATGAAAATATATAAAAATGATATAGTAAGAGGAAAAATTGCCCTTGTCAACACATATGATATACACATTGTGTTTATGGTAATTTTTTTATTTTGTACAGTGTACTTATCATGTTCATAGTAATCTTTTTTAATATTTAATGGTGGAAACTCCTAATTGTCCGCAAGCATCACTCTTGCTACCATAATAATCTTGAGCTTATCCCAATCCTGCACACTAAACAAAGCTTTGGCAAAGAAAAAACACTAATGCTCTATTTGGTTTACGGAATCGGAGGGAATATAATGTAATAATAATTACATGAATTTGTTTGGTTCGTTGTTAAAGAAAAATTATATATATGTATAAAAATGTTTGGTTAGATTACATCAAACATGAAAATATATGAGAATAATATAGTAAGAGGAAAAATTGTCCTTGTCAACACATATAATATACACATTGTGTTTATGGTAATTTTTTCATTTTGTGTAGTGTATTTGTCATGTTCATAGTAATCTTTTTAAATATTTAATGGTGGAAAAATCCCATAGCATACAAGTTGGGTTTATGATAATTTTTTAATATTTAATGATGGTGTTAATATTTAACAACGTTTCTGGGTAGACACTTTGGTCAATTTAAAAAATTATAATGGCAATAATATTTTTTCATTTAATTACAGGATGTCAACATTCTCATTTATCAGTTCTAGTAGTGTAATCCTAACTACATCAAATGATATAATCAGGATTACAAAATATAATCATCTTTACATTACATAAATGATATAGTAAGAGGAAAAATTGCCCTTGTCAACACACATATATAATATACACATTGTGTTTATGGTAATTTTTTCATTTTGTGCAGTGTACTTGTCAAGTTCATAGTAATCTTTTTTAATATTTAATGGTGAAAAAATTCTGTAGTGTACAAGTTGGGTTTATGATAATTTTTTAATATTTAACAACGTTTATGGGTAGACACTTTGGTCAATTTAAAAAATTATAATGACAATAATATTTTTTTTCATTTGATTACAGGATGTCATCATCCTCATTTATCAGTCCTAGTAGTGTAATCCTAACTACATCAAATGATATAATCAGGATTACAAAATATAATCATCTTTACATTACATAAGCTCAACCAAACGTTATAATCTATCTGTTATATTAAGATAATATGTAATCATCTCCTATAAAATCAAACCAAACGAACTATAAGCAAAGCCAAGTTAAAGGGTAATTATAATTTAATTAAATATATTTATCATGAATAGCCTTAAATTTTGAAATAGCTTTTAAGGATGTTAGAATATTAACTTCCGGACCTGAATCATAATTTCTGCATAGCTTAAATTTTAACTAGAAATCTGTTAAAACATTTTTTATATTTAAAACTTTTTATCATAAATATCTTTATTAAAAACATAATTTATCCTTTAAAACATTGTCAAATGATTGAATAACTCGCGCCTAGCTAAACAAAGGGAAAGCGATTAAAATAGACCAAGCACAATCTAGTTTCAAAACCCCAAACTTGTTCAATGCATCGGAAAACCAATTTAAACATCAATTGAAACAAAAGGCATCAGAATTGAAACACCAATTTAGAATGAATTATTACTATACATTGTATAACTCTTACATTAAAATATAGGGAAAATTGTATTTAGGTCCCGGGTAAAAGAAAATACAACAAAATTGTCTCTTGAAATCTCAAAATTACATTTAAGTTCTATGAGACTTTTTTAAAAATAAATTTCAATTGTTATGCCCATAGACTTGTCAATAGACGCATATGTATTTGTCAGTGTAAGCCTCTAGTCTTGTCAATGGACGTTCATAGACTTATTAGTGGAATTTAAATTTATTGCAAAAAAAGTCACAAAAGACTTAAATACAATTTTGATATTTCAAAATACCATTTTATCATATTTTTTTCTTGTTCAATGGCCTAAATGCAATTTTCTCAAAAATCTACTTAAGTTAGGATACAAGAAAAGTATGATCTACTTTGTTTTTTTGTTGGGGAGGAGGAATCAAAGTATAAAAGAAACATATAGTGACTTTAATTTCACATTCAAGTGTCCACGTTAAAAAACTTGGCAGTTAATTTCAAATTACTTGGGTTCACAGTTCACACATCCTATTCCCCTCTTTCCTACCATGATAGTATGATGTAAACAAATGATGATAGATATTAAAGAATATTAGACTTTGGGTCCAAGTCCGTTTTTGATGGGCTATATTATTTGATTATGATACAAGTAGTCTTATCAAATAAAAAATAAATTAGCATTGATTATGGATTAGGAAACAAGTTAGCATTTATTATGGAATTGTTAATTGAGAAACAAATTATTATATATTAGGAAATTAATTTCTTGATTACTAACTTGGAAGGTAAGTAGGAGTGCACATAATTTCCTAATTAGTGATCATCCTAAACCACTATAAATAGGATGTAACTCCCTCAGTTATAACACATACATGCCATTGAACCATCTAGCAATCTATCTTCTCTCCTACTATCTTTATTGTTCTAGTACATTGCTGTACCAACCCCATTTAAGTTATAATAGTCTAATATTTGTGTGAGTTTCTATTACCCGGTACGCATCTCTTCTCTCTACTCATTTTTTTATTGATATTAGAGCATGCTTGATCTTGTGGGTGTATCTTACATGTGTGTTTTGCATTTTGTGTGTGTGTGTTCTTTTTCCTTCTATATGTTCATAATTTTTTTTCTTTCACTACTATTTTGTATATGCATGTTCTCTATATGCTATTATTCTGTCTTGAAACATGCATACATATATGAACTTCTTGTTCTCCCCTCCCTTCATTTCACTCTCCCCTATTCATTCACTTGCATATGCTTCATCCAAATGTTGTGTTTTTGTCTCATTAATCATGTTCATAAAAGCAAGATTATTCTTGTGCATTTATACGTGTAAAGCATTTTATTTCCAGTATATGAATGTACTCTTTCTCTCTCTTCTCATTTGCCTTTTTTTTTCCTGGAATGGTTGTTAGCTTCTAAAATTGTGTGATTTCGAAAATGACAACTTGAATGAATAAATAAGTGTATGAGATCATAAAACATAAGAAGAGATAGGCTAAACCATGTTTCTGTGTGTAAATGACGGTGACTGACATGCTTCAACATTGGGTCTTCAAAAACATGAGCTTTTGTGTGAAACAAAGTTATGAACGTAAAGAACTCAAGAAGACAATTCCAATGGCACTAGAATCACTTGAAACAGAGGCTGAATGAGGGAGATATCAAGGAAAGAAGAAAGTGGGTCACGACAGACCCGCCAGAAAGCCGACAAAAGTTGAAGAAGACCTAGGGAGGCTAAAACGACATAGTTTTGGCCATGCTCCCCAAAAGCAATTGTTTCACTAAATGAAACAACGACGTTTCATATTGACCAAAATGACATCGTTTTGGTCAGTGGGAGGAGCTGCGTTTTACTCGTTTCGAGTCAATTCGACCCGATACTCGATCAAAGGAGAAATTGGGTTGGTTTAAATGACCCGAACTAGCCCAACCCATTTTTTTAGAATTTTTCTTTCAAAAAATTATTTATTTTATTTTTTAAAAAAAATTGGCGCTCGAAGCGTCAGGGTGGCACATGAGGTCTACCCCAAGGTCATATGGGTAATATAAACACATTGATGTACTCATCACGCTTAGATAAGATCTCTTATATATCAACAATTGCGAAATAAGGTCTCCATAGCGATGCATGTATCACACATGCCGGTCTCCAAGAGAGAGGATCTCTTAATTTTTTTTTTCATGAATTTTTTTCGCTCAGATAGCTTCTGAAATCTGGGGGGGGCATGCAGGGGTATTTTTGGGATTTTTTTGTCCTAAAAATTCCTAAATTCATTATCTTTAACTTGCTATGCTATGTGTTTGTTTTGAAAATAGTTCAGTATGTTTAATTTACATTTTTTGAGACGTTATTGACCCCTTTTTTGGACTATTTTAAACCTTTATTGGTCATATATGGCAAGTGTTGGGACTAACCATTCCTTTGATATGATCCTCCTTGAGTATTCCTCAACTTCAAATGATAAAAAGAAGGCAAAGACCTCAAATGATCATGCAATTGGTAACACCAACAAGAAAGATCCCCCTTTATCACTGTAAAATTCCAACACACTTGATGAGGTGCAGCAAATAGAGAAAGCAAAATTCATGTGATGAATTCGAAGAGAAAGGAGTCAATAGACTAAGGATTAGCCTTCTAATCAATTCACTTGTTGAAAGTGATGCTAATAGATATGTTCAGATCAAGAGTGTCTATAGAATCATTTGTGGATATAGTGAACAAATCACTAATGCAAGTGATGCTGAGTTCTATGCAAAAGTCATGGTCGAATACCGTGAGCAACTGTCAAAGAGGGGTCATCATCATGGCCTGAGATTTTGGAAAGACGTTTTTAAAAGAGGTTTAAATAGAATTAATGTAGGAGCTCATAGAGCTAATGCTAAGAGATGTATTAAAGATTTAGGTATTGATGTACCTCATTATTAAAGCTTGTTTTTCCATGACGTAATTTGCTTATTCTGAATTTTTAAATTCACTGCAACTCATATAAACCTTTTATGAATTATTTATTAATGAATAAATTATCTTTAGGTTATTTATTCTTCTTGCTTATGATTCTTTTGTTTGAGTGGGAGTTTTCTAGAATTGTGTTTTCTAGAAAATTCAATTTTTGGGAATATGTTTAAATAAGAATGGTAACTAAGAAATGAGCGGTGAGCTAGAATGAGTGAGATAAGGGTCAACCTAGTTAATTCCAGAACACGAAGCTGGCATGCCCTCATTTTATTAGTTTCCTTTCTTACTAAAATAAAAGAATGTATCTCTAATATAATTGCATACCTAATGAAAAATGCATGTTGACAGAAATTGCTGATCTCGTTGGAGGAGACAAGCTGAATGGTGAGAACTTTGGCATGTGGTGCCGTAAGAAATTGTATGCCTTGAAAAAACAAGATGTCATCGACGTCTTGACGATTGTGCTTCAACAGCTCGATGTTAATGCATCACGAAGGGACCAAGAAGCTTTTGCGACCTAGGAAATAAAGGATACCATTGCTTGGATAACAATGCTTGCTACTATGACTGACGATGTGATATGTCAATTTGAGGGACATGTTAATGCCTCTACCATGTGGACAACATTGAAAGAGGAGTTTGACGATACTTCTAAAGCGAGGCTTAGGAGGATTACCGTCAAGCTTGATAATTATAAGCTAGGTCTAAACACTACTATCTGACAGCATTTGAGGAAAATGCAGAACATGATAAGGGAACTTATCGAGGTAGGAGGAACCATTTCTAAAGCACAGCAAGTGCAAGCTATTGTGATGTCACTCCCTGCAAGTTAGGATCATATGAAGCACATCATAACTCACAACAATACCATCAAGACTTTTGCTGACGTTGCTCGTCACATCCAACAGGAGGATGATCGTATGGACGGTGAAAAGACCAACGGTCAAGTACTCTTAACTAAAGGAAAAGCGGCTTCATCCCAAAATCAGAGGCCCAATAAAGGCAAGGGACCGTACAAGAAGAAGGGAAACCCAAGGGCATAGAAGGATAAGAATACCTTCAAGAAGAGCAAAAAACCTACAAAGAAGCGAGACCTTTCAAATGTCAAGTACTACTGTTGCAAGAAGAAAGGCCATTTCGCCAAGGATTGCCCTGAGAAGAATAAGGTACTATATAATAATTCTTCTTACTTTTTCTTTTGTTTCTTGTACTGCCTTTATAGCTGAGACTAATCCTGTGTGGGTTGTAGACTCAGGGGCCAAAAACCATGTGAGCAAAGATTGTGGGAACTTCACAGAGTGTCGAAGGCTACTAGTTAGAATCAAATGGCTTTATGTTGGGAACAATGCGATAATAGAAATCAAAAGGATCGATACCTGTAAAATGACTTTATAAGGTGGGCGAACCCTAATTTTAGAAGATGTCCTCTACGCTCTGAAGATCCAATGAAACCTTGTGTCCATTATTTCTTTAGTTAAATTTAGTTTTAATGTTAACTTTCATGATTAAGTTGTTTACATTTCTAATGGGCTCGATTTTTTCAGATTTGGTTGTATTTCACATGGTTTCTTTGTTTTTATGAATTATGATTTTGACTCTAGTTATTGCTATACGATTTCATCCAATGTTAATTACAATACATGGCATGCTAGATTAAGACACATAGGTCAAGACCGCATAACTAGACTTGCAAACAAATGATTGCTAAGAGAAGTGTCGAAAAGGGAAATGTCTCTATGTGAACATTGCCTTACTGGCAAAAGTATGAGGAAACCCTTCAGGAAAGCAACTAGAGCCAAATATCCTCTTAAACTAGTAAACTCGGATATCTGCGGACCAATAAGTGTAAGGGCACAACATGGAGCGTAGTACTTCATTACATTTATCGACGATTTTTTTTATATGGGCATGTATACTTGATCTCTCACAAGTTCGAAGCTTTAGAATGCTTCAGGAAGTACCTAAATTTGATGAAAAATCAACTAAACTACAAGGTTAAAGCCTTAAGAACTGATATAGATTGAGAGTACCTCTCAGAATTGTTTAAGACGCTCTATGATGAAAACAGAATTGCTAGACAACTAACAATCTCTGAAACTCCCCAACAAAATAAGGTAGCCGATAGAAGGAATAGAACCCTTCTCAATATGGTTAAATCAATGATGTCACAAACAGAACTACCAATTTCGTATTAGGGGGCACTGTTGATTGCGACATTCACACTTAACCGAGTGCCTTCCAAGTCAATCACTTGTACGCCTTATGAGATGTGGACAGAACGTAAGTCAGATCTAAGTATCTTACAACCATAAGGTTAGCGGCCTACATACACAACTTGTCTCACAAACATGGAAAGTCGGGACCTAGAGGCAAGAAATGTATCTTTATAAGATACTCTGAGGCATCAAAAGGATGTCTTCATTAGTGAAAAAGAGAACAGCTCAATGACTGAGGTAGAATTAAGGGACGTAGTATTCTTAGAGGAAGATTTTCTTTATAGAGAAAGCCTTGATCAAATTGAAACTCTATATGAGAGTGAGGAACTTAAAGGAATTCCTCATATCACTGACCTGAGTAGGAGTTGAGTCATTTTCACAATGTGGAAATCTCACTCAATCGTAGGAAGAGAATCCTGAAGAGATCCCACCCCAGAGAAGCCGAAGGGATAAAATCCTTAAAAGATGCTTTTTCATTGAAGGGGAAATACTCATTGTCAATCTAGAAGATAATGAGGAAGATCTGACAAGCATTAAAGATGCGCTAACTGAACCTGCTAAGGAAAAATGGCAAAAGGCCTTAAAAGAGGAGATCAATTCCATGAAGGCTGACCAAGTTTGAGAATTGGTTGACCTGCCACTAAACCAAAGGGCAATTGGGAAGAAATGGGTTTTCAAATACAAACGAAAGGCGGATGGATCAATTGACAAACCCAAAAACATGCTTGGTAGCAAAGGGGTATACTTAGCTAGAAAGAATAGATTATGAAGACACCTTCTAACCAGTGGTGTGTTTTAACTTAATTAGACTCATACTCGCCATAATGGCAAGTATGGATTTAGAGTTACATCAAATGGATGTAAAAAATGCATTCTTTAATAGAAAACTACTTGAGGGCTTCATAGAAAAAGGAAGTGAACAAAAGTTTGCAAGTTCCTAAGGTCTATCTATAGACTAAAACAATCTTCTAGACAGTGGTATCTAAGGTTTCAAGAAGCAGTAATCTCATTCAACTTCAAAATGATCGAAGAATACCACTGTGTCTACATAAATCGGTTTGGAGATGGTTTTGTGATATTGTCTCTCTATGTAGATGAGATACTCCTGGCTGGAACAAGCCTCAGGGAAGTTAAAATGATTAAGGACTAGTTATCCTTAAACTTTGAGATGAAAGACATGGGCGAAGCAGAGTATATCTTAGGAGTTAAGATAAAGAGGGAATGTTCAAAAAGGTTGATGTCCTTGTCCTATAAGACATATATAGCAAAGATCTTAAAATGATTCACTATGAGAGACTATAAGCCTATGGACACCCCTGTTGTTAAAGGATACTACCTCAGTACATATATGTGTCATGTGGAAGAATCCAAAATAAAGTATATGAAAAGAGTCCCATATTCGAGTGCAATTGGAAGCTTGATCTATGCTATGCTATGCACTAGACTAGACATATGCTTTGTGGTCGGTCTTATGAGCTGGTTTTCAATCTAACCTAGGAGTCAAGCATTGGGAAGTTGTGAAGATAATCACGAGGTAGAGATATGCATCTAATAGGATACTCTGACGCTGACTGGGCAGGAGATATAGATGAACTCCACTCCACTTCAAGGTACACATTCCTACTAAACAATAGAGCTATTTCTTGGAGCAGTAAGAAACAGATCTGTGTGTCTTTGTTATCCATAGAATTGGAGTACATAGTTTGTTCTGCCACTGTTTAAAAAGTTGTATGGCCTAAGAGATTCCTAGAGCAACTAGGAATAAAAGGCATAAAGGAGGGTTTTATTATAATACATTTCGACAGTCAAGCCGCAATAGCCTATGCTAAGGTCCCCAAGGATCACAGTAGAACAAAGCACATAGACATTAAATATCATTTTGTAAGAGACATGATCACTAAGAAAGAAGTGATTGTTCAATACTTTTCTACTTATAAGATGTTAGTTGATCCCCTTACAAAGCCTATTGCTAGAAATCCTTTTGTTAAGCATGTAAATACTTTGAGCATGCATAGAATGTAATGTATTGAACATTATTTTTTTGTTAAGTAATAAAATAATGCATTTTTCAGTTTCAAATATATTATGAATAAATTAGTGTAAACATATGCATGGGAGCAAGGTATACAATTTTATATGTCGTACAGGTCAGAAAGGTTAATTCACTCACACAAACAACCGTTATCCCACGATTCACAGGGGCGTGAGAGGGCAAGATGAGCAAATGATCACGATAAGATGGATAAGAAGAATCTTTGCGCTTGAGTCACCTTAGTTGAACTGAGATGAGATTCACATATGTATATATTACATACAAGATGGATTGAAGCATGAGTACATGGAAGTATCATCAGACCTATAGCCAGGCAAATGGCTTTCTTTTACAAATGAGATTGTAAAAAGAATGATTGTAAAAGGAAGTTCTAATTCAAATGCTGAGTACATGGAAGTATCATCAAACCTATAGTCAAGAAAAAGACTTTCTTTTACAAATGAAATTGTAAAAGGAATGATTGTAAAAGCAAGTTCTGGTTCAAATACTTAATACTTTTAGAACTAACGCCTGTATGGTGAAAGACAAGATAAAATCGACGTACACCACTAGACAATCATCATAACATGCAATTCATACTGCATATGCTTGAGAGAATGAATGCAACATGTGACGTGGGTAAAAGATCCTTGGTTCACTACGATGTGAGTTTCACGAAGGAAAAATCCTTCCACAATGCCCTCAGGATTTAGGCGGCATCATGAAAGCTTAGTTTGAGGCTAGCTACTTTAGCTAAAGCTCCTTGATCACACACGATACGATTGGACGAGTGAAAGCTAGAAAAGTGACCAAGTCAAGACATATTGATATTTAGTCAAAAAGGAAGGTTTATGTTGAAGTACATTATTGTGGTGCCATCTGTGACATGTCCCTTATAGGTTATAGGAAAAACTAATAAGTGTGGATACCACAAGCATGGTAGGCAATCTGAGTCAAAAACCAAAAAACAAAAATTCTGTCTCTAGAGAGATTATATATGACATGAGTTAAGTGTATGGACAGACCTAGGGTATATGAAGCAACAATCCATAGGTTCACAGAGGGTGTCTTTTGATGCTGATCCCATATGAAAGATTTCTAGTATCACAAGTACCAAAGTTTTTAAAGATGTTGTGCCCATGCAGTCACGGCACACACCAAGTATGAAACAAGAAGGAGTAATAGTCGCACAATGGGAGGCACATCAAGTGCGAGTAGGAGATCTTAGACTTAGAGTCCAAGTCTGCCTTTAATGGGCTGTACTATTTGATTAGGATACAAATGTCCTTATCAAATAAGAAACAAATCAACATTGATTATGGATTGGGAAATAAGTTAGCATTGATTATGGAATTGTTAATTGAGAAACAAGTTATTATATATTAGGAAATTAATTGAGAATTAATTTCTTGATCATTAACTTGGAAGGCAAGTAGGAATGCACATAATGTTCTAATTAGTGGTCATCTTAAACCACTATAAATAGGATGTGCCTCCCTTAATTATAACTCATCTTTGCCATAATACCATTTGGCAATCTCTCTTCTCTCCTACCATCTTTTTTGTTCTAGTACACTGCTGTGCCAACCCCATTTAGACTCTAGTAGTCTAATATTTGTGTGAGCTTCTATTACCTGGATTCAACCCGACCCGTGTCTTTTCTCTCTACTCATATTTTTCCTTCAAAGAATGATAAGCATATTACATTATTTGATTCAAAGAGAAACCGTGAAGAAAGGGTGTAATGAGTACTTCAATCTTAGCAGCCAAACTCAACAGAATGACAGCAAACATTTGCCTGCAATTTATAAATCTAAAAGAACCTTTAAAGTGCAAGGTTTCTACTTTCTATCCATCTTGGGTTGAAACCTGAAAGAGGGCTAACAACAAAATCAAAGTGCATTTTGGGATTTGTCATAGACAACATCTAGCGAGATATGACTGACTACTAGTACGATTACACTAAGCAATTAAGAATTTCAAACTCTGAAGCCCTTTCGATCCCCACCATAACCAATTCGTGCTAATGAGTTTAGAAGGTATACATACAAATAATCGAAGTTAAAATTGAGGTCAACAATATGGAGACAAAGTTCACCGCATTGTTGTCAAGGATACTGAGACCAGAGATCCTTTTAACAGTTGGTCCCGGCTTTCCAACAATCTGCGAATGAAGTAGAAAATATTTCACATAACAAATCTAAAACATCAGACCAAAGATAGGACAAGTACACTATGCTAGCTTTCTTGGGACAAAATTAATTTTACCTTGTTGCGAACAGTGCAGAATCCACTGAACTGCAATGTTGCACCCAACAGAGAGTCAATTACACTTCCACCTAATCCTGCCAGGGCGGAGATAGGTATGACCAGTAGTTGCTTAAGGGCCACATCAAAATCACATCTGGTTGTTAGAAATCCCAGAAGAACAAACAACATTCCGATGACACTTCCTGCAGCTGTAGCTGCTAGAAGTCCTGCTTTTGTCACACCACCATTTGTACCTCTCCGAACAGGCTAACAACCATGCATTTGTATTAAAGTTAAGCAAGAATACCAAAAAATAAATAAATAAAAAATAAAAAAAAGAACAAAAAAAAAAGTATACAGAGAAATCCATTCTTGTACAGTTGCAGCCAAGAGATTATTCACCTTAAAGTTTGTGATTAGACGAGGTTGATCATCACTTAGAATTCCAAGCTCAGAAGACCAAGTGTCTCCATTGCAGCAGGAATAATGGCCTATGATGCCACCAATAAGAGAGGTGATCAGAGCTGAGTCTTTAGAATTTAAGCATTTATCCTGCCCTTCTGTCAGTTTCCAAACAATTATGACCAGAACTGTGGCAATGCTACTGTTTGATAGAACTTGTATCCTGAAAAACAGAAGCAGCAGAAAATTGTCAGGAAGTTGCATTAGTCACCTTGTATTTTGATAGCATATGTGCAGGGAGTTAGTACAGGCTACAAGGTTCCCAAGCTGGCTTAATCAGATACTAAATAAATAGTAGCACCAAAGAAATTTCATCTTCATATTTTTATTCTTGAGAACGATGTATTGACTACAATGGATAGAAAGGATTCTTTTTTTAAAATAAAAAAAAATTCAAATACTGTCAATTTAAAAAGTAAAGAATAGTGGTTGAAGAGGTATTCATTGCAAGACCACGAGGCCAACAACAGATTTTCTGTAATAAAGCTTAACTATCCAACATTCCACCCTTAGTATGCTCAAACTTGTTCAGTTATAACACATCAAGTTAAAATTCAAGCCAAAACTAAGGAATTCAAACAGAATTGTAAATATTATATCTACTTGTATACCATAAACATATATAAATTAAACTCCTAAAAAACAATGAACTATTTCATTAGTGTTGTCAAAGATTGATGCCATGACCACCACAGTATAAAGATGTGGCCAGTAGCCCATCTACCATAAACCCTCCATGATAGGGAGACCTATCTAGCTCTGCTTTTCTGCTTGCCAATGCATTATGAATATGGCATATATATATATATAGTGTCCACCACTGTGAGGAACAGATTTTTTTCCTGATTGATTATCATTTCCTCCTGCATGTGGCTTTCGGTGCGCCGTGTCAAAGATGTCACAAAAGAAAAAACTCTGTACACTCATTTATTCCTTAACCATATTGCTCGAACTTGGCCTCCAACACAATGAACTTCATTAAGTCCCCTCCTTGTAAGCACAACTTTGCAATGTCCTCAGTTAGACTAAGTTTCTGCATTTTTTACATTCTTATTATCTTGATTACCAACTGTTCAGTTCTTGTTTCTATGTCTGTCTCCCTATTTTTCAGTTTCAAGCCAAATTATTGAATCTATTTGTTTGACGTTGCTTCCTTTTTGTATATTTGCATGCGTACTTCATAGTTATTTTTAATTTATTTAAATGGACATCAATTGAAAGCTCTATGTGAAACACAAAAAAACACTACCTAAGTACTCGTTAACACTTAAGGAAGAGAGAGCGCAGAGAACAACACACCAATTCCTTTGTCCACCTTCTTTGAATTGAGGATCAACTTTTCGCTTCTTATCTTCTCCCACCTTCGTGAGCTTAGACGAAGTAAAAAAGAACGCAAGGATCATAGCCCCAAATCTTTTTCCCCAAAAAGAAAAAAGAAAAAGGAAAAAAGACGTTAAATCTACGCAAGATGAAACCCAAGAATGGGGTGAAAAAACCACACAAGCAAGTAAAAGAAGGGAAGAACCACCTGTATCCAACAGAAATGTGAATGGCCATAACGACGAAACCGGAAATCGCTCCAGAAAGACTGAGAGATTTTCTTCTGTACGCACGAACGGCGATTAAGAATGAGAGCAAGACGGCGATTGACGGTTGGAGCCATGGAGCAGATTCCATCGCCTTCATCACTACCAATTAGGAAAGAAGAAGAAGAAGAATATTGTGAAGAATTTGGAGCTATGGCGTCGCCAGAACATGAAATCCTCGTGACCATCGATTGCTGACTAACACAGTTCTTTATATCTTTCATTCATTCGCTGTGGTGATTGAGCTGTGAGATGCTCACCAGTTAGCCAGTCACTAATGTCCAAGGACTATATTATATTATATTATTTAGTCTAAACTACCTAAAAGTGGTCTATAGTTACAAAGGTATATTATCTTATTTAGTTTATTAAAAAAATAAAAAAAAATTAATATAAAATAAAAAGAGAAAATAGAATTTAATTCAAAATTTCCCTCCCCTCCCTTCCAACCAAACACTCAAAATTCTAATGGTATATATTTTGAACCATGTACAAATATTTCTTTAATTTTTAAAATTTATTTCATCTGTCTGAAACATATTACTTAATCTGATTAGATTAAAAAATTTAATTGAATTAATTAATATAACATATATTTTTAAAAACATCATAATCATCTTCATTAATCCTCAATCTCTATCTTATTTCATTACAATTGAAGAAATAAAAATAAATATAAATTAAAAAAAAATTGATACATAAGATAAATAAGCCTTAAATTTCGGGTCAAAATAAAATCTCATGTCTCTGTAGGAGTAATAAGTAACTCGCCTAAGCTTTTAATATAGATAAATCACAACTCATCAATTGTATACCTATTATTTATGTATATAACCTTCTCAAACTTGGAATGCTATGTACATAAATCCCCTATCTATATATATATATATATTCCCTAGTACTTAATATAAGATCATTCTAACTACTTCACAAGGATTAAAAAAAGTAGTTAGAAGTTGAATGATATAAAAAATTATTGCTACTTTCTAACTCTATTCTCTAATTAAAATCAATTTATCTTAATTACTTTTAATGTATTTCTCATACTATCTCTGTCTCGGCTCTGCATGACCATTTAATAAGAGTATATGGAATAGAATCAATTTAATACTAATTACATTTTGCATATAATAAGGCCACAAAAAACTTTTAATAATTGTGCTATAATAAGGAGGAGACAGAGTATTTGAACAAAACTACTAGGGAAAAATGACAAGGAGATATCATTTGAATTACAAAAATTTTCTAAATGTCTACTAAATTAGTAAAAAGATAAATAGGTGATATGGTATGAATCTAAGATTTTGAAATTTGGGTATTGACAAATTGAGTATAAGAATTAGTAATTTTGGTATAAAGATTAACAACTTAAGCTCTCTAAGTTATCATTGTGTATACTCAAGTTGCTCCACTACTAAAAAAAAAGGCTATAAGACTGTCATATCTAGACCTTTATAGGCGGAGAAGGTTTAAAAAATATGACCAGTGATATTTTTGTAAATATTAATACAACTCAACACCGGTCGCGTTTACGCGCAGTCCAAATAATATTTTTTACACCAATTGTAATGTAATGTAGTATCGATAAGTATTAAATAATAAGAAAATTTTAAATTCTTTTTAGACCGGACGCTTATACATCCGGTTTATATATTCTTTTAAATATCATCATTTCTTTATACACAGTCTTAAATGTTTCATAATTTCTTCAGCTTCTAAGATAAACTTCCCAACTAAGCATCTCTTTGAAATTTGAGGCCACTTCAATAAATGTAATATTCCTCCGTCTTGCCTATTTAAACTCCTCATTACTTATGTTTCTTCAGATTCAGCTCCTCTTCCTCTCCTTTCTAGAATATCAATATGGTATGCAGCTAATTCTATTTGTGCTCATTTTCCTCCTCCTCCTCTACAACCTCCATTGCCTACTCTGCCACCTTCACCAAAGTAGCTTATGCAGCACCTCCATGCGAGTGTAGATCATATCGAAAGACGCCTCAAAAGATTCTTGGTGTTGCTCCACACTATTAACAACAAGCTCTTTATTCAGATTAAATAAATATGTTAAATTAAAATTGTTGAACAGATTTAATTAAACCATATTTATTTAATTTGCTTATAAAAAATAATTAAGTGTTAATAGATATGATATGGATTTCAAAATTAATTAAGATTAATTTGAAAATCCAATATCCATCTTAAAATATATAACTTTGACTAGTTCTAAAAGGTGAGAGCTAGGGTTTTCTACGGATGATGAAAAAAATAGAGAGTCGCAACAAAAACCCTAGAGAGATATTGAAGGCGCTAGCACGCTAACTGTATTGTAGTCATATTAGTATGGATACTGGTAGAGGGAGCTAATATGAGGCATGAGCTCCTTGAGATCAGAAAAGAAAAAAACATAAAGGTTCGATTCTAACTACTCGATTTAAACGTCGTTGATAGATCCGCAATTGAGATTAGTAAACTTTTGCAATTTTAAATTTTAAATTCTTCCGATGTGCATCTCAATCCCAACGTTAAAGATGTTTTTTACATATTGAGGCCGGCCTTTAATGAGAACCGGTCTAGAAAAGGTTGCCTTAATATATATACCCACTTTCGCACTAAGTCTTTATCTCTAGTCTCTCTTAGTCCTGTGCCCATATCTTCTTCTCTCTGTCACCTCTAGCCACCATGATATATATGTGTGTGTGTGTGTGTGTGTGTGTGTCATCAGGATGATTTGGTATTCCTTTTATGTTGGGCTCTCCCTCTCTGTCATTACCGTTTGGCTCTCGCTTTCAGTAAAAATTGTTGCTTTTCACAAACCCTCGATGGATGTTTTTTTCTCACATTCTGTTAGTGTTTTTTTGTTGTCTTCGCTTGCATAAAAGTTTTAATCGTTGTCTTTCACAAATTGTTGATACTTCTTTTCCTTCTTTTCCGAAACCCTTATTGAAAGTTCTTTTTTCTTTTCCTTACATCCTGCGATGGAAATTTGCACAAGACTATATATTCATGTCTTGAGAAGTGTCTCATATGTGATATATATGATGGTATGAGTAAGCCATTATATTCATGCTTGCTTCAAGTTCAATGTAGCTTGTGAACATATGGTTTGTACGTAATACATTGAATTTGAAGCAAGTAGTGCTAATTCTGGAAAATCAACATCACCACACATAGCACAAACCTATAATGATTGCCAAACAGACCATATATTCATGAGTGCAGAGAGTTTATAAAGAGGCTAATATTATTTCATTTGTTGCTTGCTCCAAATGCAATGCAGTTCGTGAACATATTTAGTACATTACATGTACAATAATTCTGTTATATAGTATACATGCTCACGAGCTGTATTGCATTTGCATACATAGCAAAGAGGATTGAATGAAGAAAGTTGGAGGTTGCAGATACATGCAAGCTCCTCTTGTAGGATTTGAAAAACAAAAAAAGCCTTCCTTCAATAGGTATAAATATGATATTCCTTTTGTGCTTGTTTACTTCTTGCATCATTCTCATCATCATATTTATTTGTTTACAGTAGATTTATATTTAATTCGCTTTTTACAAATTTATTCTTTTTAATTATAGAAAGGAATATGAAGAGTGTCGAAAAGATAAGTGAAGAGCACCAAATTGAGTTTTTTTTTGTAGCTATCACTTATGTTTTTGTACACATGCGAATATCATTAAATAATATGATCTAATATGTAACTTATTATAATTGAAAACAAGGGATCAGATTAACACTGTTTGAGGTTGCAGATACATGCAAGCCCTCACTTTAAGACTTGGAAAACAAAACAAAAAAAAGCATTCATTCCACAAATATAAATATGATATTCCTTTTGTGCTTGTTGCCTTCTTGTATGTTATTTGTGTGATACATGAAAGTTTACATTTTTTCTGCCGGCTGTATATTCTTTATGGTTAGTTAGTGTATGCAAACTTTCGTCCATGAAATTCATTTTGGTTGGGATTGTGAAACTTATGATTATAACAAAATGCAATTTCATTTTATCATTCTCATAATTGCAAGTTTCATAAATCCAATCATTGCAAATTCCATGAACAAATTTTTGTGTACACGTATATTAGTTGAATCTTATTTACCATACCTTTGTTCTTTTAATTTTTTTTTTTTGGCTTGGATTTCCCCTCCTTGAAAGATATTAGATCATTATTGAGTGTTGGGTGAGAGTGTCGATTGTAATTTTAACCCCAATATGTGGGAGTTATAGATGCGTGGTTTGTATCGTGGACAATCCTTAGTTTACTAATCTTAGGAATATTGGTTCTTTTGATATTTCAAATAGAATATGGCTCTGACTTACCTTAGTTTTAGGTGATAAAGGTGGAGTATCTTATTTAACGAAGCTAAGTATAACATGGTTCATATACAAACTTGAAAATTCTATTTTGTATAGTTGAATTTGGTCATGTGATGAGGTCTTGGTTAAGATAAAAATCAAAATGAAGGCTAATAATTAGAAACTACCCAACTAGATAGAATTACTAGTGAAGGGTTGATGATTAAGACGTCTAAATTAGACAATGAAAAATGTAGACAGAATGATCAATGTTTGAAAGAAAAAATTCGTTAAATTGGATTACCACCCAATCTAACAAATTTATCCTTTCAAGTGATGATCATCTAGCCAATGTTTTTTATCATCTAATTTAGAGTTATTAATCCTCACATTGTCACTAATATTTCCATCAAGTCGGTTGCTACCTTATTATTGGCCTTCAGTTTAGTTCATTTTCAACCAAGACCTCTTAACAAGATCATATTCACACATATAAAATCCAATTCTCATACTTGTATATTTACTCTGTTATATTCAGGTTGATTAAATAAGAATATTCTTCTTTATCACTTAAGATTGGGGTAGGGCAGAGCCATGTTTCATATTTGAGGTCTAAAAGGATCAAAATGCATAAGTACGATAACCTAACAGCTAATCTATGAGTAACTACATTCAACTGTAGTGCTAATTATAACCGGTCTTAAAACCCTTTTTTATAGTAGTGCTAATTGATACTCTTAAGTTATCATTGCCTATACTCAAGTTGTAAATACTCAAACTTTGAAATCCAGATTCCTCCCAGAACACATATTTGTCATTTTACTAATTTAGTAGACATTTTTAGGTTTTTGTCATTTAAATAATATTTTTATGTTATTCCCCCAAACTATTAGTCATGCTACATGAGCATAAAATGGGGGTAGCCGAGATAAAGATGTTGAAATAGATGTGCAAACATATAAAAAAAGACAAGATTCGTGATACTCAAATACGCAAACAAGTTGGAGTAGCCTTTTTTTAAGGGAAAATGATAGAAAATAGTTTGAAGTGATTTAGACATGTTCAACGAAGGCTATTGAGTGATATGGTGAGGCATGTGGATCAAGCAGTATAAAGTCTTGTAAAAAGATGGCAAAGAAGGACAAAGTGAACGCTCAATGAGATCATAGAGAGGGATCTTTTGATTAATAATACATATAAAGATAAGGTTTTCGACGGAGTATAATGACATCGTGTGATTTATGTAATCGATCCCACTTAATGGGATAAAATCTTTATTGTTGTTGTAAGGGAAGTAAAGTATACTTCCACTTTTACCTATTATTTATTTATTAATTTGTGGCAACAAAACAAAATGATTCCAAACACGTGGATCGCATGCTTATTTTCTTATTTCACCATCTAATTTCAGCGATTAAATTAGTTATTTATTGGTCTGTTACATCAGATAATTTTAAATGTTTCACAGAAATTATACTCATTTTTTAATTTCTTTTAATCTTTATTTTTTATTGGAAATTTTTAAATTTTATTAAAATATATAAAATATGCATAAAATCTCATGAAATGAAATATGGGGAATGGGAAAAAAAGTGACATAAAACTTAAAGAATTAGGGGAAAATGCAATAAAATACCTTTAAAGTTATCAAAACCCTAATCAGTGAGCTCAATTCACAAAATTCCAAATTAAACTGTGAGAAACAAATTAGAATTTTAAAATGGAATGAATTGATTTAAGGGGTAAATGCTAAATGCTTAAAAATACTTTGGGAGCAAATTAATTGCTAAATGCTATCATGGAAGATCTGTTGTACACGACGGAAAATATTTTACACATGACGGGAAGATATTTTGCACACAATGAAAGATGTTTGCACATTCGTAGGGAAGATTTATACATATACAGAAGATCGGTTGCACACAACGAAAGATCTGTTGCACACGACGGATGATTTTTTGCACACATGGTAACATTTGATAATTAATTTATCCCTAAAATATTTTTAAGCCATTTTCCCTTGATTTAAATAGTTTTGTGTTATTCCTGACCTCTCCTCTCTCCTCTCTCCTCCTTGGCTGAATCTTTTCTCCTACCCTAATGCAACACCTTCATCAGCAACTACTTCCTTCGTCTGCAGCAACACGTCTCGCCACCGCACTCCTTCCTCACTACCCGCACATCGTCACCCTCCAATTACTCTATTTATTTATAAATAATATGATACTATGGATTTCATATTTTATATTTTAGGATTTGGATTTGGATTTGGATTTGGATTTCTAAATACTATTCTTTATTTTGTTTAGGACTCCTGGATTTTGTATGCTTTCTCTAAAATTGGTTAAGAATATTTCTGTGAAAGAAAATAAGCCCATAAAAATAAATGAAGATGATTTTTTTTTTAGGAAAATCCATTTAAAAGACACTTGAATTACTTAAGTTTTAAATTGGGTCATTAAATTCAACCAATCCTAAATCAGGATAGATGTCTTAAAATAGAATTTGATAATTGCACCTTTGTACCCATCATTTGATTATCTCTCCTAATTACTACCTCTCTCTTCTACAAACACAATAAATCAATTTAACATCAACACTAATTGACCGAAAATTACAAAATAAAAAATTCAATTGACATTACAACGGAAAAAACTTATGGGCATCAGCATATGACTATTCCTAAATCCAACATCTTCATTGCAAGCTTTAAATCGCAACAATTTATCAGAGTCTCTAATTTGGCTCTGATCCTTGAAAATTCTCATTTGGTGGCCTAAATTCTAATTTGGCTAGAAGGAGGTAAGTTGTGTCTATGGTGTTGTCTCCAGATACTAGAAATCAATTTTTTTATGATGATGAACTATTAGTGATCAACCAAAAGAAAATATTAAGGTTTTGAAACTGAACTGGTTAAGGTATTGTGTCAAGGGTTAGTGGGTCAGATCAGAGTTAAACTATGACTAACTCGGGACTAGACCAGTGAAAAATTGAAGATTTCAGGATTATTTATATAAAATTATAAATAAAATGTTAAAAAAGATCAAAAAACCGGTCGAATCACACAAAACTTGGTAGAACCGGGGTCAACCATCGGTTAGTCGGTTTCCGGCTCAAACCGACCGATCCAATCCGATTTTTAAAATATGGGAAAAAACATACATTTTTCAAGTGTCTTCGGTCTGTTGACATATTTCTTTCTCCCTATTCATCATGAAAGGACTACTCATGTAATTTGATTCACAGAATTGACAGTTTAATGCAGATATGGTGGGGGATCTGCATTTGAAATCACTTCTAATTGTCAGATTTTGTATCAACAACAATTTACAACCCCCGAGTTGCGAGAGATAAATATAATTTAATATAAAATTAAAAAAAATTATAAATCCCCACTTAAAAGGAAAATCATAAAAAAAAAGTTAAATTTAGAAATAAACTACATTATCTAAAATTAAAGAGATGTGTTGCCACAGGTAAGATTTCTCTACATGTACATGCGTGAAATATGGACCTAACTAATATTATACTAAGAGATTGAAGTTAAACATAACAAATCTCCATATGCATTTATAAAATAGTAGAATTTATTAAAGTCAATATAATTCAACAATAACAAACCAAATTGTAAAATAATAGAAGTTATTAAATCAAATTGAAAAATGGAATTCTTATGTATTTTTATAAAATGTCTATTACGTTATTATGATTTATGATTCATAATTTTGATATAATTTTTAATATCCCATTTTGTAATATCATAATTTTAATTGTTTGGATATTGATATCCCCATAACTATAATTTCATTCCCATTACATATTTTGTGCATTTTTCCTTTTCTATTTCAATTTACATGATTACTTGTCTTCAAAATAGGGCAACTCTATTTTCCCTTTTTGGTTGATTAATCTTCAGATTGTAATTGTAAAAATTATAGAACATGTTTTTTTTCTTGAAGATTAAATTGATAATATGAAATTAATTGCGAATCAAAGACGAAATTAACTATAAGCCCAAATTTGCTCACATTAATATAATTATCAATATAATTTAGTACACTAATAACCTAATAATATATGGAGATTTTGAAATTCCTAGCGGTAGAAAATGTTTAATTAGAGATCCCTACAATAATAAAAGATAAAGTTATTGGATAATTTTGGTCATTCCTATATTTAGATATGCCTAACTTTTATAGCTTCCAAGTGTTTATTCGATGATTATGATTTATTATTCATGATTTGATGTCTGTTTTTAAATTCAATCAAATTTAATTCATAATTTAATATCTATTTTTAAATTCAATTTTATTTTATTATGTTATCTTCAAACCCCAATAATAAACCTAGGAATTAAATAGGAATAATATCCCAATAAATTTGAATAATTTGGAAATGAAATACATAATTTTAGTCTGCAGTTATTAATGAAGAGGTCAAACTTTCGAGAGTAAAGAAAAATTGAATATATTAGAGAATAATTTGTAATGATTTTTCAAAAAATGAAATTACTTTAACGTATATTAATTAAATGAGTGTAAATATAATTTCACATTGATTAATTTAATGATGTGATTACCCAACCCTTTTTAGTTAAACTAGTCCTTAAACATGTATTATAAGATTTCATATATAAAGTTGATGATTAGATGCGGTTATTTTCTATAGTTGGTTTTTATTTTGAAAAGATTCATCTCCAAGGACATAGAGCAGATTCAGTTCCTATTTTAGAAGAATTCTTTTCATCATATTAGGGGTAATAGATAGTTCGTTCATGGTTTCAAACAATCTTCTAACCTTCTCATTTAACAAACATTTTTTTCCTGTGACGCTTGTCTCCAATGATGAGATTTTTTTTCCCTATTGTAGATAGTTGTGTATGGATAGAAGATTTTGATTTGATGGGGATGTGCTTCGAATAATTTGTGAATCTAGATTGACAAATGTGTACAAGAATAATTGAAATGGAATTTTAAGCGTGTTGTTATATACCCTTAGGGCCCATTTGGTACAGGAAACATATGAGGAAGGAAAGAAAAGGAAGGAAAATGAATGGAAAGAAAGCAAGATTAGGAGGGAACTTAAAAAAGTGTTTTATTTGGTAGACATGGGAATTGAATATATGTTGAGGGAAAATAAATTGTTTGATTGGAAGAAAAGGATTTGGGTTAAATGAGAAGATTGTGTGAAAAACCTAAAATATCCCTGATTTCAACAAAAGTTTTAGTTCAAACTTAACAGCTCAGTTTGAATTTAACAGCCCAATTCGAACTCAACCTCGTCAGTACTGTTCATCATCTTCCTCGCCTAATTTCAATGAAAATGAAACCATTCCACACACTAATTGGACTCGTCACACACTTCTTCATTCAACACCAACACCTTCATTTACCACCTTCACTCTCTCTCCACTGTCTTCACTGTCCTCTCTCTCTCCGGCACAACTCCCTCTTCTTCCTCTCACCCCTATTACCTTCCCTTCTAGTCTCACCAAACTCACCCACCGTCATCATCATCTTCCTCTCACACCACCAAAGAGAAAATGAATACCCTAACTAAAGAGAAACAAAGTAAGAGAGAAAGACCGAAAAAACAAGAGCACAATTGTACTTTTGGAGGTATTTTGGTCAAACCAATTTGTCTTCCTAGAAACAATTTTAAGATCCCACCATTTTTGGAGGGATATGACACTCCCATGTTTAAGGGAACATGGCAGGAGGCGGGAATTGATTTTTGGTTACTGTTGGAGTGCTAAATGGATTTTGGCCAAGGGAATTGTGGAATCTTCCCTTTTCTCGCATTCAATTCAGGGTACTAAACGGGTCCTTAGGCTGTGTTTGGCTTAATAGAGGGAAGTGGAAGGGAGGGATTTTAATGAAGGGGAGGGGAGGGGAGAGTTTAAGAAGGGTTTTCTTTTACCTTATTTGAATTGACAAAAAGAGATGGGAGGGGAGGGGAGGGGAGGGGAAATATTTTTATATGGACAAATTTGCCCTTATTTCATTTAATTTGTATTTTATAACTTTCTACTATATTTAATAAAATATAATTATAAAAGGCATTTAATACACAAAATTATAATTTTATAATTATAAAAATTACATAAATATAATTATAATTGACATTTACTATATAAAATTATAATTTTGAAATTAAATAATGAGAAGAATATTGTGGAAATATTTTAAAATAGTATGGACATATTAGTCAATATAAGACCAAATATTAACATTTCCCTCCAAATTCCTCCAATTTTGGAGGGGACAGTTCGGAAGAGAGGGGAGGGAGAATTTTAGAAAATTTGCCTTCAATTCTTAAAAATTTTAGCTATCCAAATAAGGAGAGATGAACAAAATCTCCCCACTCTACCCCCTCACCTCCCCTCCCATGGTACCAAACAGACACTCAATGAATAATGAGCAATATTCAACGGGGAGGAAGAAGTGCAGGTCACATGTGAAGTGATATGTGAAAAGTGGAGGAGAGGAAAGTTGGATGGGAAGGGAGAGAGGTACTGCTGAGAAAAGATAATTAAATGACGGATAGGAAAGTAAAATTATCAAATTTTAAAATTTTATTTTAGAATATCCAACCTAATTTAGAATTTTTTGAATTTAATGATTTAATTTAAAATTTAGATAATTTAACTATCTTTTAAATGGATTTTTTCTTTTTTCGTTGTTTTTTCATTTTTTTTGATACATTTGTTTTTTCATTTAATTTTCACATTGGATCCCCATATTTATGGATTCATATGTTGTCAAAAAAAAAAAAAAGTGACCCAGTCTAAGTTTTTCAAAAAGAAAAGAAAAGAAAAGACGCCCTCAATATGCAGATTTTTATTTTTCTTGAACCAGTCTTAATCTAAAAATGTAATAAGCAAAGTTATGAACTCAAGTGGCAATGGAGAAATAAAAAATGATAGATGGTCACATATTCAAACCCCATGATATAATTAAGGGAAAAATGAAAAACAAAAAAAATAAAACAAAAACAAAAGCAACGAAGTTAAATTACCATTCTGCATTGCCATTCATAAATCTTTTCGGCTCATGATGTTTTAGTTGCCAGTGTCAGGTAGGAGATAGCGTGAGAAGAGTTGCACAATATATTACTCCTCTCATATTTATTAAACCTATTTATCTAATTTAGGAAGATTAAAAAGGCTAGATAAATAACTTATAATAACATATATAACATGATCTGTTCAAAATATTTTCATGTATCATTAGATTATATAGTACTGTATAAGTTAGGCAAATTAATTTTAAAAAAAATGATAAATATAAGAAATAAAATGAAAAAAATACTTATTTTTAAGACCAAAACTCCGCCCACCAAACTAGACCTTATATTTAAAATTAGAGGGATAAATAATATATTCTATTATAATCTTTTGACATTACACTACAAACTAAGTTATACATTTAGGATATGAGGTAATATTTGTAAGTGTTTATATTATTGTTAGTCTTTATAGTTTGACCAAATTTTGATTTAATCTTTGTAGTTTCAAATCGTGGGTTTGGTCCTTGTAGTTTTATAATGATACAGTTTGAGTGTTAAACATAGCAATGGTGTTCAAAACCCGAGATGGGACCAAGATACCCTAATCTTGATTCATGGTCCCGATTTTTAGCTGGGATGCAATTTGCATCTCGATCCCAGTAATAACTGGATGAGACGAGAAATCCCGGTTTATTTTTTAAAAACATAATCAACTTAGAAAATATTATTATATTATTTAATTTTCCATATTTTATGGTTTAAAGTGATCATTTAAGAAATAATAAGGTCATGATAATTATATAAATTGATCTAGAGTTGAATAATAACATTCATCATCATCATCATCATCATACAATATATGGTTAGGATTAGTACCACCATATATGCGGTTTAAATCCAACTAAAAATATGATACACATCTTTTAAAAGAATAACTTAATTTATAAGGTAAATAATCTAAAAATCAAAAGATAACTTAATTTATGAGATAACTATTTAGAAAAAAAACAGGACGGGAATTAGGACCGGGATCACCCTTGAGATCTTAGTTCCCATCCTGATCCTAGATCCAATATGCCCTAGTCCCAAGTGGTCCCTATCTCAATCCCGAATGGCATAAGAGATTCCAGATCCGAGACACTTTGAACACCCCTAAAATATACTAACAAAAATCGAAATTCATTAAAAGTATATAGACTAAAGCCAAAACTTATCTAACCCCTATAATTTTATTGAGTTTTAATTTTGATTCATATACTTTTAACAAGTTTTGATTTTGACCGCCATAATTAAGATTTACTCAAACCAAGTCTTCATAATTTTAAAATTATAAAAACTACGACTAAAATTCAATTAAACTCTAATAAAAAAACCAATGCTATTAACCTGCCTATTGATTATATTATCTGTTGGATTTAGTCGACAACATTTTGATGCAAGACTTGATTAATTTGTTCTCTTCATGTTCTATTGTTCTGTCATTGGTCCTGACCGATCACGAAAAATTACGGGAAAAAAAATATTTAATTTCAAAACCATCAGTTAACAAATTAACTAGTTCGTTTGAGTCAGCCACATGCCTCGTCAGGCTGATACAAACTCATAATAGACCCAGAAAAAGTTTAAATAAAGGTTATTGATACGGACCAGTTATTAATTTGAATGAGGGGAAAAAATGATATTGGACATTTCGATCACATGGGTGCACATGTAATCCAGACTTTCATTTGCATACATATGTCCGTAGTTCGGACAATGCCACAATGGAATGAACCAGCATAAGTTAAAATGGAGAAAAGTCCCATTCAAATATTCAGCAGGAAATATAAAAAATTAAAAATATTAAACAAGTTAAACTAACACCATTTTAGAACATAAAACCAGACGACCTCCTGCTTTTTTCTTTTTCTCTTGCCTATTTTGCATAGTTTCAAAATATTATACCCACCTGTTTGTGAAGTGCTAAAATGTAGTCATTCAATTAATTAATGGAAAAAATCTCCTATTTGAAAATTTTATTGGTGAAAATAACCTATACACAAAATTTGCAAAGCACCAGTATTATCTATGTATAAAAATTTATATTGTATCCTCACCAATAAAATTTTCAATCCAGGACTTTTCCACAATTCAACCCCAAATAACAAGAACTGAACTATTTAAAATATAAATAGAAACTATGCATTTCCAACTCCATTCTACATACGCCAATGAAAAGCGAGCAGAGACATTTAGAAATCAGTAAAAAAAGAAGATTGGAACGGATACGAGAAGAGAGCAACATGGATAATCAGATTTTCACCATCCCCTTCCTCTTCCTCTCCCCCTCCCCCTCCCCCTCCCCCTACCGCTACCCCTTCCTCTTCCCCTTCCTCCTCCATATCCCATGTGATGGCTGCTGTCATCTCTTTCATAATTAAACATACTCATTCTAATATCTTCTGCATTAGCTTCATGATGATAGCCCCTCTGTACCTAAACAAGTTGCACAATGGACATTGGAAGAAGCATAGCAAAAGTGAAGAGAAGAAAGTGAAGGATATTCAAGATAATGTAACAAAATTAGGGGCAAACGCTGACCTGAGAATCCTCCACGTTCAATTGATTCTGAAGCTGGCAAGCTAGATTTTCATCTTGACTAGTATCAGGAATATTCTGTGTCATAGGATGCTTTGCCTGAAGTTTTCTATTTTCATATTCTTCCAGAGTAAGGACAGTTGAATCTTCTTGCTTTTCCTTGCCCCTGCGTCTCCAACCCTTGCGGGGATGATGCTCCTGACTTGGTTGACTCAGTTTCTGAAGTAATTTCTGGGAAGCTGCTTGATTTTGAATTGGAACAGATTCCACAACTAAATGAAAGAAGATGAATGAGATCACAGTCTTTACAACAGGAGAAGAGAATTATATAAAAAAATAATAATCAAGTAACCAAAAGGAGAGGGGAGGGGGGGACCAAAGCCAATCCCACACGAGTTAGAAAGTAACACTTTAGCAATTTATATAATTTGAAGTATGCCTGTAAGGGAAAATTCTGGGCTAGACATTGCTCTACATGAGTGTGGGTGGCATGAGTAAGAGTAAGATCTGTTCGATATGTAAGTGGTCTAGTGACCTGATGTAATTCAGTGAAAGAGTGTGGGTGACTTTGGAAGAGGTATTTATGTATCCCACAAATCACGTACTTGTGAAGGACTGGACTGGAAAAAATGAAAAATGACCAATATCACCCCCACCCCAATTATATGTATATGTGCGCACACTACTTCTATCTCAGGAGTTTCCTTTGAAGATAGGGCAATCTCTTTCTTCCTTTAGACCGTGACTGATTGTTTGTCTGCGAAGTTCGTGAGCTAGGACAGTTCCTTCTCCCCATGAAACTCGCTTTGCCATTCATAGTTTTGTCCCTGTGATCTCTACAGACTGGGAGAAAGAATACATGAGATGCAGCAAGCCATGACATAAGCCCCTTAGCCTTTGTTGAATGAATTCCTTACCCTTCCATGCTCTTACCTGGAAACAGGGCTTTCAGAGCTTTCTTTCAAGCTTAATGGAGTAAGCTATGTCTCCCATAGATAGACCATAATCCTTTCATATGCTATTCTTGATCCAATCTTCCAGGAAGATCAAACCCCGAATAATCATGCATAATTTGAATCAATAACAAATGAAAAGGGATTGAATCCAGAAGCTTAAGTTAGCCAGCAAGCCTTTGGCATTTCATATAATCAAAAGTATGCTTATAATTCAATTTTTACAGCTGTTTCGAATCATTTGCATAATTGTCTGATGAACATTTCAAAGTTAGCTAGTAAGCCTTTGGCATTGCATATAAAGTATGCTTATAATTCTATTTTTACATCTGTTAGAATCATTTGAGTAATTGTCTGATGAACATTTCATTGTCAATGACTTGATAACCAGATGGAAGCCAAGAGAAGCAGGAAGTCTCATGGCATTAAATCTACCAACTAGAAGTAGCAATATGCATGTAAACCACAAACCTCACTCCATGCACCAATATATCAACTCTACCAAGTCAATCTAAAGAAATGACTTCATGGACTGGTTTAGTGCTTGCAGCCTTCAAAAGCAACTTTTTAATCGTGATTTACGGTATACGAGGCAAGTATGTGAGAGAAATTTTGTCTCGATTTACATGAATAAGCACTTTTAAGAATTCTAAAAGTGATCCCAAACAAGCAATTAGATTGAGTTCAGCTTCTTGATAGGAGTTTACTGAGAAAAAAATCACATTGGATAAACGAATAGACCGAAAATAAAATACAGTGAAAAGTTGCAGGATTTTATGGCGACGATTTTCTATGGACCTTTCACTGTTTTCATCATGTCTTAGTGTGTGTTTGGAATTAGCATTTGAGAATAGCTTTTACGATTTACGAAGTAAGTATGTGAGAGGAGTTTTATCTCGATTTACGCAAACCATGGTTTTGTGTGTTTCCAAACACACTTTTAATTTTTTCATCCTGTTCAATCCACTGCCAACAACCAAACCCCAAGCTCTAAACTATATCTCTTTTTTTTTTTTATCCTGCTCATTTTGAGTACTCTCATTTGTTAGTGAAAGTGTACCCATCAACCTGAAAGATTCTTGGTTCCTAAGCAATGTCGTTAAGAATGTTTCAGGGTATAATTAAGGCAATGTCATATTATAAATCAATAGGATTATACTACATTTTGAGTGTTTTCCTATTCCAGATTTAGTTATTATTATGGTAAATTCAATTCTCCTTAATGTTAACTCACTTTTCTGAATATAAGAAGAGTTAGTCTTGTAAGTTCCCACAAACCACGGTGAATTCGAAAGCAAAATACAATCATCTCAGAATTGATTAAAAACTTAAAATTAACTCCTGAATAATGGGAGAATGACATTTGGGTCTTTTTGTAAGGGAATAATTAACGTTAGGTTCCTTTAAAATAAGTTGTCCATACAGTATATCATAGCTGTTGATCTCATAAGGGTCATTGTTTCAAGAAACCAAGGAGTAATGCCCTTGCAAGGGACTCAAATCGCATTCTCCTGTGAATAATTATCTACCCAACATAAGCACAATGTTAATTAACTCTACAACACCTTATCTTTGTATAGCATTTAAGATAGTCATTCATTCTTATTAGAAGTTTTTTTTCATCTACTGAGCCTATTTTAAACAAGTTAAATACTAGAGACACTATTGTACATTTTTCCTATCTCAAAAGTTTATTAGTGTAAATTCTCTTATACCTAGAGCCTCTAAATATGGGTTCTCATAACTTCTAAATGCATCAAGGTTCCT
This sequence comes from Albizia julibrissin, assembly GCA_037074505.1. Classification (NCBI taxonomy): domain Eukaryota; kingdom Viridiplantae; phylum Streptophyta; class Magnoliopsida; order Fabales; family Fabaceae; genus Albizia; species Albizia julibrissin. The sequence continues at coordinate 21,472,424 of CM073482.1, forward strand.
CTCAAAGAGAAGAATGAATTATCCATGTTTCTCTGATAAACTGACATTTCTTTGGTGGATTCTCCTTGGACCAAAAATTCTCTCTAATGTCCATATTTCCTTTCACAGAAAAAATATATTAACTCCAAGTAACACAACTATTCTCAATCAATAGGATTTAATACCCATCTGCAACCCCATCCATAAACTGCCTTTCTGCAAAGCTGCTTCCAACACTCTTCCTAGGGGATTTATGAGTTGCAACCCAATTAGTAACATATGAACTATATTATGAAAACACTCCTTTCAGTTCATAAGCATGAGCAATAGAGATCAATATTTAATGATATCAATTCCAGATGAGTCTTAAGATTTGCAAACCGTAACAATAGAAAGTAATCAGCGAAAAGATTGAGAGAAAAGCAGCACCTTCTTTTGGTCTTGTCCCTGAACTGCTCGGCTTTTCTTCATCTGTTTTTGAAGGCAATCCAGATTTCTGATTTACATCCACGCTATCTGATTTCTGACCAGGGTACTGCTGGCTACCAGCTGACCCCATCCCAGATTTGCCAGCCACAGCAATAGGTTTACTGGCCCTAAAGATAGAATCTCCATAACCTGCACGAGATCACATTCATTGTCAGCTCTATCCAGCTAGTCATGTTTTGTTGCATGCAATCCATTGGGAAGGCACACAATTTTTAAACAAAAAACAGCAGCTACTTTACTTTTTGTAAAAGGATGAGCAAGGGCAATAAACAACCCAGATTTTTAATTTTGTACTCTAATCTATTTGTATTTTCAATTTAGCTAGCATCAAGTGGCCATCTTCAACAGCTGGGAGACTGGCAGTTAGACGCCAAAGGTCTAGACCTTGTGAAGAATTGTAGCATTTATAAGCATTTTCACAATGGCATCTTTCAAATTGGACATGCAACTTTTGTGTCATTTTTTTAAACTTATAAAAAATGATTGTTTTCAAATTGGACAGCATAGATTTAATATAGGCTTGAATAGCGTTTTTTATTCGATGAGGCTTCCCATTGGACAGGAAAGCTGTGATAGGTGATTGTCAAAATGCAGAGAAAAAATGTGAAGACTTTTTAGGTAAAGCTCCACCATTAAGGATGAATGTAGGAAAAGATAAAGAGAAGTGTAGCACAAATGTAAGCTTGATTTGGCTCAGAAAAAATTTCATGATGGTGGAAGTCAATGCTGAGGGCTCTGCCCTAGTACCACATGCAAGGGTTTCCTTGCTCTATGTACTTGGATGATGTGTTTTTTTAGCTTGTCCAGGTACAAGGTGTTAATAGGCTTTCTTCCCTTAATTTCTTGATGTTGGATGGGTTGTTTTTTAAGCTTGTCCAGGTACAATGATTGACCATGTTAATTTCCTTGTGGAAGTATCCCTTAATTTCTTTTAGCTTTACTCTCATAGAAAAGGAAGAGCACAAAAACCAACGGGCTTTCAAGCAGAACTGACCTGAGGAAGATCCAACATGAAGCTTCACAAATTGAGGAGGTCGGTCTGCATCACTTTCCTCGAGCTTCCTCAAAGATGATCGAGAGAACCCTGAATATTTTTTGTTCATCTGCCATTCTTCATAAAGCGGTTGAACAACACCTCCTAATATAGTCAATACTTGAGAATTTAAACAAACTATACCACTACGAATCACAGTTTTATCTTCCAAACGAATCTGTCAAACAGAACATGAGAGCAATATCAATTAATTAGGAGTGATAATAATCAAGAACATGCAAACAATAAGGATACATGCAACAAACAAACACATAAAAGAGAAAAAAAGAGAGATCAACAGATCAAGCATAAACTGTAGAACAAACCTAGGAAATATAACTGTACCATTAAAACAAATATTTAGTCTACAGATAATTAACAAATATTAACTGTATCAATTAAAATATTCAAATAATGTCTTAAGCTGCCACGTTGGGATTTCTCCGGGCTTTGACATGATCCGAGGGGGAACTCTTCTTTGAGGAAGAGTTCCTCTTCAACTGGGATTGGTCTTGAAAATAATAAGAAATCTATAAATTCCAGTCAGATGAAAAAAGTTGCCTAATCATGATTTTCCTACCCTACCCTTTTTGGCAGGCCTTTTGCCGCTCAAAGAGTATTTGTAGGATTGTGTTTTAGACCTATTATTGATAAAAGGGCATTTTGGGAATTGCGTTTTAGACCTATTATAGATAGAAGGGCATTTTGAGGATTGTGTGAGTTGCCTTTTGACTTATATTGCAGTTGGTGCATCTTGGGGCAGGGTGAGATGGATTTTGTAATTTGAGTGTGATGAGAGCTCTGACCTCTCCAAAGCCAGAACCTTTTATGCCTTTTGTGTGAGCTACCTATTGTTGTAACTTCAGTTCTTGGGGGGAAGAATTATTGTGATTTAATTCAGTTTCAGTTTGCTTCTTCCTACTGTTTCTTTTCAATTTTGCTAGGTTATATTAATATGCCTTGGTAGCAAGAGTGTGATCGACTCTAGTGTTTCATACTTTCTTATACTTGGAATTTTTTGAGCCATTATTTCCATTAGTTTTCATCCAGCGAGCATTCATTAGATTCCTAGTTCCAATATCATAATTATCTATCTCTATATTATTATCATTCTTGTTTCTTTGCTTTCGTATTTCACTAACTAATTCATAATTTTTGGGTTTTCTAGAACAACTTCCTATTGGGTCCACATTATATTCGCATTAGAGCCTGGATGCTAAGATCAGGTTCCATCTTTGCTTCCCTTTTTCGCTAACCAATTCATAATTTCTAGGTTTTCTAGGACAAGTTCCTATTGGATCCACATCAAGGAACCTTATAACATTTATAGTATACAAGACATTTTAACACTACTTCCCTCAAGAAATAATGAAAAATATCATCAACTTCAAGCTTGACAATACAACTCAAAGCACAAAATACCCATATTCACCTGAATCTTATTACTAATATTGTCCATTGCCAGGCAATAATCAGTGACTTGACAAAACCAATAATTTCAGATTTTCTTTTCCAAATAATGACTGCGTTATAGCACGTAGCTACAAACCATAATCCAGAATTTCCCAGCTTAAACTGAAAGAGCAACAAATACAACGGAATCTCTAAAGCTTTCAATTGCAAGAGCCCATAAATTTGCAGGATCCTCATAGAATCTCAAGCATTCCAATGGTTCTAAGCAGAGCTAAGAATCATTCAAGCAATATTCCCCAAAGACCTCAACTACCATGGGGACAATTCCTCCACCCATAGCATAGAGAAAAAGAGAAGTGCTAGGGACCAAGCTACCTTTCTTTAACATCAATACTCTCAAATGACTTAAACAACATCACTAAAACCGGAGGAGCTTTAAATTCTGGCTATTGCCTCTTCTACAAGCTACTCATTCCACCAAACATGAGCTTTTCTCAATCATCATACGTGCTTTTATTGCCAAAAGCAAGCCTAACTTCAGATTCAATTCCATTTATCATGGTTAAAAATTAAAATACTCACAATTTCAGATTTCATATCAAACTAAACAACCATTGTAAGATTTTCTACATAAACAAAATTTCAATTTTGCCCAGGGCAAAGATCAGAAGATTTATCAACCAAGTATGATTCAATGGGCTGAATTCAAGTTATCGACTATAGCCAAACATTTGGAACCACACAAAAATATTGAATTACCCCAACAATAGACAACATGCTTAGAATTACAATCCCAATATATGCCCTATGGTACTTGTATAATTCCCTTGCCTTAACTCACATTCACAATATGTGTAGGGCAGCCACCCTGATTAAGCCCATACATGTCTAATTAAAGCAAAAAATACTTGCTACATCACACACCCTCTCTCCTAACTCTAATCTACTAGGAAAAGTAAGTATAAAAAGAATTTCAGTACCTTAGTGCCAGGAACAACATTATCAGGTATAAGTGGGATGTGAGAATATTCTATGGCAGTTACGTCAGAGTGCCCATCCGTGAGACCTAATCGAAGAAGACGCCGATCACCTGAGCTTCTTGAAAATTCATCCACACTGCTTCTAGAAATGTCCCTTACTGAAGATATCTGCTCAAATGAACCAAAACCAAAAAGTCATGATGTATAGAGAGAAAGTTAACTCAAGCAGTTCAGAAGTTATAAGATTCAGGAAAACCAGTTCCCACTGCACTCAGCTAATTGTATGGGAATAAATTATAACAAAAGCATGAGCCAAAAAAATGGAAATATTATACCTGTGGTCTTTATTGTTTCAACTAATTTTTTATTTAGTCCAAATAATTTATTACATTGTAATTAAATCTCCTAGTTTAAAAAATTATTAGTGTAGTCCCTCATCATATTTTTGTTAATATTTTATTAAATATATGATTAATTTAGCTTCGTTGTCCATACTTTGTCTCTTTTGTAAGTATAAATCGTATATATTTGGAATTTGGAGTAGCATGACAATAAATAGTTTTTCATTATTCAATCAATAAAATTAAACAAAATATTGAAAATTTAAAAAGCAAGAACTAAGTTAAAAAGCTTGTAACCTATACGACCTCAATAAAAAGTTTTCAAATCATAAGAATAAAACTAAATTAAAAGTGAGGGAAACTATGATCAGAAGTATAATTTACCATTTAAAAGAAATGCAACTAAATAACCGTAATTAGGAATTCGGAGCAACATCAATCCATAACTTTCATCCATTAGTAAATCCACAAAGTATCTAAAAAGCACGAAATCCCAGAATATGATTCGTCCACGATACGAAAGCAAACAGATAGAGTTCAACAGAAAGAAGAAATAAGGGTAATAATTTGCCTGTAGGACTTTGGGGCCCTGAAGATAAGAAGACTTGCGAAGAAGAGAAGGGTCAGGCAAGGACTGGCCTCCGATTGATCGAAGGTCCAAATTCAATAGCTCCGACTCCACAGAATCAACCACCTCTGTTGCATCAATGGCTAGAGCGTAGTGAATGGTGATCGTAGCCTTTACTTGCTGCAAGTCTCCGAAACACCATCCTCTTGTTCTTAGGGTTTCCAACACCACTTCTGAGTCCTCCGATGCATTCGAAGTCGTCTCCATTTTTTAGCGCCACAGTTGAATGAAATTAGAAAGATAATCAAAGTAGAAACCATCGAGGAAATTCAAGTTCCTCTCATTTGGACCAACTGAATGTAATTGGGCCAATATCTAAGATATGCAATTCCTCATATGTGGGCTAACTTCTTGTAATTGGGCCTAGTGCGTTGAGTACGCGGCCCATTATTTTCTTCTCCCCGGTTTAGTTTGTTCTCAAGTCCTAGTTGTTCTAGATGGAGCATTATTTTAGGTTAGGACAATAGAAGATTATGCATCATGTTCATGGCACAAGAATTAATTAATTTAGATAGACTTCGAAAATAAAATAAGTTAGTTTGAACAAATGTGACATTATCTCCTTAAAATACACATGTGTGACATTAAAATATATATCAGTTTATAAATTAAGAGCTTATTTGGTTCAACAACATTACATACCTACAATGATAATCATGATTGCATTACCAAGATAAAAGTATTTGGTTTCTCTTTAGCATGATAATATGGTTTATCATGGTAATAATGATTACCAAAAAATTGGTAATCCTCATTCCTACGCATTACCACCCCATTGTATGATTGAAAAAGTCCAATTTACCATTTATTTTCATTTATCTTTATTTTCACTTGTCTCATTTCACCTGTCACACCATGCCACAACCTCCTCATCCTCCTCCACCATCGTCGTTAACACTTTGCAGCCGCCACCGCTAACTCCACCATTGTGGTCGCCGCCACTACCTCCTCCTCCTCCTCCACTACTGTCGTCACCAACACACGCCACCGCTGTCATCTCCACCATTGTGCCCGCCGCCACTACCTCTTCCTCCACCGCTGCCCCCGCCACCTCCACCTCTATCTCCTCCTCCTCTACCACCATCATTGCCAACCCCCGCCCCCACTGCTACTACTACCTCCTCCTTTACCGCCCTCACCGCCACCTCTATCGTTGCCATCGTCGCCACCACTATCTCCTCCTCCTCCACCACCGCCATCGCCGCTACCTCTACCATTGTCGCCGTTACCACCATTACCTCATCCTCCTCTACCGCAATCGCCACCAGCCCTCGCTGCCACCACCTCCACCGATGCCACCACCACCACCACCACTTCCTCCTCCATTATTGTAGCTGTCACCACTTGCCATCACCTCCACTATCACCTCCATCGATGAGTAGAGCTGGGAAAAAGGGTCGGCCTATCCTTATAGGGCCGACCCTTCATGGGCTCCTTTAGGCCTGACTAAATAAAAATAATCATTTCTGGAAACCCGGCCCGTGAGCATAAGAGTTAGGGTTGGCCCTTTAAGGCCGAAGCTATTTTAATAATTTTTATATTTTTTTTTCTTAAAAAATTATAACAATAAAAGTCTTAATTTAAAACATAAATGTTGTCAAAATTAGGGTGTAAACAGTACGCATCATGCAAAATAAACACAGTAATTAAGTCATAAACAAAGGTAAGCTATTATCCACATAACACAATTATAAACAATTAATTAGAAGACTTAAAAAAATTAAAAATACTTCTTATAAATATGTCTTGAAAAGTATAAGTAGTCAAAAAAATAAACAACACAATATATAAATAAAAAATAACTAGAAAATAAGTCAATAAATACAAAATTGGTAAGAATACTTATGAAATAAGAAATATCTTTTATAATTTTTTTAATTTGTAGGATTTTTAATACAAGATATTCTTATAAAAATTAATTCTAAAAAAGATAATAACAATTAAATATTTGCAACATCATTAATAAAGTATAAAAAATAAATAATATTATTATCATATAAATAATTTTAAAAAATAAAAAATATATGCAAGGGGCTTAAAAGGGTTAGCCCTTTTAGGCCCGCTTTCACTTTTGATGCAAAAATTTTAAACATGGCCCTTGCAAATTTAGAGCCTAAACAGGCCGGCTCGTTTTCTTGGCTCTATCGAAGAGATAGCTTGATGGTTATTATGAGGCAACACAATGACTCTTAACTATTTTTTTTACAAAAATTATATTAAAGTTAAAATAGACTTTGTGTGATATATTAATTTTAAATAATTATTCAAAAAGTAAATCATTACACCTTACTTAAAAATCAAATCAAACACTAGCCTTGCACTACATTACCATTGCATCGCATTACGCTGCACTGCAGGGTATAATGAGATCGAACCAAGCGGGCCCTAAATAAATTAGTTTAGGAAAAATGATAAATTTAAGAGATAAAATAAATTAAAATTTTCTATTTAATACTAAATCTATCCTTCAAACTAGCTCTTATATCAGAGAACAAAGGGAATATAAATTATTTAAATTATGTTTTTTGCCAAACATTTAAACTATATTTGAGCAATGACAATCTTAATTAATCTTTTTAAAGGTGAATCCATTCCTTTTTCATTTTAGTGTCAACAAGGGTTAGGTTTAGTGGACTGGGCTAGTTCCTCACAACGTGACGAACGAAGGTTTAAATCCTTGCTAGGAGCGGTATCCATACTTAGTATCCACAATATCTCGAATAGAATTGCCTCCAATAGGAAGATATCTGTACCTAAAAAAACCAATCAAAATTCATTAAAGTCAAATACGAATCTCTAACTTTTATAATTTAATTCATCTAATAAAATTCTGTACGCCATAATAATTTGATTATTTTTAAGTATTACAAGTGCAGTACTGTGAGAGGTTACATGGCAAGAAAGGATGTGGGTGAGTCCAAGACAATTTCAAGATTAAGAGTAAGATTAGCGTTAGTAATACGAGTTTAAGCCGTGGGCCAAACCCTGTCCAACCCAAAAAATTTGGTGGGTTTGGTTCTGAAAAATGAGACCGTTTTGATGCAGTTCTTTTTAGCCCTATAATGGGTTGGCCCTTTTTAAAAAAAAATATGTAAAAGGCTGTATGTGTTTAACCCTCCTCTTTCACTTTGTTTTAAGATAATATTACCATTCACTTTGTTTATTATTTGTGGCAGATTTAGTTGTACAAAAAGAAAGTAATCAAGTTCAAAAAAATCTTATAGCTTCATATCATGATTCAAATTTAAACATCATTAATATCAACTAATTATTGATTGTATTGTAAGTTAATTATGGATTATGGTTTTATGTTTAGTTTGTAATCTGTGGATTTATGATGCATGCTTAATTTGTAATGTTTGAAACTTTAAATTTGATGTTTTATTATCACTTTATGATTTTTTAAAGTATTTTTAATTTTTTTATGTTTTAACTTTGTAGAAAAAAAATTAGTATATTGTTTTAAAAAGAGTTTGAAAAGTAAAAAAAAAATTAAAAAAAGAAGAAGAAAAGAAAACGGGTTGGGCGAGTTAACTCGCCAACCTAGAGGTTATGGGTTGGGTTAATCAAATGTTAACCCATATTGATACGGGTCTTTTTGACCTAAACCCATATGGTCTCAACTCATGACGAGCTAACTCAAACCTAATGAGCTGACCCATATTACCAGCTCTAAGGAAGATACAAATGGGAGCATCGTTGTGCTCTAAAACTTTTTATATATTTTTTTTCTTTTTTAGATTTGACCATAATTTTTCTCATTTCTCATTTCTAAATTTTGCGTGCTAGAAGATTCCATCATGCTATGAATTTGGTATGCGTAGAATGTTAGAACTGGCTGACACCCAAGAGGGGGGGTGAATTGGGTGGTGATAAGAAGGTATGATCTTTTTAAAATCTTTTCGCAACTTATCAAATCAATACATGCGGAAGTATAGAAACATAAGCTGATATGTAAATCATATATGCTGGAAATGTAAAAGTTTAAGGAAGAGAATATGCAAACTGTGATTTATCCTGGTTCGGTCCAATCCACGATGACCTACGTCCAGTCCCCAGGCTCCTCCTGAGATTTCCAATCCACTATCTTCTTGTTTAACCGGGCACAAGAAAAGCCTCTACAAATCTCTTATGAAGTTACTCCCCCTTACACACTGTAAGGTTTACACCCTCTTACGGTAAGTTGAGCAAAGCAATCCCAAAGTCCTTTCTCTCTTGCTTACCCGTGCAAGTCTTATGAGCAGCAACGTTCTCTCCTGCTTACACCACTGTAAGTCTTACGAGCAGCAACGTTCTCTACTGCTTGCACCTTGTAAGTCTTGCGAGCAGAAAGTACTATTAGCAATTCTCTCTACAACTTTCTCGTAAGGTAATCAACCCTCTCAAGGTCCCTCTACCTTGAGTTCAATACAAAAATATATTTGTAAGGATTTACAAACTCTCTTACAGAGTAGATAGGATACTCACTGAAGTACAATACAAATATTCACTCTCTCAAATATACATAATATAGAAGATGAAGTAGAGCAAAGAGTGGTCGGAGGTAGAAGACTTAGAATATCAGCATGTTCATGTTCTCATTGTATTGCATACCCTTCTGTGTTTGAATCCTCTCCTATTTATAGCTGAGTTGTGGAAGATGACCGTTGTAAACATCCATCCGTTAGAATCTGTTGATTCATTTGACCGTTGAACCCATTTGGATATTTTCCTGTTGTAATCCCATCTGATGCTTAGACAGACACTACTTCATCTTCGGTTGGAGTCCCATTGCTTTGCACGGTCATTGAGTGTATTTAAATATTTTCCCGTTGATCGTGCTCTGACATATGCTTCAGCGTTTCTTACAGTTTGCCCATTGGTCTGACAGATGCAATAGTATTTGTCTTCCGTTACTTATGAATTTTGCTGCCGCCCATGAATAGTTGTCGTTTGAATGGAGAGTTCAGTTACTTATCATGTGCGTGATGGTGGAGTACAGCTGTAACACACTTATGAATATAATCGTTAGGAAATATTTGTATCTCAACAGACTAATAAGAATCACTGGAAGTGTTTTCTGAAAAACAGTAATAAGACCATCGGGAGTGATCTTGTTTTCACAACTGAGTAGTAAAATGATATACCATATGATTTTGATAGCAATTTGGAGAAATAAGTAATAATAGAATTTCACTAGCAAAATCAGTTGTTCTTTATGGAAGTAATTGCAAATGAATCATAGTGTATGTAGGAAAGTGTTTACTGGAACAATAAATCATTATTGGAGAAAATACAATATCACTGGAAGTGAATATGATATCACTGGGAGTGAACTTAAAATCGTTGAAAGCTTCTGACAGTGATTACTGGTTCACTGGAAGTGATCTTGAAATTTTCATGTTTCACTCGAGTGAATTTGGAATCACTGGAAGTGAATTTGTAAATAGTGATTTCTTCTGGCAGTGATTTTGAATCCACTGGAAGTGATTTGGAACTTTTCAAACATCACTCGAGTGATTCAAGATCACTGGAAGTGATTTGGTAAACAGTAAATTATTCTTGCAGTGATTTTCAATTCACTGGAAGTGATTCAGTGAAAATGCAACATCACTCGAGTGATTGAGGATCACTGGAAGTTATTTGAAAACTTTTGTGGATCACTCGAGTGATCTGAGCTTCACTGGAAGTGATTTGCAAAACAGTGAATTTTTCTTGAAGTGAATTTTCAATCACTGGAAGTGATTTGGCGCATCACTCGAGTGATTCAGGATCACTGGAAGTGATTTGGAAAAACTGAGATATCACTCGAGTGATTTGGAGATCACTGGAAGTGAAATGCAGAAAATCTCATATCACTCGAGTGAATTCCATTTCACTGGAAGTGATATTGAGAACAGTGAAAAATTCCTGGAGTGATTCTGTCGCCACTGGAAGTGATCTGCGAAATAAGCCATATCACTCGAGTGAATTCTGGAATCACTCGAGTGATCTTCAATATCACTCGAGTGATTAAAAATCACTCGAGTGATCTGTTGTTCAGATCACTTTAGCTCTTTGTTTCGTTTCCAATCTTCAGCAAGCAGAGGTAAATTTCCAGATGCCATAACTCTTTGAATATGACTCCAAAATTTCTGTATTATATATCAATGGAAAGCTCTTGAAGTCTACTTTCATATGGAACCGGTTTCAGCTCAATAGGATCAGTGGTTTGAGAGTTATAGCCAAAATACCCAGTCTGTTCCAGAAAGTAACACTGATATGAATCCCAAATTCAAACACTGATATCTCCCTCATCTGAGCTCTTTTGATGTTGTTTCTGGTGTCCAAATGACGCATTGGGAGTCTAGTTTCATATGCAACTGGTTTGGTCTCAATTGGAGTTGTATTTTGAGAGATATGATCGAATAACCAAACCTCGCTCAGCTGGACGAAGAACAGAGCATGAAAACCACTCGAGTGATCTGTAAATCACTGCAAGTGATTTTCACTGTTCTCAGAATCACTCGAGTGATTCTCAACATCACTCAAGTGATTTCCAAAATCACTCGATTGCTACAGTGATGCTACAGTAGCTACAGTGAAAATGCTACAGTAACCGTATGCTACAGTACTGTGGCTACAGTAACCATATGCTACAGTAACCGTAGAACTTGAAACTTGCTATTTTTCATTGATTTTTGCAAGTTCTTCATTCCTCAATTTCTTTCTTCCATTGCTTGACTAATCTACAATATATGCAATATCAAATAGTTAGTCAATGTATTAGAAAAGTATACTATGCAAACTTCTGCTCTCATAATATTTGATATATATATTTGGCATCATCAAAACTAATCATATCTAACATTCTCCCCCTGTTTGATGATGGAAAATCCTTAATGAAAAATATGCTTGAATGTGAATAGACAAATTGAATGCAACATATTTTTCCATTTCTCTCCCCCTATTTGACATTAGCAAAAAGTTTGAAGTATAAAGAAGAAGGTTTCTTGGAGAAGTATTTATGAAAATACGTTTGAAATATCATTTTCTCCATTAATCAAAATAAACAGTTTATTCTCCCCTTTTTGAAAGTAATGCTATTTGAATGTGATGTAAATGAAAAATAGTTTTCACATTTTTCAAATTTGAAACAAATATGCACATTTAAAGATGTTTTCATGATCAAAGTATATTGGGAAAAAATGCATAATGTTCTCAAAATATAAAGAGATGAGTTTTAGAAATGCTCAGTTGGATTTGGCAAGTTGATGATAGATTCATGAAGTCCAGTCCATCACACTTTCTCTGTACTATTATGAGGATGTCTCCAGGATGCTCTTGAGCTTCTGTTCGATATTATTATCACATATGGCTAATGCTCTATTGTATTGGTATAGGGCTTTGAATGTTGCAGGCAATATATTTCTCTTGATTGATCATCAAAGCATATGTCCTCAAGATTGATATATTCTTCTCGTAGCATACTGAGGAATGATCTTGCATAAAGCAAATTCTCCTGCTATGACTAAAAAGCATTCTTACAAGAAGAATGGTTAGTGCAATCAAGTATCAAAAATTTCCTTTCTATAAAGTATATGCAAATTGAGATCATTGAAAAGAAAATGGATAAGTATCTCATCATCAAAACTAATCAATTGAGGGTAAATGAAAATGAGTATACTAAAATGATTTTGTCAAATAAAGGAGATAGGCTTTTAAAATATAAAACATATGTGAATGTGAAGCTCCCCCTTAATGAGTGCATGGCTTTAAGAAAAATGAGGAGTTTAAATAAGAATTCTCATGGATTTGAAGAACCATTGAGGAAACTGTGTAGAGATATAAAGCATGAAATTTTGAAGATTTAGTCCCGTTTTGAAAATGATGCATGAATAATTGGGAAGTGTTTGAAATTATTTATGAGGAAATGAAGTTGATAGTTTGCATAAGAAGGAACACTGAGTTTAAGAGAATTCTAGAGATTTTCATCGAAAGGAAGATGATGATAATTTTGAAATTGAAAGTTTGCAGAAAGAAAAACTGATATGATTTATGATTTTACCATTCACTCCAAGTTCCTTACCTCACTCGAGTGCTTGACTGAAATCACTCGAGTCTCCTACCTGTAGCCTCATTATTACTCGAGTGGTATCACTAATCACTCGAGTAACCTTCTATATCATAGTACTTCTCTTTGTTCACTCGAGTGAACTTTTACCCATCACTCGAGTGTTCTCTGTTTACCTCTATTGCTCGAAGAGAGAACAAAACATCTACAAAATAAATTTCCTCATACCTTGATGCTTCGGTTAGTATAGTAATCATCAAACATATGAACATATACAACATATATAGAAACATTATCAGTAACAAAATATTCTTTTAACTTATTGGGATTAACCATTCCCAGTTGATCTTTCGCAAGGAGTTGTGAAAATGTCTGCTGCTATTTGAAGATGAAGATGAAGATGGATCGGAATGAATAATACTTTGACATCTTTTTTTTTGAACATGATTCTCTGATTAAGTGGTGTCTCAGATTGCTTCTTTCTTTGATGTCAATATCAAGCAATGTAATTGAATTCATAGATATGTTTGCTCCATTTGCTTGGTCCACCCGTATTTCTTCAATAGCATTCTTTAGATACTTTGGTACCCAACTCCTCTTGGTTCTATAGAATAACTCTTATGCTCTTATACAAGTGAATCATATGATATTTGAGAAAAGAGTATCATAAACCAATACAGACCAAAATATAATTTTACTCAATAAATTCAAATCATTGAATCATAAAGTATAACAATCAAGTGATACCAATAGTGATAATTTTCAAAGATCAATGACAATTTATAAACACACTTTACATAGAAAATATGTCATTGATAAGATTGTCAAGCAATTCATATAAGTCAGATCAAGAGAGTAGAGAATCTATCCATAATGACCAACTTTTATGGAATGACAACTTGTGAATGAAATCAAGTTTTCAAGAATGAAATATGTAAAGTATTTCAAATCTCAAGTGCTATTTCAGACCATGACAATGCATTGTAAAATTGAGATTTCAAATATATGCAAAACTTATAGTTAAAACATGTTTACAATCGATGCTTATGATAAAGGTAGTAGAAGTCAATATATGTGTGTGTGTATATCAGAAAGCTCCATCTTAGATAGTGGGGTTAACATGTTTGAGAATTTTCCCAAGAGCAAAAGTCATATGGAAAATGAATTAGCCAAAAGGGGCTTAACTTGAGAGACATATATAAACAAAATGACTTTGCATTGATCAAGTGATAATCTTGCCTATTAGAATTGTGTCAATAAATATATGATCACCCATGGCAAGAATTTGAATACAAGACTCTAGTTACTCGAAAATAGACGAAGACAAATGTTGATGTAATTGAGTAACAAGATGAGTATAATGGATTTATAGAAGATAAAGCACGTACTTATTAGTCCAAATGACTAAAGTTTCAAAACATCATCCTAATATGTTATTCCACTATAATGGTTAATGCATTAGCATTCATTCAATGCATTAATGAACATTTATAATGCTTGGAATAACTCAACCAATAAGGATTTATGCATTAGGAACAATAATTTAACATATTGAATTCATCCTTAAGGAAATATACTCGAAACTCATATAGATAAAATTTAACTCATTGGAAAATAAGGATTGAGGAGTTCCAGCCTAGGATGAAGATCAATGATCAATATGTCAATGATGGGAAATACTCTAGATGTATTTGAAGCATTTCTGACACTTAGTACACAGAAACATTAACTTCCAATTTTTGAAAATGATGTGAATGCAAATGAGTTGTAAGTAATTTTCAAATTATGTGTATGCACTTTTATAAACAAGATGAATTGAAATCAAGACACATTTTAGATTTTACATTTCAAACTCAAATGCATACAGATATTATGCATAATTTTATTTTCAGTTCATTTAGCAATCTAAAATATTTTGAAAACCATAAATGATGATTGCTAATGATATGCAATAATGAGTAAGTATTTAGCACACAAATTGAGTTGGGAAGATGTGTACAACGATTAAGCTGAAATAAACTTACATACTAACTCGGCATACCTGGCTTGAGTGTGACTCGTAGACACTCAAGTTAGTTTCCAATTCCTAGTTTCTTTGCACTCAAGTCCTTCAAGATCACTTGAGTAACCCATGCTCATGAATCAAGCTTTTATGCAAATTTCTTTCTACAAAACTGTATAACCCATTTTGTTCTTTCGGTATCCAATCTTACTTGGATCCACTCATGGTTAGCATGTAAGAATCATAATTCACATACTCTAGCAATATATTCAGTTTGCAGAGATTGAGCATAATGAATTAAACATGATTTTATACATAAAAAATATTTTCTCTTGAAGTATGCATATATGCATAAAGTGTTAAGCTATTGAGCATTGCAATCCCTGCATGAAATTATCAAGTAGATTTTCTAATGGATGTGAAAACATAATTTCAAAATAGTTTGCAATACTCGTTACTAAGGTAGCATGATATAAACCTCAATAGATATAATAGACAATGACATAGGAGGTTTTATCATTGTGTACCTTCACTTTAAGTACTTGGAGGATTGGCTTTGCTTACCCACTGCCTCTTTCTGTTATGTTGATTCTTCATGTGTGTTCCTAAGGATGTATACAAAGCTCTCTCAAATGATGTAGACTTCAAGTGTATTTTTGTATGAGAGACCCTCCTTTTCTTGTTCCCCTCAATATGGTTGAATGGTAAGCTATAGTAGTCCTTCGTTGAGGTGGAACATATACCTTTTCTCCATTGCTTTTTTTGGTGGTTATGTTCTGTAGCTCCAGCAATGGATGCTCCAAGAGTTCTCTTTTTCGATTGTATGGACCTCTTTGTTGGTGCATGAGAGACTCTTGGCTTCTTCATTTTCTCTGCACCCTTATGTCCATTTCTTTTTGAATCATCCTGTATACGTAAAGTACTAGATGGACATATTGGTACCCACATATACTTGGGTTCTTGATTGTTAGCATTTGAATTTACATGTTCTTTCGGAACCCAAACATATTTACTTCTCACATTAGAATTCCTTCTGATATAGCATGCGTGAGAAAAATGACCAATCTTACCACAATAATTGCATATTCTAAAATGATATGCCGTATGAGATTTTATGCAAGCATTGGGTTGTTTGAGGGAAGACAATTTAAAACATCCAGTTTGCCTACAATCTTTCTTCACATATAAGTTTCTAGCATATTTGAAGCCAATTTTGCTTTTCACAGTAGAATCAACAATTGGTGTAAAAACAGTTTTATGTAAGATTTGAAACTCAGTTTTACAAAGATCATAGGAAGAATTGGAACTAGTTACCTCAAGTTTATCTTGAGCTCTAGAGGATGATTTGTCATGATCGTCTATATTGAGCTCTTTATGGGAATCCTCATCTCCTTGTCTATTCATGTTGACTATATGGAAGTGTTGTGTGATGTCTCCATCTTTATCAGTAACTTCCAATCGTTCATGTACCATAGATGCGTAACTTGTAATTTCACATGAACTGTCAACACTTTCAACTTCAACACGCTTGCTAGAAGTGTATATAGAATCAAGAGTATCCCAAATATCTTTAGCATTAGAGCAAAATCTAATTTTCTCAAAATCATTTTCGGTCACGGCATTATACAGAAACTGCATTGCTCTAATATTCAATGAAAGCATTTTCTTTTCTTTATCTGTCCAATCCTTTCTAGGCTTATGATCAAAAGCATTTGTAAAAACATTCCACATATCAAAATCATAGACTTTTATAAAACTAGTCATTCTAGCTTTCCAGAACCAAAAATCAATATCTTTCAAAAGAGGTGGAATAGTATAATCAAAACCTTCTGGAAGCACAAAATACCCAAAGTCAGCCATTGTAACTCTTAAGACGGTTAAGTCCTTTAAACAAGAGCCCAAGCTCTGATACCAAATGTTAGAACTGGCTGACACCCAAGAGGGGGGTGAATTGGGTGTGTGATAAGAAGGTATGATCTTTTTAAAATCTTTTCGCAACTTATCAAATCAATACATACGGAAGTATAGAAACATAAGCTGATATGTAAATCATATATGCTGGAAATGTAAAAGTTTAAGGAAGAGAATATGCAAACTGTGATTTATCCTGGTTCGGTCCAATCCACGATGACCTACGTCCAGTCCCCAGGCTCCTCCTGAGATTTCCAATCCACTATCTTCTTGTTTAACCCGGCACAAGAAAAGCCTCTACAAATCTCTTATGAAGTTACTCCCCCTTACACACTGTAAGGTTTACACCATCTTACGGTAAGTTGAGCAAAGCAATCCCAAAGTCCTTTCTCTCTTGCTTACCCGTGCAAGTCTTATGAGCAGCAACGTTCTCTCCTGCTTACACCACTGTAAGTCTTACGAGCAGCAACGTTCTCTACTGCTTGCACCTTGTAAGTCTTGCGAGCAGAAAGTACTATTAGCAATTCTCTCTACAACTTTCTCGTAAGGTAATCAACCCTCTCAACGTCCCTCTACCTTGAGTTCAATACAAAAATATATTTGTAAGGATTTACAAACTCTCTTACAGAGTAGATAGGATACTCACTGAAGTACAATACAAATATTCACTCTCTCAAATATACATAATATAGAAGATGAAGTAGAGCAAAGAGTGGTCGGAGGTAGAAGACTTAGAATATCAGCATGTTCATGTTCTCATTGTATTGCATACCCTTCTGTGTTTGAATCCTCTCCTATTTATAGCTGAGTTGTGGAAGATGACCGTTGTAAACATCCATCCGTTAGAATCTGTTGATTCATTTGACCGTTGAACCCATTTGGATATTTTCCTGTTGTAATCCCATCTGATGCTTAGACAGACACTACTTCATCTTCGGTTGGAGTCCCATTGCTTTGCACGGTCATTGAGTGTATTTAAATATTTTCCCGTTGATCGTGCTCTGACATATGCTTCAGCGTTTCTTACAGTTTGCCCATTGGTCTGACAGATGCAATAGTATTTGTCTTCCGTTACTTATGAATTTTGCTGCCGCCCATGAATAGTTGTCGTTTGAATGGAGAGTTCAGTTACTTATCATGTGCGTGATGGTGGAGTACAGCTGTAACACACTTATGAATATAATCGTTAGGAAATATTTGTATCTCAACAGACTAATAAGAATCACTGGAAGTGTTTTCTGAAAAACAGTAATAAGACCATCGGGAGTGATCTTGTTTTCACAACTGAGTAGTAAAATGATATACCATATGATTTTGATAGCAATTTGGAGAAATAAGTAATAATAGAATTTCACTAGCAAAATCAGTTGTTCTTTATGGAAGTAATTGCAAATGAATCATAGTGTATGTAGGAAAGTGTTTACTGGAACAATAAATCATTATTGGAGAAAATACAATATCACTGGAAGTGAATATGATATCACTGGGAGTGAACTTAAAATCGTTGAAAGCTTCTGACAGTGATTACTGGTTCACTGGAAGTGATCTTGAAATTTTCATGTTTCACTCGAGTGAATTTGGAATCACTGGAAGTGAATTTGTAAATAGTGATTTCTTCTGGCAGTGATTTTGAATCCACTGGAAGTGATTTGGAACTTTTCAAACATCACTCGAGTGATTCAAGATCACTGGAAGTGATTTGGTAAACAGTAAATTATTCTTGCAGTGATTTTCAATTCACTGGAAGTGATTCAGTGAAAATGCAACATCACTCGAGTGATTGAGGATCACTGGAAGTTATTTGAAAACTTTTGTGGATCACTCGAGTGATCTGAGCTTCACTGGAAGTGATTTGCAAAACAGTGAATTTTTCTTGAAGTGAATTTTCAATCACTGGAAGTGATTTGGCGCATCACTCGAGTGATTCAGGATCACTGGAAGTGATTTGGAAAAACTGAGATATCACTCGAGTGATTTGGAGATCACTGGAAGTGAAATGCAGAAAATCTCATATCACTCGAGTGAATTCCATTTCACTGGAAGTGATATTGAGAACAGTGAAAAATTCCTGGAGTGATTCTGTCGCCACTGGAAGTGATCTGCGAAATAAGCCATATCACTCGAGTGAATTCTGGAATCACTCGAGTGATCTTCAATATCACTCGAGTGATTAAAAATCACTCGAGTGATCTGTTGTTCAGATCACTTTAGCTCTTTGTTTCGTTTCCAATCTTCAGCAAGCAGAGGTAAATTTCCAGATGCCATAACTCTTTGAATATGACTCCAAAATTTCTGTATTATATATCAATGGAAAGCTCTTGAAGTCTACTTTCATATGGAACCGGTTTCAGCTCAATAGGATCAGTGGTTTGAGAGTTATAGCCAAAATACCCAGTCTGTTCCAGAAAGTAACACTGATATGAATCCCAAATTCAAACACTGATATCTCCCTCATCTGAGCTCTTTTGATGTTGTTTCTGGTGTCCAAATGACGCATTGGGAGTCTAGTTTCATATGCAACTGGTTTGGTCTCAATTGGAGTTGTATTTTGAGAGATATGATCGAATAACCAAACCTCGCTCAGCTGGACGAAGAACAGAGCATGAAAACCACTCGAGTGATCTGTAAATCACTGCAAGTGATTTTCACTGTTCTCAGAATCACTCGAGTGATTCTCAACATCACTCAAGTGATTTCCAAAATCACTCGATTGCTACAGTGATGCTACAGTAGCCGTAGAACTTGAAACTTGCTATTTTTCATTGATTTTTGCAAGTTCTTCATTCCTCAATTTCTTTCTTCCATTGCTTGACTAATCTACAATATATGCAATATCAAATAGTTAGTCAATGTATTAGAAAAGTATACTATGCAAACTTCTGCTCTCATAATATTTGATATATATATTTGGCATCATCAAAACTGATCATATCTAACATAGAAGGGAGAGTTGATTACCATATGCCTTCACATCATCTTCTTCTGTGTTTGTTTAACGTATACTTCATGGTCTATGTTGTTTTACTTTTTTCTAGACTTCATCCGTCTTTCATATGATTAATTCCTTTTCATTTATCACGATATTGTTTCTTTTTTAACACTTTTTAGAGTGAGATTACCCATTTGCATAAATTTATAAGGAAAATATGATCAAAGAAAAAAAGCACAATCATGCCCATATGGAGTCATATGTAGCATAAGGTCCAACATTGTAGGCTTGCGTTTGATTATCATTAGAATATGGTGGCATTGCTTCTTTTTAATAATTTTAGGGAGACATTAAGCGAAAAAAGAAAACAAAAAAAATAAAAACTTCTAGATGGTCACATGTTCTTCGCAAAAACTTTTGAGGACCAACTAACCCTTAGCCCTATTTAAAACTACAAACAATATGTTATAATTAAAAGAAGAATAATGCCCGCTTCCCCAGCATTGCCTTCTTACATTGAAAATCTTCTTACCTTCAATTGACGCACCCTCTTTGTCTGATTTCAAGGGTAATTTAAGTGAGTGTTTGCAAAACACTGAATCCCTAGTTTTAGAAGACCTTTTTTATAAGTTGAGACAAAAATCATCTCACATACTTACCTCCTATTGGGATTGGAAGGCACAGTGGAAGAAATTAAACCTTTAAATTTTTTCTCAATCCCGAACATGGATCTATCAATGGCGTTTAAATCGAGTTAGAAAGAGTTATACCTTTGTGTTTTTGCCTTTTCCAACCTCAAGAAGCCGACACCTCATATCAACTCCCTCTACCGGTATCTACACGAATAGGACCTAACATCGGCAGCGTGTTAGCGCCTCCAATGTCTCTCTAGGGTTTTTTTGCGGCTCTCTATTTCTCTTCTACTCTAGAGTTCTCTAGCCCTTCATTTTTATAAGTAATGAGGGATATATAGGATCTTCAAAATTAATCTTAATTAATTTTGAAATCCATAATATATCAATTAATATTTAATTATTTTTTTATGAGCTAATTAAATAAATTCGATTTAATTAAATATGTCCAACAGTTTTAATTTAACATATTTATTTAATCTAAATAAAGAGCCAATAGATTTAATTTATTTTTATAAATTAAATATGAGATACTATATCTCTATGTTAATTATTAAATTTCATTTTATCAAATAAAATTAAATCTGAAACTAACACTATATATATATATATATATATATATATATATATATATATATATATATATATATATATATTATTTTCCTTTTTCGAATTTTATATCATATATATAAAATCCGTTCACTCTAAATTGAACATTGTATTCATTGAATCTTAGACACATCTTATATTCAATGAATTTGGACATTATAGCTCATGTTGGACTATTCTTATGTGTGACCCTGTAAGCCCATACGAAGTTGGCAATGGGCCAGTAAATGTACTAGCCCACAAGTCGCAAGCGGCCTCTAGCAATATATTACGACTACCCAATTCATATGAGGATCGTTAACACAGTGCAACCTGTCATACAACCATGTCACATTTCTTTTGTCACATAATATTTCGGCCAAGGATGAGGCATGGATAGTGTCATCCTTTTGTTTTTGACTATTACTTTCCTGATTCATGAGTAGTTTGACTGTAGAAATGGAAATTCCTTTCCATCGTAGTATGACCATACATTTCTCAAACTCACTCATCGAGGGGCCCAGTAATATCTCTCTACTAATGTGAGGGGCAAATTCGATTTTGACCATTCGCATTCCTCTGCATGAAAACTATTAAGCTCGATTGTAGCATTTATCATCACCCGGTCAAAGGTGACTTTTGACTAGGTCAAAGCTTAGCGACTCTCATGTAGGAATCTATGATGATCTCAAGTCAAAGGGCATAGTGACATGGTAATACATGAGAGAAGCTTATGACTTGATCTATGTAGCTTTCTCACAGCGGGTCAGTCTAACACCTTGTGCTCTTACAAGTGCCTAAGACTTTGATTCGTATCTCCATACCTTATCAAAGTCATGCCGGTCTTATTTTATCTTTACTCCCGCATATATGACCGACTAGGGACATTTAGAATAATATTTATGATTTATCCAAGGATACAGTTATCACAATAAACATACAAATAATATGATAACAAAATGAAGAAATTCATTAAATAACAATGTTCAAAGTACAATGATTGGCCCTTAGGGTAAAATTTCCAACATCCTCCTACTTGTACTAGGTACACTCATTAATTTGCCTAATTCCCATTGTCTAAAGATGACACTCATGCTTTTCCTGTGCAAGCGGCTTGGTAAGAGGATCATCAATATTATCTTCTCCTGCTACTTTGCATATTTTTTTATCACCTCTATCATTGATTTCTCTGATGAGATGAAATCGCCTGAGTATATGCTTGGTCCTTTGATATGATCTAGGCTCCTTGGTCTGTGCAATAACCCCGTTGTTGTCATAGAAAAAATCTATTGGATTTGAGATGGTAGGCACCACCCCTAGTTCAATAACGAACTTTATGATCCAAACGGCTTACTTAGCTACATGCGATGCTGCTATATACTCAGCTTCTGTTGCAAAATCTGCTACAGTGCTCTGCTTGGAGCTCTTCCAGCTTACCGTACCACAATTCAAAAGGAATATATGTCTAGATTGTGATCTAAGATCATCTTGGTTAGTTTGGAAACTTGCATCTATATAACCAATTACATAGAGCTTATCATCCAGTCCGCCTTATACCAAGAATAAGTCCTTAATCCTTCTCAGGTACTTCAGGATATTCTTAACAGTAGTCCAATGACCCTCACCAAGATCTTGTTGATATCTGCTGGTCATACTTAAGGCAAACGAGACATTCGGTCAAGTACATAATATGGCATACATGATAGATCCAATGGCCGAGGCATATGGAACCTTGCTTATGCGATCTTTAATCAGGTATATTAAGACACAGATCCTTGCTGAGATGGATGCCATGAGACATGGGTATGTAACTCCTTTTTAAATCCTACATACTGAACCTATGCAGTATCTTGTCTATATATGTACTCTGACTTAGACCTATTAGCCTCTTGGATCTATCTCTATAGATCATAATCCTTATGATATAAGTGTCTTTGCCTAAGTCTTTTATCAAGAAAGACTTGTCTAACCAAAACTTGACACTCTACAAGGTAGGAATGTTATTCCTAATGAGTAGGATGTCATCTATATAAAGCACTAGAAATACAATTGTGATCCCATTAACCTTTTTGTAAACACAAGGTTCATCGATGTTTTAAATGAATCCAAACTCTTTGACTACTTCATTAAAATGATGATTCCATCTCTGAGATGCTTACTTTAATCTATAAATGGATCTTTAATACTTACATACCTTACCAAAGTCCTCTGGACGCATAAAGCCTTCAGGTTGTGTCATGTACACATCCTCAAAGAGTTTTCTATTAAGAAAGGCGGTTTTGACGTCCATCTGTCATATTTTATAGTCATAATATGTTGCAATGACAAGAAGGATTCTGATTGATTTGGCCACTGCAACTAAGAAAAAGGTTTCATCATAGTCTACACCATAAATTTGAGTGAATCCTTTTGCAACCAGTCGTTCCTTGAAGACATCTACTTTGCTATCCATATTGGTTTTCTTCTTGAAAACCCACTTGCACTTAATAGTTTTTAGACCTTCAGGTGGATCGACTTAGGTCCATACCTGATTGTCGTACATTGATTGCATTTTAAACTTCATGGCATTTAGTCATTTCTCGGAGTTTGGTCCTACTATGGCTTCTTGATAGGTTGTTAGCCTATTCTGCTCAATGAGCAACACATCACGACTTCCAATAATCAGAAATCCATATCTATTAGGCTGATGTCATGTCCTATCAAACGTTCATGGGCCTTGTGTTACTTGAGGAGGCTCAGTAACTTGTTGTGAGTCTTCTTCATTTTTCATTTGTGGTTATGTGCTATCTTGTGACTCTCAAACTTCTTCAAAATGTACCTTGCTCCCACTAGTTCTTTTAGAGATAAACTTTCTTTCTAGAAAGATACCGTTCCGGATAACAAACATTTTGTTATCGATGGGATTGTAGACATAGTATCCATTCGTTTCCTTAGGATACCCCACAAAAAGGCACTTTAAGGATTTGGTTGCTAACTTATCAAAGGCTTGTTGCTTAACATAAACCTCACATCCCCAACTTTAAGAAAAGAAAAAATATGTTTCTTCCAATCCATATCTCATATGGCGTCTTTTCAACTACCTTAGATGGAAGACGATTTAGTGTGAACGCAGCTATCTCTAGGGCATGGCCCCAAAAGGATGGTGGAAGATCTATTTAACTCATCATAGATCAAACCATATCTAATAGTGTTTGATTCCTCCGCTCAGAAACGCCATTTCATTGTGGTGTTCTTGGAGAGTCAATTGTGAGATTATCCCACAGCTCCTAAGATGGTCAATAAATTATTAGTTCAAATATTCACCACCTTGATCAGATCAAAGTGATTTAATTGTTTTGTCAAGTTGGTTTTGGACTTCATTTTGGAATGTTTTGAACATTTCAAAAGATTTAGATTTATGTTTCATTAAATAGATATATCCATATCTACTAAAGTCGTCTATAAATGTAAAGAAGTATATATAACTTCATCTGGCAGCGATATTTAGTGATCCACATACATCAGTATGTATGAGGCCCAATAAATTAATGGCCTTCTCACTATGCCTAGTAAAAGTTTCCTTTATCATTTTTCCTATTAAGCAAGATTCACATGTATCATATGATTCAAAATCAAACGAGTTAAGAAATCCATCTTGATAAAGTTTAGAAATGCATTTCTCATTTATATGGCATAGACGACAATGCCATAGGTAGGTCAGATTCAAATTATTTGACTTGATCCTTTTGGTAGTTACGTTATAGATATTTTCACTATTAGGATGTTCTAAATTTAAAATATAATGACCAGTATGCAAGTCACCATCAACATAGAAAATGTCATTACGATAAAGAGAACATTTACCATTCCCCGTACTGGAAGTATAACCTTCCTTATCTAAATAAGAAAGAGAAACAATGTTACTACTTAAAGTAGGAATATAATAGCAATTGTTCAAAACTAACAAAAGTCCACTGGGCAGAACTAATTTATAAGTGCCTACATCTAAAGTAGCAACTCTTACTCTGTTTCAAACTCATAGGTCCACTTCACCCTTCTTCAGCTTTCTACTATCCTTAAGACCCTGTACATTTGTACAAATGTGAGAATCGTATGTAGTATCTAATACCCACTAGAGGAAGTAGAAAAATGAATGTCTATAACATAAATACCTAAAGAGATAGCCCCGCTATCCTTCTTGTTATTTTTCAGATCTTTAAGGTAGAGTTGGGAATTCCTCTTCCAATGACTAGGTTCATTGCAGAAGAAGCATACTTCATCCTTTGGAGGCTTTGCCTTCTTGGCTGTAGGCTTGGTTTCGAGCCTGTATGACTCTTTAGTCTTACCACCTGAACCTTTTCCTTTCCCGTTGCCATTGCCTTTCCTTTCTGAACCATCAAAACAGTGCTAGGCCTTTTTTTTAATGTTCTGCTCAGCAATTTTGAGCATCCCATGCAGTTCAGAAATTGATTTCTCCATGTTGTAGTTCATAACAAACTGGTTATAACTTCCTGGGAGTGCGTTCAAGATCAAATATGTGGCTAACTCATGGCTCATCGGAAATCCATACCTCTCAAGGTGATCAATATAGCCTTTCATCTTTAGCATATGAGCACTAATTGATGCACCTTCAACCATCTTGCAAAAATGTAAGACCTTTGTGGTGTCATACCTTTCTTACCTTGCTTGTTGTTGGAACATTTCCTTGAGATGCACAATCATCTCATGAGCCTCCATATGTTCCAAATCCTTTTGGAGCTCTGGAACCATGGTGACAAGTATTAGGCAACCTACATCCACAGAGTCATCCTTATGCTTTGTGTAAGCATCTTTCTGAGCTCTTGGAGCATTGGCTGCAGGCTCCTCAGGAATGGGTTGATCTAGGACATATGTCTTTCTTTCCTGCTTGAGAACAATTCTCAAGTTCCTGAACCAGTCAAGAAAGTTTATCCCATTGAGTTTGTCCTTTTCAAGGACTGATTGTAGTGATAGTGTAGCAATATTACTAATCAACATTATTCTACAATTAAAATATGCAAAGCTAGTTAGTAATCTCCCACCAAGTTAACAACCTTCAATATAATAATTAGTGGGCTAAGATCTATATTTTGCTTAAACTTAAGTCCACTTTGGCAGAACGTTTAAATTCAAGTTATTTAGGTAGGTAACCTCTTTACCAATTACATCACATGTAACTCTTAGATCTTTATGTGATTCGATCATCATATGATCTGGAATGTTTAATCCCATCTAATTCCTTGAGATCCAAAACCATTTTGTTAATCTCAATTAAGTCAAAACAATAATGAATTTTGTGAGTAGTATCATTATTCACGCTTATCTCACTAAGATAACTCAAATGCAACCATTTTGGCGGTTCCTACAATTGAGCAATCGAAGTTTTGACAAGTATTCATTAATTGACGGTATTATGACTTAAGATTTGATTTGGAGGGCTTAATTAACTAGTTTTGTTTTTATGAATGCAATCATGGTTGTATCTCATACAAATAAATACATATAAATGCAAAAGTATGCATGTAATGATCTAATCAAGAGCATAATTTAAACGTGACACAACATGACTCACCTAACCTAAAATCCTCCCAAACCAATAAGAGGATTTCTCTAAATAAGAAAAAGAAATACATTGAGAGAAACTTCGTTTAAACATACGAGGGAAGTGAGATGAGAAGAGAATGTACATCGAGAATATTTAGAGGAAGGCATGGCACGCATGCCGTATTTAAATATTACAACCTTTGTAAAGACTAGAGCCATGTTGTTCACTATACCCAAATAATTTTGAAGAATAAACCACAACATGTAACAGTTCAAACAATATGAAAGAAACAATAAATGTCATGGTTAGGTTATATCGCGCTATGAACAGTTAATCACGGCGGTCATACTAGCTGGTTAAAAAAAAGGGCACACTTTCCTTTTAAAAAAATGTCTCAGTCCAGTTTAAAAAAACAAACAAGCCCAAATTTTTAAAAGAAACAACAACCCGGTTCAGGTACCATACCCAACTGGATTGCTGCGATCTATGATCTAAGGTGACGATTTCATGCAATCTTAGGGTTTGAACATGATTACGGCGATAGCCAGAAACATGATTACAGAATACGAAAACCAGAGAAATATGATTATGGTAATTAACTGATGATTTTGAAATCTAGTTTCAGATCTAATCGAAACAAAACATGTCGCATATATTCCAGTATACAAAAATGAAAAATAAAAAGTATGGCATATTCAGAATCTTCAAACAAATATATAACACTTATACAATTCTTCGAAAAGCAACTCATACAAAAGAAAAAACTCACATATATTATCTATATATCACATATATAAAACACAAACTCAACTTAAACGCACAATTGATCTGGCTCTGATGCCACTGTTAGGATTGGGAGGTACAACGGTAATTTAAAAATTGAAAAAAGTTTATCAATCCCAATTGCGGATCTGAGCCAGGTCAATTGCTCACATAAACTAGATGACTGAGCAATTAAACCCTGTATTGGATAATATATAAGTGGCATCAACATATAACAATTTATTATATTGTCATATCCTAAGGTTGTATTTCGAGCAATAATAGCATGATGGAAGGAAAGGCTAGGATTTATTATGTGTTATAGCTTACACGAAGCATATGTTGACTCATGTATAAATTCTTGGCAACGTTCCATGGTTGAACATGATGGCCATACTATTAGTGATAATTAATATACATGAACTTGATCCATTATTTAAACTCATGGCCATACTATCTTGCTATTAACATTTAGCACCTCTCTAGGGTTAACCTCATAATAACATAGTGTTTCCAGTAAACCAGGTATGAGTTTTATATCCTCAAAGGCCTCTGGTTGTCTAAGATAAACTCATATAATTCCAAATTTAAATAACAGTATCTCTATGTTATTCATGTTGTTAATTGACTAATACGGTTACAGGAAAGTAATGGTTAGAAACAGGAGGATAACACTATCTATGCCTTATCATTGACCGAAATATCGTGTGACAAAATGGACGTGATATGGTTGTATGACAGGTTGCATCGTGTTAACGATCCTCATATGAATTGGGTAGTCGTAATGTATTGCTAAAAGCCGCTTGTGACTTGTGGGCTAGTACAATTATTGGCCCACTAGGGCATAATTTCCAATACCTCGTAAATCATAAAAGCTATTCTTCAAAAGTTAATCCAAACACACTTTGGATTATCTTTTGGAGAATAGCTTTTACGATTTATAAGATAAGTATGTGAGAGGAGTTTTGTCTCGATTTGCAAAAAGTAGCTTTTGAAACCATGGTTTCAAAAGCTACCAAATACTTTAGATCTATATTTTAATATTTATCCTTCTAAATAATTACAATTTTTAATATCCTCACCAATAAATATCATTTTCTTTAGATTATTATCTATAATTTTCCTTACTAAAATCATGGAAAATGTATGCTAAAAATATAGATAATGAGTATTAAGGAAAAAAGATCAAAATAATTTTAATTTTGACCAACACAGAATAGATCTAGCAGCGTAAGGCCCTACTAGATCCCTCTTGATCTCAAGTTCAAGTCCCAGATGAAACACATATGTTAGAAGGGGTAGTTACAAACTCCAAACCGAATACTGGATAATAATATTACAAAAGAATTTTAATTTCAACTAAGGAATTAATTAAAATGAGTAATTATATAAAAATATTTTAATGAATGATAATTTTTCTGAGGTTTTTTCATATTTCTTTGCGGGGATTAAAATTCTCCAATTAAAATGCTCCTAAGTTATTTTTTTTCAATCCTCATCTTCTATATTTTGAATTTGTATTCCATGATCAACCACCACCTTCTTTGCAGGAGGTGGTCGTTGATGAATGATGAAAGGGTTTCTTTTGATCCTTGTCCTGTATTAATATTTGTGTTTTGAATCTTAACAGAATCCAGTTTCATATTAAAAAAAAAATATACATCTTATTTTCATTATTCAACTTTTCAATTTTTCAAAAGTCATCTTAAACATTTTTAGCACTTATCTATAATTTTTTCAGCATTAAAAAAAATAGACATTAGGGTTGAAACATGGAAGACAATTCTGAAAAATATGTAAGACAATTACTTAAATATTTTTTTCAAAAAAACTGATTATTGAAAATGTTGAAGATGAGTATTAAAAATATAAAAGATGAGCATTAAATATATGGAAGAAGAGTGATGAAAAAAATTTAACTCAAGAAAAATTTAATGGCTTAATTATACAAAACCTCCTGAATTTTATATCAGCTACATATAACCCCTTGGCATTTTAAAGTTTAAATTTAACCCCCTAACCTTTTATTTTTTAAACTAGTAACCCCTGTCGTTAAGTGACCATTATCTTTTTAATAGAAAATACCACATTAGATTATGAGATGATATGTAGCATCCTGTGAAATTACCAATTTCATAAAACCCACTGAACTTTGAACAATTGCAGATAACCCCCTAAACTTTGATTAGTTACAAATAACCCCCTTAGCATTTTAAAATTTAAATTTAACTCCCTTAAAATTTTGATTTATAATATTGAATCTCATGTTGTTACTTTTATCAATTTAATAAATGTATTAAATTTTCTTACTATCATTTGTCAATTAAAATAATTTTATTTTATGGAAAAATCTAAAGGAATAATATTTAAAAAATATAAAAAATAAAAATATTGTCATTTGCATAGTGTTTACTTATTTTCTTAGAATAATTGAGTATTGATAATATAAAAAAGTCATCATTTGTGTTAAATATATTCTTAGGATGATTGAACATTAATAGTTTAAATATTACATTTATGTTAGAAGATAACTTTTTCCCTCATTAATTTTTTATTAATAATGCATATTTTCCCTTGAATAAGTGGTTCAACATTTATTTCTATATTTTTTAATTATTATTCTTCTAGTTTTTTCCATATAAAAGAACTATTTTAATTGACAAAGAGTAAAAAAAAACTTATTAAATTTGTTAAAATGATAAAAGTAACAACACAGGGTTTAATGATATAAATCAAAATTTTAAGGGAGTTAAATTTAAATTTTGAAATACCAAGGGGTTATTTGTAACTGATCAAAGTTCGTAAAGGTTCTCTGCAACGATTCAGAATTCATGGGGATTTTATGAAATTGATAATTTACACAGGATGCCACATGTCATCTCATAATATGATGTGACTTTTTTCGTTAAAAAGATAACGGTCACTTAACAGCATGGGGTTGATAGTTAAAAAATGAAAAGTCAAGAATGTTAAATTTAAATTCTAGAGATTAAATGCAACTGATCAAAATTAAAAGGTTTTGTATAATTTAGTCAAATCTAATTATAGAATTTTAGTTCCTAAAAATAATGGAAAATATAGCTTAGAAAAATTTTAATTCCTAAAAAAGTCATGGTCTTCTCTTGAAATTTTAAAATTTGGGGTTCTTCACTATCATTAATATTTTTATAGATCCTCAAATATGGTTTTCCATAGCAAATTAGAGGCCCACTCAACAGAATTTTTGGGAGCTAGCGACAAAATTAGAATTGCACTGTTTTGATCTTGGGCCGAATATTATTAGAGCGATTAATCATCGGACTGGTTCTAGTGGATACTCTACGTAGAAAGAAAAAGGTATAATATAAGAATGTTATTTAAAAAATATTTTAAAGGCAAAATTGGATTAGAAATTATTTTAAGATATTGAATTTTACTAAAAAATATTTTAAGAAATCGAATACAATTATAGATTCTAATTTTTCTAAATGTAAGCACCACACTTGCCTATGGGAGGAGTGACTCTCCATTTTCTTTATTTTTTATTTCCCTTCATTTTTTTATTTTTATCGTTAGATTTACTCTGAATGGTTGAGATTCAATATGCTGTAAAAATATTATTATAATATTAAATAACAAAAAATATATATAAATAAATTTAAATCATAAAATGTGATATAACTAATTCATATCTTTATGTTTTTATTAAATTATTCTAAATACACACTTTTTATAAGATATTAAATATAAGCCGTCCAGAGTTAATATAACCGTTAGAATAAAAAAAATGAAGGGAAATGGACGATGAGAGGAAATGAAGAGACCATAATTATGCCAAGGATATTATTAATCTGATGGGGACAGCAGCTAGACGACAATGCATTCAATAGACACAGATGTGTTATCCCTAAGTTAGGTCCCCACGCCCAGCCACCCACTTTGTGAAATATAGGTATATGCGTGGGGAAAAATTACTTCTCATTTTATTAATTTAATTTTTTGTTTTAATACTCCTTAGATAAGAATTAATGAAGAGGTCGAAGCCAGCAACAATTATATCCCATGAACCCTAATCATTTAATTTATATTTTCTCCCTTCCCTCTCTTATAAAAGAGATGAATAATTAATTCTCAAGAAGAAAAAAATATATAGGTAAAGTTAGTTGGATTAAAATATAATTTTTTCCAGAAATATTATCATTTAATAATTGGTTGGTGGCTTTTAATAATTAGTGTTATTAATGAATATTTATTTTTAAATTAGAGTATACAAATTTTAATAAATAGTACAGACAAAAGATTGTTGTTAATAAGAGGATCTTATAAAAAAGTTTGGGAAAATCACATCAAGATTCTAACAAAAAAAATATTTGTAAAGTCTCCTCACTTGTGAATGATATTATTTTCACTTATTAATAGTGTTATTTTCACCTTAAATTGATAAATTATAAGACTTTTTATATATTATTTTTTTAATTACAACTTTGATGTTATTTTTCCAATAATTTTCTTATTTATCATTGATTTCTCACAACCACCCTGTCTTGACCCAAAAAACTTTTGTGATCCCTTTTTCTTCACGTTGACATATTATTGAATTGATTTTAAAAAAAATGTAAATGCAAACAAAATGTGTGGAAGCAGAAAATATATACTTGAATGGTGTGAGTGTGTGACGCCATTTGTGTTCTGTGAGATTTAAATGCGAAAGTGATAGTGGTTATATTATGTGAATTTACACACACACATGTGTGTATATATATATATATTACTAAAATACTTTCCCTCCGTCCACTTTCTTTTCCCTCTCCTCGTTCCAACTATTCTGTCGGCCTAAAAAAAGGGTGTACAGCTATTCCTTCTACTAAAAAAGAACTCACTTTTTATTAATTTATCTTATATTAATTAGGTTGATGTATTTTTTTTAAAAAAAATTTAAGAAAATATCAATTAAACTTTAAAATCTCATATAAGTGATTTGACATAAATCTGAGTTGTCAATCACATTATTCTTTCTATTAATTTCATTACTCTTATTGTTAACAAAACCAATTTAGGATTTTAAAATTCAAATGATATTTTTTAGATTTTTCCTTTTTTTATAATGTACTTACATTTTCTTTATTTATAAGTATTAGTCTATATATTCATACTATGTTAATTAGGAAAGATGTGAATGCAGGATGTACATTGTTACAAAATATAACAAAAATCATTTTTAAGGAATAAAATGATATGATGGAAAAAGATTTATTTATCAATGATATAAAAATAAACAATTATTATACTTATGATAGTCTCATTGTATCTATATATACATATATTATACATGTAATGCGGTCGGTTTTAATTTCTTTTAAATTCATGTGCTCGTGAGAGTCATGTTATCAATATAGGATGTTAGGAACCACATGGTAGGGCTATACATAGACTAGACTGGGCCGGTCAGGTCATTACCATGTGGTCTGGTCCTATTGGATGATCGGGCTCGAATGGACATTCAAGCCTAAAGACCGGTCCTTCCCGGATGTAAACCCAATCACCATTGGGTTTGGCAGACTGGACCAAATTGGACGGGGTTACGGTCTAGGTAGCCCAGTCCATAACTTTTTTTTTTCAGTAACCTAAAATTAAACCAACAAAAAGATGACCTGGACTTTATTTTAATTCCTACTCCTCATCAATATATCAAAATCCTTTAATTTGCAACACATATGAATCATATAAATATCCTGCCTTCCATATCAATATCATGATCTTGCATATCATCAATATAGATAAATATATATTTATGAGTTCATCAATATATATAGACAAATTCAATAATTCAACAATAACCTGCCATATATAACTAATAATCATGCATTAATATTAAATTCATCAATAACCTGCCCAATAACAAGCATCATCAAAATAATCAAAGGGCACACGTCTAAAGCAAAGATAAAATATTCAGATTACAATCGTAGTTCAAAGTTCAAATGACCAACCAAAGTCCAGAATTGTAAAGTTTAAAAGGTAATACCAAGTCTATGACTTAAAACAAAATATCAAAAGATAATCAACAACAAGATAATCTGATTTAAGATCCATAATTTCTCGTGGTAGAAAAATATGTCTACTTGTGCTTTTAGTCAATTTCCTCCATGGACGTAGCAGCAGCTCCAACATCAGTCACACATGAAGCATCTGTAAAAAATACAGCAACATCATATATATTTTTCAAAGGATATGTAAAGTAAAGAATCATTATATTAAAAACATTATCAGAATCTTCAAAATTGTCAAATTCACGAAGTTGTTCCACAAGTTCTGATAGTGATTGCCCAGGAATAAGTCAATTTTGGGAACAAATAAGGGCCTCAGTCATTCTAGCCGATAATCAGCTTTGATATTGATCAACTACACGACCTCCTATGCTAAAAGCATATTCAGAGGCAACAGTGGAAATTGGGATGACCAACACATCATGTGCCATATGAGAGAGGGTTTTGTATTTCATATAATTTGCTTTCCACTAAGCCAATATGTTGAAATCAGCAGAAATAGGGACATTGTCAGATGAATCAGCAGCAAGATACTTTTCCAACTCTATTTAAGAATCATTTGAACTTCTTTCTTTAATTGAGGCTAACCATTGAATTTCCGGATCATGATCCTTAATATTTCCTGCAACACTTAGTAAAAATGAAGGTGTAGTAGAAGATGAAATAATATTGGATTCAAAAGATTCACCAACAGAGGCAGAGTATTCTTCGAACATAAGATATAAACAATCCTTAACCCTATCTTTCATAGCCAAGAAAACTTTAGGGTCATGAAACAGATTCTCAAATATGTGATTAACATATGCCAATTTGTAATGAGGATCCAATATGACAGCTACTATCAACAAAGGGTTCATAATTTCTGCCTTACCCCAATATTTTTCATACTTTACATTTATATTAAGAGACATATCTACAAGGAGAGAGTATGAATTCAGCACATTCCTTTCCAATAGCTATTAAACACGTGCAATTTAATGGAAGCAAGAGTTTGAAGTCACATTAATGGAAGATGAGAATATTAATGTGATATCATAGAAAACTTTCAAGAACTTCAAGAAGACACATGCATGATTCCAATCTTCTATTGTTGGTGGGCCATCACGCTTTTTTTGTTTTTCTTCATGTGCCTCATACTCCCACTTGAAGAAATCATGTGATTCACGCCTATTACTGGAGGCCTCACACGAATCAATGATAAAGACATCATGTGCTTCAGATTCACACCTAGAGGGGGCAAAGTGTGCACAATAGTCATCATCCCCATCACTCATTCTGTCAAATACTTTTTGGAACTTTAATGTTGCCTCTAACATTAAGAATGTTGAATTCCAGCGTGTTGAGACATCTAAACAAACAAGGCTTTTTGTATCAATCCTTTCAGCATTAGCAAAGGCCTTAAACTTTACAAAACGTGCCCTGGATGAGCGAACATATTTCACAGCACTTCTTATACTTTCAAAGTTGTCTTTCAAATCTTTCAACCCTTCACAAACTATCAAGTTAAGGATATGTGCACAACACCTAAGATGCAGATAATCCCCATTACATGTCCTTCCTCTCTAACTCTTCAAACAGGATAATGATGTAGCATTTGATGAGGCATTGTCCTTCCTCTCTATGGTCTTCCTTATTGTCTCCCCTTTGTGATCCTCAATCATACAAAAATTGATGATCCTCTTATGCAGATTCCATTCAAGATCAATAAAGTAGGCTGTCAAACATAGGTAATTAAAATTCTGATTAGATGTCTAGCAGTCGGTAGTAAGACAAACCCAAGTGCACATGTCCTTAAAATCTTCTTCAAAACCTTGATCTCTCCAAGGTATAACTGCCAACAATCCTTGCCAATTGTAATTCTAGAAGGGATGGGAAATCATGGCTCCAGCGCCTTCACAAATTTCTTAAATCCAGGCTTCTCAACAATCTTGAAGGATAACTCATCACAAATTATGAACTCAGCCAAGGCTCTTTGTATGCTCTTTGTAATGTCCCAAATTTTGATCACTAAGTATCATGTAGCTATTATGGTATTTCATGATAAAATAATATGAAAAGTGGAAAAAAAAGCCAATAGAAGTCACACATAACAAAGTAGTTGTTACAGACAATAGTTGGTGTATTTCTTGATGAGACAGTCGGATTGTGTGACACTTTTAAATTAGTAAATGACCTCAAGAAATTCTGAAACCTTTCATGAAAGTACACATGATAAGATTTAATTGGATAGGTCATATGGAGTTTTTAGAGTTTTATACAAGGAGAAATGAATTTTTGAAGTTGACCCAGCGAATCCAGCGTTTTTCAGTGGCAGCATTCAAAAGTAATAATTCTGGGAATGGTGGAATTCCATATGGTTAAATATTATATTTTTTTCCTAAAAATATACTTAATAAGGGTCACATAGCCTTTGGAACCACCCCAATTGAATATCTATAAAATTAGATATGAATTTTCAAAGTTTGGTGACAATTCTACCAATTTTCTCAAATGTTACGAAAATGAGAAAAAGTACAAGGGCAAAATGGTCATGTTGACCCAAATAAATATAATCTAGAAATTTATATAAATAAATACATAAAGGATGGGCATATGGAACTCATAAAATATTACATAATAAAATATTTATTTATTTTACAATATGTGCAACAAATTGAACAAGGAGCCAATAAGCATGAGGCACATGCAACTCTGGAGAACTTTAAAAATATCTTCCATTGTCCATTTAAGAGACCATAGTTGGCCAAGACAAGAAGAGATAAAGGACAGGAAGAGAACTAGGAGGGAAGAAGAGGAAGAAGAAGAAACAAAGACTAAAAGACAAGTTCAAGGTAAGTAAGTTGAAAATTTTCTACTTATTCTTGTTCTATAGTTCTTGAACTCCCTTTCTTACCTTCCAAATCTTCTTGGAAAAACTATCTCAACAAGTTAAACTCAAGGAAAAGAGGGGGAGCGTTTCGGTTAAAGAAGAAGAAAAAGGGAAAAGCAAGGTAAGCTACAAGAAATTCTAGTATTCTTGTTAAAGACTGAGCTGTGGTGGATCTCTAGCTGGTTATTTGATAGTTTTTGACAAATCTGTAAATTTGGAATGAATAAGTGGTTGAACACATGAATTCATGAAGGAATGAAGTGTTTTAGAAATGAAACCATGACAAATTCAATTTTTCTAAAATCTTTATATGTTTAAGCCAGCACTGAATAGTAGGGTTAGAGTTGGAATTTCATGTATTTAGTGGTTCCATGATGTTTATAAGGGAAAATTGTGTAGGGTTCATGTAGAGTGCGAAGTGTAAAAAGCCCCGAATGATGAAATGACAATTTGCCCCTAAAACCCCAAGTTTGGCTGACAAGGGAAAATCTGTAATTTGAGTTGGAATTGATCTAATCTGAGGTCAAATATGGAACCTACATGTAAAAATATGTAAAATTGGCCTAAGTTGTAATTTTTGAAAAAGTACAAAAATACCGGATAAAAAGGAAATTAGATCGAGTTCTCCAGGAGCATTTTGGTAAATATATGATTTTGGGCTTAGATAACCAACTTGTAAATTTTATAATAAAGTATGAATGAGTAATAACTCATTTGCAATTACTTTGGGAATTATAGGATTCGATAATTGCCCGAGTCAGATGAAATGTTAAAGGATCGGTAGTGGCTCGGCATTGGAAAGGAGTTCAGGTAGTAACTTTATCTTTCATATACTATGTGAATATTAATTAATATGCAATGATTGTCATGATATATTCAATGTATTGTTTGTGGTGTTAAAACTCTCTGGGTGTGGATGATGAGTTAAACCACCCCATAGAACCTTTGGGGTACCATATGGCTAGGTGAACCCAGTTGAGTGACTTGATATGTATGGACATGTATTGACCTACTCTAAGATATGATATGTACTGACAGGTTAGGCATGCTCCAAGTTGTTATGTGATCACATTACATAGTTGAATTCCGTGTTGAATTCCTATGTACGAGATATGATATTGCAGATCAGGAACATATGATCATTTTGATCCGGACAAAATCATCATTTAGTTCCTGAGCATTGTCAAATAGGCTTAGGCATTTTGATTGCTACATCATGATAAATGCTACATTGCATGTTTACTTTTCGTATTTTATATGATTGATATTCTGTTACTACTGAGATTCATATGAATCCTACCCTTTCCATAAATTAAAAATTTACTCAGCTAGAAGAAATAGCTCAGAGAACAAAGTAGCGAATATTGGCAACAAAGGGCTGGTGTTGGTTCAA
Organism: Albizia julibrissin; assembly: GCA_037074505.1. Classification (NCBI taxonomy): domain Eukaryota; kingdom Viridiplantae; phylum Streptophyta; class Magnoliopsida; order Fabales; family Fabaceae; genus Albizia; species Albizia julibrissin. The sequence continues at coordinate 21,509,973 of CM073482.1, forward strand.
GAATTTCTTCATTGGTTATCTATAAATTTTCCTATGTAGTTGAATACATATAAGCCCTGTAGGTTTATCTGTAATGTAATCAAGAATATTGTAGCGGTATATTGTACTATTTCTATATGCCCATTGAACTGCGCATTAATACTTTGATAAATGTCAAAATAATGAGGGGTTTGACACTCTTCTTGTTGTACACATGTGGAACTAAGGCCCTTCCTTGTGTGGCATTTGACAAATAATTTAACATGGGTTGCTTCTTATCTTTATCTGCCTTGTTAGGGTTCTTTGGACACTTCAACAAATTCCTTTTCAAAGAAGTTGCCCCATGCTTGTTAGGTTCACAAGTATAGGTGTTGTTGTAACGCTTGCAATATGCTCTTATCTCTCCATTTGTTTCTTCTACTGATATCTTCACAAAATGGTCCCAAACTTCATATGTTTTGGGCTTGCTTCATTCTAGTTCTTTTTCTCTTTTTAGGATTTTCACCCCCAGTTACTTCAGCCTCTTGTGGTACATGAGAGGGTTCCGCTGCAGAAGTAGAAGGAACATATGTTGCTGCTGGTGGTAATAGTGGCAACCAAGGAGAAACAGGACTAGGACTAGGAGAAGGAGTTGTAGAAGGTCTAAAGCCAGTCAAGATAGGGCTATCATTAGATTGGGGAGTTTTAGAGACCCCTTTGTTAGGCATTGTTGATATAGAATCTTGCTCTTCCATTTCAAATTGACAATATACTTGCATGAAACAAAAGAAGATAGCGTATAAAATAGCACTAAATCAAATAAATGTGATCAAACATTTTATATAAAATAGCACAAAAATAAACAAAGGACATAAAATATTCTAATCTATATAAAATACAAGATAATCAGATAATACAAGAAAGTACCATGACCAAGATAATAAAATAAGGCAAGAAGCATGTGATCCAATAAACTAATGATCAAAATAAAATACTAGAAAATCCAACAATAATATCATGAGGATACTAAAGTTTGGACCACATAATAATCAAGTTCAATTCTTATAGCATAAAGTAATTTAAAATGGCCTATCGAAACAGAGACAAGGCATTGAAGGTTCAGTTGCATCTTGCAAGTTCAAACAAGTTCCCAATATGCTTTTGAATATAATAAGTTTGGCCTCATAGAAATAAAGACTAGCCATAATATGAGAATGTTATAATATGTTAATTAACATGTCATAATATAATAAGTTCCCAATACTATAATAAAATATTTTAGTGGCATCGTAGTTAGCCATAATATGTAACAAAATATTATAAACAAGTTTAAACAACCTATAGAATGTCATGAATAATTTTATAATCTACCACAAACAACTTATAGAATCTAACAATGTAATAAAATACTAAAGAATCAAACAAAAATATCATAAAGTGACGAAAAAGTGACTGACAAAAGTGACGATCTTAGTGTTGTATTTAGTGTTGACAGAAAATTGATCCACAAAATCAAATAAAACTAACAGAAAAGTGACCAACAAAAGTGACGATCTTAGTGTTGTACTTAGTGTTAACGGAAAAGTGACCGACAAAATCAAATAAAAGTGATGGAAAAGTGGCCAACAAAATCAAATAAAATACTAAAAAATAAACAAGCATAATCGGCTTACCTAATGTTGTACTTAGTGTTGACGGAAAGTGACCGACAAAAGTGACGATCTTGAAACTTTGAAGACGAGAACCCGAAGATGAACGAGGTGTTGAATAGAGTGACTACACTATGAGACGTGAAAGACAAGAGGAGGGAACTTGAAAACAACACAAGGGAGGCACATGCATTGGTGAAATAGTGCTGATGTAGTATATTAAAGCAAAGAATCGGTGGCTTGAGGAGAGAAGATGCCAAATCAAAAGGAGTTAGGGTTTGCAACAATAACGCTGACGGAGTCGATTGATGGGAGGGAAAAGAAGAGTAAAGTTGGGCTAAAACGACATCGTATTGTTCCTTTAGCCAGATATTTTGGTAACCCTGAGTCAGATATACATAATAATATAATAATTATCCAGGTAGGACCGGGCTTCCTAGTCATGTATGCTAACTCGATACCCAGTCTTACTCGGACAATGGGTCCGACCCGATCTTGCTTAAATATTATCAGGCTTTCTCTTCCTTATGTTGGGCTAGACCGGGGTGAGTTGGGTCGGGTCAAGTTCTTTGGGTTGCATGTGCAGGCCTACCAAATGGTATGATTGAGGAAAATATAATGACTCAACAGACACTTAATAATAAAATAAAGGGAGAATCCTATGTATTTATTTGTAAGGGAGAATCCTATTTAAATCTAGCCGAAATACCAAAATTTAAATTTAGTCTTCCAATTTTAACAAATTCTTGATTAGGCTGAGAGGCCTAATTAAGGACTTTTGAATGTTGTTAAATGACCACATTGCCCCCTCAGAGTCAACTCTTCTTTCCCAAATCAGCTTTGTCGACTAATTCAATTATCTCTTTACTCTCTCATTTTTAGTTATGATTATTGGTGTATTAATTAAAAACTAACGAAATTTACCCCTTGATTTAATATATGATTCAAAAATGGAATAGGCACATCAATGTTCATTAATTGACCTTTAGAAGAAAGGACAACATATTTCTTTATCTTGTACTTAAGATCAAGATCAACGTTAGAGAAATAGAACAAGTAAAATTCCCCAACCACAACATGTGAAGGTTTTTGATGAAATAGTAAAATAAATTCACACATTATATTCTTATATTTATATAACAAGTATGGGTTCCCGTGCATTGTATGATAAAGTTCATATTTATATGAAGCCTCAATAAGGTTATATGAAGTAAGTTATAGGTATGGGCACTCGTGTATGCCTTTTTTTTATAAAAAAAAATTTACTCGTATTTTTTCAAGAGCATACAATGTTAGAAGAGAAAATAAATTTCATACGGACTTTAAAATTATTTAAATTTAAATTAATATTTTTGCAATCAAGTTCAAACACCTATACATAAAGAATCATAATGCAAAAACATAATAGAAACAAATTGGAACCAAATTATGAATATAAAAAAAAAAGAGATTAGAAAATAATCATTTATTTCTTGATTAATGTATCCTAACTAAATACCCTAGTATTTATTATCAAATTGAATCCCCCGTTAACAAATTAGAACCCAATTAGGGATATAAAAAAAGAAATTAGAAGATAATTATCAATAAATTATATTTATTGATTAATAGACCCAAACTGAATATCCCCTTGTATTTATTACTAAAATAAATCCCTAACATGGAGATATCACTAGTGCATAAAAGACTTTTTACATGTGACGGAAAGGATTTTTTACACTTGACATAAAACAGGTGTAGAAAATTTAGACTTTCTACATGTGTCCTAAAGCACGTGTAGAAAGTCCATACTTTCTACACCTGACATCCCACGTCAGGTGTAGAAAGTGTGGGACTTTCTACATCTGACGTGAGATGTCACGTGTAGAAAGTCTCACTTTCTACATGTGAACTCTCACGCCAGGTGTAGAAAGTGTGGAAAGTGTGACTTTCTACACCTGACTTGAGAGGTCAAGTGTAGAAAGTCCACACTTTCTACACCTGACTTCTCACTTCAGGTGTAAAACGTCCTACTTTCTACACCTGACCTCTTATGTCAAGTGTAGAAACTCATTTTGGGAAAAAAATTACTTTTTTTATTTTTCTATAAACTCATTTACATAATAATAAACAACAAAACAACTGATAAAAAAAATTACAACAAAACTAATCTAAAATATCAAATTCCATCCAAAATATTAACAAAGCCATATGAAGTTACACAAACTTGGCCTCACTTTTACAATGAAATTTGTACAATTAAAGTCAAATCCAATACCAAACAGTGACAATAAAATTTAACATGTCCAATACCAAATAGTTATGAACATTACATGTTTAACATTACACTCACAAGTTTGTGATCTCTAAAAAATAAGTTGCCCAACGTGTGTGAATGTCATCAATGTCCTCTTCAGAAAATGCATCCGTAATGTCAAACATCTACAGATTTTAAAATAAAAAATCACATCAATTTAATAACTACAAAATGAACTTAACAAAATAAATATAATTAAATACAATTGCCTCTACAGTAAATTATGTACTACCCAAGAGGATGATGTTTAACATGTGCCTCATCACATAATATCCACAAGCCTTATTCCCCTTTTGACGACGGCACTATAGAAGAACATGCATTATATTATATGAATTATGTGAACAAGATAACTATGTTCATAGAAGGATTGAAACTATTTACCTTTGGTTGTATCCAGATAGTCTTTTTAAGCTCGTATGTATACTTTTTCTTAACCACTCTTTGGTATGTTTCCATTGCCCTGTGGAAAAAAGAAAAAAAAAAAATATATATATATATATATATATATATATATATATATATATATATATATATAACTTACATATTGCAAATAAAATGTCATTGTCAAAGTATACTTACGTGTCCATCGTTTTCTTCAAATCCTTTCCCAAATTATAATGTAATGAACATAAAAGAATGACGACATTCTGCTTTGGACATAGAACTACTAACTGCCAATGAGTACTGCAAAAAGAGGTATGAACTATATATATTCATAAAAACAAGGTATCAATTACAAACTTTTTCTTACTCGTGAACATATGGCGCTAGGTAGAACTCTTTTCCATCTTCACAGAGCCTCTACCGAAGGTATGAATCTCTTATTGTGGAAGTGTTCCTTTTTTTCTGGATGTGAATCGGGCAAAGGAATCCTAACTTGTCACCGTTTCCTGATAAAGTATAAAGGCGATGGAGGTACCTACAATAGTTAAAGCATGTTAGATTCAAAAGTTGAATAGTTAGTAATATTGTTAAAAATATACCCACATCATAAACAAGTGGACGTGTGGTATGGTAATTTGATCCTTTATTAACATCCGCACGACATCCTCCTGCTCGATATGCACGAACATGTCCCTCTTACCCACAACGTCTGGATCCATAGTCAATAGTTCAGTTGAGAAGGATCCGTCAAACGCCAGCATACACAGACGTTGAAGCGACTTCACCTGGTTTTGGGTCTGCGGTTGGGGCTGACATTATGGAACCACTTCATTGGATGGGGTAATTTGCTAAATAAACAAAAATTAATAAGAAAGAGTTAGTAATAATTATAAGTTATAAATTTCTAATATGAAAAAATTAAAACATATCAAGAAGGAAAATATTTTCATACTTCAGCATGAACTACAGCTGGAACTACCCGGACAAGTCTCTTTGGCCACCTAAGGAAAGTTTTGAAGGCTTCACCCACAATCTTCACCTCATCATTGGGAAATGGAATAGGCATATCTGGAATTTTTACCTCTCCAACCACCACTCTCACTTCGTCATCTTGCATTTGCTCGTGGTGGACAATTGGCCCAAAGTTTTGTTTTGCGCCAAGTGCCACTAAGCGTCTATCAGGGTCCTCTAAATATAACTCACAAGGTTCACTATTTTTTGGACTCCATATTCCTCTTATTTACGCCCAAGAACACAACTCCTATTTGTGCTTTGAACTGCAGGAGAACTTGTCACATGGATAGTTGTGTCCTATCGTGAGCTTAGGATGCTCATCATTTCTTCCTTCAGTTGTAACATCTGGGCGGCCGTTTGCTTCCTTTCATTCTCCAATATCAATTGCATCTGCTGCCATTCATTCATTAGTATAAGTTCCATATCTTCCTTAGTCACCATTCCTGTAGAGGCATAACGTGTATGTGCTCAAATGTAGTCTCTTATGCCTACTCCTCGTCCAATGCCCCTAACACGACCACCATGGTCTGGTGTGCCCGTAGCAACCGTCAAGATATCATTCTTTCCCTGTGGAATGAAGGTTCCCTGGGCACGTTCTAATTGAAGTTGATCCTGTAATATATGAATAACAAACATAATTAACATGTTACTATTCAACAAAGAAAATAATAAGGATTGATGCTAAGTTACTTACAATCCTTTCGGCAACCACACGTGCCTTCTCGCTCGTATACTCTCCTGTCCTCCTTCAGCGTGCAGCCCTCCATTTTTCTTCACGAGATATTGGAGATAGCGGAGATATAATAGTAGATGGATCAGACTGAGCCTCTTCTTGTCGCCTCTTCTGCTTCTCTTTCATCATTTCTTCTTTAAGCTTTTTATAACCCCCACGAGACAATCTGTGGGGGCAATCATTCTTTCTACCACTCGCTATAACTTTTTTCCTTATTATCTTTCAATAAGAAAGTAACAAATCAATAATCGAATAAATCAAATGAGAATAAAGTAACTAACTAGGTGACTAGAAACTAACCAAGGCTTTTGGTGTAGTCTTTATCCTGTAAAATTCTTTTCACGTAGCTTCATCAAGATATGTATACTCCGCACAAGGATTAGGAGGATCCTTACCCTCTTCTACCTCAACACACACAAATATTTTAGTTAGAGAGGTCTTGAAGGCCTTCCAACTCTCGGCGCAATATGATAACAATTTATCCTTCAAGGCTTGACTGGGAGGAACGTCGTAGTGAGCTATGAAGTCATTATAATAGTTAGCAACATGAATAAATGTAATCGTTCCAAAAGTTAATAGGTTCATAGTGTTGTACCGCTATAGTGTTCCAAATTTGATCCTTCACAGAGTCATCCACTTCATACCACTCCTTGACTGTTATGCTAGACTTGCTACGTGCTTGGAGGGCAACAAAGCTGATAAACTTGCTCTTATTAGGCCCGATTGGTCTCCATTACCTATCAAATTCAATTGGCATCCTCTGGTCATTCGCTCGACTTTTGGTCAATTCTTTTAGTGTCATACCACATCTACCCTTTCTTTGTCACTGAGTAGACTGGCTACTATGCCCGGAATGAGAATCATCATTATTGGGGGATCATTCTCCATGTTCCTATTTAACAATGAAATATTATAATAAAATAATGAAAACCCAAGATAGATAATCAACGAAATAAGATTACTAACTTTTAATTAAAGTTCATCAAATAGAAGCAAATATATTCTCCCATATCCCTTCATGATGGTCAGTTCTTATGGCATGTATGTCATCTACTTCATCTTCATTTAATTCAGGCAACCCTGAAGAGAAACATGGAGCCTCAGAAACATCACAATTTAATTCCTTATTATCATCATTGTCAACCACCCTTTTTCCTTGTAGAACCACGGATAAACTTTTATTTTCGGGATCAGTTATATAGAACACTTGTTTTGTGTGAACTGCTAAAATAAAGAGCTCCTCACTGTACTTTAATTTATTAAGATCAACCAATGTAAATTCATACTTATCCACTTGAACACCATTATTATCAATCCACTTGCATTTGAAAACTGGAACTCTAAATTTAGTATAATCAACCTCCCAAATCTCTTCAATAACCCCAAAATAAGTCATGGCTGCTAACTTTGGATTTTTGTCTTTTGAACTGAAAAATGCATGGATTCAGTCACCACCATAACTCTACTATTTTGCACTATACTCTTGTCATCTTGTGATTTCGTATAGAAGAAATACCCATTGACATCATATCCACTCCAACATATGACATTAAAGTTAGGACCCAATGCCAACCATTTTATAGTTAGAGAAACACTATTATTATTCATAACTTTTTTTTGAACCATTGTGGGAAAGTCTTATTATGCTCAAGCAATAACTTTTGCTCAGTCATTCGACCATTTTGTGCCCTTATAATTTCTTTGTGAATAGATATATAACCTTAAACTTTATCGGTGTTATTCAAAATGTATAAATGTGCTTGTAACACTGCATCATAATCCATATTAGTTTTTACTGTTACCCGACGTGTACCCTTACCTAATAATCTCTCCTCATGACAAGATCTAGGAGGCCCAACAGCTTCTTCGTTTGACAGGTACAAAACTCAATAGCTTCTTCGGCAATATATCTTTCAACCATGGAAGCTTTAGGCTTGTATGGATTCTTCACATACCCTTTAAGAATTTTCATGTATCTCTCAACTGGGTACATCCATCATAGATAAACAGGGCCACACAACCTTATCTCCCTCACTAAATGAATAATCAAATGTATCATGATATCAAAAAATGAAGGAAGAAAGATCATCTCAAGTTGGCACAAGATAATAGCAGCATCCTTTTCTAATTCATCCAATTTATTGGGTTCAATCACTTTGTTGCATATGGCATAGAAGAAGAAGCACAGTCTAGTTATAGTATTCCTCAAATCATCTGGCAATATGCCTCGAATAGCCACCGGAAGTAGTTGTTGCATAGAGACGTGGCAATCATGAGACTTTAAGCCCAACAATTTCAAATCTTTCATTGACACAAGTTTTTTAACATTTGAAGAATACCATTAAGGCACTTTGACACCATGTAAGCAATCACAAAAGCTTCTTCTCTCAAGTTTGGACAAGGTATGAGAGGCTCAAGGTAGATAAGTTCGCTCACCATGTGGCTGTGGATGTAAGTCATCTCGTATTCTCATTTCAATCAAGTCTAATCTTGCATTGACATCATCCTTGGTCTTGCCCTTTATATTGAGAAGTGTCCCAATAATACTATCACATACATTTTTCTCGACATGCATGACATCAATACAATGCCTCACATCAAGACTTTGCCAATATGGAAGATCAAAGAATATAGACATCTTTTTCCATACATTTTTATCAGCTGCACTCTTCTGCGTCTTTCCAAAGATAATATTGATGTCTTTCACCCGTTGTTAAACTTGCTCTCCAATCAATGGCACTGGAGCATCTCCATACTCTTGATGGCCATAGAAAGCTTTCTTAAATCTACGATAAGGGTGATTGTGGCTGAGAAATCTCCGGTGGCTAAGATAGACTGTCTTCTTTCCATGTTTAAGTTGATTGTGGCATGTGCCTGCTTCACAAATTGGACATGCTTTGTGTCCCTTGACACTATACCCAGACATGTTTTCATATGCAGGGAAGTCGTTTATGGTACAAAAGATCATAGCACGCATCTTGAACACCTCTTTTTGATTTATGTTAAACACATCCATACCTATCTCTCACAGCTCTTTCAAGTCTTCAATCAAAGGGGCTAGGTAAAAAACAATGTCATTTCCTAGCTGTTTTGGACCCGAAATCAACATAGACAACATAATATACTTGCGTTTCATGCACAGCCGAGGAGATAAGTTGTAAATCACTAAGAGAATAGGCCATGAACTATGAGTACTGCTAAGGCTACCATAAGGATTCATCCCATCTGTACACAGCCCAAGCCTAAGGTTTCTTAGCTCCTTTCCGAACTCGGGAAACATCCCATCAATTTTCTTCCATTGATGAGAATCAGCTGGATAGTGAAGCTTCCCATCAAATACTCTCTCATTTGCATGCCATCTTAAGTTCTTTGCATCATTCATATTAGCAAATAATCGCTTGAACCTTGGTTTCACTGGAAGATACCATAACACCTTCGCAGGAGGGCCCTTAGTAGTCTCGTCAAACTCTGTATCACAACTCCCTTTGAATTTGTACTGTGAAGCCCCACATTTTGGATACTTATGCTCCCCTTCAAACTCTTCTCTATATAATGTACAATTGTTAGGGAATGCATGTATCTTTTTGTACTGTAAGCCTAAAGGACACAATATTTTCTTTGCCTCATAGTTACGCTTCGGTAATTCATTACCTTCTGGAAGCATGTCTTTCAGCAACTCAAGCAATTATGTAAAACTCTTGTCACTCTACCCATTCCTTGCTTTCAAGTGGACCAATCTCACCACATCTGACAACAATTTGAATTTTGTACATCCCGGGTACAAAGGCCTTTCTGCATCACTAAACAAGTTATTATATGCATGTGACCGCTCAAAGGCCTCTTCGCCAATATCACAAATCATGTCCTCTAGTCGATCATTCATATCCACATCAACTTCCACCTCTTTATATGTACTCAGCTCTTCTACTAATTCACCATGACATACCCATCGTGTATAACTCTTCAAGAACCCATCACAAATCAAATGCTCTCTTATTTCTTTGACATATAATCGCCTTAAATTTAAGCAATTTACACAAGGACAATAAAACTTCCCAGATTTATCACCACCAGCATTTCTTATAGGAAATTTCAAAAAATTATTCACCCTATTGTCATACTCATCACTAGTTCGTCTAGTATAGATCCAGCTACGATCCATATGCATAGTGACTTCAAGAAAAAAATGAAATTGTTTAAAATATTTTGTGTTCAAATTATAGAAGGACCATTGAAAGACATAGAATAAAGGAGGAATGAAATTGCAAAGATAAGAACAAAAGTGTCTCTCTAGTTCGAAGAAACAAAAGAGGAAGTAAAGCACATGCGTAGTGAAACCACTTGTGTGTTTGTGTCCAATCAGCAAGCAAGTCATCAAACTAAACAAAAATCCATAAGTTGGTGTCCATTAGCTACAAGACGTGTGGCAATAGAAAAGAAAAGGAGGAAGGCTACAAGTACATCGATTCACAGGTGGCATTGAAGTAAGAAACATAATATAGTCAAACAGGAAGTAAAGCACATGCACAATGAAACCACTTGTGTGTTTGTGTCCAACCAGCAAGCAAGTCATCAAAATAAACCAAATCTAACCTCTCCTCACACCCAAGCTATTTTAACTATAGTTATCATGAACTCTTGTCATTCCCAAGATGCATATGCGAGCATAGATGTTTTCAATCAGGAAAATAGAAGTCTGGATAATTGCATAAGGCAAAATGATTTAATCTATAGTGTACCTTATGGATTTAATTTGTGGCTGTTAGGCTCTCGACGAAACCAACAGGTAATGGATGAAACCAACAGGTTACAAGAATCTGTTCTATTTCTGCCATTGATAAATATTAAGAAACATAACTCGAAACTTTAAGAAACACTATCTTAACAAGTAAATGATAAAAACTTCATATATATATATATATATATATATATATATATATATATATATATATATATATATATATATATATATATATATATATATTTCAAAATGCAAGACCAATCCAACAAGAGTTTATCCCTTATCTAAGGATCAAACTCAATGACATCTTGACTAATCCCATCTCGGAATATGCAAGTCCTCTGTACCCTTCTAAAACTTGATAGAGTTTGTACTATTTACCAAAATTGGTGCGTGATAAAGTGGGTCCCCTTCACTGAGGGCAAGGTTTAAGTCCCTACAATAATGAAAAGTGTGCATGTATGAATGGAGATGCGTACAAAATTTTACCACTTAAGTTCAAAAGGTAAATTTAAAAATATCAATCAAATTGAAGTAGCCTAACCCAAAACACTATTTGACCTCTCTACTTATGTCTAGTATTTTTGAGAAATAATGTCAAATATTTTTTTTCATCATATTTATATAACAATGTCAAATTACAATAAATGACTTTTTGCTAGCTTAAAAAAAATTCGAATAGATTTCAGCTGAGTTCTAACTTGTATGTATGGTCATGGAGGGGAATCAGTTCTAACTTGTAAACCTTCAAAACGTGTTATGACAATGGAGTCTGATATTGTGGCGACAATCAAGGATACATGAGCAACTGTACATGTACAACACAACAATTGTATATTAGAAAACAATAATTAAGAAGGCAGGAGGCTCCAAATTCCTAACCTTAGTCATAGTTGTGGGGCAGAATTTGACATGCCATCCTTTTCTCTTGGTGGCCTCCACGCCCCACAATTAAACAAAAATCAACCATTTTTGGTTTCTTTTCACATCTATCTCAAGCAGCATATAACACAATGAGTAGTCCATGTGTGTGTGTTTTGTTTTCTTGATAATAAATGGCTATTCAAAGTTTTGTATTGGCCATGGGGCTAGCTAGCTATTTGCATGATTTGATGGAAATATACCAAAGATGTATAGATATTTCAGAATTCATTGTGTTGAATAATAATTACAGTTATGGATATGTATTACTAATTAATAGTGTAATGTGATACAAATATGAATAATAAAGACACACATGATATTACGGAAAGATCTAGAATAATTAAATAAGTCATGTTTCCATTGTTATTATTATTGGGACGAGTGTTGGGCCTTTTCTTTTAGGGCTGGTTTTGTGCTTTAACAGCCCCGCACATCAAGCTAAATAGCAATGGAATCATGATTGAACTGATATACATGCAATCACAAGTGACCGAGGAAAGTGACTTTGTAGCAATAGTGGATTGTTAACGTCAACTCCATGAAAGTAGATTAGAATCAAACAAAATACAAAGATAGTTAATCCTCAAGTGCTCTATGCTTTGCTCAACAAAGTAATTGAAGGGTGGTGGCTTCTCAAACCCTCAGGCTCGCCAAGTGCTTATTTGGAAAATCCAAAAAAAGATGCGGGTGTGTTTGTGTGTGTTATATAAAAAGCTGCATCTTCAATGAAGATAATCATACTCACCAGTGACTATAAGGGAATCCGTGAAGCCACAATAGCGAACTAGTGACCCACGAGTATGATTTGGCCGAACCCCAAACCAGCGAAGTTTTAAATGATCCATAAACAGAATGAAAAGGAGCAACAACAGAACCACAAACTGAGACAAAAAGGGAGTAAAAACGAGCACGTTACAATCTAGTCAGGATACACATGAAGAAAAAAAATGAAATCGATGGCCAACTGGGGGAGGAATGGCGCAAGTGAATAAGAAGAACAAGAACGAAAGATAGACGAGAGAAAGACGAGACAATAATAGAGTTCTTGGTACTTACCTTAGTCTAGATCTAAGCTCGTATATGGATCAGAGCTCACCCTCTTCCTTCTTTCCAACAAATTCCTCTCTGACTGTCACTCTCGCTCTCTCTTCTCTCTCACCGACCGAATATGAGAAATGAAATGGAGAAAGTGAGGGAGTGTTTAGGGTGTGTGATGTCCTTGTTTTGGCGGGTCTGATGAAAGAATAAGCTAGTAGGAGTTTAAATTTTTTTAATGACTTTCTACACCGGTTAGACACCCAACCGGTGCAGAAAATAAGTTTCTACAATTGGGGGCCCAATTTCTACACGGGTTTGGCCCTCAATTGTAGAAACTTATTTTCGGCACCGGTTGGGGGTCCAATCGGTGTAGAAAGTCATTAAAAAAATTCATTTTCAGTTTTTATTTTTTAAAAAAATAATAAAAAAATTTTAAAATTAAATTAAATTTAAAGAAAACAAATATTTTAAATTTACTTTCTACACGTATTGTCTTTTCAACACGTGTAGAAAGTTTCTTCATCTTCTTATATTTACGAAAATGTCACCGGTCATACTTTCTACAAGTTTCATATTTGGTCAAGTGTAAAAAAATAGGTGTAAAATTTATATTTTGTACTAGTGATATAAAAATTCAATTATAAAGGAATATAAAAAAGGAATTAGAAAATAATCATCAATAAATTATATTTATTGATTAATGGATCCAAACTAAATCCCTAGTTTTTGTTATGTTTTTTTGGCAAAAAAATAATTTTAAATTATGACAATTCCTTGATTTATGGAGATAAAACAAAATTCAATTATGAATGAATATAAAAACAAATGATGCTACTTAAAAACAAAACAGAATTTAACAGTGTTACTATGAGTGTTATAGAATATATAGATATCTTGGTTGGATAAATATATTTGTTGCAATTGTATAGGATATATACAAATTTGAATAATTTTATATAAATAGTAAAAAAAATTTTAAAAAATATATAGTACATATAGATATATTCTTATATTCATATAATATCTTTATTGGATAAAAATATTTATTGCGATCATATAGGATATATACAAATTTGAATAATTTTATCTTGATAAATAGTAAAAAAAATTTCTAAAAAATTATATTATCTATATAGATAAGTATTTGTTTTTGTATAAAAAAGATCATTAAAAAAACTAAAAATAAAGAGAAAATCTTAAATAAATTCCGTTGAATTTTGAAATAATAAAAAATGGGCTTTATCTACCTTCAATTTTCCTTTTTAATTATAGGAGTGAGTTTTAGTCTTTGAATAATATTTAAAAATTCGTTATTAGGCCTCTTGGCGTCATCAATAATTTGTTAAACTTATAGCTCTGAATATGAATTTTGATATTTCAATCAGATTTATACAAGATTCTCCCTAAAATAAATTAGAGCAATTTGTATATTAATTTTTTCCAATTGTATATGTTTAAAATATAAAATTTGAATTATTTTAATCAAATTTAGACTATTTATTCATCTAATAATAAATGCCCGCTCAAAGTCAAGAGAAATCAAATATGACAAGGATGCTAATTTCAAGTTTCAACTTCCACATGATACTATTTATTGATGCCAATAATGCAAAGGATTAAAGCCAATAAAGTGATTTTTTTTTTTGAAAAAAAAAAAGAAGACAAAGAGCCGTATATGTGTTAGTCACATACTCACATATGGCCCTTTATTTTTCGAAAAACAAAGAGTCTTTTAAAAAAAAAAAAAGGGTCAGTGATATTAATTAATATGAATTTTTAATAAACTAATTTTTACTAAAAAGCTGGGAATTTTTTTAATTAAAAAGAATATATTTAAAATAATTTAAATACTATTTATATATTTTATCCTTAAATAAAAATATATATGGTTGATATTAACAAAAATTAGGGAAAATGGTTAAAAAATACCATCTAAGCAAATTAATTGCTAAATGGTACCAATGTGCAAGCAAGCATCCATCATGTGCAATTAGCATCCATATGTGCAAAAAGCATCCCTGCGAAAGTGCAAACACCATCCCTTGTGTGCAACATATCATCCGCCCGTGTGCAACATATCACCCACCGTGTGCAATAGTAGCAATGAGCAATTAATTTGCTTGTAAGGTTTTTTTTAGCAATTCTCCCCAAAAATTATAAGAAAAATCTTATTATTTCTTAATATATTACTCTGTTTGTATTCAGTCATAATTGCAGGTAAAGTGGTAAAAAATGTTGGCAACTAAAATTAAATTTGGTAAGAATATAAATAAATTAAAGACTTATAGATTCAAAATTTTATGAATTTGAATAAGGGCTTAAGAAATGGTATCAAATTCATTTATCAATTTTTCTTGAAATTTTGATTTATCTTTTAAACAAGAAGTAGAAGAGGATCAGTATATCTCTTTATAAGATTTTGTTGAGGTCTAACAACTAACAAGCTATAGAATGTTATAAAAAGGATATGGATTCTCTAAATTTAGGGAAATTTTTTAGGAGCAAATGAAAGAGATTTTGTATCAAGAATTTTCAATAATTGTAAGAGGTGTTACTTATTTTGTAAGCCTTTCTATTTATTTTGCTATGTTTTTCACTTTTTTGAGTGGAAAAGGCATATTTTGGGACAATGACACTAAGGTCTCAAATAAGGAAAATAATATCAGCAAAGTTTCATAGCTTGTTAATGACAAGTGAGAGAGTAGCCATTGACAAGTGAAAGAGCTATCATTGACAAATTATGAGACTTTTTTTATATTATTTTTTAAATTGTGACAATGATATCATTTTCCCATATTTATTACATTTTAAGAATATATGGCATGTTTGGTTCGATCTCATTATACCATACAATGTAGTGCAATGTGATGTAATGATAATGTAATACAATATTAATTACAGAGCTAGTGTTTGATTTGATTTTTAAGCAAAGTGCAATGAGTTATTATTTTAACAATTATTTAAAATTAATATATCACACAAAGTCTATTTTACCTTACTATAATCTTTGTAAAAAAAAATAGTTAAGAGTCATTGTGTTACCTCATCATAATTGTCACGCTATCTCACCAAGGATCGTCAGATGGCTATGGTTGTGGTGGTGAAGGATGGTAACGGTGTTGTGGCAACATTAATGAAAAAGGAGGAGGAGGAGGTAGTAGTGGCGATGACAGAGGTGGTGACGGTGGAGGTGGAAAAGGAGGAGGTAGTGGCAGCGTCGGTGATGGTGGAGGAGGAGGTTATGGTAGCTGTGGTGGCAACGATGGTGGAGGAGGAGGTTGTGATGGCTAGTGGCTATAATGGTGGATGTAGTAGTGACGAGGTTTGGTCGAGGAATAGGAGGTTATGGTGGCGGCAAGAACGGTGGAGGTGGCGGCAATAAAAGGAGAAGGTAGTGGTAACGGAGAGGGATGGAGTACGAGGAAGTAGTAGCAGTAGCAACGGTAGGGGGTGATGGCAGCAATGGTAGAGGGTGGCGGGGGCAGCGGTGGAGGAGGAGGAGGAGGAGGCGGCGATGGGGGGCGGCAGTAGTGGAGGAGAAGGTTATGGAGGCGTTGGCAGGGGTACAGGAGGAAGAGGTTGTGGTGGCGGTAGGGGTGGAGAAGGAGGAGGTAGTGGTGGTGGCATCAGGTGGAGGTGACAGCGGCGGGGTAGAGGAGAAGGAGGAGGTAGTGGCGGTAGTTATTGTTACGTGATGTGGCTGAGTGAAAAGATATAAGTAAAATAAAGAGAAGTGAAACTAAATGGTAAATTGAACTTTTTTAACCATATAATGGGATGATAATGAGGATTCATAGGGGGGAGGTATGAATGGGGATTACCAATTTTTTGGTAATTATCATTACCATGGTAAACCCTATTACTATGCTAAAGAACAACCAAATACTCTTCTCTTGATAATGCAATCATGATTACCATTACAGGCATACAATGGGGTTGAACCAAATGAACTTATAGTGCTTCATGTCTTGTAATGTGCACTTTCTCCAAACAGAAATGCAAGTAGTGCTTACTTTACAAGTCTTTTTTTCGTTGATTTTACCAGTGTTTTTGGGTAAATTTTCAAGAATAACAAGTATTGGTGCTTATGCGTTACACGAGGAAGGTCATATCTAAACTATATGAGGTCAGCTATAGGTGTGGACACTTATGTATGCCTTTTTTTATTTTGCTCGCCCATATTTTCTCAAGAGCATACAACCTTGAGAAAGAAACAGAATTTCATAAAGACTTTGAAATTATTTAAACTTAAATTAATATTTTTGCACTCAACGTCAAACACCTTTAATGAATTACGATGCAAAAACATAATCCAAATAAATTATAACCAAATTAGGAATATAATAAATTAGTTAGAAAATAATCATCGATAAATTATATTTATTGATTAATGGATCCAAACTAAATCCCTGGTATTTTTTACAAAACTAAATCCCCTAGTATTTATTATTTTTTAGCAAAAAAATATTAGAAAATGACCATCAATAAATTATTTTTTTATTGATTAATGTGGACATAAAAAATTTCAATTGTAACCAAATATAAAAAAGAAATCAGAAAATAATCATCAATAAATTATATTTATTGATTAATAGATCCAAACTAAATCCCCTAGTATTTATTATGCCTTTTAGAAAAAAATATAATTTTAAATTATGAGTAAAGTAGACTGAAACCTAGATTGCTAAATGATGCATTCGAAAACTAATTTTTAAACATTGAGATCACTAACAATGAACAACGAAGAACACTTAATGGAATATATTAGTGACAATAATATATATAGGCATTACTATAATTATGGAGCCAACTATATTTCTTGTAAATTAAGTTTCTTGAAGATTTAATTTGAATTATGATTATGATAACTCTTTGATTTATAGGCTAAATTATTATTATGATAACTTATTCAATCATGGGGGCCAACTAATAATTTATGGATATAAAATATAAAATATAAAATATTGATATTGAATTATAAAAAAGAGAAATAAATAATTATGATAGTCAAAAGAGGGTAATAATTATAGATATTGATATTTATTAATGTCAAAGTAAGCGGGATACACTAACAGTATTAATATAAATACAACTATTTTCTCAAAAAATGGTTGCTCATGGAACAATTTTTAATAGCGTTACTACAAGTATTATAGAAGATATAGATAAACGAAATACACTAATGGCATTAATAGAAACATAACTATTTTCTTAAAAAACAGTTGCTCATGGAATGGTTTTTAATAGTTTTACCACGAGTATTATAGAAGATATAGATGTTCCATTTAGTCATATAAACTATATCTTTTTTTTGCTCATGAGAAAAAATTTCCCCTCTTAGTAGTCACGAGGAAAAAGATGCAAAAGTTTATATAAATCAAATAAAGAGTAAACATAAATATTAAAAATTATATAAATGCAATTTGGAGAGTAAAATTCTTAATTTTTTTTATAAACACAAATATCATTTTATTACAAACAATTATATTCGAGGTACTGTCAGGTACTAAATGTGAGCACATCTCTTCCAAAACTCATAATTTGGTTCATCACATTGTTAAATTAGTAAAATTCCAATATTTTGAAATTAAGAATATATATTTTATAAAAGTGGCGCGCACACACATATATGCATGTACACATACATTATATTATATACATATATATAAACACACACACATACTAAAAATATAATTATTAAAAGTTGAAATGAATTGTGTTTTGAAAATTTATTATAAATAATTTACTAGTAGGATTCTTCATTGTACCACCCTTTTCTTCAACGTCCCTCTCTCTTCTCACAATTCATAGTCACCGTCTTCCTATTCCATAATCTTGTTTTGGTGATAACAAAAAGTTACTACTAATCTCGCTCTAGCAAAATCTTGCAAGGTAGTAAAAATTTGTTTAGCAAACTTTAACGCTCTGCTAGGGTTTCATTTTGGTGGATATCATCATCCTTTGCAATGGTGATTTGTGAGTCCCTGTTGCCCATTGCGATAGGGAATAGAGAGCGATCTCTTCTGTTGTGCTTTGCAATAACGAGAAATTGTGAGGAAAGACAAATGGCGTCTTTTTTTGGAGGATTTCTACTATTGGCGTTGGGAATAAAGGAGGATGAGAGGGATCCGATGGATCAGAATAGGAAGAAGGTTATGCAAGGGAATTCACAGTTCTCAAGTGAGGTTTTTCTTAAGCCACGGGTAGAGGAGTAGATGGAAGATAAGGATGGCAGTGCTGAGAAGGTGAATTATCGCAACTTACTAATGAAGAATATGTCGCAGTCTTGGTATGATTTGGATGAGGATAGGATCGGAAAGGATGGTGGAATTTGTATTGGACTAGAGGATGTGGTAAAGCCGACAAGAAGTACTTTTGTTGATCTAAGTAACCCTTTATGACCTAATTTTGTTTTGGATGATAGGGAAAAGAAAAGGCTACTGAAGCCTTTTCGTAGGACACTGATAGTGAAATTGTTAGGCTTAGTTTCAAACTATGACTTTTCTGTGTAAGAAGTTTGCTTAGTTATGAGAAAAAGCAGGGAATATCTGGGTTTTTGACTTGCCAAATGGGTTCTATTTAGTTAAGCTCCAGGACTAGGATGATTATGAGGTGTCCTTGATAGGTGGTCCATAGATAGTTGTATTGGGATTGGTAGGCACAATGGAAAATTAAAATTCAAAAATATTTTAATCCCTACTGCAGATTTATCAACGACGTTTAAATCGAGTAGTAGAAGTACATTTCTTATGTGTTCAGTCTTTCTTTTGATATTAAGGAGATAACAACTCGGATCAGCTTCCTCTACCTGTTTCCACACGAATAGGATTCCAATACGGACAACATGCTAGCACCACCAATGTCCCTATAGAGTTTCCTTTTTCTCATAGCTCACTATCTATTTTTTTCATTCGTAGAAAACTCAAGCTCTCACTTAAAATAACTAATAAGGATTTCTATTTTATGATGGATATTAGATTTTTAAAATTAATCTTAATTAATTTCAAAATCCATGTCATATCAATTAACACTTAATTATTTTGATAAGAAAATTAAATAAATCTGGTTTAATTAAATATGTCTAACAATTTTAATTTAACTTATTTATTTAATATGAATAAAGAACCAATAGAAATATATTTAATTTACCTTTATAAATTAAATCCAAGATATTATATCTTTATCATGTTAGTTATTAAATTTAATTTATCATATAAAACTAAATTTAAAACTAATATAATATAATAATATTATCACATACATACATACATACATAATATATAGACACACACACACACACATGTTTACATACATGTATGTATGTACACACACACACAAAATATTTATCAAGTAAATATTCACACACATGTGTGTGTGTCTATATATATATATATATATATATATATATATATATATATATATATAAGATCTCCCTTACTTTGATATCATCACCATCTGGTTCCATAGGGGTATACTAATTAAAAATTATCAAATTTTATGGATTAAGATATATTGTTAAGACATTAGCAAGATTCCTCAGATCTAGCTCTAGCTAATGCGTAAACAGTATATATAATCTTTATCTATCATACACTACTGCGTGGGGCATGACGCATGCCTTAACAAACTGGACTTATGGCCTTGTCATCCCACGAATGGTTTCATGTATGATAAACAAGAGCTATATACAAGATGACAACGTCACTGCGTACTATCAAGCATAGATCTTTAAGTCATGCTAATCTGCTAACAACAAATCTAATGTCATAACATCTGACACACACACACACACACGTGCGAGATGTGTGTGTGTGTGTGTGTGTGTGTAAAATTTGTTCACCCTAGATTAACCATTAAATTCATTAAATCTAAATACATCTTAGATTCAATGAATCTGAACATTATATCTCGTATTGGGCTATTTTTTTGTGCGAATATGAAGTTGGCAGTTAGCCAATGAATATACTAACAACAAGTCGTAAGAGGCCTCTAGCAAGACATTATGTCTACCCAATTCTTATAAGGATCTATAAATCGATACAACCTGTCATAAAATCATATCACGTCCCTTTTGTCACATGATATTTCGGTCAAGGATGAGGCATAGAGAATGTCATCCTCCTATTCCTGACCGTTATTTTCTCAATCACTGAGTAGTCTGACTATATAAATGGAAACTCTTTTCCATCGTAGTATACCCATACATTTCTCAGACTTACTCATCTAAGGGCCCAGTAATATCTCTCTACTATTGTGAGGGACAAATTCTATCTTGACCATTCACATTCCTCTGCATGATAACCACTAAGCCTTATTGTAGCATTTATCACCACCCGGTCAAATGTGACTTTTGATTAGGTCAAACCTAAACGAATCTCATGTAGGAATCCATGATGATCTCAGGTCAAAGGGCATAGTGACGTGGTTATACATGATACAAGCTTATGATTTGTGTCAAACCCCTTAACATTTCAGTGTTTTGTAAAGTAATAAGCTCATAGTTCCTATGGCATACAAAAATACTAGAAACATACTGATATTAAGTACTTGTTTATAATACAAGAAATCCCCGTAGGGTTTGAAAAATTTGTACAGAGTTATGAAGAAATTAAAGTACAATCTAAGATAACAAATGACAGCTCCTGCCTGCACCGGGACTTTACTCACTGGTAATTACTGCTTTGCCCTTCGAGTCGTTTCCTTCCACTGGAATGTTTTTAAATGTTGAAAAATGGTGAGATTCGAGCGAATCTCAGTAGTAACATATTATCAAAAATATAAAATTTGAACATAAATATACAATATACCATGTTATGTAAGATAAAAATGTTATGTGCACATTATCCAAGGTCAAACAACTGTTTGCAACCCTAGCTTATCTCTGCACCTCAGTTGGGTCCCAGACCACAACTAGGTAATGTGCCCCAGGCACTGTGTTTGTGTCCCAGACACTATACTCATGTCATAGAAGATTGCATACACAAAGCATACAGATATTCACATAGTACATGAAAGAAAGAGTTACTACCTAAATCCTTTTTCTATTCCTCTGTCTGTCCAATACCTTTTATTTGGCTTGGGCTATTATCAATTCCTATAAATTAGAGTTTACAAGTAACTGGGTATTACTTTAATTACTAATGTTGTTTAAATTATATTTTGTTGGTTATCTAATAAAGTTACAATAGTTTCTGCACAGTGCATTTTAACAGTTTTCCAGAAAACGCTTTACAGTCAACTTTGAAAATGCATAACTAATTCTAGGAAACTCCAAATTGACTAGTTATAAATCCTATGTAAATATTTTTAAGTGTAATTTTATTGAAAAATACCTAAGTCTAGCTATTACAATCACATCATTCCCAGAAATTCTCCAAACCTCCTTTGTTCCAGATTTCATTCCAAAAACAGTACTCAACTTTGAAAAATCATATCTTTTAATCTAATATTAAAAAAATTATGTTCTACCAATCAAATTAAATCTATGAATGTCTAATTATTTTTAAAAAAATTCATAATATTTGGACTAGGTTTGACTAATGAATAACACCTCACAACAAAATTGCTTCCAGGAAACCAATCAAACAACACCTCCTCTTAACCTCTAAAAAATTTAAATTCATACATATTCATCCAAAAATCATGAACACATGTATTCCCATACAATTTTCCCTTCTAGATCCAATGGAACCCTTAAAAATATGAAATTCCAACTCAACCCCTAGGTTATGAGCTTGGCCGAAACATGCAACCTTAAAAGGGAAATTGTGTTTTCTTGATTCCACTTGATTAAACACTTTCTTTTCACTTATAATCACATGATTAACACTTTAAACATTCAATAAACATGATGCATGAAAATTTTGGCAGCATAAAATTCTAGGGTTTCATCTTCCCATTTTTCAAAAATCATGAAAATCAAGCCAACAACAACAATAACCACCATAACAACAAAATATTAACCAAGAGGATCAAGGTTCTTGAGATTACCTCTTGATTCTTTCACTTTCTCTCTCTAGAAGCCAACTTTCTCTCTCTAGGAGCCAACTTCCTCTCTCTCTTCTCTCTTGATTTTTCTTGAGCTGGCCGAAATTTGCAAGGAAACAAGGGACAATAGGCTATTAAAATATCCCTCCTTTTCCTTCGTAATTACTATTATTTTGTTGCTAATTTTCCCTTGTAAATTTACTTGGCTTGAAATAAGTCCATGATAAGTAAAATATTTGCATATTTATTTTCCCTTATATAATGATTTTGTGGACTATATTTGAGCTAAATGTAATCAATTTGGGTGTAATTAATAAATAAATAATGATTTTCTTGCAGCCATGGATAGTACCGCATTAAGAATAATTAAAGAAGGCATTTAAGGGGAAGTACTATTCATACGGTACTATTCATTGTTCATGTCTGGTACTGTTTTGGAATCACTGTAGTATACTGTAGCAGGGTACTGTAGCGGACACTGTATTTTCACTGTAGCGTGCGGTTGGTAAAGTGTGGTAGGTGAAACGCGGCACTGTAGCAGCCGGCTTTCACTGTAGCAGCTACTGTAGCACCCGAAATGAAGCCTATAAATAGAGCTTCTTGGCATGAAAAGATGGGAGGAGGAAGGAAGAGAGAGAGAGAGAGAGCTTCTATTTTAGAGAGTGTTGTTATTTTAGAATTTATTTCTTGCATTTTCTTACTTCTTGCATGCCTCTTGGATGGATGGTTTTACCTCCTATATGGAAGGCTAGATAGTCATTTCTTGCATTATATTACTTTTTGCATGCCTCCTGGATGGATGGTTTTACCTCCTATATGGAAGGCTAGATAGTCATTTCTTGCATTGTATTACTTTTTGTATGCCTCCTGCATGGAAGGTTTTACCTCCTACATGGTAGGCTAGATTTTCCATTTTCATGCATCTTGTAGTTGTATTTTTATGTTTTTGTAATTAATTTTTATGCAATATTTATGATGTTTATAATTTATTTTGGTTTTGTTTTTAATTTTATCATGAGCTAAATTTTCCTTTTCCTAGGGTGATGACGTAGCTTACTAATGACGGATTGAATCTTAACTTATTAAATCTAGTTTTAATTTTTTCTTCATGATTGAGTTTTAATTATTGCTCTTAATGCATACAATTGATTGGCCACCTTTTGGATGATTTCAATATGCATGTTGAGACCGGAAGGAGATACATGTGTGTGGATCCTATAATTAAAACCATAATTTGCATATGAAATATGAATATATTCATATGGGTTGTGTAGTCTTAATTGAGTTCCATAAATCTTGATTGCTTAAATTCATATAGGAATATATTGGGTTAGCAATTAATTATAGAATTACTTGACCTTGGAAGAGGCTAGTAATTAAAATAGGGAAACTCGACTATCAATCATGTGGAATAAATTGGACTAGAATAAATAAGTGATTCAATCCGGAATTTGTTAAGTGAAATCTAATCCCTGGGGCTTTTTCTCATATTTGTCTTTATATCACTTGTATTCATATTTCATCATTTTTATCTTGCAATCTCAATCATAACTAATCGACCGACTACATAGTATTAAAATTATCAATTTTGGTACTTAGTGATCAATCCTCGTGGGAACGATACTCTACTCACTTCTATATTACTTGTTTACGACAGTGTACACTTGCACTTCTAAATACACCTTCCTACACTCGTAACAGTCCACATGGCACCATCTTAATTATCATCATCTTTTTCTTTCTCCCTCTTTCTCTTGACCAAAAATTATGGCTTGAAATGGAAAGAGAATAGCTCTTAAAATATCCTTCAGTACCTCCTTAATTAAAATATTGTATTTTAATGGAATTATCACATGCCAATTTTAATTGTCATAATTCTCTTTCCTCTTTCTCAATTTCTCTTGCCAAAAGTGACGTATGGGAGTCTCCAACATAACCAAATAACCTTCTTCAATTACCTTCATCCATTCCCTTGTAATTAATATGCAAGGGCTCATTAATTACAACTTTGTTTTTTGTTTTTACTTTTCAAACTCTAATTTTACTTGGCCAATATTAATACCTCTTGACCAATTTGGACCAAGCATTTTATTTCTCTCTTGCCTCTTCTTTTTTAACCAAAAATATCAAGGAAGAAAGGAATAATTAATAGCTTCTTGCTTTATTTGCAAATTTATCCTTTTTCTCTTACATTTATTTTTGTAATTTCGCTTCTTATTTAAAAATTGACAGAATTTTCATCAAATTTGAAAATTCATATATTTATTTATAGATGTCTAATTGTTGTAGTTCTAAAAGCTATGTGACCCTTATTAAGTCTACTTTTAAGAAAAAATATAGCATTTAGCCAATTAGACGTTCAAAATTCCTAAAATTACCATTTTTGGACACTGCCACAAAAACTTACCAATTTCACTTGGCTAAATTGAAAAATATATAACTCTTTATGTATAGCTCCAAATGGATTATATGACCTATCAAATTAAATCTTGATAAGTCTACTTTCATTTTAAAAAATATTATAGGCATTGGACATCATTTACCTATTTAAAAATGTCGCACAACTAGACTGCCATGCAAGAAAATACACTGGCAGCAAATCTATTTTTTTTACAATTTGTGTTTCAAACATAATTATGTTGTATGTGACCACTAATTGCCTTTTTTTCATTTAATGTACTCTTTAATTCACCATTTTATTTCCTTAAATGCCACAATTACATACAAGGAATATTGGTGAATAAAAAGTGGGATGTTACAACTTGATCCATGCAGCTTTCTCATAAAGGGTCGGTCCAGCACCTTGTACTCTTATAAGTGCTTAGGACTTTGATTCGTTTCTCCATACATTTTCAAAGTCATACTGGTCTTACTTCATCTTTGCTCCCGCATAGATGACTGACCAGGGACATTTAGGACAATCATTATGATTTATCTAAAAATATAGTTATCACAGTAAACATGCAAATAATATGATAACAAAATGGAGAAATTTATTAAATAAAAATGTTCAAAGTATAATGATTGGCCCTTAGGGAATAATTTCTAACAAGTAGCTGACAGCTATCTGAATGTGATGTGATGGTGAGCTATCTTCAATCCAAGAGAGGAGGAGGTAGATATGGTGGTTGCTTGGGTAAGGTTACCTGATATCCCTACTACTCACTATGATAATAAATTTCTGTTTAACCTTAGGAATGCTATTAGGAAAGAAATAAAGGTTGTATACTGACTGCTTAAAGAGGAAGGGCATATTTGTGTAGTTATATGTTGAATTGGAGTTGACTAGGCCATTGGTACTAAAGTTTAGCATTGAAGGGAAAGTGTATTCCATTGAGTATGAATGCATGAGCCTCTTATGTTTACATTGTGGCAGTTATGAACATGTGAGAGAAGCTTATGGTGAGCTCATAAAGCTGTAGAAGGAATGAAAGAGGATGAAAGAGAACAAGGAAGCATGTTAAAGGGAAGTGGAAGAAGATAGAGAGGAGGGTGATATTGTAAAAAAGCCAAAGGAGGAAAGCCCCTGGAAAGTAGTGCAGAAACTGTAGAGACAGAGGAGAAATGTGCTTACGAAAGCTAATATAAGGGTGAGTAACAGATTTATGGCTTTGCATGCTGCTAATGTGGATATCAAAGGGGATAGGCCTCTAGCGGATGTCACAAACCAAGCTGGGAGGCACGGGGTGATGGAACGTAGGAAGGTGGGTATTATAGGAGAAAGAAAAATGAATTAGAATAGGATGGGGAATGACTCTCAAGAGGTAGCGGGTAGGACTGTAAAGAGTGAAGGAGTTAAGGTGAGGAAAGGAAGCAATAAAGTTAAGCCACATAATGACCTTCATGGCAGGGGAGATTGCTATGGGGTAAAGGTGAGATGAAGGAAGCTAGAATGATGGTAGATGGAGAGGAGAGGGATGATGAAGAGTGTGGATGCTCTGAGATTTTGAAGGAAGAGAAGGGTAGGTGAGGTGATCGGTGTTAGCCCAGTAAGCCATCATGAAAATAATAATTTAGAATTTTTGTGGTATAGCGGATAAGGGGTATGTCATCACAATGAGAAATTTGTGTAAGGATAATAAACTAGACATGTTTGTCTTGTTAGAGTCAAGGAGGCTATGAGGGTTATTAGGAGTTTGGGTTTGGATGTTATTAGGTTGAGGATACTCGGGGCTTTGCGGGAGGCATCTAGATGATGTGGCTAGAGGAGGATTTGGGGGTGAAGGTAGTAGAGAAGCAAGAGCAATATATCCACTATGAGTTTAGTGTAGGTGGAGAAGTTGAGTGGCACTTCACGATGGTGTATGCTTGTCCATGTGAGGAGGGAAGAGGAGTGTTGTGAAGTAACATTGGCATCACATTAGAGCAAATGAATGGTAGATAGCTGTTAGCAAGAGATTTCAATGAACTTACAGATCTTATAGAGCAAAAAGAGGGTACGCGTGTTAATGTGCACAAATACAATTTGTTTCATGGTAGGATTGAGGAATGAGGGGTAATGGATATG
Organism: Albizia julibrissin; assembly: GCA_037074505.1. Classification (NCBI taxonomy): domain Eukaryota; kingdom Viridiplantae; phylum Streptophyta; class Magnoliopsida; order Fabales; family Fabaceae; genus Albizia; species Albizia julibrissin. Next base: position 21,537,207 of record CM073482.1, read on the forward strand.
GAAATAAAAGGGCTGGTCTTCATATGGAAGGGGCCTTATGGAGGGGGCATGAGAGGTTGTTTAAGAAGTTGGATTGCTTTCTATGCAACATACAGTGGAGACGCAAATATGTTCAGATCACCATCCATTACTTATTGATACAGGATCTAGTAGGAAATTTAGCAAAAGGTCTTTAGGATTTGAGGCGGCATGGTTGCTGCATATCAATTTTAAGGAATTTTTAAGGGATAGTTGGGACAACTCAGCAGTAGCATGAGCAACTTTGAGAAGGCTGCAGTAGGACTTAAAATAGTAGAATAGAAGTTTATTTAGGAAAATTAAGTAAAAAAGGAGGAGTTTAGGAAGAAGATTTATAAGGTACAATGGGAACTTGAGGTGGAGGAAAGGGAATAACTAGTTCTACTCAAAAGGAAGCTCCAATATGAACTAATGGATGTAATATCCCAAATTTTGGGCCTAGAGATTTAAGGATAAGCCTATATCAGGCAAACGACTAAGCCCAGTTTGGGAAGAGTCGTAAGAATAATGAGATATAAAAAAGACTCTTAGGGACTATGTGATTTGGCCTTACCAGGAAGAGGGCTCATATTTGTAGAAAGTATGATTAAAATGTCGGTGTATATGTGCATAGAACATATATACGACGCCATTGGGTTAGTAGAAAGACGTTACCTAACTATGTCATGAGGTAAGGGACCGATTAGTCGGAAGAAAATTCACCGAAGCCAAGTAATGCTATGTGTGGCGCCATTTTCAAATAAAATGGACACTTGGCAAAATTCCATTTGTTGATCCATAAAGTAATAATTAAGTAATTAAATTAATTTCACTTTATGTAGGGACCACACAAAATGACACCTCATGGATGGACCTAGGAAAAAAATCCCCAGACTTTCCTTTCCCTGACAAAGTGGACGGTTAGGTAGAACATGGAAAAGAATGCGATCCCACGGGAAGGTGCCACATGGCGCCATATGAGAGGGAGAAAGCATAAAATTGCTTTTTTCTTTATGGGTGGACTAACCAAAGCATGACACTTGTCCCACTTTTAAGAAAAAGTAATTTTTTCTTGAGTTGTCACCCTCGGTGGGTGCCACCTCACCTCGAGCTAGGAAAATCTACCGGTCTTCGGTTCGGCCACTCGATTGAATTTCCCATACATTGAGTCCGAGAGTAGGGAAAAATCATTAGACCCCTATTTTCCTTGACAGGTCAGACGGCTAAAGGCCCGAGAAAAGAGACGAGACCCACTTTATTAAAGAAAGTGACACATGTCACTGAACCGGTGGAACACCAAACAAATGGCACCTCAGGAAAGTGACACGTGGCTGATATTTTCAATACCCTTCTTGGCCATATAATTTTCATCCAGCAGCCCCAAATAATTCATAAAAATGCTAAAAATCAAGGAAAATGGTTAGAAGAGAGAGAAGAGATGAATAGTAAATGAGTAGTAACTTTCAAGAACTTCAATCCGCCGAAACACTACCGAATCGACATTTTCTCTCAAAGTATCCTTCACAAACCTTTTTCTACTCATCTCAAGCTTCATTTCTACTATTTTTGATTTTCATTTAAAGGTAGTTGGTGCCGTCTCGCTTGCCAGAGCACTGCCAGATTTCTGAATCAACTACTGAAACGCGTAGAGGTAAGTATAAGCTTCCTTTTGAACCGATTGGTTTGTTGTTTGGATTATTTTTTGTGGGGGTGTGGTATTGTTCATTTTCATCCAAGGGGGTTTTTTTTAGGTTTAATCATGTGTTTATGGTTAGATTATGATTTATTATGATATTAGACCAAGTTATTGGATATAATTTTGTTTTGGTAATTTTTGGTTAATCAATGGTTCTGTTGGGTCATAAGGGAAGGGGCTGAAACTTTGGGATTTTGATGATTTTGATCATCCCAATGTGTTCTAAACAAAAAATTGTGTGGAAATAGCCTTGGTTATGAATTTTGGAACATTGAGACACAAGTTGTAACTTTGTAAATTTATGTCTTGTTAAGGTTCTTGTGTTGCAGTCATTTTGTATGGCATTTTTGAGTGACTGAATGATGTCCAAATCTTGTAAAAATTTTCAGTCGAAAAGTAAAATTATCAAGATTTAATTTGATAGGTCATAATGGTCAATTGGCTTTGTATGCTGGAAGTTCTGCATTTTTAAAATTTGGTTATGTAAAACTGGTCAATTCTGGAGCAAGGTTCAATTAAAGGGAATTCTGTACTATTGTGATTGCATTTAGCTTATAGATATATTTTTTCCTAAAATTGGGCTTAATGAAGGTCACGTAGGACTTAGAACTACCTCATTTGGATTTTGTTTGGATTTAGTTATGATTTTTACAAGTTCGGTCAAGAATTAGGAAAGGGAAATCTGGACGGCCAGGTTCTTGGTCGCGACCAAAAAGTTTCTAACCTATTTTTGGCCGTGGCCAAGTATCTCTGGCCACGAGCAAGGCCCTAATTTTTTTCTATTTCATATTTTCCAAGAGGTGTTGATTGATATGGTCTTTCCCAATCTTATGGGCCTTTGTTAGGACTTTCAAGGGCTACCTAAGTGACTCAAATAATAACCAACAAGCTAAACTAAGAATAAATGAGCTTGCATTATACCAAAGAGGATTGAATTACGTTATAACTCATCATCCATAATTCTAATTATAGGACTTGATGGCTGTCGGGAGTCTAAGACCTGCCCAAGCTCAGGAAAGCAATTGGATATCGCTCACGGGAAGCAACCAGATAGTAACTCTGTCTTTCATATGTTACAAGATACACTGCATGTTTTGTAAATTCATCATGAATTATCTAGCACATTTTATGATGCACCAGTGAATGCTCGGGGCCGATTGTACGGGTAACACTCAAGGCCTTGTGATATACCTAGCGTTATGATGGTATGTGAATTGCATGTTATGCTCTGAATATTGTGGTGATGATTATGTTACATGATGATTGTATGGCATGTTCTGTGATGTTGTATCTATATGATTGACCATCTGTTACTACTGAGATTCTTTTCAATCTCACCCTTTTTCTATAAACCAATTTACAGTACAGGCTAGTAGCTCCAAGGGCAAAAGGGTAAGCGCGGACAGCTAGAGGATGATGCTGCAGAATGTATTTTCTATGTTGGTTGTCTGTTTCTAGTATTTTAGATATTTTGATCTGTATAAGGTGTGTATAACCTTATAACCTTGATGATAGTACAATAGAAGAACAAGTAATGTCGGTAGCCTAGTAAATGAACATTAATCTATATTGGGTTAACGCTTTCAGACGTAAAGAAAATTATGACTAAAGTATGAATGTAAGACTTAAGCAGAAAATCGCTCACATACTCTGATATGATGAAACTAAGAGCCGATGAGACTTAGTGATGTAGTAAAACTTGTGGAAATAATTGAAAAGTTTTTCTACCCTTTGGAAAACCCTCTCAACCCTAGGTTCAACTCCTATGTTGAGATTGGGGATTTATGAACATTTTTGAAAGTTGGGTAGTCCGGGTTTGAATCCTGGTCTCACAAATGATTTCACTACTCATTTGTACACATCTAGAGCTATTGGAAATAAGGTATTATAATGGATGTGTTAAAGCAGGAAGAGATGGTGTGGCCCCATGAATCTAGTGGAAGATGGATTTAGTAGGGGAACAGGAATAAGAAGTATAACCATATGAAGACATTGTTAAGGCAAATGAGAAACAAAGTAGAAACATTGAAGGATGGAGGTGGGAATCGGGTGATAGAGGAAGAGGGCATGCAAAACTTGAATCAAGATTTTTATCTACAATTATTGTAATATCCCAAATTTTAGGGCTGAGGGCGAAAGAATAAGTTTGAATAAAGTAGACTACCAAGCCCATTTAGTAAGAGTCTCAGGAATGAATGAGAAATATAATAAAATTTAGAAATCGCATCTGGAATAAAATATGAATTTTTGTATGAATTAGTCAAAAGAAAGTACCTGATTCATTTAGTGTCAAACCCCATAACATTTCGATATTCACAAAGTAATAAGCGTAAAGTTTCGTAGGGTATACAGAAACATTGGAAACATACTGATATTAAGTAAATGTCTACATTACAGGAGAATCCCCGTAAGGTATAAAAATATGAAAATGTATAGAGCATTCAAAAGTAGCCAAAATTATATGCATAAATAACTATAGCGGCAACAGAGTGCTCTGGGACCCTAATCACCAGAAGCCACCATCTTGCCTTTCGAGCCACCTGCTTCAGCTATAAATTTTTGGTTTTGAAAAAGAATGAGATTCAAGAGAATCTTAGTAGCAACATGGTTTCAAACATATGGAATGCAAAAATAACTATACAATGTCATGTCATGTAAGATGATCGAAACTATATGTACACTTCCCAAAGCCAAATGACATGTTTGCACCCTGGTTTGCTCGGCGCCCCGATTGAGTCCCTGACTACAACTTGACAAATTTGTGTGTCCAAGACACTTAGCTCATGTTACAGAGAATGACATATTCAAACATTTAGTAATCACATAGTATATGTAAGAAGAAGTTACTACCTGAGTCTTTTCTAAATTTTCCTGTTTGTCCTACACTTGGATTTCGGCTCATGCCATGTCTAATTCCACTAAAAATTAAAGTTACAAGTAACTGGTTATTACTTATAGCATTACTGCTTTTAAATTAAATGTTGTTGTTATTTAATACAGTTAAAACAGTTTCTGAACAACATAATTCTGTACCGTGCAGTTTCACTTTTTTCTAGGAATTGACAGATTTTTCAGTCAAATTTGAAAATTCATAATTAATTCTAAAAAAATCTAATTTGACTGATTCTAAAGTATAAGTGAATCTATTTCAATGTAAATTTGAGGAAAAATATTTAGGTTTGACCATTGCAACCATATTATTCCAAGTAATTCTCCAAACTATATTGTTCGAGTTTATATTCCAGAAAACAGGGCACAAATTCAAAAATTCAAATATTTCAATGTACTTGTTCAAAAATTACAAACTACCTATCAAATTAAATTTCTATGTCTCTAATTTAATCTTGCTAAGTTTCAGAATTTTTGAATAAGGTTTGACTCATGAAACACATTGCACAATGTCACTAACTCGCAGTAGACAAATCAAACAACATGCACATTCAACTTCATAAATTCCCAAATTTGTATACCAACATCCAAAAATCATGAACATATGCATGCCTATACAATTTTTCCTTACAAATCCAATGGAATCATTAAAATAACAAAATTCTAGCTCCTCCCCCCTATTCTACCTCTGACCAAAACAGGGGTCTTAAGAAGGAACATGTTGGTTTCTTGTTTTCTCTTGCTTAATCACTTCATTTTCACTTCCAATCACATGATTAACTACTTAAATACTAAATAAACATGCTTAGAGGAAATTTTGGTAGCATTTCCCCTAGGGTTTGCTTCAGCCCATACTTACAAATCAAGAGAAAATCAAGGCAAAACCACCACCATAAACAAGAATAACATCAAACAAGTCAAGAGGATCAAGTTTTGAAGATTACCTCTTGAATTTAGCTCTTTATCTCTCCTAGATGAACCTTCTCTCTCTCTCTCTACACGCTTGATTTTTCTTAAAAAATATAGATTTCATGGAGGATAAGAGGTTAGAAGTGGTTGTAGAGAGATTAGAAGGTAATAATCACTAAGTTTGCAAGTTCTTACCTTGATTTGTGCTTTGGAACCCTAGAGTTCTTCTTCTTGCTTTCTTAAGTGTTTGAAACTCTTTCTCTCTCTTTGTTGAAGATGATGACTGAAAATGAAGAGCAAGAGAAGAGAATGATGGTTTTATTCAATTACCTCCGCTTGCTTTTTGCTTTACAAGTACTTGTTTCTAATTAGTCCAAAGTTTTTCTTCTTGTATAATATTACCCAATAAATTCCATTTCCCTTTTATTTCCCTTTGATTACGAAATTAGAGAGGGAAGAGAATGGATAATACTTCTTGAAATATCAAAAGTTTCTTTATGCCATAATATTGGTTTAGTGAAAATTAATATGTCCTTGAATTTTCTTGACCACATATTCCCTTCTTCTTTTGATAATAACCAAGTATATTCTTTTCTCTCTTTATTTCCCTTCTTAACCGAAATATATAGAAAGGAAAGAGAAAATAAAATAGCTCCTTGAATTTCTAACAATTACTTAATCCAAGTAATTAATCAATGACATCTTGCTTTTTTTTTTACTTTTACAACTTAATTTCCCCCTTAGTAATAATACTTAAAATTGTGCTTGTTAATTACCAAATAGCCATTTTCTTCTTTTTAATTCCCTCTTGGCTAAAATTATTGAGAATATTTGGGGAAAGATTATTGCTTCTTGTTTTATGGCAAATTACTATTTTGTCATTACATTTTATGATTTATTAAATTAAATCATTTCTTGCTCATTTCCTCTTGTTTTGGCTGACTTTCTGACATGTATACCACAATGCACCATTTTATTCCATTAAATGCATTAATTACATAGGAGGAATATCGGTGGCTCAAAATAGAGTGTTACATTTAGGATATGTCAGTATGACATAAAACCTAACTCGAATCCAAAGGAAAAGGGAAGTAGTGTCTAGAAAGAATTAGGAAATATAGTTGAAAGAAGTAATAGCACAAGAAATAATATTTCCATAATCAAGAACAAAAGAGACAATTGCTACTTGATCTTGAAGTTAAGATTGGAAGACAAAATGAAGGGCTATGATTTGCTCTTGAAAAGAAAGAGAAATTATGAGGGTTGAAAAGAAAAATTTCCTCTCCATTTATGGCCATAAAAAAGTCCAAACAAGGGGCAAAGAAGGAAAGAAAAAGCTTGGTCAAATAGTCAACAATTTCAACTTAGAAATATTGACCCAAAAAGGCAAGACAACAAGAGATAATTAGTCAATCTTTTTCCTCCTTTTTGAAGAGGAAATTGGTCAACAAATTTGCCCATTTTCAAGAGCAAAATTCGGCCAAAACAAGGAGGAGGGAGGGATGAGAGACTTGATCAAAAAGGAAGAAAAGAATGATGGAAGAAAAGTCAATTATTATGGCTAGAAGATGAAATTATGGCCACATATTTTCCCTTATTCTTTTGGCCAATTTTCAGCCAAGTATTAAGGGCAAAGGAAAGAGAAATTTCAAAAAATATTTCACTCTCTCTCACTCTCCAAAATTTGGCCAAGCAAGCAATGAAAGAGAAAACAAGAAGACAAGAACAAGGTAGGCACTTCTAGCTTGATTTTCTTCTACTTAACCACTTCTTTAGCTTAAATGACCTTCATGAACCTTGTTCCCCTTGATGAGAGCTTCATTCTATGGTTTTATAATTTGAAGGGGAGGTAATTTGATTCATTTTTCAAGAGCCAAAGTTGGAGAATCAAGAAAAGAGCTCAAGAAAGAGCAAGAGGTGCAAAAGAGTTTTATTTTAATCTATGTATTGTGTTGTTTTGGTGGAATTTTTAGGCCTTTTTCTTGCTGCCCTAATTTCTATTGTATAAGGGTATTTAGGGTTTTATCATACTTTTCTCATATACATGTGATTATATAAGGGTTGGAAAGCATATGAACTTAGTATAGTGAATAAATTGTGAGTTGGTGAATTGTTGTTTGAAACTCTAATATTTCAGTCAGAACAAGGCATGAAGAAGGAGTATGATTTTATTGTTTTTGATATCAGCAATGGATTTATTGGGCAAAATTGTGTAGGAGTAGGTTGTTGGCATACCTTTAGAAAGAATGAAATTGAATTTCAAAAGTTGGAATAATGTTGCCAATTAGGGTTTCCTGCGTGGCAGTCAGAATGTATTTTATTTGTGAGTAAATTAACAAAGTCTAGTGACCATGATATTTTTCAGAATAAAACTAGACTTGTCTAGCTTTAATTTGATAGGTCATATAGGTCAATTGGATCTATATACCAAGAGTTATGTATTTTTAAAGTTAGCTAAGTAAAACTAGCATGTTTCTGTGACACTATCCAATGAATGATAATTCTGGAATGTTGTACGTCTAATTGGCTAATAAAAATATTTTTTCTTGAAAATAGACTTAATAATGGTCACTTAGCCTTCGGAACCACTACAATTAGACATGTGTACATAAAGATATTCATTTTCAAAGTTGGTTGAAAATTCTGCCAGTTTTTAGTAAATGTGCATAAATTACAAAATGTAATGGCACACTGTAATTTCTTTGAACTCTAAGGGTAGAAATTAGTCCCTTTGGATAATTTGACCACTTTAACTCATTGGTTGACTTGGTAAAATGACCATAATGACCCTAATGATATGATTATATATCTAGGGCCATGAGAAGTCAAGAAAGAAGAAGAAATGGAAGAATTTCCAAGAAGCTACCATGGTTGGAAGAAAATGGGACAAGAAGAAGGACTTTGTTCAAAAGGTAGTAAACTTACTTACTTGCATATATTTAATGTGTTTGATGTGTATGGATTTGCAGTATTGCTTTGTTTGATTATGTGAAGCATGTATGAATGAATGAAACCATGTTTCTTTTTTTTACTGTGGCCATAAGAATGTTGCATGAAACATGGAGCATGTAGAATATCATTATGTGAACATGAGCCTATGTAAGGCAATCATATCATGCACTATCATTCATCTTACATGCATTGTATGTATGTTTGCTACTGAGATTCCTCTGAATCTCACTCTCCCCACCAGCCATATATGTCCATGAACAAAACAAAGAAGAATGCTTGAAGATGAACCAGAAAGAAAGAAGATGAAAGATTGAAGAGCCAAGTGTATTTATGTTTACTGTATGTTAAATATTTACACCTGACATATATATATGAATATACTAGTATGAATATGCAAATTTGAATTCAGCCGTGATTAGGATCATGGGAATGGAAAAATAAATTAACTCTGATATGTGGTAAGGGTAACGGCTCATTAGTCATGAATAAGTATTGAACCCCTAAGTAAAGAAAGAATAACGCTTCCGACACATATATAAGGGGCAGAAATGTAAAGTGTTACAATTATTATATAAGAAGGTTGATAGGAAGGAGTGGTTTCTAGCAAAGCAAGGTTAGGGGTAGTAAAGGAGGAGGAGTTAGTGAAGGTGGCAAGAGAGTTGAAGGATGAGGAGATCATATGTTCTTTTTTTTTCTAAATGGGGCGTTTTAAGTCGCCTGGTGAAGATGGTTTTCAAGTCATCTTTTATCAAAAAAAATTGGGATATTATAGGAAAAAGTGTTTGTGGTTTTATAAAAGAACTGTGGAGGAATCCGGAGAAGCTGAGAGATATTAATAAAATACTATTGGTAATGGTGCCAAAGATTGACAAGACGGAAGTAGTCACATACTTTCGACCAATTGCATTATGTAATGTGCTTTTATAAAGGAGTCATTAAGATACTTGTGTAGAGAATGAAGAGGCTTATAGAAAAATTGGTCTCTCCATACTAGACCAGTCTTGTGCCAGGAAAAAGTATTCATGATAATATTATGATTGTAAAGGAAGTTGTCTTCATGATGAATAAGGTGACAGGAGGTAAGGGTTTTTTTAGCAATTAATATAGATTTGGAAAAAGCATACGACCGCATGAATTTGAAGTTTATCAATGATCTATTATATGAAATTGACCTACCTCACCATATTGTGAGGTTGGTTGAATGTTGTATTAAAATGATGAGGATGTCAGTGTTATGGAATGGGGACAAGGGGGATAAGTATAACCCATCTAGAGGGGTAAGATAAGGTGACCCATTGTTGCCATATTTGTTTATGTTGGGGATGGAGAAGCTTTCACATATGATAGCAAATGTGATTAGAGAGAGCAAATGGAAACCTTTGAGAATAGGAATAGGAGAAATCTCAATATCACATTTGATATATGCGGATGACCTTATACTATTTTGTGAGGCAGATGTGGGATAGTTATGCAACATGATAGATTGTTTAGACATGTTTGGGCTTGTGTTGGGTTAGAAAGTAAACAAGCAGACGACAAGCATTTATTTCTCAAAAAATGTGCTGAGAGGAAGGCAAGAGGATCTATGTAGAGCATGCAAATTTCAAAGAAAGGAAGAACTGGTTAGGTATCTTGGTGCTTATATCACTAATGGTCGGGCTAGTAGGAACAGATTCTAATATATCATTAATAGAGTTTAAGAGAAGTTAAGTAGTTGGAAGAAGCAATGTTTGTCACTAGCAGAGAGACTTATGCTGGTGCAATCAATAACTTTACAAATGGCAGTTTTTACTATGCAACATGTGAAGCTGAGTAGAAGGGTATGCAAGGAGTTGGAGAGAATACAAAGAGACTTTGTATGGGAGTCTAGTGATGAGAAGAAAAGGGTACATGCACTGAATTGGGATTCTTTCTGCTTACCTAAAAAATAGGATGGTTTTGTCATTTGTAACTGAGAAAATATAAATAAGGCATTAATGGGCAAGTTGATGTGGAATCTGTTAACTAAATTTGAGAATATTTGTGTTGTTGTGATGAGAGCAAGGTATGGTATATGAGCAAATCTATTGAAGGAATGTATTGCGAAGAGTTGAAATTCTCCTCTATGAAAAAATCTGGCAAATATTTGGTAAGAGGTCTCGAAACATGTAGCTTGGAACTATAATGATGTAAACATGGTAAGTTTCTGGTATGATATATGGCTTAATGATAATTATTGCTTAGTTGACAATACGCTAAGAATACCTAAGGGTAGACTTATGGACTATAAAGTTTGTGACCTAATTGATGAAAGCGACAAGTGAGAATTGATGTTTCTAAGAATTATTTAGGGGAGTAGGGTCTGCTGAGGCTCCGTGTGTATTTGGTGCCTAATGTGAGTAGAGGTGGTGATATAATTTGTTTGCCATAAGCAAATAATGTGTCTCTAAAATGTATAGTAAGATACAAGGGGATAATAGAGGGGAGGGGGAGAGAATGTGGAAGAGAAGTTAAGGATGGAAGGGACCTCATTGAGTGCAAGTAATGTTATGGATAGATACACATGGTAGGTTATCCATGGGTAGCAGAAGGGAAAAATTGATAGCGGCTCCCCTGTGTGTAGCAGATATAGGGAAAGGGTGGAGGATGCAGTACATGTATTGTTGGATTGTAGTAGTCTAAAGAAGGTATGGATAGCAATAGGAGGGGAATACATTAATGATAGATTTTTCTTGAAAACCGTGCAAGCCATGGATAGAGGAAAATATAGTGAGGGATGGAAATTGGGAAAGGAACTTCGGTGTTACATGTTGGTGGTAATGGCACTAGCAAAACAAGGAATTATTTGAGGAAGGATTGGTGGTTCCTTGTATGACTGAGAGGATTATACAAAATTATGTGTGGGAAATGGAGAACTTGGTGAACAGAATGGGTCCTTTAAGGAGGAAGAAAATGACTATTGAAGTTGGCTGGTTGCCACCCCCAATGGGATGGTTGAAATTAAACTTTAATGGAGTCGTGAAGGGTGAGTCTGGACTGGCGGGATGTGGTGGAGTTTTGAGAAATAAAAAACGTTAATGGTTAAGGGGTTTGTAAAGAGGATTGGAACCTGAAATGCATACAATGCAAAACTATAGGGAGTTTTATGGGGCTTAAGGATAGTAAATGAGATGGGTTTGAGAAGAGTAGTGGTAGAGGGGACTCGAAGGTTGTAATGGTAGGTTTATTTGCTGCTACGGAGAAGGATGAAAGCAACATGCTTATATTGGAGCTGGTTGTAAAAGAGCTGGTCCCATATCTTGAAATCACCTTACTGCATATATATTGTGAAGGAAACCAGGTTGCAAATAAATTGCAAACTTGAGTTCAATAATGGATTTTACCTATGTAATTTTGGATAATCCTTCAAACTCATTCCAGGATCTTCTGTTAGCTGACCCTATAGGAGTTACTTTCCCAAGAGAAATTGTTGATTAATAAAGTTTGACAGGGTCATAGGGGTTACCCTATTTTACCCTAAAAAAAAGTTACCACCAATGTTTTCCACTATAATTTTTCACCTAACGTGTTTAATTTTATAGTCTAATGCATTAATTACTTCGTTAAAGAACGTGTGTTCCACTCTTAGATCTTCATTTAAAGTGCTAAGTCCTTCACTTAATATAGTATTCTTACCCATTTTTTATTAATAAAAGTTATGTTTTTCACTCTAATTTTTTTACCTTACGTGTTTAATCTTATTGTCTAATGAATTAATTGCTTCATTAAAGAATGTATGTTCCACTCTTGGATCTTTATTTAATGTGCTTAGTCTTTCACTTAAGATATTATTCTTATTCATTTTTTATTAATAAAAATTTAGGTGAGTTAGGGTAAAAAAGTGTAACATCCCAAATTTTGGGCCTAGATATTTGAGGATAAGCCTGTATCAGGCAAATGACTAAGCTCAGTTTAGAAAGAGTCGCAAGAATGATGAAATATAAAAAAGACTCTCAGGGACTATGCGATTTGGCCTTACCGGGAAGAGGGCTTGGTATTTGTAGGAAGTATGATTAAAATGTCGATGCAAATATGCACATGATATATATATGATGCCATTGGGTTGGTAGAAAGATGACACCCAACTATGTCATGAGGTAAGGGACCCATTAGTCGGGCGAAATAGGCCGATGTAGGTGTGCACATGTCATTTTTAGGGCGTACATGTGTACCTTGCGTTTTTTGGAGTGGACGCCGGTATGTGGCGCCATGTGAGGCCCATGTACATATTTCAACTTGGTGTCATTTGACGAGTTTTGATATGCGTGGCGTAGTCCCGAGCAAAATCCGAGTAGAATCCTGAGGAGATACCGATAAATTAACTTTAATAAAGTAATCATGACTAGCTTTTGTGTTGGAAGAGTGAGGAGGGGACAAGTGTCCCTCATCATTATACTCACCTTTATGCTTTTGTGTTGGCATCTTGAGAGCGCGCCACCTAGCACCGGAGTTCGGGGAATCCACTGGTCTCAGGCTCGGTCATGTACTTGACTTCCCGAACACCGAACCTGGGAGTCTAGGGAAATTTTTAGGCCTCTCCCTTCCCCTGACAATTATGGCACCACCTAAGAGAGAGAAAAAGGGAAATTTGGACAGTCAGGTTCTTGACTGCGACCAAAAAGTTTCTAACCTGTCTTGGTCGCAGCCAAGACCCCAAATTCCAGCATTTCATATTTTTGAAAGAAATTGACCTATTTAACCCTTCCTAACTTATTGGGCCTTAATATACGCTTCCAATGATTTGGGATCATGGTTTTAATGATGTGATTGGGTATCTAGGGCTATAGAGAAGTCAAGAAAGAAGAAGAATAAGAGAAGATACTTTAAGTAACCCTGATGGTTGGAAGAAGAGGAAACAAAGGAATGACATTGGTCTACAATATAGTAAATTTTATTAACTTGTATAACTTGATATGTGTACTTGTGTATTGATGTGTTGATTGCTTTCATGAATTGTATGAAGCATATGTGAATGAGTAAAGCTTTGTTTCATTTATACTATGGCCATTAGTGTAACATGTTAAACATTAAACATGCATATATGTCATTATGTTGGCATAAATTTATATAGGCAAGCATGTCATGCACAAAACATTTCTTGTATGCATTTGTTAGCACTGTTTATTACGGAGATTCTCTCGAATCTCACTGTCCTCACCCCAACCATATAGGTATGATGAGTACAGGTGAAGAATACATGAATAAATGCAAAAAGGGAAATACAAAGGAGAATTGAAGATTGAATTATAATGCACTGTTAATGTATTAGACTTGAACACTTTGGTGTATATTTGTATATGAATGAATTAAGAATGAGCAAATAAATACTTTACTATTCATAAAAGGAATTAAGAGTGGATGAGTCACTACAAAGTTGTGAACTACCAGAATATGCTTCAGCAAAATTTTGAAATTTTCAGAAAAAACCCACTCATCTGTAGGTTTAATTCCTGTTTTGAGATTAGGATTTGAAAAGTATTATAAAAGAACATCGCTTAGTGGTTAGAATTAGTTCCGTAAAACTCATCAGAACGAGTGTAAATGTAAGATGTTACAAAAAACGCTTATAATAATACTTATAGATTACCCACCAACAATATTCATATATTGGAGCACACATTAGTTACCTTTACCAATTAGACCAATCTTTATTGGCCATATTATTCTTACTCCAAAATGATCTTTATTTACTCAATAATCACCTTGTATTTGTACTATGGTTTTGTGAATGTCCAATTTTAACTTGCTTGAGTTTAGTAAAAAAATCTCATAAAGCTTATGTGTAAAATGATTCAAGCAACATGGTAGGGCTTGAATTCATCTTTCTCATTATTTCAAAGTTTAATTATTTATTAATTTTGCTTTTGGTCCTTAATATAAGAGTTGGATAGCCTACAAAATTTGGTCCAGTTGCATGGTAAGGAGTTGGCTATAGCCCACAAGGTCGTGAGTTTAACTCCTGTTGTCGATGTAAGGACCTTGTTGGTAGGCGATCTGTAAGTACCTCTATAAGTGCTCTTTAAGTCGAGAGTCATGCCCTGACCTTGGTGAGCACTCGGGACCCAACTCACCTAAGCTTTTAGTATATAAAAAGAGCCGGATAAATAATTTGAGGATATTAAAAAAACTTAGGTAAGGGAGTCATTTATAACGAATAGGTATTGATTTTTCTAAAATATCATTTTTAATCATTTGGTGATCGCTCATGGCTAAGATAGGTTCATCCAGACCTAGCTAGCACCTGGCTTTCCTGCATCTTGCTCCTACGCCTTCCACTGTTTTTGAGCTGGGAAAGAAAAAGATTTTTCTAAAACTTAAAAGACAACCCATTTACCTCTTTATATCATGGTATGGAAAAAGGGACCAGACTAGAAACCAGTGAATCGGTCGTTGGTCTGATCCAGACGAGAGGAGATAACTGATGGGAACTGAACTGGTCGACCCGAGGTAACCCGGTGTGAACCACCTAACCATGGTTTAGGCCTTTTTATTATTATTATTATTATTTTTAATTTTTTATACCAAAAACGACATCGTTTTAGTTTTTTTAAAAAATTATTTCCCTAAAATTTTTTGATTTGTAAGGAATTTTAAAAGGATTATGGAATACTTTTGTTGTATTGCATAGGTTAGAGAAAAATCCTTATGTACTTTATGATACTTTTGTGGGTATTAAGTTTAGGAGGTTATATTGAATTATTGGTTAGGAATAAAAAAATCTTATGTAGTTTTTTGAATGGTATACATAAACATTTAAATTATATATATATATATATATATATATATATATATATATAATTGACTCCGATCTAACCCTCAGGTTGACCCCGATTTAAACTACTAACCCTTAACTTAGTACCTCAGTTGGCTCAGTATCCGATCTGATTTTTAGTACTTTACTTTATATGTGCCAGCCTTATCTAGCAGGAAAGAACTTGGCGCCCCAAAGGCACTAAGCCACATGTACATTAATTCCATGCACAAGCCCAAATCCTATTATATCCACCAGACACAAACAAATGTACTTGCTCAATGGGAGATTGTAAATAAATGATTCAGAATCAACAAACAACTTCAACCATAATGTCCTGCACAACAGCTTCTTTAAGTGAGATTTTAGATTCAGATGATCATGAAGGCAATTCAAATTGACCGCAGACATGTTGGTTGAACCGCTGAACTAACTTGATTCGGCTCATTACTATGCCACTGTCGCTTTAATTAATTAAAAAATTGAATTCACTTATTTTTTAAATAAAAAAGTAATTTATTAAGAAAAAAATTAAAGAAATATCTTAATTAAATCCAGTTGGATATACCACAATTCAAATTTAAACTTACACTTTAAAGAAACTCTTAATCAGGCCAAGATACCTAATTAATTAGGGATTTCTAAACATTGTTAAAACACTATAATATCCCTCTATAGTTGAAAAGGAAAATTGAAAATAGGTGCATGTCTAATTTTGTTTTTTGATTAATTCAGTTCTTTTTAATTGATACTTCATACTTCCCCTTTATTTTTAGTTTTTTAATTTTTAATTTTATGTTTTTATTTTTGTATAAAATATATTTTTTTCATATTAATAATTTGTGTGTAAAAACTTTGAACTACATATTATGGGTTTGTTTGGATTAGTTTATTTTATATACAATGTTTGGATTAGCTTTTCAATAATAGATTTTGAGAAAACTTTTTTTTTAAAAAAATGATATGGGAAAAATAATCTTTTAATCCTTCAATTTTTAACTTACTTATGTCAAGTCTCTGAATTATAATACAGTGCGATTCAATTTCTAAAATTTTGACTCGAGTGTGACTCAATCTCTTATCTTTGACTTTTTTTATATTATTATCCTTATCAAGTTATGAGTTATCCGGTGTGGCAAAAATTGATTCCAATTTAGCTCTCCATGTAGCAAAAATTATTTCCAACTCAATGGCTCACCTTGTCACCTGACTCACCCCGTCAACTATTTTGGGTGCCTACCCAACTCACCACCTTGACCTCTTTGACAACTCTTTCTCCGACCAAATCCCACCGCCCCCTCCTCGCTCTCCATCCCTAACGTATTATGGAAGGAGGGATGGAGCCAGAGAAGGAATTGGATTGTAGAGTACATTAAGGTTGGAAGGATGGAGAGGGAGGAGGGAGAGGTGGGATTTGGCCGGAGAAAGAGTTTTCAGAGAGGTCAAGGTGGTGAGTTGGGTGAGCAATCCAAGTAGCTGATGAGTGGGTTAAGAGAGAAGGTGATGAGTAGCTGAGTTGGAAATAATTTTTGCCGTTAAATTGGAATCAATGTTTGCCACATAGCATAGCTCATAACTTGATAAGCATAATAATATAAAAAATATAAAGATGATGAACTGAGTTATATGAGAGTTAAAAGTTCAAATACTGAATCATACTGAGTTATAGTTTTAGAACTACGTTATAAGTGAATTAAAAGATGTATTTTCCCAAATGAAATTGAAAAAGTAAAAAATATTTGGATTGTTGCTACTAAAAACACTTTTTCATATGTATAGCTACAAGGCTTCAAGGCAAAAAGAAAAAAAAATAAAGCACATAATTAAGTTAATGATATAATCACGTAGTTACTTTTTTGCAGTTGAACCGGGGGAATTTTTAGCACTCCCCTTCAGACTGCTCGTTGTTACGACAACAACCATAAAATCTATAAGCTTATCAATAATGCTTCTATCAAACCATTTTCAACATTATAATCACCGTTTTTTGGTGTTTGGATGGAACTAAGAAATATAATAGCTTTGCTTGAAAAAGTGCTTTTTTTTAATGGTTAGCCAAACACAAGAAAAGGATTACTCTAATATATAAGTTAGCTCTAAAAATTTTTTTTGAATTTTGATTATTACTAGTATATCTTTCTTTGGAAAAATTGGGAAAGTTCCCATTAAAAATTTTATTGGCAAGCAAGACTAAATAAATTCTTATACAAAGAAAGTATGGTACTTTGTCAATTTTTTACACTCAGAATATCAGTACTTTGATTTTGTAATGTACTTGAATAATATTTTAAATGCAGTTCAGAAATCAAGGTGTTATAATTTGGTATTAGAGCATCGTGTTTCGAGGTTATTTGGTATGGTATTTTCAAAACATTTTTAATGGCCATGGCAACATATGTATTAATGACGTGCATTTTCCTATTTAGTAATTATGTTCCTTAGTTTAGTCTTTTAGCTGTGATTCCTTCCTTTACACGGTAGAAGTGGTGAGAAACAAAAGGTCATAGACTTACAATGACCAACTTTGACACTAAGGTAAAAATAGAATTTTGAGGCAATTATTGGACTTGATATCAAAAGTTGATTAGAGAGTGCGAATACAAGAGGAATTAAATAGAAAGAGAGGTCAAAAACATTGATTATAACAATCACAAAGTATATTCAATCACCCATATTTGGGAGAATTGTCGAAAGTTTGTTCCCCGATAATATGATTAGTTAGGAGATGAGGAATGGATATATAGATTAGAAAAAAAAAATTTCAATATTATTTGCATTATATACCAATAGGAGCAAATTGCGAGGCATTGTTGGTGAAAGCTGCCACAAGGTGATGATGAATTATAAAACTTAGTTGCTGGCCTAAAAAAAATGAATTATAAAACTTAGTTATGAGAATGTTGTTACTTGTGAAGATCAATTTGAGCAAAATACCTTGGTTACTATTCTTCTAATATGTTGAGATGTAAAAAAGGGAGGGGTATTTCTTACATTTGAGCAAAGAAAAAAATAGGGACAAATGCGAGTTGATAGACAAGATTTTTGGAGTTGTACAAGTACTCCATATAGCTCCAAGATGTGAATGATAGTAAATAGATAATAGAAAGGTTATTAGATAAGGATAAATTGAGGTTGAGTTAGCACCTCCTGGGTATATGTTTCTTAGAAAACATTTGCACTAGAGTTTAGATAATTGTTGGATACTGGAGAAGAGGTCAACGAAATGATGGAAGCATATGATAAATTTTATGCCACTATTTGAAACTTCAAGAATGACTTATAAAAGAAATAGTTATAATTCAGGAGTTTTGGTAATAGATAGAGTTTGTATTTGAAAACCATGATTTCTATTGGACAAAAAACATTTAAGTATCCATAGATATCAGAAATTAAGAACATGAAGAAAAATGTATGAAGTACTCCATGTAGGGAAAATCAGATCACATTTCAAGGTATTATGACTTTAAACAATGATAAGGAGCAAAGATTAAAAGTATCAGTAGACTCTTGAGCTTAAATTTTATGGTTATAGAACGTGAGCATGCATATGATGATAAAGTAAATTACTATGGGCCCGTTTGGTTCGATCCCATTACACCCTGCACTGCAGTGCAATGCGATGCAATGATAATGCAATGTAATATTAATTACATAGCTAGTGTTTGGTTTGATTTTTAAGTAAGGTGCAATGAGTTATTATTTTAACAATGATTTAAAATTAATATATTACACAAAGTCTATTTTACCCTTACTATAATCTTTGTAAAAAGAAAGTTAAGAGTCGGGTAGAGGAGGTAGTGGCGGCGGCGGTGGCAGAGGAGGAGGAGGAGGTAGTGGCGGCGGCGAAAGCAGAGGAGGAGGAGGTGGTGGTGGTGGGAACGGAGAAGGAGGAGGTAGTGGCGACTGTGGCGGGAGGCAGCGGAGAAGGAGGAGGTAGTGGCAGCGGCGGGTGTCGGCGAAGGAGGAGGTGATGGCGGCGAGGCCGGGAGGCGACGGAGCAGGAGGAGGTACGGCAGCGGCAGAGGAGGATGATGTAGTGATGATGGTGGAGGAGGAGGAGGTGGCGGCGGTGGTTGCAGCGGCGGCGGAGGAGGAGGTGGCGGCGGCGGTTGCAGCGGCGGCGGAGGAGGAGGAGGAGGTAGTGATGGCAGGAACGGAACAGGAGGAGGTAGTGGCGACGGTAGCGGGTGGCGGCAGAAAAGGAGGAGGTAGTGCCGGCGGGTGGTGTCGGCGAGGGAGGAGGAGGAGGTAGTGGCAGCGGGGGAGGAGGAGGAGGTAGTAGTTACGGTGCCGGTTGACAGCAGCGGTAAAGGAGGAGGAGGAAGTAGTGGCGGTGGGGGTAGAGGAGGAGGTGATAGCGGTGGCGGCAACGATAGAGGAGGAGGTGGCGGCGGCGGCAGGTGGTTGTAGTGGTAGAGGAGGAGGTGGCGGCAGGTGGCGGCGGCGGTGGTGGAGGAGGTGGCGGTGGTGGCAGCGGGTGGCGGTTGTGGCGATGTGGCTAAGTGAAAATATATAAGTAAAATAAAGAAAAGTAAAACTAAAGGGTAAATTAGACTTTTCTAACTATGCAATGGGATGGTAATGAGGATTCATAGGGGGGAGGTATGAATGAGGATTACCAATTTTTTGGTAATCATCATTACCATGGTAAACCTTATTACCATGCTAAAGAGCAACCAAACACTCTTCTCATGGCAATGTAATCATGATTACCATTACATGCATGCAATGGGGTTGAACCAAACGGGCTCTATATTTCTTGATTGAATTTTAATTTGAAAAATGTGAGAGGATGGACTATTAGTTAGTGCCTGTGTTTGTGCCTATTAGTGTATTGTGAGAAATTTTAGGATAGTTCGGTTTGCAGGCTTGAATTGAGGAGAATTTATTGGATTATCACATAAGTACATTTGCTATCGGAAATTAAGGATAAATAGGAATGCTGATTGTTGAGGAAGATTTTGATAGTAGTGTTACGTTGTAAGATGTGAATGATAATGTTTTTATCAAATACCTTTTGGTAGCTATAGCACCTTAACAAATAATTGTTAAAATAGTTAAATAATAATAGTTAAGGCAATAGAGTTTCTAGTTGGCGTGCAATCACTAAATGGAGAAATGGAATTGATTTGAAAATTGGATTGAAAATGAGTACTTTGTGGAGTTGCGCCATTGAGTACTATTAGTAACAATAATAATAACAATTAGTACAAGCACCAAAATGTAAGAATGACTTTTGAATTGAGGACAAAATAGAATTTTTGTTAGAAACCATAATTGGTTCAGTTGTGATAATGTATATGAATGAATAGTGAATTTTAGCAAGAGAATTTAGTGTTTATTTGGAATAGTGTTTGTTTGAAATAGTGATGGGAACCTTTAAAAATAGCTTTTCAATCATGATTTACGGTATATGAGGTAAATATGTGAAATAAGTTTTATCTTGATTTGTATAAATAAACAATTTTAGAAGTTTCAAAAGTTATCCCAAACAAACACTTAAATTCGACTAGATAAGGTGTCGATGAGACGTGATGGACTTAGTTTGATGAGGTAGTAGTTATAGGTTGTTTATTAATGGTGCTAAAACAATATTTATATGAAAACTTACTATGGCTAACGAAAAAGGACAACTGATAGAGGAACATATAAATCTATTGAAGGATTTAGTGGGTACACTAGAGTCTTAAGAAGGAAAACTGAGAAAAGCTTGAAAATGATGTTTAATAGAATACCTAGAGAATATGAAGATAAAAATTGTGTTAAGTATGGATTTTTAGAGTTTGAAGTATTAACACAAGAATTTTACGAGGTCTTATTATTATTTTCAAAATCTACTTTTTTAAGTGAAGAATTGTTATAAATTATATTTTTGTATGCAATGTATCGAGGGAAAGCACCTTTTTATTACATAGAGTTTTTGGCATATTTTGCAAACTCAAAATATTGTTAGGAATTCACTCAATGATTTGATCAATTTAGAAAACTTTTCATGAAGTATTTGAGATTTTCTTTGAAGAAAAAAAAAATATGTTTTATATGTGGTTACAAAAGTAAATAAATTAAACTTGTGGTTTATCAATTAGAAGAAACTTTGAAAATTATGATCGTGTTTAGTCAAATTTTGGTATTTTCAAAGCTGTGTAGCTACTCCATTTCTGTGACGCATTCATGGATGTTTTGTACATGGAGAATGAAAAAAAAAAAAAACAATTGAAATATGGAAGTGTACTCCCGTGGAATTTTCGAAATTTATATGATTTACATATTCTCAACTTATTAAAAAAAATAAGAGGAGGTTGAAGATAAGCAGTTAACTAGGTGGTTAATGTTGATAAAACAAACAATATAAGGTTGAGGTTTGATTGATGATATAGAGCAATCATATATATCAGTAAGGTTATGTTTGGTTTGATGGAGGGAAGGGAATAAGAGAGATTTTAATGGAAGGGAGGGGATGAGAGAGTTTGAGAGGTATTTTCTTTTATCTTATTTGGATTGACAAAAAGAGAGGGGAGGGGAGGGATTTTGACATTACCTTGTTTGATATAGGAGGGGAAGTGAGAGGAAACATTTTTATATGGACAACTTTGCCTTTATTTCATTTAATTTGCATTTTATAACTTTATAACATATTTAATAAAATATAATTATAAATGGTATTCAATACATAAACTTATAATTATAAATATAAAAATTAAATAAATATAATTATAAAATGTGTGATAGTTTTAAGCAAAAAAATGAAAAGGGTACTGTAAGAATATTATAAAATAGTAGAGACATATTAGTCAATGTATATCTAAATATTAACCTTTTACTCCAAATTCCCCCAATTTTGAAGAGGAGTTCCTAAATATTTTAACAATTCAAATAAGGGGAGGGGAGCAAAACCACCTCATTTTCCTCTCCTCCCCTCATATCAAACAGACCCTAAATAAATGACGTCTATTAACTATAATTGTTATTTTTGTATTTTCGTAGATTTCACCTTTCAATACATGACGGTACGCATATTTAACTGTTAGCTTTTAG
This sequence comes from Albizia julibrissin, assembly GCA_037074505.1. Lineage (NCBI taxonomy): Eukaryota > Viridiplantae > Streptophyta > Magnoliopsida > Fabales > Fabaceae > Albizia > Albizia julibrissin. The sequence goes on from CM073482.1 coordinate 21,559,454, forward strand.
TCTTATATATCATTGCATGACCTGTGTCTCAATATGTATGTTATTTATTCACTATAACAATTATTTATTAAATATTATATATGCCTAAATCTGTAGTAGTTGCAAGTTATTTTCATTAACAAACTTATCAATCTTTAGGGGTTGTTTGGTTTGAGGGATTTGGAGAAAAAATGAGGGGAGGCAAAATTTTTAAGTTGAATATAAAAAAAAATTAGAGAAGAGGGGTTGAAAGTTTTTAATTAATTTTTTTCTTATTTTGTTATCTTACATCCTCTCTTTAATAAAATTGTATAACCCTAGCGAATTCTTTAATTTTTTAAATCCAACTTATAAAAATTTGCTCTCCCTTAAAAATATAACCATTATTAATACCAAACAGTCCCTTAGACGCCATTCTTCATTTTCATTGTATTTTTAAATCATTTTTTCTTCATAACAAGTAGAGATGGGAAAACGGGCCAGCCCGCCCGTTTATAAACGGGCCAGCCCGCCCGTTTATAAACGGGCTGGCATTTCGCTAGCCCGAGCCCGTCCTTTTTTAATTTTTTAATTTTATTTTTTAAAAAATTTTTTTACTCATTTTCTCTTTTATCCATTCATGTCACACTTATTTTCTTTTATATATTTATGCTACAAAACCAATTTTATTCTTACCTTCTTCTTTTTTGTCTACTTACATCACAAAAACATATGAATACATTTTTTTAAAATTTAATAATAGTAAAATAAATAGCTATAATATGAAAAAAGTGTCAAATAAAAAAAATTAGGAAGTCTTTAAACACAACATCACTAAGAACTGAAAACATTGAGATCTAACTTATTTAAAAAATATATAAAAAATATTTTTTTATTTTTTTAAACGGGTTAAACAGGCCGGCCCGTTTAACTCTCGGGCTAAATGGGCCCGGCCCGTTTAGCCCGAATAATAAACGGGCTCGGACTTTCAAGCCCGAGCCCGTTTATTTGGCTGAGATAACGGGTTCGGCCTAAATTACCACCTCTAATAACAAATATCATTAAATACACTACAAGATGCAAAAAGTATGTTTACGACCTTTGTAAAATACAATTTTATCATAATGGGTAATTGCACTTTCATAAAAAAAAAAAAAGGTATCATTAAATACTAAAACAATGTATTTGACTTCACATTAACTATGATATAGGAGATAATCACATTGGATTTTACGCACCATTTTAATGGGATTGCGTGATGTTTATTCCTGCAATATCTTCCTCTTACTCGATATGAAATCATTGATACGAGAGTTTCAAATTTTGAAAGTACATTTATGAAAATTTCCCAATATTTAATTAACATGTAAAATGTTAAAAGGTGAGATGCGATATGTAATTTCAATAGTCGAAGATAAAACATCCAACACATTACTATATATATATATATATATATATATATATATATATGAAGGTGGCCTCATCATTAGATTTTTGTATCAAACTTATATTCAAATAATGACACATTCTTAGGACTTATTTGGGATAGCTTTGAAAAATCATATTCATGTAAATTGAGGTAAAAATTTTTTTACATACTTACTCATACTCCGTAAATCACGTCAAAAAAGCAATTTTTACCGCTAACCTAAATAGGCACTTGTACTTTTTATGGACAAAATTCTTACAATTATACACTTGGAAATGAAATATGTTTGGCTTCCTTCCATTGTATATTTAATGATAACCATATCAACTAAAATACTTTTCACCAAAAAAATAAAATGAATACTTGGGAAAGAATCTTGTAATTAAGCATATCCTTGCCATCTTTTCTAAAAATCAATTTTTCATTTCAACTACATCATGTTTTGCCAGAGTGTTTGAGGAGTAGAAAAGTTATAACTCAATGCCCTTAGCTTTATTTTGGCCAAAAAATGCCATTAGTTTTATAGAACTCTCCATGAAACTATCAATTTGGTTATTTCCAATAAAAAGGTTTCCTATCTACATCCGTTTTCAGAAAGAAAAATTATTTTCCATATCTATTTTTAAGAAACAGACATAAAAACTTACACTTGAAATTTTAGAAATGTCACTGCCTAAATTTATTATGTCTCTATTTTTTTAAAAAATGTTGATTAGTGGCATAAATTTTCTACTCCCTCTTATCTTTAATATAAGACATATTTAATTAATTTGATTAGATTAAAGAAGTTACTTAAGTTAGTTAATGATATATATTTTCTAAAATATTTTAACCATCTTCCTTAATTCACTTATTCCTTCTTTTTTTTTTATTATTGAGGGAGTATCAATAAGGGTAAATTAAGAGAAAATTGACAACTATAAAAAATGTTTTATATTTATAATTAAGATCAACTTTTCAAATATATTATATATTAAGGGCTGAACAGAATATTTTATAGTACTGATTCTCACTGATGATAATTTCTTGCACAAATGTTGAACACATTTAGACACTTTCAAAATACACTTGAAGTCGTGGTCCTTGTCAAGAATAAAAAACGGTTTATCTTAACCAAGAATAGCCATCCACAATAACAAGCACATAAAGGTTCCCTCTAATGCTCATTGTTCTAGATGTACCAATCAGATTCATGAGAAAAAGTTTTGCAAGAGATTGATGGTAGCCACAACAAGATATGCTTTGTTTTGTTTGTCCTTTAGGAAAGCACATGCATCATAAAGCTTCTTGTTTTTTCCCCGATATAATTTGGGCAAGCATATAAGAAGATCATTTATATATAGCAAACCTTCTTTTTTTTTTTTTTTTTCAGGGGGAGTCGTTATTAATTACATGAGAAAGCTATTGGCCCAACCAATTTTCATCGCTAATATTAATTACCCTCTTTGGTTATATGATATTTAATTGATGTGTTGGTATTGGTGGTAAATATATGAAAAATCTTAATATATTTTATCTTCTAAATGTACAATTCCTTTTTCAAATTAGTCTTATTAATTCCACGTATTAAAAAAAAAGGTGTTTTCATCAATGCGGTACTTTAATTTCCAATACAAATGTTAAAAGAAATACAAAAATCCACTCATTTTTTTTTATAAATAACTAATTTAATTAAATTTTTTAAAATTTATAAATAGATTTTCAGCTCATATAATTATGAGTGAAATGTAATTTTAAGATCAATGAAAGCTTCCCCATCAAGAAGTCATATCATAAGCATAGTGAATCCTGTTGGTCTATGAATTTGACTCGATCAACTTTGATATTTTTTATGGGTACAATTTTCAGAATAATATATAATTATATTATTCTTATAACAAAACTGACAACTAATGTAAAGTAAATTATTGCCATATCATTAATTGATAATACATTTTCAATCAAATGCTAATGCGCTTGTCGACACTCCCCCGCCATTTATATTGAAGTTAGCTGAACTTGGACTTGTCATCCATCAAATATCTTTCATTATTGACTATCAAAGCACATGTTTCACTTTATGCCATCAAACACATGTATAATAAGTATAAGGTTAAATTTTGTCTTAAAAGTTTTTGGGTAAAACAGATGGATATCTAAGAATTTTTTTAGATAATTTCACCTCAGAAGTATTAAAAAATGAGAAAAATTATTCTGACAATTTTAAAAATTAGCATTGTTTGTCAACATTTTTTAGCAGCCATGTAGGAGCAATACTACTCCTATTTTAATACTGTTTGGGCAATATTGACGTAGGAAAAAAAAAATCAGACACCTATAACTCATACTAAAAAAATTTTAGGGGTAAAATTAAACTGTAACTGAAAGTAAAAATGGAAAAACACAAAACCTTAACCGTATACAATAATTATTCTAGTTTTTGGTCTCATATACCTCAATTTTCTTCCATCCTTATCTCTACTATTTGTTACTTTTAAAGCTCACATTTTCTTGTTGCTTACTATCTCATTTATTAATTTCATAATTACAAAATTGAAACTTACATTTTTTTAACATTTTTTTATTAAATGTAATAAAAGCATGTAATGATAGAACTACTAGTGATTTCAACCAAAATGATAGAACTGCTAATAAATACAATTTGTGCCAAAATTGTAACCAAATGACTTCGCTTATTAATCAAGAAAACGTTTCAAATAATCTTTCGTCTTTTGTGAATTCCGGGAGTCTGGGCTAAATCCTCATTTTCCAACCTTGGCCTTTTGCATTTATTACAACTTAACCGTCCCCGATCACATTTTACCTCCATTGACAGTAGCAACATATATTCCTCTTTAGAAGAGGTGTCTTGGGAATTAGCTTGTTTATTTGGCGTCAAAAAAAAAAAAAGAAAAAAGAAGTAAGAAAATAACTTTATAGAAATTTTTTGGAAAAATTAATCTTTTGGTCCCTATGGTTTTGACTCAATTATAACTCAATCTCTACACTTTGACTCAGTTATAACTCTATCTTTCAATTCTGATTCACTACAACGCAGTCTTCATATGTATTTTTAAGTATTTTATAATTCAGTCTCTGATTTTTTATTCTAAAATATAAGGACTATATTATAAAATGATTAAAATGTAAGGCCTGAGTTGCAGTACATCAAAGTTGAAGGACTGAATTATAACCAAACCAAAACTATAGGTACTGAGTTGTACCGAGTCAAAGTATAAGGATTGAGCTATAATTGAGTTAAAACTATGAGACAAAAAGATTAATTTTCCCAAAATTTTTACTCATTTTCTAATAATAATAAGAGAAAAAGATGGCCCAATACAAAAGGTTTCCATCAAGTGGGGTCTGAGGAAGGTCAAATATACGTAGCCTTACGCCCATAAGTAGAGAGACTATTCCTAAGAATATGTGACCTTTTAATCATATAGCAGCAACTTTATCGCAACTTCTAATAATAAAATATATTCATCATTGAAAAATATTACAAATATTAACTCGTACAATACCTCAACAGACGAGACTGGCATTTTGGCAAGAGTTAGAGGTGGGAAAACATGCAACCTGTTTAGGCTTGACTTTCATAAAATGTCCCTATTTTAAAGCCTGACCTATTTATTCATTGGCTCGGGCAAAGCCCGTGGGCTTTAAGCCTGTTTAACAAAATTTTTTCACACATTTTCTTTAAGAAATTAAAACACTAAAATTTTTAATCTAAGACAAATATTTTTAAAGTATTAAATGTTTTAATTTTTTTTTGATAAATAAAATAAGTGATTATTTGCCTAAAAACAAAATTATTTATGAGATAGATAATCTATTTTTCATTTTTTTATTAATTTCTCTTTTTCATATAGTTTGTCTAATATTTGGGCTTCTTCAAATACAATTAAAAAATTATACTTTTTGTTTACTTTACATGAAAAAAATGATTTTTTCAATATTTCATAAGGAAAAATTTCATTGGGGAAATATTAAGAACCAAAAGAAAGATTTTTAAAAATTGAGTAATATTTTTTTAAAAAGATCAGTTAGAAGATATTTAATCAACTATAATGTTATCAACAAGAATTTCTTAGCTTTTTAATAAGAATATAATTAATTTTTTTCTTTAAGACATTCAAATAGTAATATTATATGATTTGAAAAATATTTTTAATTTTAAATTTTTTTTAAAAGTAAAACTCAACTTATAGTTATTTAATAAAATTAAAAAAAATTGGCGAGTTCAAACAGATTGACCTTGCAAAATTGCTCTTTTAAGCCTGACTCCTCCTAGAAACCTTAAATCATAAGCCTGGCTCTTAAAGGGGTCAGGCCTTAACAGGTCGACTTGATTTCCCAACACTAGCAAATGTATGCTTGTTGAGAAAAACAGGGGTTGCTAATATGACTTCTGACCAATTGGTTTGTGCATTATGCATTTAACCAGGAAGTCACAGGTTCTTTATAAAAAAGGGTCCTTAAATAAGGCCAGTAATGTGGGCCAAAAAATGGGATTTGGCTTCAGTCTGTTGCATATGTGGTCCGCTACCAATCCTCTATTCAAAACTACACCATTTTGGTGTAATTTTGGGTATAAAGTGATGGAGCTGATTTTTTTTTTGTTAAATGATTTCTAGTATTTTTGGAGTATTTTTTTTGAAAATATCTTGTATCTTAAAATATTTTTTAAGTAGCATGCAGTATTCTAAAATAATTTTTTGTACTTTAACCTTTTAAAATATTTTCTTAGTTATATCCAGTGTCTTATAAGACTAATTGCAATTTTATCCCTAATTATTTTTTCAGCTCCAAAAATTATTTTAATATATTAGGTGCTGATAAAAAAATATTTTAGAAGATTTGGGTGCTCGTTACTATTAAAAAAATACATTAATGGTAAAATTATTGTCAATATCCTAAAATATAGGGTACAACTAAAAAAATATTTTAAAGGATTAAAATTACCAAAAAATATTTTAAATTAATTTTTGGAGTTGAAAAAATAATTAAGGGAAAAATTGTAATTAGTCTGATAAGATACTGTGTACAACTGAAAAAATATTTTAAGTGGTTAAAGTACAAAAAATTATTTTTAAATATTACATGCTACTTAAAAAATATTTTAAGATACTATATACTGTTAAAAAAATATTTCAAAAATACTAAAAACCATTTAAAAAAAAATCAACCCCATCACTTTATAACTAAAATTAAACCAAAACGGTTTAGTTTAAGGAAAGGATTGTGAGTAGACCCCGTTTGCTGCGTACTGAAGCCAAATCCCAAAACATGCAATAATAATAATCACCCCGCGAGAAACGTATATTACAACACGCGAGCGCGTGGAAAAGCATGACAACATCCACGAAATTTGTCTTTCCCGCGGCCATTGAATGAGGGGTACTCCTCGCACTGTGATCACTTGCATCACTCTTTAACGTAGGCCACCAACTCAGGGGAAGAAAGGTTAAGGGCGGCCATTAATGCTGAGCTCAACTACCAATCCACTCTTGGAATTTACAGGCACTCTTCTTACTACAACACACACCCACACTCTCTCATTCTTACGGCATCATACTTCATTCTCTCTCTATTTCTCTTTCTTTGATACTGGGTGGTGTTTGGGGGAAGACAGAGGAGGTGCGGTAGATCTACGGCGCCCGCCATGTGGAACTCCGCCAAGAATGCTTTTGCTAGGTCGGCGTCGTTTAGGGAGGACTTGGACGACGAGGAGGCGCTCCGGTGGGCCGCATTGGAGAGGCTGCCGACCTATTCGCGAGCTCGCAGAGGCATTTTCAAGGACATTACTGGTGAAAAGAAGGAGGTTGATGTAAGCGAGCTCGAAGAACAGGAGCGGATTCTTGTTCTTGAGAGATTGGATAACTCCATTGGTGATGACCCCGAGAAGTTCTTCAATCAGATGAGAAGCCGATTTGACAAGTAATTTTCTCTCTTCATTTTTACTTGGTTAGTTTCCGGAAAAATGTGCGATTAGGAGAAAATAATGCTGTGCCAGTTTAATAGTCTGGGATAGCTTAAAATTATTTTATAATTGTGATTTATATAAGTTGTGACAAAATTTCTTTTACTTATCTCGGCAAAAGTTGAAAAACATTTTTAAAAGGTTGAATCGCTGTTCCAAAGCTCGTAATCTCTCAGTATCTGAGCAATTCAACTGAAGATCATTGCTCTTGTGCTTTTACATGTTCTCATTTAGTGTGTCGAGTTCGAAATACTACTAGGGGATTAAAAATTCTTCTTACAACACGCTGGTTCTCAAGATTTCTTTGTTTTATACCTTTGCTTTAGCTCAATCGAGTGAATACAAATCTTCATTATTTTATTTTGACTCTATGAATGATCTCTCTCAGGGTAAAGCTGAGGTTTCCGAAGATTCAAGTTCGATTTGAACACTTGACAGTTGAAACTTACGTTCATGTTGGAAGCAGAGCCCTGCCTACGATTCCTAATTTTATCTGCAATATGAACGAGGTATTTTATCTTGTTTTTGTCCATTTTATTTTGGTTCATTTTTACTGGGCTTCTATTTAATCAGGGGTTGTTGTTTGGTTATCTATCATGATGGTTGTGTAATTTTCTGTCTTGTTATCGTTTAGGCTCTTTTAAGACAGTTGCGACTGTACAAGAGAAAGCGAAGTAAATTGACAATTCTAGCCGACATTAGTGGGATTATTAGACCTTCAAGGTAGGTGGTAAAAGATTTTTAATAATTTTGTGCTTTTTTTTTGTTTTATTGACTTAGTTTTGTCATTAAAATCACAAAAGCTATTTATACATGCTACTTTGATTCCTTTGCACAGTTAATTTTTATAGATAAAACCAACATTTTGTGGATCAAAGTTTCTTTGCGTAAAATTTCTTCGCACAGTTGAATGCTAGGTTTCTAACATTCTATACGAGATTTTTTTTTCTTTTACAATTTTTTTGATATTTTTAAAGTTGATCGATTTGTTCAGTCGTTCCCATAATAGAAGTTTTACGCGCTGCTTCATGTTACTTGGCATCTTTGTGCATCGTGCATTAAATACTTGCGTTGAAATTGGACAAGTTTCATATTTGATCAGCTCACGTTGATCTTATTTTCTTAAAGATTGACTCTACTGTTGGGTCCGCCAAGCTCTGGAAAAACGACACTACTTTTAGCTCTTGCTGGCAGGCTGGGACCTGGTTTGCAGGTACTCAGATTTTCAATGCCTTATGTGAGCTGGAATTAGATTTTCTATTTAAGCATAATCCCAAGCATACACATCATATATTAATCGAACGGTTCTTCGACATTAATACCTGACCTAATTACTGGAGCTACTATATATTCATTTTTTATTCACATTGAGGTTTTGGAGATCCGCCTTATTTAATTTATTCACATTGAAACATAAGTTGTCTAATTCACTGATAGTCATGCAATACTCCGTTGACTTGTGGATTCTCTTTTGTTATCCTTTGTCTTGCTTATTTAACTTGGTGTGCCTTTTGAAGATGTCAGGGAGCATCACTTACAATGGACATACTCTCAATGAGTTTGTTCCTCAGAGAACAGCTTCTTATGTCAGCCAACAAGATTCACACGTGCCAGAGATGACTGTGAGGGAAACTCTTGATTTCGCAGGGCGCTGTCAAGGCGTTGGATTTAAACACGGTATGCTCTTAAGAGACTCTGTTAATTTGCACATTTAAATGCTGAATTCTGAATTCTCAACTCTTAACAGATATGTTGCTGGAACTCGCCAGAAGAGAAAAGAATTATGGGATAAAACCTGATGAAGATCTTGATATATTCATGAAGGTACTTCTTGTACTGTAGCTTTCTTGCTTAATTACTGTAACTTATGCACACTACTTTATTAAATATAATTTATTTTTGTAGGCATTAGCACTCGGTGAACAGGAAACAAATCTTGTGGTGGAGTACGTCATGAAGGTACTCTCTAACTGCTGTTAGCCTTTTAATCCTTAATGCATAAAGAACTGCCTTGATGATTATGACTAGAAATGTTTCATCATCTTTACACCAAATAAAACAAGAAGAAATGTTTCATCCACTAACTTATTAAGGACATTTGTAATGTCCCTATTAATGCGGTTCTTTTGACCCTGGCTAGCGAATTGAATGATTAAAGAAGTGTCTTAGTATGTGTTAAAATGGGAGATGAGTATTATATCATATTTGTGCGGTATTTTCTTGTTTATTTCTATAAATTTTCTGAAGTACTAAAATATTTATGACAAAGATATTAGGTATGGACATATGTGCTGACACATTGGTAGGAGATGAAATGCTCAAGGGCATTTCAGGAGGGCAAAAGAAGCGTCTTACAACAGGTATGTGCGTGCGTGTAGCTTTGATTCATGCATCACCAAGTCAAATGCATTTACAGCGTTTTCATCACTTGGTATGTGTCATTACTAGGTGAATTACTGGTTGGTCCAGCAAGAGTGCTGTTCATGGATGAAATATCAACTGGTCTTGATAGCTCAACTACTTACCAAATTATCAGATATCTTAAGCATTCCACTCGTGCACTTGACACAACCACCATCATATCTCTTCTACAACCAGCTCCCGAGACATATGAATTGTTTGATGATGTCATTCTTTTGTGCGAGGGTCAGATTGTGTATCAGGGACCTCGTGAATCTGCTCTTGAATTTTTCAAATTGATGGGATTTAGCTGTCCTGAGCGAAAGAATGTGGCAGACTTCTTGCAAGAAGTGAGTGGTAAATATATTAGATCATAGATTCCTATTCTAATATGTATGCTTTTAGTCATTGCTCAAGTTCTGCTAAACAGGTTACATCGAAGAAGGACCAAGAACAGTACTGGTCTCTCCTCGACCGTCCATACCGGTACATACCTGTTGGGCAGTTTGCAGAAGCTTTTGCCTCATATCGTGATGGCAAAAATTTATTTGAGGAACTAAAAGTTCCTTTCAATAAACGCTTTAATCATCCAGCAGCCTTGGCAACTACTAACTATGGAGCGAAAAAGTTTGAACTGCTCAAAACCAGCTATCAATGGCAGAGGCTACTGATGAAGCGAAATTCATTTATTTATGTTTTTAAATTTGTTCAGGTAAACGTACCACTATGAAATCTGTCATATATAGCCAAAAATAATTGCCGATTTATACAAGTTATTTTATGAGGGTAACTCTAGTGGTTTTGTCACTTAAAAACAAACAATCCTTGCCATATTTGAAATTAGATACTTTTTACCAGGAAACTTGATATCAATTTCTCACTTTTCGGTTTGTTGTCCTTTTGATATCATTGCTTGGCTTTCTTTATTTCATATTTTCATTATCCAACAGCGCTTGTTTTCATCTAAATTCACCTAGCATCATACTGTATATTTTGAAAATATTGGAAAAGTTTCTCAATTCTGGTTATCGTCGTTAGTTAGTTTATTATTTGTTGCTCTCTGATTATACAACTATCTTTTGTTTGCGTTTTGAATCAATTACACTCGGGATGCAAAGATTTTAAGGTTGATATCAAGTTCCGCACTATTTGCAGCTTCTTTTGGTTGCTTTGATCACAATGAGTGTTTTCTTCCGGACAACAATGCATAAAAACACAATAGATGATGGAGGCTTGTATCTTGGGGCACTGTACTTCTCTATGGTAATTATTCTCTTCAATGGTTTTACGGAGGTATCAATGTTGGTTGCAAAGCTTCCAGTACTTTACAAGCACAGAGATTTGCACTTCTATCCTAGTTGGGTGTATACACTCCCTTCTTGGCTCCTTAGTATCCCAACTTCTCTCATGGAGGCCGGATGCTGGGTGGTAGTCTCCTACTATACAATCGGATATGATCCTGCTATTTCTAGGTAAATCCAGAGTACACTCTGCTCTGTTCTATAATATAATAGTTTATAACGAGTGACTATTACATGGCATGTACTTGTGCGCGCGCGTCTGTTTGCTAATGACAATTGTATGTGCTTCTGGATGTGCAGATTTTTCAAGCAGTTTTTGCTATATTTCCTTCTACACCAGATGTCAATTGGTCTCTTCCGTCTGATAGGATCCTTGGGCCGGAATATGATTGTAGCCAACACCTTTGGATCCTTTGCTATGTTGATTGTGATGGCTCTTGGAGGATACATAATTTCAAGAGGTCAAACTGTCTTGCAATCTTTTCATGTTCTTAAATTTATTTTGACAACCTAATTTTTACCACTTAAAATTTCTTCCTGTTGAGCAGACCGTATACCTCCTTGGTGGATATGGGGCTTTTGGATTTCTCCATTAATGTATGGACAAAATTCGGCTTCTGCTAATGAGTTCCTTGGACATTCATGGCATAAGGTATAATCCTTGTTGCCTAGTAGTTATTATCTTCTGTGGAATTTTCTTTACAGCTTACAGTATCTTGAAACCATCATTTTGAGTCGTTGAGAGGTGCAGTGGCATTTTGCTGAGGTTTTAATATAATTCTGGTTAGCACTATTTCTCTCTCTTTCATTTATTGCATTGAAGCGCACACTCTGTTTTCTCGTTCTGTAGAAAGCTGGAAATGACACCACCCTTCCGTTGGGTAAAGCATTATTAAGAGAGCGGAGTTTGTATCCAGAGAGCTATTGGTATTGGATTGGTGTTGGCGCAATGGTTGGATATACAATTTTGTTCAATACATTATTTACTATCTTCCTAGCTTACCTTAATCGTAAGACGAGTTCCTTTTTGTTAATCCCTCAAGTACTTTAACTTTACTTTGGCTTCTGGTGCTGAATGAATCCGAAGTATTAACCTTAAATAATCTCTTAATAATCTGTTCAGCTTGGGGACGGCCACAAGCTGTTGTCTCAAAGGAGGAGTTGGAAGAGAGAGAAAAAAGGAGGAGAGGCGAAAGTTCAGTTGTTGAGCTGAGAGAGTACTTCCAGCATTCAACATCAAATGGTTTGTAAACTATACATCTCACATTTATCCTTCTGTCTTTCCTTCTTCTATACATAATTGAGAAGTGACATGTTATCCCATTGTCATTTTACAGGAAAACATTTTAAGCAACGAGGGATGGTTCTCCCTTTCCAACCGCTTTCAATGGCTTTCAGCAATATCAATTACTATGTGGATGTTCCTGTGGTGCGTAAAAATGGGCCATTTTCCGATGTTTTTTTTTCCTACTCATTGGATTAATTCCCGTTTCATTCAAATATTGCTTCAGGAATTGAAACAACAAGGGATATCAGAAGACAGGTTGCAGCTGTTAGTTAATGTTACTGGAGCTTTCAGGCCTGGTGTGCTGACAGCATTGGTTGGAGTCAGTGGTGCTGGAAAAACCACTCTCATGGATGTATTAGCTGGAAGGAAAACTGGTGGGACCATAGAAGGGAGTATATATATATCTGGTTATCCAAAAAGACAAGACACTTTTGCAAGAGTTTCTGGATATTGTGAGCAGACTGATGTTCATTCTCCTTGCTTGACTGTCTTGGAATCCCTACTATTTTCTGCTAGGCTTCGATTACCTTCAGACGTTAGATTTGAGATACAAAAGGTAACAAAAATGAAACATGACATAAAATTGTTCCCAACCATGGGCACATAATGATTTTTTGGGAATTTTGATGGTCAGGCTTTTGTTGAGGAGGTAATGGAGCTTGTGGAGCTCACTTCATTGAGTGGTGCACTTGTGGGTTTGCCTGGAATTGATGGGTTGTCAACAGAACAACGAAAAAGGTTAACAATAGCCATTGAACTGGTTGCCAACCCTTCTCTAGTCTTCATGGATGAGCCCACATCAGGGTTGGATGCTCGGGCAGCCGCCATTGTGATGCGAACTGTGAGGAATATAGTAAATACTGGAAGAACTATTGTGTGCACAATCCATCAGCCTAGCATTGAAATATTTGAATCCTTTGATGAGGTACTGTTAATGATCATTTAATAATACGAGTATTTGAGGCAGGATTCAACTATGGCAGTGTCTAACCTTTGAGCGAATTATGTTAATGTCTTTGTGATAACTTGATATATATATTTTGCCAAGATAACTTGATATGTTTCTATCATGCTTGTCTGCGGAAATTAAACCTATAGCTGGATTATCTTTTTCTCCATCTAATATTCAATCAATCCTTCCTGTATTTCTCTAAGCATATCTATCTACTAACAAGTCTAACCATTTTCCAAAATTTTTGCAGCTTCTCTGTATGAAGCGTGGAGGTGAGCTAATATATGCTGGTCCGCTCGGCCCCAAGTCTTGTGAGCTAATAAGTTATTTTGAGGTCTGCAGATTGACGCTTAGTTTTTATAGAATAATTCATTCACTGAGTGATGATGAGAATAAATTCACTAATTCTTTATACGAATATTTCTTCTGTAGTCGATTGAAGGTGTTCCAAAGATTAGAACTGGATATAACCCTTCTACATGGATGCTGGAGGTTACTTCTTCATTGGAAGAAAGTCGTCTAGTAGTGGACTTTGCTGAAATATACCGAAGATCAAGCTTATTTGTGTAAATACAATTCTTAAATCAACTTTTCTACACAAACTTACAGTCCTATACGCAACTGCTGCTCTCTTGTTGATACCGTCTTTATTCTTTTTCAGACGAAACAAAGAGTTGGTTGAAAGCTTGAGCAAGCCAATTAGTAATTCAAAAGAATTGAATTTTCCTAGCAAGTACTGTCGGTCATATTTTGAGCAGTTCCTGACTTGTCTCTGGAAGCAAAATCTATCTTATTGGCGTAACCCACAATACACTGCTGTTCGCTTCTTTTACACTGTCATTATCTCATTGATGCTTGGAACTATATGCTGGAGATTTGGTGCCAAAAGGTCGTTTACTCTGCATTTTACATTGTTCTATAACATTTTCAATCTTAACATCTTCCTTGGCTCTATACATTAGGACTTTTGTTAGTTTCCGTTGTTACAACCTGGTCCTGCTAGTGATAGGTATCTATGATCTACCTCATAAATGTGTTTTTCTTATGCTCATTGCTTAGTGCATGAATAGAAATAAAGCCCTTAGGGACAACCAGCTGAAAAAGACAATTTCTAATGCAGTGAACACCAATCTTATACTTAAATGATATCTACTGTTCCTTGAATGACTGCTTAAGATTGGGATGATTAATGAAACACCCAATGCTAATTCAACCTCAATATCTATCACTGGCTCTAACGTACTAGCACATCCTGGATTATCCCATCTCACTATTTTCTTTAATTCTGATTTCCTTTATCAACTGGCAACTTTATTGTATTTTCACAGGGAGACGCAGCAAGATATATTTAATGCCATGGGATCTATGTACGCAGCAATCCTCTTTATTGGCATCACAAACGGCACGGCTGTTCAGCCTGTTCTTTCTGTTGAAAGATTTGTTTCATATCGAGAAAGAGCAGCAGGGATGTATTCAGCCTTACCATTTGCGTTTGCTCAGGTTTGTTTTTATCAGAACACATCAATATATTTTCCGCACTTTTGATTCAAATAAAACCATCCTTTTACAGAAAGTTGATAAACGCGTACTATATATATATATATATATATATCGTTATGCAGGGTGCTATTGAGTTTCCTTACGTATTTGCCCAGTCTCTTATATACTGCTCAATATTCTATTCCCTGGCTTGCTTTGAATGGTCTGCTGTTAAGTTCATTTGGTACATATTCTTCATGTACTTTACCATGCTGTATTTTACGTTCTATGGAATGATGACCACGGCTGTCACACCAAATCATCATGTTGCTGCCATTATTGCTGCCCCATTTTATATGCTGTGGAACCTTTTCAGCGGTTTCATGATCCCTCATAAGGTATGGGAGTTCTTTGCTTTAATTTCCAAATGTGTGTCAAAGTTCTTGGTTGATTAGGGAATAACAGTTTAAAATTAATGCTTACATTTAATGTTGGACCTTTGAATGCGTATATTAGAATAATTGACTTAGGTGATAGGGTGTGTAGATGGTGATTAATTCAAACTTGAAAACTGATTTTGTTTTGCCAGACAATATTTCATGATTGTTTTTGCTAAAAAATATGGGCTCTCATATGTAGGTGTTTTATAGGTTTTGTTGGGTTTGATTTTGGATTGAAACCAAACTAATCAATGTTTCTAAATCAGCCTATTCCTTTTTTTTTTTTTTGGCGTGTTATTACTTTAGTTTGGCTTGGATTAGTTTGCTTCATGCTTATCCCCTTTTTTGTGAAAGAACATATAGTTGTAATTGCTGCTGGTGATAAATTTGATTTGACTTTTTACTCACTTTTTATAATAATGATTATTATCCGTGAAATCATGAAACTGTTTAAAATAATTTTAGCTAAAGACAATAAATTTCAAACGAATTTTTAAGGGAAAATAGCATTAAGGTCTTAACTATGAAAAATAATGTCAGAAAAGTCCCCATGCACAAGTGATGAACTACTATTGACAAGTTATAAGATTTGTCAATATATTATTTCTCTTGTTTGGGACCTAAATGATAGTTTTCCAAATTTTAATACATCTACAAATTTACAAATCCCTCAACCGCAAATAGAAAGTGAATCCCCTTCATCCTACAAGATCTAACTATTTCAGGATTGACTGCCCCCGGTTATCGTAACATCTTTCCATCTCTCATCTCTGCAAATCTCTACAACTTTTTCTTGATCCACATTAATAAGGTCTTATGTAATAATTTGCCTTCTTATATTTAAGTCATTTAATGATTAGTCTTAAATCGTCCTAAAGTCATGACGAAGTTTATATTCTTTTAATTAATAAGGTTAAAAATGAAGTCTTGAACTCTATTTTTCGAGAAGTCAATAATGGAACAAATTTTTCTTAAAATACGTGAGATTTGGAACCGGAAAGAGTATAGATGGATCCAATGTGTTGTACAGAATCTGAGAAATGAGCTGCACTGTTAGACGCTCATAACAAATCTGACTCACAATAATTTTTATATTTTATATATTCATATTTATGCTGATCAATTGGTTCTGGTCTCATTCTCAGAGAATTCCAATATGGTGGAGATGGTATTACTGGGCAAACCCTGTAGCCTGGACTCTTTATGGCCTGGTAACTTCTCAGTATGGTGACGATTATAAACTGGTGAAGCTATCTGATGGAATAAACATGAGAGCCATAAAGCAGGTGCTGGTTGAAGTGTTTGGTTATAAGCATGATTTCTTGTGCATTGCTGCAATAATGGTGCCTGGTTTCTGCATATTTTTTGCAATAATATTTGCCTTTGCAATTAAATCCTTCAATTTCCAAAGGAGATGACAGGGTTGGAGTTGCATGCCGTGAAGTTCTAAGATTGTGTCACATTTTTCCAATTAAGTTTGACATTTGTATAGTAAATTATTACCCTATATGCCAAACAAGTGTGCTTTTATTTAGGGTTTGTATAAACTAATAAGATTTTACGTCTTCAAAAATTGTTCTGTTCCATCCATAATTCAAATTATATTTTACTGTAAAGAGACATTTCTCATCATCATCATCATCATCACAAATTTGTGATTTAAGTGCCAATTCTAAATAAGCTAAAATATACTCTTGCCTTATAAATTTACATGAGGTTTCGTTTTAGTACTTTAAGCTTAAAAAATGTATTTTTAGTTCTTAAAACTTAAGTTGATGTTACTGACGGAAAATATTCAAAAAGTAAAGTTGAGGGATGATTGTGTAATGTTTTTTTTTTTTTTTTTTTGATTGGGCATGTTAGCGTGTGGGCAGGAGACAAAGTGGCATAAATTCCACCAGTTATGCCACTTGTGCCACTAAGCGCAGGCATGATTGTGTAATGTTAATGAATTAAGATGAATTTTTAAATGATAAACAGTTATAGACCACTTAAAATAACGGCTTATTTACTTTTAATCCTAATTATAACCTTAAATTTTTTTCCCAAAAGGAAAAAAGTCCTTCCCCAACCTGCTAGCGTTCTCCTTCCTCAACCATCTTCTTGTCCCTCCTCCCAACAACGCATCGTGGACCTCTTCCAAGATTAAAATTAAAATTAGGCATTATTTTTGGTTGGTCTATAAGTATTTCTCATTTAAAAAATTCAAGCTTGTTTTGTCAATATTGCATAGTCATCATTTAACTTTGTTGTGTCAACATTTTTTGTTAGTAAAATTAATAGTTTTAAGTTTTAAGGATTAAAAATATATTTTATAAATTTAAGTTGATTATTTAAAAATAATATGACCCTAATTTTATTTTTATTACCTTTTTTTATTTACTTGAATATTTTTTTTATTTATTTGATTGAGGAAATTATTTATTTATTTATTTGTTTCCTCTCTTTTTTCCCTCTATCTTTTGGCAAGGTTGGGTAGAATTTATGCCCATAGGTTGATATGTTTCCCAGTGGGCTTTTTGAACCCTCAGAGGTTATTGTGAGAGTATACACACGTAGTTTAATGGGTACACATAAATAGCACATTACGTTGATACAATATTCTTGATTACATTACAGAAAAATCCCCAGAGGGTTTGTACAGGCTACAATATATATTCAAATATAAATAGGGACTATCATATAACCAACAAAGAGATTCTTAAACCAGCATCAGACCTTCTTCTGTCAGCGTTAGCTATTTTTACCTTCTGAGCCGTTTTTGCTTGCTGAATAAATTTTAAATTTTTGGAAAGGGTGAGATTCATACAAATCTCAATAATAGCGAAATATCAATTATATAAAATGCGAGAAGTAAACATGCAATACAACATTTATCATGATGCAGCAATCAAAATGCCTAAGCCTATTTGACAATGCTCAAGAACCAAATGATGATTTTGTCCGATCACAATGATCATCTTCTCCTGATCTGCACTATCATATCATAATGTGATCACAAAAACAACTTGGAGCAGGCCAATGCCTGTCTGTACTTATCATATCTTGGAGCATGCCAATACCTATCTGTACATATCAAGCTACTCATCTGGGTCCACTGGCCACATGGTACTTCAAAAGTTCCATAGGGTGGTTTAACTCATTACCCACACCTAGAGAGTACCAATACCATAAGCAATACATTGAATAGATCATGACAAACATTGCATATTTATAACCACATAGAATATGAAAGATAGAGTTACTATCTGGACTTATTTCCAATGCCTAGCTACTATCGGTCCTTTAATGTTTCATCCAACTCAGGCAATTATCAGATCCTAACATTGCATATTTACCAAAATGCCCTTAGGGACCTGATCCAGTCCCGATATTTTGTACTTTTTCAAAATTTACAATCTAAGCCCATTCTACATATTTTCACGTATATATCTCATATTTGATCTCAGATCATATCAATTCTAACTTAAATTACAGTTTTGTCCTTGACAACTCAACTTGGGGTTTAAGGGGTAAAATTGTCATTTCATGATCTAGGGTTTTACACACTTCGCACTCAACACGAACCTTACATAATTTTTCCTTATAAACATCATGGAACCATTAGAATCATGAAATTCTAACTCTATCCCTCATTTTCCTCTTTGGCCGAAAGTTATGAGAAATTGGAAGAAATTGTATTTTCATGATTCTAACTCTTAGAACAACTTCTTTCTACTTGTATTCCTTTGTTTAGCCATTAATTCTCAAATTTAACATAATCAATGGAAATTTGGGCAGCATTTTCCCTTAGAAAATGAACATATCAAATTTTACAAAACTACCAGAAACAGTTCAATAACCAGCCAAAATACAACAACAGTTCAGTTTTCGGTAAGAATCTCAGAGTTTGAGTAACTTACCTCACTTCTTCTTCCTTCTTCCAACTTGACCGAAAGATCACTCTTTTCTCCTTAGAGTTTTTGCTTGTTGAATGACTACTTCAAGAAGGTAGGGAGGTTTAGGAGAGGTTTCTAGTATTATAACACAAGATTGAGCAGATATTTCGGCATACTTATTTTATATCTAAGCTCTGGATTTCTCTTCCTCTTTCTCTTCTTCCTTTCTTTCTCTTTTCCTTCTCTTCTTTTCTTCCATGTTTGGCCGACTTGGCCTCCTAAAATAGGCCAAGGGCAGAATTTTGTGGAGTTTTCTAGTGTCTTATACATAGCTTTATCCTATTGGTCCTAAATTAATTTATGGCACATGCTATATTTTAATTACATAATTAATTATATAATATTTTCCTATGCACCATCTTTCCAATTTTATTGCAGTTATTAATAAAAATTTACAGATTATATTTATTTGGTCAAAATGACCATTTTGCCCTTACAATTTCCTCTATTTTCTCAATATTTAAGAAATTCTACAGAATTGTCTCCAAACTTTGAAAATTCATATATAATTGTATAGATATTCAATTGGGGTGGTTCAAAAGGCTATGTGACCCTTATTAAGTATAATTTTAGGAAAAAATATAACCTTTAGCCAATTGGAAGCTCACCATTCTCAGAATTTTTATTTTTGAAGTCTTCTCCTGAAAAAGGTCAAATTCGCTAGGAAAATTTCAAAAATTCATATCTCCTTGTATACAACTCCAAAAATTCCATATGATCTATCAAATTAAATCTAATCATGTCTAATTTCATCCTGAAAATTTTCCTAATTTTTGGAGGTCATTTACTAATTTAAAAGTATCACACAATCCGGCTGTCTAATCAGGAAATACACCAACTATTGTGTGTAACAACTACTTTGTTATGTGTGATTTCTATTGGTTTTGTGTTGCCACTTTACATACTATTTTATCATGCAAATACCATAATAGCTACATGATCTTAGTGATCAAAATTTAGGACATTACAATTATCGATTTAATAGAGGTTTTTGATATGCATGATGTTGGGGGAATTTGGTGGCGGATAAGGCGAACGTAACAACGAATCCGTTATATTGGAAGCTTTGTTACAACTTAAATATAGTCATCTCATACTGCACTTCGATATCATTATTTGATACTGTAATATCCTAAATTTTGGGACTAGAGGCTTAAGATTTAGCTTGAATTAAAGGGGGCTACTAGATCACTGTTTGGTAAATATCATAGTGAGATATAATATTATTTCCTAAAATTCCTTTATATCCTTGGATATTAAAAGAAATTATATTGGTGAGCTAAAGAGCTCCGAGAATAACAAATTGAAGTGATTGGAAGTCACACATAATATAGTAAAGTGGAACACGATAATTTTACTACTGGTGAAATTCCCGGTGTGACAGTGGTGATTGTGTGACATTTTTCGATGGGTAAATGATATTTTAAAATTATGAAATTTTTTAGAGTGAAAGTAGACTTATCAAGCTTTAATTTGATATGTCATATAAGTTATTTGGAGTTGTACACAAAGATAAATAAATTTCTGAAGTTAGCCCAGCAAAATTAACTATTTTCTGGGGCAGCTTCTAAAGATTAAAATTCTGGGATGGGTGAGCTTCCAATTGGAAAACTTTTATACTTTTTCTTAAAACTAGACTCAATGAGGGTCACATGGCCTTTAAAATCACTCAAATTGAACATTTGTACAATTAGATATGAATTTTCAAAGTTTCATGAAAATTCTGCCAAATCAAGCATTATGTGCGAAAATTGGAATTTTGGACCAATAGGAGCTTGACACTTGGCAAAATTATTTTAACACTTCATTTAATCATTCTTCATCTTCCTCATTCAGCATTTCTTGCGTGAAAACAGAAATAAGAGAGAGAAAAAGAACTGAACAAAAATGGAGGAAGAAGAGAGAGAAAGTTCTAACCGCCGAAACACTATCGAATCGGCGTCCTCTCTTAAAGTACCCTTCAGGAAACTTCTTCTACTCATCGCGAGCTTCATTTCTACGGTTTCAGATTCTCATTTAGAGGTGGTTGGTGCTATCTCACCTGCCGGAGTGTTGCCGGAATTCCGAACCGTTTGTGGAAACGGGTAGAGGTAAGCGTAAGCTTCCTTTTTAACCGATTGATTTGTTGTTTGGATGAGTATATTGGAAGTTGGGAACTATTCATTCTCATAAGAAAATAGTGTTTTCAATAGGTAAATCATGTATATTGAGTGTTTAAATAGTTAATCATTTGATTAGGAGTAGCAAGGAAGTGATTAGACAAGAGAAAACGAGAAAACAACAAACTATTTTTGGGAATCCTTAGATCTGCCCTGTACTGTTTCCTGTATGAGAAGTGAGAATTTGATAATTTTGTTGCTTCTATTGGGTTTAGGAGGCAAAATTGTGTAGGTATACAAGTATTCATGATTTTTTGGATGCTTGTATATAAATTTGGGAATTTATGAAGAAAGCTTGTTCATGACATTAATTTGTTTGCCTGAAGCCTTGTTACTGTATGTGATAATTCAAGGGACAAAACTTGTATGAAAATTTCGAAAATTTCCAGTTAAAAAGTAGACACAAACAACTTTAATTTTATAGGTCATAATGCTCAATTGGATTTGTGTGCTAGAATTTCTATGTTTTTTAAGTTAGGTCATGCAAAACTGGAATTTTCTGGAATAATGTGTAGGAAGTTAAAATAATGTATTAATTCGTGTATATATAGCTAATGGATATATTTTTACTTGAACCTAACTTAAAAATGGTAAATTATGACTTAGAACCAGGTCAATTTTATTTTTTTGGATTTAGATATGAATTTTTGAACTTCTGCCCTGTTTCTGGAATGTGATTTGGACATGTTGAGTTTGGAGAAATTCTGGGAATTTTGTGGCTGTGATAGATAGAATTTAGTATTTTTATATGAAACTATAATGAAATAGATTTCTATATAATTTGGAACCACTCAATTTAGAGTTTCCTAGAATTAATGGTGAATTTTTAAAGTTGGGTGAAAAATCTGTCAGCCTTATGTCTTATGTGAATTTAAGATTAATGGCACAACTGTAATTGGTATGAACTCCAAGGGTGAAAGGAAGCCTTTAGGGCTAATGTGGCCTATTGGAAATTTACTTTTCATGGCCCTAATGATGTCATTACTTATCTAGGGCTATAAAGTGATAAAGAAGAAGCTATCGTTAGAAGATCAAGGTACAAGAGGAGGAGACAAAGTCCAAGAGGTAGTGAACTTACATTTTCTGCATGTATGTGATATGTATGTCTTACATTGATTATGTTACTGCTTTACCTATTTGTGTGGAACATGTGTGATTGGTTGAAGCTCTGTTATATTTGTGCAATGGCCATATGTATGTCATAACATCGAGCATGCAGTATGTCATTTTGTTGGCATGAAATAGTATAGGCAAGTATGTCATGCATTCATATATATCTAGCATGCATAGTGGTAATGTTTGCTACTGAGATTTTCTCGAATCTCACTCCTCCCAACCAACTATTTAGACAGGTAAAGATGTATGAGGATGCAAGGAGGATATATGAAGTTGAAGTAAACAACGTAGGGCAAGACATTACCTTGTGTTTGGTGTAAATGATTTGATAAGTTGGCTTTGTGTATGTGTGTATGGATATGCATGTATGTGGATGTATCTATATAAATGAATGTAGTTTAAGCAGAGAACCGAACCGCTCTAATGTAATGAAGAGAATAGCTCTAATTCCAGTATAAAGGAAAGTGATTCGCTCGCGTATACTTTGATATAGTGGAATTAAGATTCGTTGATGTATTAGCGATGTAGTGAATCTTGTGGAAATACTTTTTAAGTATTCTACCCTTTGAAAAACCAATCTTAGCCTAGGTTCAAGTCTTTAGTTGAGTTTGGGAGTTTTATGAACTATTGTGAGAGTTGGGTAGTCCAGGTTCAAATCCTGGTTTCACAACGGATTTCACTAGTCATTTATACTCATCTAAGGCTATTGGAGAAGGGTGTCACAGATACCATATGGAAAGTTCCTTCCCTTATTCCAATGCATGAAGCTTGGGGAATTTTCCTACACATAAGGCAAAGACAATGGCAGCATTCTTATATTAAAAGCTCTGCTACAATACACAAATATGGTCATCTCTTACCGTACTTTGATAACATTCTTTGATACCACTCATTTTGGAAAGTTCCTTCCCTTATTCCAACACATGAAGCTTGGGGAATTTGGCCATGCATTAGGCAAAGGCAATGTTAGCACTCTTATATTAGAAGCTTTGATAAAATACTTTAATACGATCATCTCATATAGCACTCTGATACCATTCTTACCACACATTTTGGAAACTTCCTTCTCTCAATCAAACGCATGATGCTGGGACAATTTGGCAACATATAATGTAAAGGCAATAGTGGTACTATTCATTAGAAGCTCTTCTACAATACTCTAACACAATCGTCTCATACCGTACTCTGATACCTATATTTGATACCACACATTTTGGAAAGTTTCCTCTCTCATTCGAATGCATGAAGCTGCATGAATTTGGTGGCATATAAAGTTAAGCCAGTTGCAACACTCTCATATTGAAAGATCTGCTACAGTACTCTAACACGATGGTCTTATACCATACTCTGATACCATTGATTGAAACCACACATTTTGGTGACAAAAGAGGTGAAGGCATTGGAAGCACTCTTGACTGCATAGACTAATATACCTTAAATCCTGTGTGGATGTTTCCGCACAATCCTTAAACAAATCATATGACCGACACAATTAACCACACCTTTTGTCATAAAAAATAGAGCACAACAAAAAATTTGTCGGCCAATGATTAGTTCATGTATAAAGACATTGAGATGATAACACGAAAGAAATAGGGTAGCATGAGAATATATTTGATTAACTCTTAGTGAGTTAAATCCATCTATGGTGGTGTAATCAATCAGCAAGCCAGATGCAACTAGGCAAAATAAAAAAACAAAATTTCTAGGACCTTTATATGAATATTTGAAACCCTTTAAGATGTTTAGGGCATCATTGCAGAGGGTACTAACCATCACACCAAATACTCAGCCCACGTCACAGCAACGCGTGGGAATATTTGAATTAATGGTTGCCACCGTAAAGAACAATTCTACCCTAATCACGACTAAAAAATAGCCTATTGAAACTATGGTCCAATAATGATATGAAAATGAAATAGATAAGTAAGTATAATAATAAAAAAGGTAACAACAACATCATATTATTACGATTATTATTATATTAATCAAAATAACAATACCTTTCTTTGTGATAATAGGGTATATGAAAGCCCCTATGAAAATGAATGCAATGAGAGTAACGAGCATATATACTATAACTTTCAAAAACTCTGGGCCCTTCTCTATAATTTTCTTTGGTCCCTTTGTTAATTGATTTTCAGTTTTCACAAATTCTAGGGCTATTTTCATAATTTTCCCTAATTTGTAGAGGATAAGGAAAAGGCAACAACGACATTCTGATATTGCAAGTTCTTCTACAATACTCTGATATGATCATGTCATACAACACTCTGATACCATTATTTGATACAGCACATTTTGGAAAGTTCCTTCCCTTAATCAAATGCATGATGCGGGGAGAATTTGGCAACATATAAGGTGAAGGCAATAGTGGCACTATTTCATTGGAAGTTCTGCTACAATACTCTAACACAATCGTCTCATACTGCACTCTGATACCAATCTTTAATACCACATATTTTGAAAAGTTTCCTCCCTCATTCAAATGCATGAAGCTGTAGGAATTTGGTGGCGTATAAGGTGAAGACAATGGCAACAGTCTTATATTGAAAGATCTGCTACAATACTCTAACACGATCATCTCATTCCATACTCTGATACAATTCATTGAAACCACACATTTTGGTGACATAAAAGGCGAAGGCATTGGAAGCACTATTAACTGCATAGACTAATATACCTTAAATCCTGTGTGGATGTTTCCGCACAATCCTTAAACAAATCATATGACTGATAAAATTAACCACACCTTTTGTCATAAAAAATAGAGCACAACAAAAAATTTGTCGGCCAATGATTAGTTCATGTATAACGACATTGAGATGATAACACGAAAGAAACAGGGTAGCATGAGAATATATTTGATTAACTCCTAGTGAGTTAAATCCATCTATGGTGGTGTAATCAATCAGCAAGCAAGACGCAACAAGGTAAAATAAAAAAACAAAATTTCTAGGACCTTTATATGAATATTTGAAACCCTTTAAGATGTTTAGGGCGTCATTGCAGAGGGTACTAACCATCACACCAAATACTCAGCCCACGTCACAGCAACGCGTGGGAATATTTGAATTAATGGCTACCACCGTAAAAAACAATTCTACCCTAATCACCACTATAAATTGAATGCAATGAGAGTAATGAGCATATATACTAGAATTTTCAAAAACTCTGGGCCCTTTTTTATAATTTTCTCTGATCCCTTTCTTCATTGATTCGTTGTTTTTAGAAATTATAAGTCCTTTTTTATAATTTTTCCAAATTTATAGCGGATAAGGCAAAGGCAACAACGACATTCTACTATTCAAAGTTCAACTACAATACTCCGATATGTTCGTCTCATACAATACTTTGATACCATTCTTTCATACCACACATTTTAGAAAGTTCTTTCTCTCAATCAAATGCATGATGCTGGCACAATTTGGCAACATATAATGTGAAGGTAATAGTGTCACTATTCATTAGAAGCTCTTCTACAATACTCTAACACAATCGTCTCAAATCGTACTCTGATACTTATCTTTGATACCACACATTTTGGAAAGTTCATTCCCTCATTTAAATGCATGAAGTTGCAGGAATTTGGTGGCATATAAGGTGAAGCTTGTGGCAGTACTCTTATATTGAAAGATCTGCTACTGTACTCTAATACAATTGTCTTATACTATACTCTGATAGCATTCATTGAAACCATACATTTTAGTGACATACAAGGTGAAGGCTATGGTAGTACTCTTGACTATATATACCAATACACCTTAAATCCTATGTGAATGTTTCCACACAATCCTTAAATAAATAATATGACAGACAAAATTAACCACACCTTTTGTCATAGAAAATAGAGGAAAATGAAATTTTTTTTGGCGAATGATTACTTCAAGTGTAAAGACATTGAGATAATAGTATAAAAGGAACATGGTAGAATGAGAATATATTTGATTAATTCCTAGTGAGTTAAATCCATCTATGGTGGTTAATCAATCAGTAAGGCATAAGCAAGTAGGCAAAATAAAAGAAAAAAATTTGTAGGACCTTTATATAAATATTTGAAAACCTCTAAGCTGTTGAGGGCGTCATTACACATGGTACTAACCATCACACCAAATACTCGGCCAACCTCATACCAACACGTGGGAATATTTGAATTAATGGCTGCCATATTCAAGAACAATTCTACTCTAATCAAGATACAAAATAGCCTATTGAAACTATGGTCTAATAATGATATGAAAATCAAATATATAAGTAAGTATAATAATAAAAAAAGTAACAACAACATCATATTATTACGATTATTATTATATTAATAAAAAGAATAATACCTTTCTTAGCGATAATAGGGTACATGAAAGCCCCCATGAAAATGAATGCATATATACTATAATTTTCAAAAACTTTGGTCCCTTTTCTATAATTTTCTATGATCCCTTTCTTTATTGATTTAAAATTTTAAAAAATTATAGGTCCTTTTTTTATAATTTTCCCTAATTTGTAGTGGATAAGGAAAAGGCAATAACGACATTCTAATATTGCAAGTTCTTCTATAATACTCTGATGCAGTTGTCTCATATAAAAATCTTATACTGTCATCTCATACAACACTCTGATAGCATTCTTTCATGCCACACATTTTGGAATTTCCTTCTCTCAATCAAATGCATGATAATAGGAAAATCTGGCAACATATAAGGTGAAGGCACTAGTGGCACTATTTGATTGGAAGCTCTGCTATAATACTCTAACACAGTTATCTCATACCATACTATGATACCTATCTTTAATACCACACATTTTAGAAAGTTTCTTCCCTCATTCAAATGCATGAAGTTTCTGGTGTTTGGTAGCATATAAGGTGAAGGCAATGACAATACTCTTATATTGAAAGATCCGTTATAATACTCTAACACGATCGTCTCATGAAACCACACATTTTAGTGACATACAAGGTGAAGGCTATGTTAGTACTTTTGACTATATAGACCAATACACCTTAAATCCTATATCTATGTTTCCTTAGAAAATAGAGGAAAATGAAAAATTTGTCAGCTAATGATTACTTCAAGTATAAAGACATTGAGATGATAGTATGAAAGAAACAGGGTAGAATGAGAATATATTTGATTAACTCCTAGTGAGTTAAATCCATCTATGTTGGTGTAATCAATCAGCAAGCCATACCCAAGTAGGCAAAATAAAGGAACAAAATTTGTAGGACTTTTATATAAATATTTGAAAACCTCTGAGTTGTTGAGGGAGTCATTGCACATGGTACTAACCATTACACCAAATACTCAGCCTAACTCACACCAATAAGTGGGAATATTTGAATTAATGGCCGCTACCTTCAAGAACAATTCTACCCCAATCATGACAACAAAATAGCCTATTGAAACTATGGTCCAATAGTGATATAAAAATCAAATAGATATGTAAGTACAATAAAAAAAGTAACAATAACATCAAATTATTACTGTTATTATTATTTTAATAAAAATAATAATACATTTCTTTACGATAAGAGGGTACAAGAAAGGCCCTATGAAAATGAATGCAATGAGAGTAACGAGCATATAGACTAGAATTTTCAAAAACTCTGGGCCCTTTTCTATAATTTTCTCTTGTCTCTTTCTTCATTGATTTGTTGTTTTTAGTAATTCTAGGTCCTTTTTTATAATTTCCCTAATTTGCAGCAGATATGGAAAATGCAACAATGACATTTTAATATTGCAAGTTCTTATACAATACAATAGTTTGATACCACTCTTTGATACCACACATTTTGGAAAGTTCCTTCCCTCAATCAAATGCATGTAGTTTGTGGAGTTTGGCGGTGGATAAGGAGAAGGAAATTGTGGTACTCTTTTTTTGGAAGGTCTACTATAAGAAACTAATATGGTTTTCTTCTACCGCACTATGATATAATTTTTAATATCACACATTTTGGAAAGTTCCTTCTCTCATTGAAATTTTTAAAGCTTGGGGAATTTTGCCATATATAATGTGAAGGTAACGACAACACTCTTTTATTAGAAGCTCTGCTATAACACTCTAATACAGTCATCTCATAATGCACTCTGCTACCATTCTTTGATACCACACATTTTGGAAAGTTTCTTTCCTCATTTAAATGCATGAAGCTTAGGAAATGTAATGGTGGATAAGGCATATGAAAGGGAAACACTTTTTAATTGGAATCTTTGCTATAATATATTGATATGGTCATCTCATACAGTACTATGATATTATTCTTTGACACCACACATTTTGGAAAGTTCCTTCCCTCATTCAAATGCATGAAGCTTGTGAAATTTGGAAGTGGATAAGGCATACAGAATGACAACATTATTTTATTGAAGGCTCTGCTATAATATATTAATACAGTATTCTTATATCATACTCTAATACCATTCTTTGATACCACACATATAAGAAAAGTTCATTCCCTCATTTAAATACATGATGTTAGGGGAAATTTTGTGGCGGATAAGGCAAAGGCAACTACGACACTTTTATATTAGAAGCTCTTCTACAATACTCTAATATGGTCATCTCATACCGTACTTTGATACCATTCTCAGTTTTTATGAATGGTCTATTGTATTATTGTTTGTTTATGAAAGTAGGGTGGAAATTGATAGCAGTACTCTATTTTTTTTAAAAAAACACAATGTTACAGATGTTAAATAGTTATTAGCTTCAAACAGTAATATATGTTTCAAAATATATAACAGTTTCTTACAATAACTGTTATATATATAATAACGGAGCAATATATTGTGGGTGTTATATTTAAACCATGATAAATTTAACCTTCCCTCTATTTAAACGTGTCTCTGCCTCTCCATTTCATTAATCAGCACACTCATTTTAGGTCAACTGTATACCCTAAATCGACCAACCTTGGAATCCCACTACTCTGGCCATCTTTTCTGATAACCGACTGTGATTTTCAGTCAAAACACACCATCCATAAAGCCTTCTCCGTGCTTCTCAGTGACAATTGCGTGAGTTGCTATATAAGCCCTAACACACTTTTCGTTCAATACCACACCTGTCTTAAGGTTTATTGTAACCAACCAACCTCAGAACCTCTGGAGTTTTTGGCATTTGTCAGTTCTTTTCAGTGGAGCTATAGAATCCAAATCATTTGCCATACTTTTGTTAGTAATAGCTACAAGAGTTGCTTCAGTTTCCCTAACTCGTGTTTTCATTCTTCAACCCTAGCCAGGTTGCATTTCTTTCACTACTACAAGATATAGATTTTACTTCCCCCAAAAAACATTTGTTTTCAACAAGGGAAGTAAAACATAAAGGCAATGAAATTTTTGTAATTATGTGTGTCCATTTTGGCATATTGGGCATCCCTTTTACATAAACAGACTCCAAAAGTCAACTTTTGGTATACCTTTAAAAATGTGTCCCTTTTAAAAGATGGGATGCCAAAATCAAGTAGGCTTTTGGTTTCCCTTTTAAAATTTGGATTGACAACCCTTCTACCTTATGTTATCATGCGAGTCATGACAACCCTTCTACCTTATGTTACCATTCTCTCTTCCTCTTTTCTCCTTACCATAGGGTCACCTGTAATACCCCGAATTTTAGGATCAAAGGGTTGAGGTTAAGCATATATTAAGTGGACTGCTAGACCCCGCTTTAGCGAATGTTCAAGTGAGGACATGGTTTATATCCCAAAATTCCTTAATATCTTTGGATATTGAAAAGGAAATAAAAGGTAAGGGCAAAATGGTAATTTTTCCATAAGCTGAGGAATGAGGATTTTTCCCTAATATTCCCTATGATTTGAGTTGGATGGGAATTAAAAGGAGGGAAATGACTACTTGGTAATTAATGAAGTCATGTTGGTAATAATTATCAAGTAAGGTCAATAAGTGGAAAAGCTTAAGGCTTTGGTGGACCACTTGAGGTAGTACAATGAGATAATTTGAGAGTGAATTATACTCTCATAATTCTCATTAATATTAGTGGAATGATGAAGGAAAAGAGAAAGGAAACTTTTTGTGTAAGAAATGAGATAGGTGGACAAAATGAGTAAAGGCCACCGAATGATTTTAATTAATCATCATCCTTCATCAATTAATTCCCTTTCTCTCATGCGTTCGGATTAAAATAGGAAAGGAAAGGGAACCGATCATATTAGAACGAGAATGAGAAACAGAACGGAGAGAACGAGAATGAGAACGGAAGAGAGAGAGAAGAGAGAGAAAACTTGTATTGGCCGGAACTCGTCCGAAATGGCGTTTTCTCTCGAAATGTCCAGTACAAAAGTTGTTCTACTCATCCCGAGCTTTGATTCTATGGTTTCAGATTCTCGTTTGGAGGCTGTTTGTGCCTTCTTGCCGCTGGATCATCACCAGAATTTCGAACCGGATTTAGAAGCGTGTAGAGGTAAGTGTGTGCTACCTTTCTACCATTTCGGTTTATCATTTGGATGAGTATTTTGGAAGTAGTATACTGTTCATCTCTCATTCTTTCCATGTCTTGGGAGCCAAAATGATGTCCAATGGATATCTAAACGGCTAATCATGTAATAAGGAGTAGAAAGGAGGATATTAAGTCAAAGAAAGGGAGGAACCGACACAACTCTTCTGAGAACTCTAAAATGGATGCCCTATATGATTTATGAGGGTAGATTTGGAATTTCATCGATTGGATGATTCCATTGAGTTCAGAAGAGCAAATTGTGTAGGGTTCATATTGATAAGGAAGTGAGAAAAGGCCTAGAGGGTGAAATGACCAAATTACCCCTTAAAGGCTATAAGTAAGGGCTATCAAGGGTATTTTCATCATTCGGGCCTAAATTTGACTAATCCAAAGTCATAAATGGATTCTACAGATGAAATTGTGTAGGATTGGCCCATAATGTAATTTCTGTAAAAGTACAGTCAGGCTGGACTTCTGGGGGCATTTTGATAATTTAGCGTAATTAGGCTAAGTTATCAACTAATACGAGTCTAGAATGATATAAGAAAGAGTAATGACTCATGTATTGAATGTTTGAGAATTCTAGGACTCGATGGATGGACGTTCCCGAACCGGAGCAAAGACAAAGGATTAAGGACGGACGTGAGATCCGACAGGTAGTGGACTTACCTTTCCTGCATGGGTGTGATATGTGTGTTTTGTATTGATTGTGTGAATGCTATGCTTGTTTGTGTTGAACATGTTTGATGTAGTGAAGCTCTGTTATATTTATGCAATGGCCATATGTATGTCATAACATTGAGCATGCATCATGTCATTATGTTGGCATGAAATAGGGTAGGCAAGCATGTCATGCATTCATATATGTTACGAGTGTAGGATGGTGTATTTAGAAGTGCAAGTGTACACTGTCGTAAACAAGTAATATAGAGGTTAGTAGAGTATCGTTCCCACGAGGATTGATCACTAAGTACCAAAATTGATAATTTTAATACTATTTAGCCGATCGATTAGTTGGTGGTTGAGATTGCAAGATAAAAATGATTAAATGAAAATGCAATTGTTGTAAAGACAAATATAATAAAAAGGCTCTAGGGATTAGAGTTCACTTAGCAAACTCCGGATTGAATCACTTATCTATTCTAGTCCAATTTATTCCACATGATTGATAGTCGAGTTTCCCTATTTTAATTACTAGCCTCTTCCAAGGTCAAGTAATTCTATAATTAATTGCTAACCCAATATATTCCTATATGAATTTAAGAAATCAATCATGCATTAAGATTTATGAAACTTAATTAAGACTACACAGCCCATATGAATATATTCCTATTTCATATGCAAATTATGGTTTTAATTATAGGATCCACACACATGTATCTCCTTCCGGTCTCAACATGCATATTGAGATCATCCAAAAGGTGGCCAATCAATTGAAAGCATTAAGAACAATAATTAAAACTCAATCATGAAGGAAAAATTAAAACTAGATTTAATAAGTTAAGATTCAATCCGTCATTAGTAAGCTACGTCATCACACTAGGAAAATAAAAATTTAGCTTATGATGAATTAAAAACAAAACCAAAATAAATTGAAAAATTCATAAATATTGCAGAAAACATAATTATTAAATTCTAAAACATAAAGATACAACTACAAGATGCATAAAAATAGAAAAATGTAGCCTTCCATATAGGAGGTAAAACCTTCCATGTAGGAGGCAACCTATACCATCCATAAAGGAGAACTACCTAAACCTTCCATGTATGAGGTATGCAAGAATAATAAAAATACATGAAATTAAACTCTAAGATGGTGTCCTTCCTTGTGCCTTCAACTCCTCTATTTATAGATGAATTGGGTGTAAGAATTTCCACATGTTAGGTAAGAATCTTGACTCTAAGCCACCAATATTGACTCTGTGACCACCTTTCTCATTGATTGCAGCTAATGTTTGGCAATTAAAATGTTGGAATCTCACTTTGTTGTCTTCATGAAAGTTGTAGATCTAGATCTTATCTTGAAAACTCATGTAAGAGCTTCTCATTTCAACATTTGTGGCTCTAGTTATGGTCAAATTAGTGGACAAAGGTCAGACCTGGATAGAATCACGTGCTCAACTTCTAAGCAAAATTCGGAGCTCTTAAGGATAGAATTGGGTTTTCACCTCAACATAAAATTTGTAGGAAATTTTCTCAGCTTTCTATCCATATAAAGAATGTCCCAATTCGATATCTAGAGCTCCAGATATTACCTAAACACTGAAACATGATCAAAATTTAGTATTTTCCATTGAATTCTATTTTATGTCAAATCATTATTTATTTATCAATTACACCCAAATTCATTACATTAAGCTCAAATGTCATCCAAAAAATGCTTCATATAAGGAAAAATAAATGTGTAGATATTTTACTTATCAATATATATCTTCCATGCATAGTGGTACTGTTCATTATTGAGATTCTCTCGAATCTCACTCCTCCCAAACAACCATAGTGACAGGTAAAGATGCATGAAGAT
The DNA here is from genome assembly GCA_037074505.1 of Albizia julibrissin. NCBI lineage: Eukaryota > Viridiplantae > Streptophyta > Magnoliopsida > Fabales > Fabaceae > Albizia > Albizia julibrissin. Next base: position 21,592,854 of record CM073482.1, read on the forward strand.
GCACGAAGGAGATATAGAGACGTAAAGTGAAGAGGAGACCGTAGTGTGGGCTACTATTTCCTGTATTTCATGTATATGTGTGTATATATGGATGTATGTGTATGTATGAATGTTGTATAAGCAGAGAATCGCTCTAATATATTTGAGAAATTTTCTAGCATGAATAAGAGAACGACTTTTAGTTTATTGATATAATCGCTCGTTTACTCTGATTTAATGGAACTAAGAGCCGGTAAGGTAAGTATATGGAAGGGTGTTTACATCACCACCATAACCTCCTAAGGAGTCTCCTTCGCCATCACTCGCACCGACCAAAATAGAGGAGGTTGTTTTATTTTCTCCACTGAACGTTGTTTTTGAAGCCACCTTTGCAGACTACAACCTTTCTCTACCATCGCCACTCCATTCTCCGCTGCCAAGGTATTTTCCTTCTTCTCCCTCACTCTTTGATTATTTTTTGCGTGATTCATTGTTTAAATGACATCACACGTTTTTCTTTTTTGGGTCAGTTTTGTCCTCCTTACACTGATTCTAAGTATAAAAGAAGAAATTTTCTAAAAAAAAGTATAAAAGAAGAAAGTAGAGAAAGAGGATGATGGAAAATATCAAAATAAAGTTGCTAATTATAGTCATCTTCTTTGTTTTTGAAATGTTGTACTACTATATGATACTTCTAGAGTTACAACACGTGTTTCATTTTTTGAGAAGTTTTACTCATAGTTTTGAAGGTTTTTTCTTTTGCTACTTATAGTTCAATTTTTTAGGAAAAAAAAATCAGTGAATATAGTCTTTTAAAGTTTTTACTCAATTTTAATATTATGGCGGGTTTTGATATTAAGTTCTTGCATATAGGATTATGTTTGAAGGTTTTGAATCCACATTATTAATTAGTAATCCCTCCTAAGAATCAGTCAAATCTTCTGGCATATATCATGATTAATTTGTTTTAAATGAAAATCTTTGGACAGATAGCTATCATAGAATCATACTACTTTTAAATTTTAAGTTCATGATTCCTTCAAATATCTACAATACTTTAAAGATTAAACATTAAGTTTGTGGGTAGACAACTTAATGTTTATTTCTTAAACATGCAAACCAAACTCTCATGATGCTAATGTAACTGTAAACAACATGAATTAATGGCATTTTAGTTTTTTAGTAAACCCTGTGTAGGTTGCATTGGATGAAGTACATAGTGAACTATTAAGTTTCTTTTAGATTTTAAATTTAGTTAGTTGAATTATTTTTATTATGGACATGAAATTGTTATTGATATTTGCTTCTTAATTGATTATTTCCTTCAAGTATAGCATGAATTTCAATTGTTCTTATCAGTGTAGTTACTGATGGATTGGGAGAAGGTATAACCAAAGGATGATGGTTTGATTTTTTAAGTTGAATGTTGTGTTTTGATTGAATATGGAAGTCTTATGACTTTATGATGATGAAGAAGAAAATATTTCTATTTGAGATTTGAAGGATTAATTTTGCTTTCTTGGTGCAAGCTTTGAAATATCTATGAAATGTTTGATGAATTGAATTGTTATTGAAATTTTAGGATGTCTTACTTATAAGGGGAAATGTTGCTGAATTTTTTTTTAAAAAATGAGTAAATGGAAATCCCTTCCTTTACCCATATTCATATGTCCTTCCTGGACAATTTTCCTTCTTTAGGTGGTAATAAAATGGATTACAGTTAGATGAATGCTTTAAGAACTAGTAAGGAATATAAGAATAAGGTGGAAGAGTTTATTGAATTTGTTAGAAGGAACGCGCCTACAAAAAATGGGGTGTATTTTTGTCCTTGTGTCAATTGTTTAAATGATAGTCGACAGAATATTGATGATATAAGGGATTACCTACTTTATGATAGAATAAATCTTCAATACACAAGGTGGATATGGTATGGTGAGAAAGTAATTGCTTGTGTGTAACACAAGAAGGAAGTAGTAGATGTCGTAGATGAAGATAGAATGGAGAAAATGATTCATGGTGTTAAGGCATAATCCTTTTACGCAATAGCTTGGAGAGTAACACAGATACACCATTGTACCCTGGGAGTAAGTATACATGCTTGACAAGTACCTTGCATTTGTTCAACTTAAAGGCAACTTATGGGTAAACCGGTAGTAGTTTCACGTTGTTGCTTGAATTGTTGTGTGATATGTTTCCAGAGATAATGTATTTCCAAATCATATGTATGAGGCTAAGAAAATCTTGTCTATGATGGGTATAGAGTATAAAAGGATACACGTTTTCCTTAATAACTACGTATTATACAGAAAGGAGTATGAAGGTCTTAGTGAAGTGTAAACCACTATAACAAGATTGTGTGTTTTCTTTTATGCTATATATAACAAAGTTATTGAGACTGAAAAGTTGGATGAATTGGAAAATGAGGGTTGTATTATTTTGTCCCAACTAGAGATGCATTTTCCTCCTGCTTTTTATATATATATAATGGTACATTTGATAGTTCATTTAGTAAGGGAGATCAGGCTTTATGGTCTAGTTTACCTAAGGTGGATATACCCTTTTAAGTAATAAATGAAGATCTTAAAAGGGTATTCTAAAAATCCTTATTGACCTGAAGCCTCAATAGGTTAAAGATATGTAGTTAAAGAGGCTATGGACTTTTGCAAACATTATCTATTAGGGGCCAAGGCACAATCTCAGCATGAAGATGGGAGAAGCAAGGGAACACGAGGACTTAAAGTGAAGAATATGCCTCTTGAAGAGGTGTTGCAAGCACACTTATATATCTTGAATAATATAGTAGAAGTTCAATTATACTTAGATGAACACATAAAGAGTTTGAAGAACATGAATCTAAGGAAGAATGACATGCATATAGCTAATAAGAAAAATAAGACATTTATAGAGAGGTTCGAGTATAAGGTTTTGTACGAGATCGGTGTGTCTAAGACAATTGATTGGTTAGCTTGGGAGCCTTCTTTTCAGGTCATCATTTGGAGTGGCTATGATATAAACGTGTATTCTTTCTACAGAAAAGACCAAGATGATAGAAGTATTATACAAAATAGTGGGGTGATGGTAGAAGCGAAGCAATGCATTTTTCCAGTTTGAAAGACAAAAACCCATATCAGCATCCATATCCTATTATAGAGTTATTGAAGAAATATGGGAGATGACCTAAAACAAGTTCAAAGTTGTTTTATTTAAATATAAGTGGGTTAACAATAATGCTGTTATAATAGATCAACAATTTAGATTAATCTTAATTGATTTTTGAAGAGTTTGTTATAAAGATAAGCCTTTTATTCTAACAAGCCAGGAAAAACAAGTATTTTGTCACAAATCCTACAAATAAAAAAATGTCCATTGTGCTTCAAAGTAAAAAATAGAAGTATGGTGATCCAACCTTCAACCTTAACGACACACCACTTTTCACAAGAAATCCACCTAGACCAAGTGAAGTAGAATTAGTAGACGATGAAGAATATATTGCAAGAAATTATCATTGTGAAGGAATATAGGAAACTATATAAAGTAAGACCTTAAGTTATGAAACAGAACTTTGTGATTTTTGTTTTAATTTTAGTTAGTTTATTTTATTTGTTTAACTTCAATTTAATTACCTATCTGATATTGATTTATTAAAAGGAATATGGATAGTTCTAATGAGTCACAAAGTGATAGAGGCTCTGGTGAGGATCAAAGGGATGGAGTCTACCTTGAGAATCAAAGGGATAGAGGCAAACCCGTTATGAAAAGGGTTAGAGGTAGCACAAAGATGAGAGCATTGGTTGCATGCCATAAAAAACAACAGGAGATGCTGCATGTATACTTCGATGCTAATATGAATCCAATTAAAACTTAGATTGGCTAATATAAGATCATTGAAATACTTACTTAGATTGGCTAATATAAGATCATTGAAATTTTAGAAAGGGCCAGAATCATAATGTGGCAACATAAGCACTCAGAAATATTTCACAATTATCAGAAAGATTATCAAAACACTAGATTTATCAGTTATTAGATAGATTATCAGAGAAATAATAATGGTTACTAAAGCATAAGATACATAAGTTATGAACAAAAATTCATATATAGCATCATTTATCCAAACAAGATGACATTAGTTATTAGAATTTATTAGACCAAAATATTCATAGCATATAGAAATACATATATAGCATTAAACCATATCACTTATCCCCACTTTTGTCATCAGTAGAAATGTCGAAGGGAGTAGGTAAGGTGATATTAGATGAGGGTACTAGGTCAACTCGAAGAGGTGTAGGAGGTGGATTGAGTTCTTCCTCAGAAGAAGAATGAGAGGGTGTGTAGGGAACAATAACAGTGAGAGGATTAATGGGAGTGGATGTATGGTCTAGAGAGGAAGATTGTTGAGGAGACTCAGTTGCAAATGTAGGAAAAGAAGGAAGTACAGGGTTTGGATCAGTGTGTAAAGCAATGGATGATGTTGTAGAAGGGTTAGGGATCACTATTTCCTAATCAATAGGGAAATCTATATTTGAATGATGAGTGTGCTGGGAAAGTGAGAAGGATAATGTTTGGATAACAGGGTCTTCTTGAGGGAGCTCTTGTGAATGAATGGGATTTGTAGTGAAAGGGCCTGTATTTGGAGAAGGGTCATAATCAAGGGTAATATCAATATAAGATGATGAAGTAAGTTTAGGTATGGTAAATAGGATATTATTTAAGGAAGGTGCATGGTCATGAGAGGGAGTAGGCTCATTGGAAGATTCTATGAGATTGTTATTTGAAGGTTTATAAAAGGGTAGGTTGAGAAGTAGGCTCTTGAGGCACCTTTGAAGAAGGAAAGGCAAAGTTAGCATGAAGAACTGCTTCATAAGTGTCCAATTGATTACCAAACTCCTTTAGCTAATAAGAATGAAAGGCTTACATGTCAAATTACTATTTGAATTTCTGATTGATAGCCTCAACTAATTTCTTGACTTGGTGACCAACCATGTCAACTAGATAACCATTGGAGGTCTTGATGTGATCAATGGCAGTTTTAAGAGAATCTTGGATATAGTTTTGAATGGTAGCACCAAGAAAGGATGGTCTAGGAGATGCAACTTTAAGTAATTAAGCTTCATCAACTATAGAGGTATCAACTTCAATTCTTTTCCTCTTTATCTTAGATTGACTTGTAGTAGCACCCAGTGGCAGCTCAATCTTCCTTCTACTCATATGAACTTTGTCAAACTTGGGAATTCAAATAAAATGATCATTTGGTTTTAGATACCATATATTGTAAAGCTTTAAGAAATAGGAAATCAACTAAGGGTACGGAAGTGGTGTATTCTTAGTAGATGTGAGTCTATATTAATTGATCCCACTGAAGATTAACTCACCCACATTCCTCTGTTCCTGAGAAATTATTGAAGTTATGGAGTGATAGTTTTTGCTAATAAAGTGTGTAAAATTATTGGCATTGTTAACCATAGCATGTGTATAGATGTACCAGATAATTCAATGCAAATCACTTAAGGAGATTGGTTTGAAGTTTAAAGCATTATTGTCACCTGTAGGTTTTAGAATTTGGTAAATCTGTATGTTATTGAATTCCTTGGGATGATCATATGAAACCTTATTTTCAATACCTCACCGGCTTTTAGTTTCCACAAATCAAAGTAAACGAGCGATTATTTGAAAAAAACTAAAAGCCATTCTCTTATATTTGCTAGAGTGATTCTCTTATTATATTAGAGCGGTTATCTGCTTTAACAACAATCATTCATACATGCTTATACATACACATATATGTCAAGCCACACAAGGCTATCAAATGTAAATTCATTCATTAAATACAAATAGTGGTGCCTCACACCACGATCTTCACCTCTGTTAGAACTGGCTGATACCCAAGAGGGGGGTGAATTGGGTGTGCGATAAGAAAGTATGATCTTTTAAAATCTTTTCGCAACTTATCAAATCAATACATGCGGAAGTATAGAAACATAAGCTGATATGTAAATCATATATGCTGGAAATGTAAAAGCTTAGGGAAGAGAATATGCAAACTGTGATTTATCCTGGTTCGGTCCAATCCACGATGACCTACGTCCAGTCCCCAGGCTCCTCCTGAGATTTCCAATCCACTATCTTCTTGTTTAACAGGGCACAAGAAAAGCCACTACAACCTCTTACAAAGTTGCTCCCCCTTACACACTGTAAGGTTTACACCCTCTTACGGTAAGTTGAGTAAAGCAATCCCAAAGACCTTTCTCTCCTGCTTACTCGTGCAAGTCTTACGAGCAGCAACGTCCTCTCCTGCTTACATCACTGTAAGTCTTACGAGCAGCAACGTTTTCTACTGCTTACACCTTGTAAGTCATACGAGCAGAAAGTACTACTAGCAATTCTCTCTACAACTTTCTCGTAAGGTAATCAACCCTCTCAAGGTCCCTCTACCTTGAGATCAATACAGAAGTATAGATGGTGTGTTTACAAACTCTCTCACAGAGTAGATAAATGCTCACTGAAGTACAATACAAAATATTCTCACTCTATCAAATATACATAATATAGAAGATGAAGTAGAACAAATAGTGGTCGGAGGTAAAAGACTTAGGATATCAGCATGTTCATGTTCTCATCGTATTGTCCATCCTTCTGTGTTTGAATCCTCTCCTATTTATAGCTGAGTTGTAGAAGATGACCGTTGTAAACATCCATCCGTTAGAGTCTGTTGATTCATTTGACCGTTGAGCCCATTCAGATATTTTTCTGTTGTAATCCCATCTGATGCTTAGACAGACATTACTTCATTTTTGGTTGGAGTCCCATTGCTTTGTACGGTTATTGAGTGTATTTAAATATTTTCCCGTTGATTATGCTCTGACATATGCTTCAGCATTTCTTACAGTTTGCCCATTGGTCTGACAGATGCTTCAGCGTTAGGCAGTTTGTTGAATATTGCTAGTGCCCATGATTAGTTGTCGCTGAATATTGATCTGTGTATTCCGTGTGATCGGTAGTGCATAACACCTGTAAATCCACTCAGAGAAATAGCCGTTAGAAAACATCACTCGGGTGATTACAAACTTCACTGGCAGTGATCTTGAAAAACTAAAGAATCACTGGAAGTAAACTTGATTTTACTGGAGGTGATTTTTAGAAGATAATATTCCACTGGCAATTATCAGCATCTCTCGAGTGTACCATGAAACCATTTGAGTTGTTTCCTTGTTTCTGTCATACTTCTAGAAGTGATTTACAGAAGCATTTCACTGGCGGTGGCTTTGTAAGAGTAAGCATATCATTGACTAAATAATAATGATCCCTTGAGTAATTTCCAAGATTTTGTGAAGTTTCTGAATGTGATTCTGATAAGCTGCCACTAGAACTGATTTGGACTCAGTGAAAAGTATGCTGAGTAATCACTAGGAGGTATTTAATTCACTGGAAGTGCATTGGGAGTGATATACCAAAATAAACATATCACTTGAGGCATATTGACTTTCACTTGGAGGTGCATTTAGGTTCACTGGGAGTGATCTCATCTTCACGGGAAGTGATTCTTATTCATACTGATATACTGGCAGTGATTTGATGTCAACCGAAAGTGATACTGAGAAAATAGCTAATCACTCGAGTGAATTTAGCTGCACTGGGAGTGATTTTCAGAACAGTGAAATTTTCTTCCGGTGATTTCAGAGCCACTGGAAGTGATACTGAAAATTTCACATATCACTCGAGTGATTTGGAGATCACTGGAAGTGAATTTCGAAACAGTGATTTTTTCTTGCAGTGATTTGGCTCACACTAGAAGTGATTTTGAAAAATCTCATATCACTCGAGTGATTTCGGTATCACTGGAAGTGAAATTGGAAATAGTGAATTTTTCTTGCAGTGATTCTGGCGCCACTAGAAGTGATTTGCCATAGCACTCGAGTAAATTCTGGAATCACTCGAGTGATCACTAAAAATCACTCGAGTGATCTGTTCTTCAGATCACTTTTACTTCATTGTTACGTTTCCAATTCTTCAGCAAATAGGGGTAAACTTCCAGATGACATAACTCTTCGAATATGACTCCAAAATTTCTATATTATATATCAATGGAAAGCTCTTGAAGTATAGTTTCATATGGAACCAGTTTCAGCTCAATAGGATCAGTGGTTTGAGAGTTATAGCCAAAATATCAAACCTGTTCCAGAAAGTGACGCTGATATGAAGGCCAAATTCAAACACTTATATCTCCTTCTTCTGAACTCCTTTGATGTTTATTCTTGTGTCAAAATGACGTATTGGGAGTCTATTTTCATATTTAACTAGTTTAGTCTCAATTGGAGTTGTAGTTTGAGAGATATGATCAAATAACCAGGCCTCGCTCAGCTAGACAAAGAACAGAGTATGAAAAAGCTGCAAATCACTCGAGTGAACAGTGAATCACTGCAAGTGATTTTCACTGTTTTCAGAATCACTCGAGTGATTGTTAAAATCACTCGATGCTACAGTGCTGCTACAGTAAGCTACAGTGAAATATGCTACAGTAACCGTATGCTACAGTGCCCACTGCTACAGTACCCATAGAACTTGAATCTTCATATTTTTCATTAATTCTTGCAAGTTCTTCATTCCTCAATTTCTTTCTTCCATAGCTTGACTAATCTACAAGATATGCAATATTAAATAGTAGTTAGTCATGGTAAGAGACAAGTATATTTTGTAAACTTTTGCTCTCTTAATATTTGACATCTACATTTGTCATCATCAAAACTAATCATATCTAACAACCTCAGCCTCCATATCTTCTCCATGCATCTTCATGCATCATCACCTGTTTAAAATGGTTGTTTGGGAGGAGTGAGATTCAAGAGAATTTCAGTAGCGAACAATACCACTATGCATGTAGATATATATGAATGCATGACATGCTTGCCTACACTATTTCATGCCAACATAATGACATGCTGCGTGCTTGATGTTATGACATGCATATAGCCATTGCATAAAGGATAACAGAGCTTCAATACATCAATCAAACATGTTCAACATAAACAAGCAAAGTAGTCACATAATCAATGCAAGGCATACATATCAAATACATGTAGGAAAGGTAAGTTCACTACCTGTCGAACTTCACGTCCGTCATCAAACCTTCGTCCTAGCTCCGGTTCGGGCATGTTCATTTATTAAGTCCTAGAATTCCAAATACATTTAATGAGTCACTCCATGGCTCCGAGTAATATCCCCAAATGATTACTGAAGGTCCAACATCATCTGTAAGGTTCACAAGGTTCTGAATTTCCTCATGAAATAGAACCAAAGTGCAACCTATTTCTCATTTCGACCTAAGTATCATTTTCAGCTTAAGTCTGATCTAATCATATCATCATTCTTTAGTATCATCCATTCAGATCCTCTCAGATCATTATATGGTATAGTCATTACTTATGACATCCCTAAGGATTACCATATATCTTGCCTCAAGGTATTCAAACCTTGACAATGGATCCCCATTAAGTCTAACTGCAGCGCTACTCATCCTTTGAGTGCCCGCCGCAGTAGCACGAGACTCCAACCCATAGCTAGGCAAGATCACGTGGAATCTACCCACTATTTTCCTTTTCTCAATATGCTTAGTCTTAAAGTTCCAATAAGATCCGGGCATCAAAGCTAGCATCGTTTCATATCATATGTCACCGGGTATCGGTATCCCATAATACCTCAACCATCTCGTGACATGCCTCTAATATCACCTTATATGTCATTGGATGTTGGTAGCCCATACATAACTTACCCACATCATGACATGTCATCAAAGTCTCTTGAAGAAATATTCAGTGAAAATCATGCAATCTGACCATATCACTCGAGTAATCACTCGAGTGATGAAGGGCCATCACTCGAGTGATGCCATCAAGATCTGGTAGGAAGTTCCACGGTTGCTTCTGGAACCATCTCCACTCTTATGGATTCATCACTCGAGTAATTACTCAAGTGATTAGGGCAATCACTCGAGTGGTAACTCGAGTGATCCCCTAAAAAATATGCCAGAAACTTCCATCTCAGCTTTCTTCTACACGGCAAGCTTATCACTCGAGTGGTCACTTGAGTGATGGAGGGTCATCACTCGAGTGGCTACTCGAGTAATCCCTCATAATCTCTGCAAGAACTCATGTCTTCATGAGTTTCATCACCGACAAGTTCATCATTCGAGTGGTCATTTGAGTGATGAAGGGCCATCACTTGAGTGGTCACTAGAGTGATCCCTTAAAAATCTTCCCAGAGAGTTCTGCGTCAGGTTTTTCTCCACTGCACAATGCATCACTCGAATGGTCACTTGAGTGATCTGGGGTCATTACTTGAGTGGTCACTCGAGTGATCCCCTCCTTACACCAGCAAAACACCTTTGATCGATCAAACTTTATTCCCCAAGTTTTCAATCAAGCACTTGGGTTCGCAACTCATCCGCACTCGAGTATACTCTATGAACTCGAATCCTCAACTTGCTCATACTTAAGTCCTCCGAGATCTGGAGAAAGAGTTTCTACCAGAAATAATCTTTAACATGCAAGAATAGAGGATGTACTCGAGTCCACCCATATGAACTCGAGTTCTCTACTTTCTGCACTCCCATGAGTTCATGCCTGAAACCACCTTATGCACAAGGAAATACCCTAAGCACTCGAGTTTTCCATACTAAACTTAAGTTCTCAACCCATTTTGCACCTGAGTTTGGGCTCTCTACCCCTAAGAGTTCCTGCCCGAGACCTCTTTTCCTTCAGAAAACGGCCTATAAACTTGAGTTTACCATGCTCAACTCTAGTTCATAACTAACCACAGCTAATAAACACTTCATAAACAATTCTGAATCCACTCATAGGTTATCCAATCCTTGTTCTTCCACTTAGTATGGCTCTTAGCTATTGTTCCACAACCATGCCTCCCAACATAAGGCATCTAACAAAGGATTATAACCTATCAATATTAGTAGAGAACTCTAGCAAATATCCATTATTTCCAGAATCAACGCTCTGATACCAATAAATGTGAAACCTTATTTTAATTCCTCACTAGCTTTTAGTTTCCACAAATTAGAGTAAACGAGCGATTATTTGAATAAACTAAAAGCCATTCTCTTATTTATGCTAAAGCGATTCTCTTATTACATTAGAGTGGTTCTCTGCTTTAACAACAATCATTTATACATGCTCATACACACACATATACCTCAAGCCACACAAGGCTATCAAATGTAAATTCATTACATTAAATACAAATAGTGGTGCCTCACACCATGATCTTCACCTCAGCTTCCATATCTCCTCCATGCATCTTCATGCATCATCACCTGTCTAAAATGGTTGTTTGGGAGGAGTGAGATTCGAGAGAATCTCAGTAGTGAACAATACCACTATGCATGTAGATATATATGAATGCATGACATGTTTGCCTACACTATTTCATGCCAACATAATGACATGCTGCATGCTTGATGTTATGATATGCATATGGCCATTGCATAAAGGATAACAGAGCTTCAATACATCAATCAAACATGTTCAACATAAATAGGTAAAGCAGTCACATAAATAATGCAAGACATACATATCATACACATGCATGAAAGGTAAGATCACTACCTGTCGGACTTTACGTCCGTCCTCAAACCTTCGTCCTTGTTCTGATTTGGGCACGTCTATTTGTTGAGTCCTAGAATTCCAAATACATTTAATAAGTCACTAATCATCCATATAAGATTCTAGACTCGTATTAGTTGATAACTTAGCCCAATTACGCTAAATTACCAAAATGCCCCCGGAAGCCTGGCCCAACTGTACTTTTACAAAAATCATACCTTGGGCCAATCCTACACAATTTTACGTGTAAAATCCACTTATGACTTCATATTAGTCAAATTTAGGCCCAAATGACGGAAATACCCCTTAACAGCCCCTATTTAGAGCTATAAGGGTAATTTGGTCATTTCACCCTCTAGGCCTTTTCTCACCTCATCATCAACATGAACTCTACATAATTTTCCCTTATGAACTCAATGGAATCATCCAATTGATGAAATTCCAACTCCTTACTCATGCCACACTTAAGGAAGCCATTTTAGAGTTCTCAGAAGAGTTGTATCGGTTCTTCCCTTTCTTTGACTTAATACCTTCCTTTTTACTTCTAATCACATGATTAGCTGTTTAGACATCCATTAGATATCGTTTTAACCTCTAAAATAATGATTGAATGAGAGATGAATAGTACCCAACTCCCATAATACTCATCCAAATGAAAAACTGAAATGGTCAAAAGGAAGCTTATGCTTACCTCTACACGCTTCTGAATTCGATTCGGAATTTTGGTGATACTCCAGTCGGTGAGACAACACCAACCATCTCCAAATGAGAATATGAAACTATAGAATTGAAGCTTTGGATTAGTAGAAGAACGTTTATACTGGGTACTTTGAGAGAATACGCCGTTTCGGTAAAGTTTCAGCTAATGACAGCTTTCTCTCTCTTCTCTCTCTCTTCTCCATTTTCTTATTCTTGTTCTTTCTCCGTTCTCTCTTTCTCTCTCATTATGTCTGATTCTCTTTCCCTTTTCTGATTTAAAAGAGAATGAAAAAGGAATGGATGAAGATAATGGTTAATTCATTTAATCAAGTGGCCATACTTCATTAGTCCACTTCTTTAACTTTCTTGCATGACATTCCATCTCTTTTCATGCTTCTTCATCCATTAATAATAATGAGATCATAAGAGAGAAGTATTACTCTCATACTATCCCCATTATGTCATAACACAAATGGTTGACTAAAGTCTTAAGCTTTTGGCTCTTTAACTTTGCTTGGTATTAATTCACCCACTTGGGCTTATTAATTACCAATTAGTCATTTCCCTTCTTTTAGTTCCCATTTAACTCAAATCATAAGGAATATTAGGGAAAAACCATCATTTCTCATCTTTCGGCAAAATTACCATTTTGCTTTCACGTATTACGATTTATCGAATATACCATTTCTTATCCCTTTTCATTATTTCCCTTCACACTTGACTAGTTTGGGCATCAATAATAGGGAAATAATAGTTGTTAGCCATTCATTGGTCAAATGACGATTTCGCCCTTACCTTTAATATTTCCCCGAGCTCTTCAGCTTTCTAAAATATTCCCTTTAATATCCAAGGATATAAAGGAATATTGGAAAATAATACCTTTCCTCACTAGGACACTTGCCAAATCGGAGTCTAGCATTGTACTTAATCCAAGCTTATTCTCAAGCCTCTTGTCCCAAAATTTGAGATATTATAGATCACTTGGGGGATTGTTATACCCTAGATAAGTGTTGATTAAAGAAGCATACAATTGAATCTTTTGACCTTGTATTGTGGACTCTAGTCTTTCCTTAATCAATTCTCTTATATCATCATAGACCTTAACTACTTCTAAGTTACAATAGAAAAGATGAACTACAGAGTGACTATATGATGTATTAATACACAGCCATGGTTCATATTACTCAAGATATGGATATTGGTTCATATTAAGCTTGTCCTTAAGATACTTTAAGTCTGCATAAACTATAGGATAGAAAGACCTATGAGCAAAATCATCATCATACCCTTATTATTAGGCTTGAGTGGTTTTGAGCTAAAATAAGTTAGAGGTCCTAAAAAGTCGTCTTCAAGTTTGGGAGGTGCTTGAGATCAAGACTTCTGATTAGAGACTGTTGGCTTGGTATGTTCCCTGACATTAGAGGTTGCTTGCTTTGTACAAATAGAGGGACTTCCATATCTGGACTTCTTGGGCACACTAGCACTCATAGTCTCTTACATAAGTTGATTAACAATTTTTGATACCTACTCGTGCACATCGTCTTTAGTTCGGTTAATGGAGATCAAGCTTAAGGAGGCTAGAGAAACTTCCTTTAATTTGCTCGTAGAGATTACATAGGCCTTCTTAGTCATTGATCGAGTTTCCCTTGCCTCTTAGATAACAATTCCCTTAGCCTTAAGAATTGGTTTAGGTAGTCCTCGATCAAGAATTTTGGGGCCAGAGTGCTTCAATGATTTGGATGGCTTCGAGATCTTCAAAGCTTACTTCTTGGGTAGAGGGTAGTCATCTTTTCCATAACTAGGAACCTGGGAGTGAACTATTGAGTTAGAATTTGGAGTTGAAGTTTTACAATAAGGGTTCGTTGGATGATGATTTTGAGAATTTGAAGATGTTTTTAGGGTTAATCTAAGAAAGGAATGGAGAGGTTTTATCAAGGAAGGAGTTTTGAATGAAGGGGAACTGGTTTTAGATGGAAATCGCTTGACAGAATTTGAAGTAGGGTCATGTGTGGTGATCCTTAATACTGATGTACTATTCTGGTTTCAATCCGAGATGGAGAACAAGCCCACTTGAGTTGAGCTTAGAGTTAATGGAGTGCACATGATCACTCGAGTTGCTATAATTCCACTCGAGTGGTATATTCTAAGTAGAAGAGTTTTAACACATTACCTTACTCGAGTGAGTCTTGTAATCACTCGATTCACAACGCATTCTTGCTTCTCCATCTAGTTACTCTTTAGTAATGTCCTTGTTCTTTGTGAAATTATACTTAATTACCATCCAATTACCCTCTAATGTTGGGAAACACTTGAGTTCTTTAGAAGCCACTCGAGTTGTCTTGTGACTAGGTCCTTTTCCCATTTTGTTTTCGCTAGCCAGTTACCTGATGGTGGAGCATATCACTTGAGTTCTTTAAGGAACCACTCGAGTAATGGACCTTCATTTTGGTCATCACACTTGAGTCACTTAAGTAATCTCTGGTAGTTACCTCTTCTCTGTTTATCCCCTTTTTTCTAGTGTTAGAACAGAAGACCCTACAAAATAAATATATAAATACTCTGATGCCTAAATTAGTCAATTAATCATCAAAATATCCATGATAACTAATTAAATTCAAAGGAATGAAAGAAATTTCTTACAATTCATTGGGGTTTACCTTCCCAATTCTCTTCATATATACAAAAATTGATATTTTACATGTGGTTTTGTGAAGATATTTGCCACTTGAAGATGAGTGGTATAAATACCACTTTGACATCCTTCTTTTGCACATAATCTTTAATGAAGTGATGTCTTGTGTCAATATGCTTGATTCTTGTAATATCCTAAATTTTATTCACCAAAATCATTTATACATTTATTACATTAAATGGAATAAAATGGTGGATTTTGGTGAACTTGAAATAGCCAAAATGTTGGAAGTAGAGGTTCTATAAAATTTTAGCAAAGTTAAGATATAAAGCTCAATTTTTGTCTTCATCAAGGCTTAATATTGTAGCCTAAAATTAAGAATGGAAGAGCAAATTTTTTTGCTCAATATATTGTGAAAATTTTGCCCAAAAACAAAAGGAAAAAAGGAAGACAACCATTAGTTCAAAAATTGAAGAAAATGTAAGGGTAAGATGATTATTTGGCTAATAAATTAAAAAGCCAATATTTCCCTTTATTTATGAGTAAAGTTGGCCAAAGGAGGAAGAAGCATGGGAAAAATAAGATTGGGACACCTTGCATGCCATTTGGGAGCTTGTCTTGCCATATGGAAAAAGAAGACATAAGATAATGCCATGTGTAACAATTTGTAATAAAATAATATTTAACTTTAAGGAGGTGGAAGAGGAGTTTATAAGAGGCTATTTTCCTCTTCCAAAGTGCCATATTTCAACTAAACAAGAAAAGAAGAGAGAGAGAGAGCTTGGAGAAGACAAGAACAAATAAGTGAGAGAAGGAGATCAAGAAGCCAATCAAGGTAAGTTAGAAGCAAAAATTCATGTTTTATTGTCTCTAAATGCTTCGAAACCTTCTCTAATCCTCATATTCCTCTTGAAATCATGTATAACAAGAAGAAAATCAAGGGAAAGGAAGAGGAGGAGTGGTCGGTCTTGAGAGGGAAAGAAGAAGAAATCAAGGTAAGCTTAAGCACTTGTCATCTCTTATTTTTTGTGGTTTGTGATGATTTTTGGCTTAGTTCATCTTGAAATTATAATTTGGGATGCATGAACCCTAAGGTGAGGTGCTGTCCAATTTGTCATTAATCATGTTTAAGAGGTGTTTAAGTGGTTAAACAAGTGATTAGAGGTAGAAAAAAGATGTTTCGTTGATTGGAAATTGAAAAAACATCATTTTCCTAAAAATTGTATAACTTTTAGAATTCCCAGATGATGACTGGATCCGTACGACATGGTATTTCTTCCCAGATATAGTATTTTGGGCCTGAAAAAAGAATGAGACTATAAAGCAAGGTCCAAGGGATAGCTTTTATGGAGTTCGTGGATCACATGACAGAGTACGTATTGGACTACATGTACCGGTACCAATATAAGACTATTATATGGTATTCAGTCATCTGGAGATGATTGGCATGACTTTTTAAGATGAGGGCAGTCATGAGGTATTGATATTCGGAAGTAGTTGTAGCCGGTACTAGCATTTTTACACCGGTATATAAGGTTAATAGAGCTCGGCCTAGGAAAATGTAATGATGGGTGACCCCTTAGGAAGTTTTAAAAATGTTATGTAATGTAAGGGAATAGGAACATGTTATACAGTATCTTATAGGTTGTATATTATTAAAAGTTTTCCCTAGACTGCTATAAATGTTTACTGTATGTTATGTTAGAGGTACCTATGGATCTATAATTTTATGAAATGATAAATATTCTCTTATAGATATGTGAAATTTACATCTTCCTTATTTTAATATAGTGAAATATAAAGATGAGACTAAGAGGTAGAGGTATTGGGCGAGGTCAAGGAGCTAGACCTAACCTAATGTAACAGATATTGGGCATGTTAACTGAGCAACGTATAATGATACATGATCTAAGGGATGATCTATGAGAGGTGCAATAGAAACAAAATGAAGATAGGGAAAGAGAAAACAATCCTGGTGGACAGGAGAATGAGCATAACTAGCCTGAGAACTTTGAACAGGACTTCTACCTGGACCTGCTATTGAGGGTGAAAGCCTATAGACGTGGGTGTCATGATTTTGTTAGCAACAACCCCCTGCTTTCTGAGGGAAGTTTGATCCTCAGGTGACAGAGGACTGGTTATCCCGTCTGGAGAAAATTTTTAGAATTCTGGAATGTCCAAATAATGTCAAAGTTTAGCTAGCAATCTATAAATTAGAAGGTGATGCAAATAGGTGGTGGAAAAATACTGAGATAATTTTGTAGGCATGAAATATTCCTATCACCTGGGAATTATTTCAAGAGAAGTTCAATGAAAAATACTTTCCCCGATCAATCTGAATTGCAAAAGAAACTTAATTCCTTACTATTTAGCAAGATGAGAAGGAAAGTTTTGACGAGTACTTGGCTCGCTATGTCGGATTGTCTCGATACTCTTCTTATCTGAGGTATGGTGATGATGAGGGTTAGAGTTCAAACATAATGAACGGGGACTAAGACCAGAGTTAGAAGAAAAGTTAGTCTCCAAGTAATTCATAGAATTTAATAAGGCAGTGGAAGAATGCCGGATCACAGAAAGTAACTTGCTGAACCTATACACTGATAAAAATGCTGGCAGTAAGAGAACATTTGGCAGTAGGAGTTCTTCCCAGAAATGTAAGAATCCGGGAGGCCTATTCAGGGGAAATAATAAAAAGCCCTATAGCCTGATAATCGTAGTAACCAATGACTTTCGGGAACAGAACATGTTGGAATTGTGGCAAGCCAGACCATCCTAGAAGACCATATGGTGATCCAATGAGGTAAGTAATCTGTTATAATTTTGAGACACTGTATTGATTTCATACATGTGGAAAAAATGTATGTGATAGTATCGTTGGGACACTGCTCAAGATGCAAGGTAGTTCTAAAGATGGTATGAAGGCAAGATTAGATTTGAAAGAAATTGAAATACGATAAGACTTATATCTAAGGCCATATGGTAAGAGAACGTTTTGTCCTCCTACTTCTCATACTTTGTCTAAAGATGAGAAAGGAAGTTTTTTATGAGTGTTTACATGACATTAAAATTCCTTCAGGGAATTCTTCAAATTTCAAAAAGCTTCTGTTGATAAAAGATTTGAAATTAGTAGGGTCAAAGTCTCATGATTGTCATGGCTTAATGTAACAACCACTCCCAGTAGCTATTCAAGGCATTGTCAAATATGATCTTCAACACATATTGAGTAAACTATGTTTCTTCTTTAATGCTATTTATAGTAAAGTTATTGAGACGGATAGATTGGATGAATTGGAAAATGAAGGATATTTAATCTTATGCCAGCTTGAGAAGCTTTTTGTTCCTTCTTTTTTAGACATCATGGTACATCTAATTATTCATCTAGTAAGGGAGATAAAGTTGTGTGGCCCTATCTATTTACGATGGAAGTACCCAATTGAAAGAACTATAAAAATCCTAAAAGAGTATGTGAAGAATGCAAACCGGCTTGAAGCATCAATTATTCAAAAATATGTTTATGAAGAAGCCATAAAATTTTGTCAACATTATTTGTTAAATGTAAGACATATTGAGCTTTCTAAACGTCATGATTAAGAAGGGGTAGATGCGAGGCTACAATAAAGAGTGTGGATCCTGATGAATTGCAATACTTGTACATATTGAATAATGTTGATAAAGTTTAAAATTACATTAATGTTCATAAAGAAATTGTACAAAAAGAAAATAGTTGAATGACTAAACAAAGGTTAATTAGGAAGCATAACAAAACTTTTGCACACTGGTTCAAACAAAAGGTTTATGGAGAAGAATATGTTTTTGATACAATTAAATGGTTAACACGTGGTCCTGAGGTTGATGTCATAAGTTGGACTTCATTTGTGATAAATGGTTATACCTTTTACACGAAGTCCCTAGATGATAGGATCACTGTTCAGAATAGTAGTGTTATGTTAGTGACTAAATCTATACAATGCTCTAGTTCAAAAGATAAGAACCCTAAATTGGCAGCCATACCTTATTATGGTGTTATTGAAGAGATTTGGGTTGTTGACTATGTTGAAATAAAATTTCTTATTTTTTAATGCAAGTGGGTTGATGTCAATAATGGTTTGAAGATCGATTAATTAGGATTTACATTAGTAGATCTGAATAGTATAAGTTTTATAGATGAATATTTTATTATGGTAGATCAGGTGAAACAAGTACCGATCAAGCAAATAAAATATGGTATATAGCTCTCCAAGGAAAAAGGGTAATTGATATTGATGAGAAAAGTCGTTCAAATTATTATCTTCTTGAGACTCCTTCTTTTTCCAGGGGTCTATTAGAATTAAATGAAGAAAATGAAGCAGATAATGAACACGTCACAAGAAATGATCATCATGAAGGGATATGGGAGGATATCCCTTTATAAAACTACTTTGAAAGTTAAAGTAATTATCATTATGGATTATATTTGAATTATGTATATAGTTATTTTATAGATGTAGTCTTTTCATGTTATAATTTAAGGATTTACCTTTTTCTTTGTCTTAACAGGAAAATAAAGGATCTGAGGTATGCTAGTGTAGAGGCTTAGGAGCCAGCTAGTGTTTATCAGAGCGAGCCTAGCAATGCTCCGACCCATAATCAAAATAAGGCTAGTAATCAGTCTATACGGAGGGGTAGAAGAGGCACACGGTTGAGAGACATTGCCCTAAGTCAGAGTATCGGTCAAAAGATACCGATTGAGTTTAATAGATATTGAAATCAATCAGGCCTAATGCAAGTTGATATAGGAGTTTTATTGGCCTCCTAGCATGCAACAAGCCTAGCATCTTGATAGAGGAGTGGAGAAATATTGATGAACATGTGAAGCAACATATTTGGGACACTATCCAGGTATAAAATTCTCTTTTGTATGTAATGATGATCAAATTTGTTACTAACTACTTCAATACATGCATTACATCTCACTTACGACATTCCTCAGAGTGACATCTTGTACAAGAAGACAATAACGTATTGTTATGAAAAATAGAGGAAGTTTAAGACAATCTAGCTAAAAACTATGTGCATATCGAGGTGAAAGATGGTGAGCCTCGTCCTAATTCGTGCAACAAATACTCATATATTATAAACACACTTGGGAAGAATTCTTTAGGCTTCAGACTACTCCAAAAGCTTTGGTGAGTTGATTTATTTTGCATTTTATTTACTTATCAATTGTATTATTGATTGTAACCTTTATTCTTTACTTCTTATTCACAGTCAAAAAGGAAAAAAGCACAAGAGAGTAGTAGAAAGAATGATTGCCCTCATACAAATGGTTGTTTGCTCACCAAAAGAGGAATGAGTCTTATACGAGTGAACAATCTCATATAGTTGGTGAAATAATTGTAAGTATCATTGTTGTTATTAATTATTTAGTAAACAAATTTCATTACTTATGTTTATCATCTGTGTCTTAAAGGAGGAACTTCAACAAAAATAAGACGAGAGATCTTTTAGGTCGAATGGGAGGAATTATATCCTGATGGTTGCTACAAGAAAGCATAAGCATCCCAGTCGTGTCAGGGGAGTTGGAGAAAATGTAGGCATAAGGGATTACTTTAGAGCAGCCCCACGCCATTCCTCCAGTGTAGTGACTAGGGAGGAGATGGAGCATATGTTGGCCATTGTGAGGGCAGAAGCAAGGGCTGAGGTAGAAGCATCATTTGATACACGATTAGAAGCTCGGTTAAGTAAGATAAAGGAGGAAATGATGATCATAGTGAGCACAAGACAAGATACTAGTGCTCTTTAGGCACATTCGCTTGCACCTAAGCAGAGCAATAAAGGGAGTTGTTGCAATATTGGTCAGTCTTCAAAGGGTTATGGAAAAGAAATTGTTGAGCCTTATGACCTTTTTGTGAAGGATCCTCTAAGATGATTAGTTGTATGGGGGAGTGTGCACAACTTGGGATCAACTGTCCACTACTAACAAATAATAGATGATCAAGTCAGAGTGTCAGTTGAAGAGGTGATCATTGTAGAAGCATCTATCCCTATCCCTTCTGATGATTTGAAGATTGTGAACGATGTCCTGGATACTTTCATATTGTGGCCAAAGAAACTTGTTTCTATTCGACCTGACGAGGAAACCCCGATCATACCCTAATTGCAACTCCCTCTACTCAAGAAGTTTTATAGCCTCAATTAAATGTCTAGCAATAAGTGATTTTTATGGCATATGGTACATCATTTGAAACAAGATCGTGGCATATAGATTTAGCTATTTGCAAGTCAAAGGTAACACGCTATCTTGAGAGGGATGATTTAATGTCCCTCATAGCTCATAAACAACAACTTACAGTTGCGATTGTCTAAGTATTTTTAATGTAAGTATCTTCTTCAATTGGAAGTCAATATTTTAACAATTACGCCGTTATAATTTGTATACTTGCATTATTGTAGGTACATGAATCGTAGGTTGGTTGACTCTTCCAAAAGCGATAAATTTGGATTTGTATGCCTGGTTTAAATCCAAGAGAAAGGGACCATTGCTGCTATCGTACATATATACTTATTAGAGAGGCTTAATGAAACCGCAACTGAGTGTTTCTTGGCTCCATATGTATATAGGTAAGAAACAAATTTATCTTTCATAATATATATAATGTTTTATATTTGCTTAATAGTCATCACTTTTTTTTAGTGATAATTGGCAATTAGTTCTTCTATGCAAGAAAAGTTATACTGTCGTCCTCTTATACTCCCTCCACTGCAAACCAAGGAATGAATTGAAAAATACCATGAACTCATAAGTTTTCTTGCATTACCTTTTGTTGGACTTCTATGGAATTTGTGCAAAATAAATAACCTTTGTGATTTTAATGATAGGGCTATGAGGACATTCCTACATACCGTTTGTGGTAAGCATGCTCATGAAGTAAAAGACCTTACATAGATCATCCCAAAGGTTAGTAAATGATATTTGTTTAGTTTAGGAATGTGTTCAATAAGCTATGATTTATACATGTTTTAATGATGTCATGTTCTTTTTCAGAGCTATAGGCAACCACCGGGGTCCAATTAATATGGGTTGTATGTTTTGAGACATATTTATAATATTATCACCCTAGGCATGACTGAATTTACATAGAAGGTAAATGTATATTTCAAAAATTTTGTATTACTTTTATTGTTTTTAAATTAGCAAGTTAATGTTTTGTTTGGCTTTGGTGTTGCAGATATTTGATCTTACTGATCCCTTTCCTGAAGAAGATATTAATTTCATCTATAAATGTTGTGCTGAATTCATCAATAAGCTTATACAAAAATAGTGAGTTTTTGAATATAATGTTATGCTAATGTGTATTGCTTCTGCTATAATTTTTGAACTCTTTGTTGTCACAAGTTGCATTTCAATATATGAACTATAAAGTGTTTCTGTAATTTCAATTACATGATATGTACTGGATTACTGTATGCTGATGATCTGCATAAGACAACTTGTGGTTTTCATATCTAGCTGGGTTTATGTCTCTGCGTAGGACAATTTTTGGGAGATAAGTGATACAAGTCTGATGTTGATACAGGCATGAGATTTGAAAGATTGACCTCTGTACTTTTTCTTCTCTTTGATTTTCTATAAAATTGAGGAATTTTCTGTATATACTGAGGAATTTTTCTTCCCTCTACTTTTCAGCAAAACTCGGTAAATTGAAAGTATAAAGTTGAGATTTAAGTGACAAGTAAAAGTAGTTTAGTGATATGCATGATTTCAATGGTTTGATATCTAATGTTTACTTAAGGCCATTTAATGTTATGGAAATGGAATTAGAGGCTTGTACAATGAAACTCATATTCTTGGTTGTTGCTTGGATGAATTGACATGTTTGTTGTTTTTATGTGATTATGTGAAATCATGCATTTATAATGTGAACTTATGTGAGACATGTCATAGCCCTATATGTTTTTCAGTTAATGCATGATAGTTTTAAACATGTCATTACATGATAAAGCTATATGTTAGGTTACAAGTTTCCAATGAGAAAGCTAAAGAAAGAGGCAATGGTAAGTAGAATAAGAAATGAACTCCCTATGGAAACATTTATTTTGTTATAAGTTGTTAATTGCATAACAAATTCCATAAGTTGTATCAATGGGGGAAGTGGAGATTGTAAACTTCTATAGTGAGGTACAAGAAGAAATTCCATGGTCTTTATTGTACCATTTTCTTTAGATGTGAACTAAAAACTTTTGAGTACTCAATAATGATTTTTTGTGTTATCTATTGCTCTTTCTACTCTTTTTGACGGTATAGATCAATGAAGAATTGGGAAATTTTGTGTTGAATTGGGCAATTTGAAAAGATAGGAAATTGTTTGTTGTTTGTGATTTGTGATTGCATTATGCAGGATGTGTAACCATGGATTACTATAAGGTGTCTAGCATACAGTACGTGGTCTTTAAGAAAAAGAAAACTTTTAAAATCGGTTAACAATCGGTCTTAAAAATAACTCTTTAGATCGATTGCTCAGGCAACCTGTCTAAAAACCCATGCTTTTTAAACTAGTTGTTTAAGCAACCTGTCTAAAAATTCATTCTTTTTTAGATCGGTTATGTAAGAAATAGGTATAAATAAATGCAATTTAGATCGGTTGTTTGGGCAACCAGTCTAAAAATTCATGATTTTCAGATCGGTTGTATACTAAATTTCATTTGTTTAGACTTATTTCTTACACATGATTTTTAGACCGGTTGCTTATACAACTGGCCTAAAAAGTTATTTTTAAGACTTGTTGTTTAACCGGTCTTAAAAGTAACAGACTTTCTAGACCCGTTATATCAAAACCTCATCCAGAACCGGTCTCAAAAGTCATTTTTCCATCAGTGGGGTATTTGATCTATTACAACCAATGTTTTTTTGAATTGCATAATTAACGCTGAAAGACATGAATTAACGGTGGATCTGATTTGTCTACTACTGTATAAATTGAAAGTAATTCTCGGTATTGATTGGTTGACAGCAAACAATGTTTTACTGGATTGCGGAAGCAAAATGGTCATTTATCCTAATCCTCAATTACATGTTAGTATAAAGGTCAACCTTAATTTTCTTTCAATAGATGAGGCTAAGAGATGTCTACATAAAGGTTGCCAAGGGTACATAGTATTTTTCTCTATGCAATCAGAGGCTGGAACAATGCTTGAAAATATTCTAGTGGTAAATGAGTTTCCTGAAGTGTTTCCAGAGGATATCAGTAGATTACCTCTGGAAAGGGAAGTGGATTTTGTAATTGAAACTAAGCTTGGCGCAGGACCAATATCCAAAGCCTTATACCGGATGGCTCCAAATGAAATGGCAGAATTAAAAAAGTAGATTGAGGATCTATTAGAGAAAGGGTTCATCCGACCCAGTGTTTTACCATGGAGAGCTCCAGTGCTCTTTGTAAAAAAGAAAGACGGAAGCCTACACCCTTGTATTGATTACAGGGAGCTGAATAAGGTAACTGTTAAGAATAAATATCTACTACCCAGAATTGATGATTTGCTTGATCAGTTATCTGGTTCTTGTGTATTCTTAAAAATTGATTTGAGATTAGGGTATCATCAGCTTTGAGTAAAAGTAGAGGATATACTAAAGATTACGTTCAGAACTAAATATGGCTATTACGAATTTCTAGTAATGCCATTTGGGCTGACCAATGCACCTGTAGTGTTTATAGACTACATAAATCAAAATATTCGTCTGTATCTAGACTAATTCGTAGTAGTCTTCATTGATGATATTCTAGTATATTCACGTAGCAAAGCAGAACATGAAGAACATTTGAGAATAGTGATGGGCACATTGAAAGATAGGCAACTCTACGCCAAGATGAGCAAGTATAAGTTTTGGCTTTTCCAAAGATAAATTTCTGGGCCATGTAGTCTCACAAGAAAGGGTCTCAGTAGATCCTAGCAAAGTGGAAGCAGTATTGAACTGGAAAAGGCTAGAGAATATTGCTAAAATATACAGTTTTCTGGGTTTTGCTGGTTATTATAGAAGATTCATACAGAATTTCTCCAGAATTGCTTTGCCTTTGACAAAGCTGACACAGAAAACTCATCATTTTGTGTGGGATGAAAGTTATGAGGGGAGCTTTACAGAACTGAAGGAGAGATTGACAACAACAGCAATATTGATAATCCTCGATCCACAGTGGACCTATGTGGTCTATAGTGATGTGAGCAAGCATGGATTGTGATGTGTCTTGATGTAGTAGGGCATAGTTGTGGCATATGCCTCTCGTCAGCTGAAGCCTCACTAACTAAATTATCCCACTTATGATCTTAAGTTAGCAGCAATTATATTTACACTGAAAATATGGAGACACTATCTCTATGGGGCAGTCGTACTGCGACCACAAGAGCTTGAAATATCTATATGATTATAAAGAATTGAATATGAGACAGTGTAAATGGATGGAGTTGCTTAAAGATTACAACTTGGAAATTAAATACCATCCAGGAAAGGCTTATGTAGTTACATATACATTGAGCTACAAGACATTGTAAGTAGCAACCCTAATGATTCAGGAGCAGAAACTGATCAAAGATTTCAGGGATCTCAATCTGTCTAATCAGATTATGATTAGTAGCAGCAATATCAGTTAGGCAGAAAATGATCTGAGAACAACAATTGAGAAAGCTCAGATACAGGATGGAAAAGCACAGTCTATCAGAAGCATGATTGAAAAGGGAAAACTCAGGAATATGACCTGTCACCGAGTGGACTAGTCAGATATAAGAAGCAGATATGTGTACCACTACAAGTTGAATTGAGACAGCAAATCCTAGATGAAGCACACAAGATTAGATATACTCAGTACCCAGGAGCAATTAAAATGTATCATGACTTGAAGTCTATGTATTGGTGGCCAGGGTTGAAAAGAAATGTGACTGAATTTATGTCTCGTTGTCTTACTTGCTAGAAAGTGAAAGTTGAGCATCAATGACTATCAGGGGTTCTGCAAAACCCTAAAATTCTTGAGTTGAAATAGGAGAGCATTACTATAGATTTCATGACAGGTTTTCCCAAGATTAGAAATCATGATGCAATATGAGTAATCATTGATTGATTCACAAAGATAGTTCATTTCCTACCAATTAGTATTCATTATTCTCCTGATAAGTTGGTAGAGATTTATATTAAGGGGATTATATGATTGCACGGTATACCAAATAATATAATTTTTTATCGAGATCCTCAGTTTACTTGCATGTTTTGGAGATCATTACACGAGACTTTGAGTACCAAACTAGGATTCAGTACAATTTATCATCCTCAGACAGATGACAAACAAAAAGAATAATATAGACACTAAAAGATATGTTGAGGGCGTGTGTATTGGATTTGAAAGGAATCTGGGATCAATTCCTTCCACTTGCAGCATTTACATATAATAACAACTATCATTCGAGCATTCAAATAACTCCATATGAAGCGTTGTATGGAAGGAAGTGTCAATTACCCTTGTGTTAGGCAAATTGTTTGAGAGAATTGTATGGGCTAGATATAGTAGATCAGGCGATAGAGAAGATTAAGTAGATAAAGAAGATATTGTTAGCTCTGCTTAGAGTAGGCAAAAAATTTATGCCGACAAGAGGCGAAAACCTCTAGAATTTATAGTCGAGATCACGTGTTTCTGAAATTTTCACTTGTAATTGGAATTGGAAGGGCATTTAAAGTGAAGAAGTTAAGCCTTAGGTACATTGGTCTATTTGAAATATTATCAAGAATTGGACCAGTAGCATACCAAATAGCTTTTCCCCAAATTGGAACATATTGCATGATGTCTTCCATATCTCATAATTATAGAAGTATCAACCCGACCCAGAACATGTGATTGAATATGAAGATGTTGATATGCGAGATGATCTTACATATGAGGTTGAACTTGACCAAATCATTGATGAGCAGGAGAAACAACTCAGACACAGGAGTATCCCATTTGTAAAAGTAGTTTGGAAGGGATTATTTCCTAGGGAGGCCACTTATGAAATGGAATAAGGCATGTGAAGACATTGTATGGAATTTATGAATATGTTCATGTAGCAAATTTTGGGGATAAAATTTTATTGAAGAGGTAGAGCTGTAATATCCTAAATTTTATCCACCAAAGTCCCTTGTACATTTATTACATTAAATAGAATAAAATGGTGAATTTTAATGTACTTGAAATAGCCAAAATATTGGAAGTAGAGGTTACATGAAATTTTGGAAAAGTTAAGACATAAAGCTCAATTTTTGTCTTCATCAAGAGCTAATATTGTAGCCCAAAATTAAGAATGGAAGAGCAAAATTTTTTCCCCAATATATTGTGAAATTTTGGCCAAAAGGAAAAGGGAAGAAGGAAGACAACAATTGGTTCAAAAATTAAAGAAAATATAAGGGTAAGATGGTCATTCAGCTAATAAATTAAAAATCCAATATTTCCCTTTATTTATGAGTAAAGTCAGCCAAAGGAGGAAGAAGCAAGGGAAAAATAAGATTGAGACACCTTGCATGCCATGTGGGAGCTTGTCTTGCCATATGGAAAAATAAGACATAAGATAATGCCATGTGTAACAATTTGTAATAAAACAATATTAACTTTAAGGAGGTGGAAGAGGAGTGTATAAGAGGCTATTTTCCTCTTCCGAAGGGCCATATTATGGCTAAGACAAGAAAAGAAGAGAGAGAGTGTGTGAGCTTAGAGAAGATAAGAACAAACAAGATAGAGAAGGAGATCAAGAAGTCAATCAAGGTAAGTTAGAAGCAAAAATTCATGTGTTCTTGTCTCTAAATGCTTGTAAACCTTCTCTAATCCTCATATTCCTCTTGAAATCATGTAAAACAAGAAGAAAATCAAGGAAAAGGAAGAGGAAGAGTGGTCAGTCTTAAGAGAGAAAGAAGAAGAAATCAAGGTAAGCTTAAGAACTTGTCATCTCTTGTTGATTTGTGATTGTTATTGGTGGTTTGTGATGGTTATTAGCTTGGTTCATCTTGAAATTGTGATTTTGGATGCATGAACCCTAAGGTGAGGAGCTGTCCAATTTTTCATTAATCATGTTCAATAGGTGTTTAAGTGGTTAAACAAGTGATTAAAGGTGGAAAGAAGATGTTTGGTTGATTGGAAATTGAAAAACTTCATTTTCCTAAAAATTGTATAACTTTCAGCCAAACCAGTTTGGGAGTGTTTCAGCTGGAATTTTGGTGGATTTTTTGATTTCATTATGTTTAAAATGAAAAATTGTGTAGGGAACATGTGAAAAATGGAGTATGAAGGCTTTAGGACAATGCTCTTAAACCCGGACTAGACTAGTCAGTTTAGCTCAGAAACCGGCGAATCGAGCATAAAACCGGTTTAGGTGAGGTCCCAACTCGGGGTCACTTCTGACTCAGTGCTAAGTTGGGTGAATCGTGACTAACTCAGGTGAGTCAGCTGAGTTTATCTGTTTTGAATCACCAAATCAGTATATCTAGATCAGAAACAAAAAAAAGGAAAGAGTAGATCTAGATTGGAGGTTGAAGAAGAAGGGAGGAGTGCATCTAAATTGGAAGCTAAAACAAAAATGATAGAGGTTGAAGAAGAAAAGGAGTAGATCCAGAGTCGCCCGAGTTGATTTTTCAAGAACTCACCATGTTTCTCCTACAGTTGCCCTCGTCAAGAACGTAAAGAAGAAGATAATGGAGGATTGGAACCATAGAAGCACTCCGCAAAGAAAGAAGATTGAGAGAAATGTACAATGCTAAGAGGTCCAAGGTTGCAACTTTTCCTTCACACACTAACAAATTTTAACCTAATATCTAACAGCCTATTATTAAAAAAATATAATGTCAAAACTACCCTTTTATTCCCTAATTCCTACTTACGCAGATTTATTTAAGAAGTTAAATAAAAAGTAATGCATTCATGCCCAATTATTTTCCTTTTTCTTTGTTAATATATAATTAAACTTTAAAAATATGTTTAAAAAATATTTAATCATGTAATCTATTAAATTCTATTATTGTCAATTAAATTCTATTCTTTTAATATGGCTGGTTTGATTCCGAGATGACTCTGCTCTGGCCCAATAACCCTTAAACCACTACTTTGACCAGTTTGGAGCTCGGTTTGGGTTTCAGAACCTTACATTAGGGTGTAAAATGACAATTTTACCCCCTAAAACCCTAACTTTATGGCTGTCAATAGTAATTTTGGAAATGTAGTGTCGAATTGTAAAAAATGGATTCTACACACAAAATTGTGTAGGAATAGCTAGGGTCATAATTTTTGGGAAAGTACAATTATACCGAATTACAAAAGGAACTAGACCGAGTTTATAAGGGGTATTTTGGTAATTATAATTTTTTGAGTAAAGATAACCAACTAAATGAGTCTTAGAATAAGATATGAATGAGTAATAACTCATTTATTATAAATTTGAAATTTTAGGATTTGACATTTGCTAGAGCCTGACAATAGTTAGAGGATCGAAAGCTAGACATTAGAAAGCGTTCCAGGTAGTAAATCTATCTTTCATACATTATGTGATTATCTATATGCATTGTGTTTGTCATGTTATGTGATGTGAAATGTATGTTATAATTCCTAGAGCTACGGTGTGGGAAAAGCACAAGTACCAACAGGCCGAATAGGACCCAGTCTAGGTAGTTGATATAATTCCTCGTTGTGGTATGGGAAAAGCACAAGTACCACCCTATGGGAAAAGCACAAGTACCATTTGGCCAGTGTGGGACCCACCTGAGGTAGTGTGGCAAGTTTAAACAGGCTATTGTCTGCTCCGGAACATTACAATGATAACATTATGGCTAGTAGAGACAAAATTGTCATTTTTGATCATGAACGTCAACATGTTTGCAGTATTTGTTTCTGTTACATTATATGATGCATTGCATGTTTATTTATCACATTTTATATGATTGATTGCATGTTACTACTGAGATTCGTTTAAATCTCACCCTTTCTAAAAATTAAAATTTACTCAGCTAGAGAGAGCGACTTCAAGGGCAAAGAGGTAGATACCGGCAACTGAGGGTTCCGATCCAGAGCAAGAATTTAGTGTTGGTTATTTACGCCCTTTTTATGCATTTTTGGGATTTGTAATTAATATGTACAAACCCTATGAGGATTTCCTGTAATGTAATCAAGTACGTTATATCAATATGTTTATGCTATTTTCTATATGCCCACTGGACTATGTGTTGATACTCTGATAAATATCGAAATATTGAGGGGTTTGACAATTCTTAAATATTAGACTGGATTTTTGGCTAAGCTAATTGTACTTATGTTGTCACAATATATTGGTATCTCCTTTAGATAGATTCCTAGATCTTGGAGTTGTTGTTTGAGCCAGAGAACTTGAGCACAATAACTTGCGGCAGCTACATACTCAGCTTCAGTCAAAGATAGAGACACAATGTTTTGCTTCTTGCTAAGCCATGATACTATAGAGCTACCAAGAAATTGACATTGACTACTTGTACTTTTTCTATCAGTCTTATATCCTACATGATCAGAATCTGAGTATGCTATTAGGTATTTGTTACCTCCTTTGGGATACCAAATGTCAAGCTCAGCTGTGTCTACAAGATATATGAAGATTATTTTCATTGTCTTAGCATGTGATTCTTTAGGTGCTAATTGATATCTTGCACACATGCCAACACTTAATTGAATATCTGGTCTACTTTCTGTCAAGTAATAAAATAATGAACTAATCATTCCTCTATATTTTATAATGTTGGAATCCACACCCTTGATATCAACATCCAATAGAGTTATTGAGCTCATTAGAGTGTTAGCACTATTTGCGTGATCCATCCCATATATCTTCAAGAGCTCTTTGAGATATTTGGTCTGGGAGATAAATATCTCATTCTTCCTTTGCTTGATTTGTAGTCCAAGAAAGAAATTTAATTCTCCCATCATGGACATTTCAAATTCTCCTTGCAATATTTTTGAAAATTCTTCACAAAAAGAGTCATTAGTAGCACAAAAAATAATATCATTAATATAAATTTGAAAAATTAAGATGTCATGCTTTTTATGTTTAATGAATAAAGTTGTATCTACTTTACCCCTAACAAAACCTTGGTTAAGGAGGAACTTACTAAGACATTCATACCACACTCTTGGAGCTTGTTTAAGACTATATAGTTCTTTTTTTAAGTCTAAAAACATTATTAGGCTTGGTTACATCTTTAAAGCTAGGTGGTTGCCCTACATAAACTTCTTCTATGATATAACCATTTAGGAAAGGCCTCTTGACACCCATTTGATAGAGTTTGAATCCTTTGATGCAAGCAAAGACTAAAAGTACTCATATGGCCTCCAGTCTAAAATAGTCATCAACTATAACTAAAGTATATAAGTTTTTACCCAGGCTTTTCACTCTTGCTAGTCCAACTAGATCTATATGAAGTAGTTGAAGTGGTTTTTCAGTTAAGACTTCATTCTTAGATTTGAAAGAGGACTTTATTTGTTTCCCTTTTTAACAAGAGTCACAAACTATGTCATTTGTGAAATGGAGTTTAGGAATCCAGTGACTAAATCTTTCTTTATTAATTTGCCTAGTTGATCATATTGACATGAGTAAGTCTCTTATACTATAACCAACTTTCATCGGCATTACTAAGAAAACAATTTTCAACATTATTGGTATTAATATCAAGAGTATGCAGTTACCATCCCTTCAGGCTCTTATTTTGACTTTTAAATCTTCCTTGTTGAGTTGAAGATCCTTTTTGCTTATAATGAGGCATTCCTTTGAGTCAAAGATGAGCCAATTATCTTTGCATGTGCTTTGGTTGAGATTGAGGAGGTTGTGACAAAGTCCTTCTACATAGTAGACATCCTTCACTTGCACTTCATCTTTCTTTCCAATTTCACTAATTCTAGTAATTTTTTCGGATTGGTTTCCTCCAAAGCTCACTTTGCCTCCATCTTTTGGTCTCATTGTGGAAAATTTTTCTCTATCTCCAGTCATGTGTCTTGAGCATCCACTATTAATATATCATTTTCTTGTTTTTGATGCATTAAGACATACCTACAATCAAGGATAATCAGGTTTTAGGGACCCATACTTTCTTGGGTCATTTGTGGTTAGTGTGGATCACTTCAGGTATATGTGATCCTTTGGGTACCCATTTATAAGTGCCTATCATTCCCTCCTTTTCATGAAAAGAAGAGAAAGTATAATTTTCCTTTCTATCACAAAAAGTACAAAATGCAAAGGGGTTAGAAATATATACAGAATGCTGAAAATAGTTAAGGTATATTTTGCCACCCTTTTTCTTCTTGCCTTTCTTTTTATCTAAGTTTGGATTTTGTCTAATGCTAGACCTGTCATTATTAAACCTTTGATCCTTCAAGATGACCTTGAGTATTTCACTTCCCTTATTGAATTTTTCAAGTTTCTTAGTAAGATTAGAGTTTTTCTCTTCTAAAACATGGCAAGTTTCATAAACACTCATAGAAGTTTCCTTGAGTTGTTCCTCAAGTAACTTGACTTTCTTTTTAGAACTTACCAACTCTTTGACTACTTTACTAAATTCATAATGTAATGCATTATACTTAGAAAGTAATTAATCATAGGTAGGTTCATAATTGTTTACCTCTTCACCATTAGACTCTTTTATGATCCACTAAATATAGGGTTGATTATAAACCAGACTAGATCGGGTAAGACCTCAACCCGAGGTCTGGTCTGAATAGTACCTCAGGCTGAACAAGACAGCCCGAGGTCGGTCTAGTCCAGTACCAGGCTGAGCTTGAGATGGACTAGACTAGGTCCACTAGACTATCAAACCAGTCCAGGACCTCCCCTCCCCCCAAAATTTTTTTTGTTTGCCTTCTTTCTCTGCAATTTTTGAGCTAACCCTAAAATAATTGCATAGTGTTTTACCATTATAAACACATGAAACATAAAAATCCATAACAAACAATCAAACACATCAAACATAACAATTCATAACAATAAATTAAACACATTAAACAAATTGTTACTCATTTAAGATCTAATTTCTTTTTATTGAGCATCCATTGTCCTTCATTTGTATCCTCCACCTTCAATGATACTTGATCCATCTAAAAAAATAAATTGTATGTGGCAACCAAGAATTTCTTAAGAAGAGTAACCAAAACACAAGATTCATGAAGGTATAGGAAGATGGAAAATGCACTACTTGACTACTTACCGTAAAGCAACTAAAACCAAGAATTTCTAAACCCCCTGATGTCTAATTCTACAAACCAAGTAATTCTGTCTGCTTGACTACTTACCGTAAAGTAGAGGTCTTACAAACGAGGTCATTCAAGCCACATTTACTACAATTTTCTGCCCGCTTGACTACTTAACCAAGTAATTGCAGGATGTAAATGACAAACTGAGTGCAGTGTAAATAAAGGAGCTTTTGGAAAGAGATAAAAAACATGTGATGTAAGGGAGAAGTACCTCGCGTATCTGAAGTAGCAAAGCCTGAGACCAGAACGATGAGAACGAAATACTGAGATGGCGAGATTGGAGATTCGGAGCTGCCGTCGGCTTCACTGAGGCATGAACAAGGTGTGAGGCGAGCGGAATTTGCAAGGCAAAAAGAAGATGACAAATGACCTAGTGCCTAGCAAAAATGGCTGAGAAGTGAGAATTGAGTTTGAGTCTGTGAGGTATGAGGAAAAGCTGAAAAGAGACAACTCGTGTTGATAATGTCACTATCACAATCCATTAATAATAATAATAATAAAAATACTTGGGCCACCACCACACTGTCACAATCCACCCACCACACTGCCATTTATTTTTTTTAAAAATAAAAATAAAAATGCTTGGGCCGAACTGGACCAATCCAAGGGGTTGAGGCCTTGGTCCGAAGTCCAGTCTGGCCCGAGCAAATTAGTTCGGTCTGGTTTAACAGAAGATAGCCGGACCAAATTTTTTTTCACTCAGACCGAGTCAAACCGGATTACCTGGACCACCGGGTTTTTGCTCTTCCCTACCTAAACATATGTTGGCAATTTCTTCATTATCACTTTCTTCGTCAGATGAGCTATCTCCTCAAATGGATGAGACATATGCCTTCTTTTTAGAGTACTTGTTATTATTATTCTCTTTATTCTTTAGATAAATAGGACATTTAGATTTGATGTGTTCAAGTTTATCACATTTAAAGCATATGATCTGTTTTTTTTCTTCTTTTCTGCTATTAAGGCCTTCTTTGTAGAACTTCTTGAACCCTTAATCCTTATCATTCCAAGTTCATCATCTTTAAGTTCTTCTTCCTTATTTGTTTCCTTTGGTTCCTTTTCTTTGATCACATTAAGAGCTACTCCTTTATTTTTCTTGTTGTCTATCTCTTTTATCTTTCTTTTGAATTTTAGCTTTCCTTCATATTCAGAAAGGCTTCCAAATAAAGCTGCAATAGATCTCATCGATTCTCCTTTGACTTCTTCTATTTCCATAACCTTAGCTTCCAAATTCATTGTGAGAATATTGAGGATTTTTTTCACTTGAGAATTTTGATCGTAGGTCTTTCCCAATGCAGCAAGTTGGTTGACTACATGTGTATATCTGATTTTAAACTCAGCTATATTTTCGTTGATTTTGGAAGTTCCTTCATAAGTAATCTCTAAGGCTTCCCACATATCTTTGGCCGAAGGAAGAGTGCATATTCTGAAATACTCCTTCTGACTTAAAATAATTTGAATCATCAGAATGACTTTGCTATTGAGGGTCACCAGCTTCTTGTCATTGTCATCAAATTTTGTAGATGTCTTTGGAACTATTCTTTCTTCTATTTTCTTCATAGGAACATAATCTTCATTTTGAATAGCTTGCTAGAGACCATATTCATTTGTGATCATGAACACTTTGAATTTAGCCTTCGAAAAGGAAAAGTGTTCTCTACAGAATCCTGGTAGTCTAGTGATTGAAGCTCTATCAAGAATTATTCCTTTATTTATGCTTGTCATTGAATCCTTCTTAAGTTGTCAAGCATGAAACAATAAGACTTAGCTCTGATACCAAATGATACCAAATGTTAGAATAGGACTTTCACCCAAGAGGGGATGAATTGGGTGATAATTAAAAAATCCAAATTTAATGCAAAATTTAATAAAAATAGAGTTAAAAAGATGTCATCAAAGATAAACACACGAGATTTATACTGGTTCGGTCTAAACCACTTAACCTACGTCCAGTACTCGGAAGCTTTCTGAGATTTCCACTAGTCTCTAAGATTCACTGGGCCCTTGGAGCCTCAGTACAAGCAAGTTCCTTTATCTCCCCCTTACACTTTGTAATCAAAGCCCACACTCAAGGTCCCACTACCTTAAGTAACTCACAGTAAGAGTAATAATGGATTTACAATGGCTCTCTCAAAGAGTATGTGTGATAAACACTCAAGTACAGGAATATCATAAGGATAATAGAAGAATATCAGAAGAACAGAGGATACAAACTTAATGCAATAGTGAAATTTTTTGTAGGTTGTTAGCTTCGTGTTGAATGCTTTTGTATTTATAGCTTATAGCTTGGAAGGAATTAATAACTGTTGAAGCATTTGACTATATCTGTTAGAGAGATGATACAGTCATTGGTGAAAGAAGCACTTGGATTGGTTGAGCTTCACTACATTTAATGCTTCTGACCCAAAAAGTGCTTTATGTGATTTTGAGTTTAATCCTTATTTAGATGACTGAAACTTGTAGACAAATGTGATTAGTGATGTTTAAGAACAATAGAAAACATTGTAGTTAGATTCTAACATACTTGGAATAAGTATCGAAATTTCCGAGACGGCGTTTGAAAACTTTTGTTCTCAATGTCACTGGAGTGACAATCTATCACTCTAGTGATGTTCTATCACAGAAAGGTATCAAGTAGTAACTAAAAGGAATGTGAAGGTCTTTGCAAGTTACCTATTGGTAATGATACTATGTCACTCAAGTTGTTTTAGATCACTCGAGTACTTCTCTTAGTTTTTCAAAAGTATTGGTTGATTACTAGCGGGTAATTGAAGAGTGATAACATGGGAATAATTTGCACTGGGGTGATTTTATCTTTTTAAAAATTTCTCATGTTATCACCTTCCAGTTACCAAGAAGGGTAACTAGTAATACTTGGGCATCACTCAAGTGCTACTTTATTAACTCGAGTAACTAGCCTTCTTTTCCTTAGTTACCTTCAGGTACCATGCAGAATATTTGGGCATCACTCGAGTGCCTCTTATATAACTTGACCACATAAGTAGTTTTTCAAGATTCACTATCGGGTACCTTAGAAATGACACAAGCCACTACAAAAAAACATGTAATTTCTGACAGATTTTGCGACGGAACGGAGGTTTTTTACAACGGAATTTCTGACAGAAAAAATTTTATCGCAAAAAGTGCCGTAGCAAATTGATTTGTGACGGAATATGAATTTTCATCTGAAATTGTGAGGGAATTTGTGACAGAAAAAATTTCATCTCAAATTACGAGGGAATTTGCGACAAACCTTTTTGCCGCAAATTGTGAGGGAATTTGCCACGAAAATTCCATGCCAAATTGCGACGGAATTTGTTCCATTGCAAATTCCCTCATAATTTGAGACGGATTTTTTTTGTCGCAAATTCCGTGGTAAATTTCCCTACACCATTTTTCAATGAAAACCTCCGGCCGGCAATCGCCACCGCCACCTCGCGCTCCGACCGCCTATGTCTTGGTCAACCGCCGCATGTCACCCTCCATCGTGTGCCACGTGTCGCCCTCTGTCGCCCGCCACATGTTGATAGCACAAATTGGTTGCATTTTGTGACTAAGTTGATATTCGAAGCCATGACCTCTCTCGCGTGTGCCAGTAGTGCCTTTGCCAGTTGAGCTAGGAAGAACCTGTGTGATTTAAATGCAAAATCATATATATATATACATATATATATATATATATATATATATATATAAACATTACAATTTAGTTTCCTTTTTTTGGTTACGTAAATATTATATCTAAATTTTTATTATTAATATCTTTTTTTATTCATTTTATTATATATTTTATTTTTATTGTATTTATAAAATTTGTATTTGTATATAATATATTATCAATATATATATATATATATATATATATATATATAAATTTCAATAATAAATATGAATTAATAATTTTTTATTTATATTATAATTTAATATTTTTTGCCAAAAATTATATTATAATTTAATAATAATTTAAATTTTAAATTATAATATTATTAATTTATATAAATTTTAAATTAGGAGGAATAAAGAATGGAAAATTAAGTAATAAAATGTTACTAAAATGGCATAGCGATATGTCTTATTATGATTATGATGTTGAATATATCAAAGGAAAAAATAATCTAATAGCTGATTATTTGAGCAGATGGAACCGAGAAAAATGATGAGTAACAGCCCTGTAAGTCAAATTCCTCTAAATGAAGTACAAGAGGAAAATCCATTTATGACACATCTTGTAATGAAAATGAATATGCTCGAAGTAAATATGAGTTTACTTGGAAGCCAGGTAAGTAATAGTGTACAGAATTTGTCTAATTCTGTATCTAATCTTACTAGCTCAGTAAATGAATTATTTACTAGAGTACAAGACCTAGAAAGACGAGTAAAGAAGGAACCAATTAAGGAACCTTCGCAAAAAATGAGTAAAGACAAGGAATTACCAGTAATTAGGTCTCATACCCAATCTGAGTCATTCACTTAGAAATTATTAATTGGGTCATCTACCCAAAACCAAGAAAAAAATTCTTTAGCCCAAATAATAAAAGACCAACAAGTCCAAAAATAGAAAGAAGCCCAACAAATAGAAAGAAGCTCAAGTCTAAGCCAAAAATATAAAACCTCTTTACCAGATAAGACTATAATAGCCTCAACCTCTAAGGCCTCAATTTCTAAACAGCCCAATAATCCAAAAGTCTTTGACCTTTCCCAGAAATACCAATTTTATAAGACCATTGTAAAAAGATTGAATACCCTAACCTTAACCCACAAGACTATTAAATATGTATCACATTACGCCATTAACAAAGCCATTATTTATCCAGGAACACTTGCAGAAATTGTTAAAACTTTGTATAGTTATGGATTAATTCAAACCATTTATCCATGCTAGGACATGAGAGAAATCCAACTCTTCCCACCAAAATTTAAAGAAGCCATAGAAAAATATTTTAAAATAGTCCTACAACATCAAGTCTTTATAAGGTGTTACTCTACTGTTGCGGAAGTTACACCAAACCAATTTTACCATCCAATTAACTTAATTCGTCTTGGAACCACCAAAAAGCCCATATAATTTGATCCAGAAATTAAAGAGGATATAGACGATGATGATGAATTCCAATTCAGAATCTCTAATATCCGAGCACAGGACCATCATATAATTTTCCAAGAAAT
The DNA here is from genome assembly GCA_037074505.1 of Albizia julibrissin. NCBI lineage: Eukaryota > Viridiplantae > Streptophyta > Magnoliopsida > Fabales > Fabaceae > Albizia > Albizia julibrissin. Next base: position 21,631,181 of record CM073482.1, read on the forward strand.
GAACAGAATTGTAACCAACATTGGAGAAAATCCTTGGGTATATCATACAAGTAATCTTGCTTGTATCTATGCTCTTGGAAAAACCACTAATGGAACACATGCAAAGTTCTATAAGTGGTATGAGTTAATTAAGAAGAATGAGATGGAACACAGAAGAAACAGCTGAGAAAGTTTGTAAACATTTGTCTGAATATATTGTTCATAATTGTATATAATGTAAAGAAGAAGAAAAAAGAGAAAAAGAAGGAGAAATTCCAATTGATGAAAATATCTTGTAAATAGCATACAGAAATGACTGAAGGCCTCGAAGAAATTGAAAAGAAGATAAGAGTAATAAGAAGGAATCTTAGAAAAATAAAGAAAAAAGGAGGAAAGATAAGAAAAAGATTACTGAAGATAGGAGAAAAGATAGAAGAATTGACAAAAGAAAGTTAAAAGATTCAGAACCAAGAAGAAGAAGACAAAGTGTCGGCAGAAGAAGACAAAGTGTCGGTAGAAGAAGACAAAGAAGGAAAAAGAAAGACCCCACTCTAACACGAGTAAGTTGGTGAGCCATCCTAATCTGGTAGCCGACAACAGCATGTGAAGAGTAATCAGAGTCACGTAAAGTAACCGGAGTCCTGTAAAAGTAACTCGAGTCATGTAAAAGTAATTAGAGTCATGTAACTAGAGTTATTTTTCATAATTAAACTTTGTCAGAATATAGTATAACTTAGTCATTATCCACGACTTAATATATTTAGTTTATTTTTTCAATATTTTATGAAGTCATTTCTATCTCTTATTCTTAAATAAGCTTGGTACCTTATTCTGAATCCTTCAAATGTTCTTTCTCTTTTGTCATTTCTAATATTTCTTTTATTAATTCCCTATCTTTTTCATTCCAATTTCTACATTTTTTAATTATCTTTTTTATTATTATGATGTATTTTTATTACTTGTCCTGTATGATTTCTATATAAATCTACCATATTAAACTCTTGATAATACTTCCATTATTTTCTTGAATTTAATAGCATAATATTGTTTTTCTGAATATATTTCTACTGAATTTATATATTCTTCTAACCATAATGAATAATCTTGTCTAAATAAGTCTCTTAATCTTATTTTTTGTTTTTCATTTTCTTTTTCAAATTTATGTTTTAGAAATCTCATAAAACTTTTATCTGTATGATTTATTTTTCTTAATATTCCTTGTATTTCTATATAGTCTGGATTTCCTAAATATCATTCCTCTTGTGGTTTCCATTGATTATTTTGATTATTCATTTAAAACTTTTGGAATTATTATTGTTACATTATTTATGTTAATGATTATTTTTTTTTCTTGAATTCTATAATTACTTAATTTTTCTAGGAAATCCATTTCTAATATTAATCCAAAATTTTTCATTTCTTTATCTATTTTTATTGAAAATTCCATTATATCTCTTTGATTAAATCTTATTATTATGTCTGTTTTTTCTTCTTCATTTAATATTACATTTTCATCTATGTATTTTATATCTATATTACTTACTTTTACTTCCTCTAATATTAAAGCTTTTATAGGCATCCATCCTATATTTTTCTTAATTTCTACTTTTATTACATTTTGTGTCTTTATTCTACTTCCTGACGGTTTTATTTCTTCTAATTTTGTTGTTAAAGGTATTTATGGTAATCTGTTACTTCTTGATCTTATTAATCTGTTTTCTTCTATAGGTTGTTTATCATAACTTAAACTTAATTTTGGTTCATAACTTAATCTTCTCGGGTTAAAACTTAGTGATCTTTGTCCTAATTGATTATTAGTTTGTAATCTTGATCTTCTTAAATCTTCATATTCTCTTGTCCTGTCTATATCTATTTTTAGTTGTTCTGGTAAAGTTATTGTTATAGGGTCTATAGGTAATTCTTTTAATATTGGCATAAAATGTTTTTCTATACTTATTCTTCCTTTATTCTTATTATAAATTTTATGTTCATTAGTAAATACAAGTCCTATCATTGCAAGTTATACTTATTGTTTTTTATCCTTCCATTAATCTTATTCCTCCTAATTTATGGTATACATTTATAGTTTTATCTATATGTTCGTCTGTTACTGATATTGCAAAGTTTGTATTTAGTGTAAATTTTAGTTTTTGGTATATTAGATTTCCTGTTAACATTCATATTATAATGTCTTTTATATCACTTATTATTCTTCCATCAGTTATTAGTAATTCTATGGGTATGTCTATTCTTTCTTTAAAATAAGCTTTCACTAGTAATTGTACTCCTGCTATATAAACTTCTGTTACTTCATCTTTAAATGATACTTTCTTTATTTCTTATTCTATAAGTCTTTTACTTGTTAATGGTATTCGTAATACTCCTTTAGTTAATGTTGATTCTATAGGATGTCTTTTTTCTAATACTACACAATGTGTTTTATGATTTCTTTTAGACTTAAATTTCTTACTGACCATTTCTATAAATGATTCTTCTTGTAATTGGTTAGTTTTCATATCTAATTTCTTGTCTTTTATCTTATTAAAATGTTTCTGATTAAATATCATTCTTCTTTCTACTGATCCTTCACTTACATTTCTATATTCTTCATATTCATCATTTTCATCTTTTTGTTTACTAGATTGTCCTTCTTCTAGTTCTTTCATCATAAATATATACATTTCTTCTTCACTTTCTGATTTAGATTCTTCTGTTTCTGTTTCTGTAATTTCTTTTAATTTATATATTTCTACTTCTTCATTTTCTATATCACTAAATATTGGTATTTCCAGTTCTATTGGTTCTAAATTATATTTTTCAGCTTCTTCTAAAATTTTCATTTGTTTCTTTTCTCTTGGATTTTTACATTCTGTTGATATATGTCCTATTTCTCCACAATTATAACATCTACATTTTTAGGTCTTTTACTGTAATTAATATTTTCTTGGTTTATATTTATTATAATACTTATATTTTGGATATCTTTTAAATTTATTATATTTTCCAGGTTTCTTCCTCCTATATTTTTTCTTTTCATTTTCACATCCCCATCTATTTGGTGTTTCATATCTATTACATTGAATTACCATTTTATTTCTTTTATAATATTTCATATTTCTCCATGCTTCTTTACATTTATTTGATAAAAATTCTCTTAGAAAATATTCTCTTCTTATATTTTCTAATTCTTCTTCTTCTCTTCCCATCATTTCTTCTATTTTTAAATATTCTATTTTTTCCATCATACTTAATTTTTCTTTTGGTTTTATTATTTCTATTAATTCTTCTATAGTACTATTTTTACACATAATTTCTGCTATTATATGTGATTCTTTTATTATTTCTTTTTCTTTTTGTTTATCTATTTTTTCTTCTTTTATTATCAATTCTTTTTTCTTTTCATTCTCTTTAGTTATTTTATTTTCTTTTATTCCTTTTTCTAATTTTTCTATTTCTTCAAATACTGTAAGTATATTTTTATTTAACACTTGTTGTCCTTGTGCTAAAGACGAGGTCATTATTCTTGTTTGTTTTACATTTGTATCTAAATTTTGTTATTCTATTTGTTTTATGGGCATTTTTTCTAATTCTTCCATTTATCTTATAGCATCAAATACATTCATCATATTTATTTGAAAATTATCTTTTACAGGTTCTAATAAATTTCTTGGTTTTATTCCTAAATATTTCATGATTTCTTTTATATCTTCTTTTATTTCTATTATTTCCTTTTTCATATTTTTTACTTCTTTTTTAATTTCATATATTTTCTGTTCTAATGGTTTTGCTAATTCTATTAATCTTTCTTTCCTTTCTCTAGGGATTTCCCTTTTTATTATTTTTCTTATATCCTTAGGGATTCTATTTTCTAATTATTCTATATTATATACTTATGTTAAATCTATTATATTCTTATTTATATAAGATCCTAATTGTTTTATTAAAAATATATTAGTCCAATTTATTAAATTCCATGAATTATCACCTTCTTCTCCTAACATAAAAAGAGTTAAATTATAGATTTCTTCTTCATCTTGTCCTATAAAAGAACTATATGGTAAATTACTAGGTTCTATTTCATATAGTCGAGGTTCTATTACTTCTATTAAATTCATTTTACAGTTATTACAACTAGTTACTAAGTTTTCCTTTCTTGTGTAATAGATCAGACAAGCTGCAACTATAGAGAATACTTGGAAAATCTTTCAAACAACACTTATCGAAACAAATTGCAAAAAGGACTAAACAATAATATGAGATTATAGAGATTTAAGGTTTCATTTTATCATCATCTAAAAGTGGGCTCTGATACCAAAATTGGACAGATGAGATGCAGGAAACCATAATCAGGATATAAGAAACAAATTATGGGGGTGACCGAATATGATCCGGGTTATAGAAGGATCTATGCCCTCTTTCATGCATATAATATATTACAGGGTGTCAATCCACGGACCCCTTACCTTCTTCCTTCAGATCATAACAGCACAGCTTTCCTTCGTTTCCTATTGGAGGTGTACCATAATATATATCCCTTATATAAAAATTATGATAACATGCATCTCATAATCCCATTCTATACCGTACTCATTTAGAATCTGATAAAACTACTTCCCTAAATCTCTATAAGGAGTTTAGAACTTCATACCTTAAATGTCAAATAAACAAATATATTCTTCTTTCCACGTAAATGTTGCTGAAATGGAGGCTTTATTTATGAGAAAATTTTTACAGAGAGTTCTCGAGGATAGAGAGTACTTGAGAGATTACAAGATGGATTAGAAACTCGATGGTTTGCCCAAAGGCTTACAGATGCTTAAATAGACTTGAAAAATAACTCTAGTTACATGACTCTGATTACTTTTACATGACTCGAGTTACTTTTACAGGACTCTGGTTACTTTACGTGACTCTGATTACAAATTTTATAAATACAATAAAAATAAAATATATAATAAAATGAATAAAAAAATATATTAATAATAAAAATTTAGATATATTATTTACGTAACAAAAATAAGGAAACTCAATTGTAATGTTTAATAATATATATATATATATCAATAAGAAATATGAATTAATAATTTTTTTGATTTATATTATAATTTAATAATTTTTTTTGCCAAAAATTATATTATAATTTAATAATAATTTAAATAATGTTATAAGTTAAGTAAATATATTAAGTATATATTTTACTATATTTCACACACCCATGCACAAAGAGGTTTTTTGGAATATTTTGTATTGATGTAAACCGTTTTTTTAAATTTTAAGTGCCTTTTGTATCTTTTTTCTAAAATATCCGTAGAAGTATATGAATTTTACACACTGCTTGTCAAAAAATAGTAATTAATATTACTAATTCATATTAAATAATAAAAAACTTAAAAATCAAAATATTAACTAAATTATTTTCTAAAAAATCACATTTATGTGTTAAGAAAAATCATTATAGTTTAAGCTAATATTGGTAAAAATAAGTTTTATTTCAATAATACTATCATGGCATGGCATGCTTGAATTATTTTTTGATTATTCTCTTAGAAAAAAAAAAACAATTGTTTGATTTAACATATATTAATGTTGATATATAGAGGCATAAAATCATGAAGCAATAATATTTGGCAAAAAACGTTACGTTAGGCTTTGCGACGAAATTCCCATTTGGAGCTTGTTATGATTCTCCCACACTCAATTCATACCATACAACTAATTAATATTTGGTTATTCTAATAGTAATAGTTATATGTTAGTCTTATTTTAAAAAAGAAAATCTACTTAATCTTTCTAATTTTACATAATTTTTTATTTTGATCTCTTAATTATTAATGAAGTCAATACGCTAACAAATTTCAATTAGATCTATTTTAAATTGTAGAATACTAATTAATTTTTTTTTCTAAGATGCTAAAAATAAGAAATTACGTATTGATAGAATTTTTTTAAAACTCAATCCTTTGAATATTTTGGTACAAAATGCACTGTATATGATACGAATTCAATTTTTCATATGATTCTCATAATAATTAAAATTTAAAATCTTGATAAATGTGAATTCCCTCTCTCTCTCTCTCTTTTTCAGATGCGTTGATTATATCATTTTATGCTCTCAATCAAGAAGATTAAGAAAAATTAGATATAAGGATTAAAACGGTGAAGCTCACTTGTAGATTTACAATCTAGCTTTAAGAATTATCAGGTCAGATTTCTGAAACTCTCTTAAAAACTCATTGATAGATTTTAAAATCTGCAATGCAACTTCAAGGACTGATCATTTCTCAAAAACGTTGGTTAGCATAAACCTTTTTTATTTCCGCTTTTCCTACCAACCAAACAAAGATTTCTCAAGAAAGTCATAAACTTGAAAATTAGTAAGAAGAAGAAATGTAGGGAAGATGAGAATTAATACATAATAAAAAATTAATCATTAATTAAATAAATCATAATAAAAAAATTTAAAAAATTAATTAATACCTATTTCCGACGGAATTTGAGACGGAAATTTCTGACGAACTTTTTTCAGTGGGAAATTTCCGTCACAAATTCTGATTTTTTTTAGGAAAATTCCTGTCGCAAATTCCGTTGGAAATTCTGATTTGCGATGGAATTTTTCTATGGGAAATTTCCATCTCAAATTCCGTCGCAAATTTTGATTTTTTTTTGTGAAAAATTTCCGTCGCAAATTCTTATTTGCGACGGAATTTTTCCTTGGGAAATTTCTGTCGCAAATTCTGATTTGCGACAGAATTTCGAACGGACTTTTTCCGTCGCAAATTCCGTAGGAAAATTTGTGACGAAATTTCCAACGGTTTTTGGATGACTTTTGCGACGGAATTTTTTTCTGTCTCAAATTCCGTCAGAAATTGACCTTTTTTTTGTAGTGAGTATCACTCGAGCGCTCCTCACACATTCTATCACCCACCAGTTGGTACCTTAATAGTGATGATAGGTTCTTTACAAATCAACTTTATCACTAGCCAGTTACCTTCTAGTGACAAGATTCTAGTGACACTTTCTGACTCGAGTGATCTATTTCACAATTAACAGCAACATATAATAATTATTATATTTATTATGCAAACTAACGTAATAATAACAATAGAAAAATACATTTATATGTGTTATTGGAAAGGCTAGCCACCGAAAAAGATCACATATATCATATCGTAATGACAATAACAAGCTAAATATTTTCTTTGGCAAATATATTTGAAGAGCGTAAAATGTTAAAGCACAACAAATAGTAATGTTTTCTTCTGAAAAAGCTTACCCAAAATAAATTTAAATGGATGATGATTTAAAGTGCTAGTTGCCAGCTTGTTTAATATTCATTGCATCCCTAGTACTCATCATTAAGAAATTATGTTACTACTATGCATAGCATCAGAGCGTGATATCAAAGCACGGTACTTTCCAATATGTATGGTATCAGTGTGTATCAGAACGTAGTATCAAAGTGTGATATCTTGATAATTAAATTACTTTCTTCACTCTCATTCTCTTCCTCAACATTCGAGATATTTTAGCAACATTAAAATGGAAGTAAGATAAGAGCGGGTTGCTATGAACATGAATGTGGCTAAATCCTAATGGAGTAACATGGTAGTCTATGAATATAATTTAGAGTCCCATTATATTGATACTTGTAAGATGCCAATACATTGAGCATATTTAGATCGTCATGATTTTCGAACACATGCTAGCTCTCATACCAACCCTTAAAAAAAGAAATGCTAACCATTTAAGCTGGTAGTAGGCCACACCTCCTCCTAGACACGGCTCGTATCAAGTCTGAAGATGAAGATTGCTATTTCTTAGTATTGATTAGAGTTATATAAAATTTTCATAACAGAGAAAAAAGGTTGACTTAATATAGTTAGTTGATACGTCATTGATAAGGATGATTAGCCTTTGTCATTAGTTGGATCTTGGTTGGATATATGATCTCGGGTGAGTTCACTGTATGGTTATATATAGGATACAGACCATTAGCCCTAATATTGAGAGAGTATAGATTAGATTAAATTATAAATTTAGCAATGAATCATTCTAAACTATGCTTAAAATTTATAAGAGAAGTTTATTTACTTTATGATTAAATTTTAATTAAAATAAAATAAAGGGGTAAAGTACACTCAGTACCCCCGAAGTATTTTCTTAGTGCACTCAGTAGTATCTTAAAATTTTTCCTGGTGCAGTTTTCAACTTTGAACTAATTTTTGTAGGGCATTTTTATATAACCCTAACAGAAATTTAATTTTGACGGTTAAGATGTTGATTTGGCAAACATTTGACCAAAAATTATCTAGGTGGCATTTGATTAGGATGGCTAACACATGGCAAACCCTTGACCAATAATTAGGCAGATGCTGGCCGAAGGGAAGAAGCCCGAAATCGCATGAGAGGAAGTCGACCCTCACCTGCCACTTTCAATCTCAGGGCCACATATATTTTTTTCCTTTCCACTTAATTTTTTCTTATTTTAATAGACTGGTTTTTAATTCATGGTAAAGCTTTCTTTCTTCTTGTTCTTAATTCTTATCGGAACTGTGGTTTTTTTATTTCTACGACCTGAATCGGAACTCTGGTTTCTAGATTATGTGAATTAGTTATAATTTATTTATCATTAAAGATCTGAAATGAACTCTCTGCTTAGATTTCGTTTTTGAAAGGAAAAAATTCAATAAAACACATATTTCCACCTAAGCAGTCACACTCATATGCCACCTAGATAATTTTTTGTCATAAATTTTCCCAATAAGCATTTGAACGGTCAAAGTTAAAATTCCATTAGGGTTGAGTTAAATTGCACCAAAAGAGTTATATCAAGGTTGAAATTGCACTAAAAAAAACTTTAGTTTAGATCAAGGTTAAAATTGCACTAAAAAAAACTTTAAGACACAAAGTGCATTCAGAAAAATTTCAGGGTATTGAGCACCTTAACCTTGTACGTACCTTATTGACATACTTAGTGATAACATTTCATATGTCCATAGTCTTGGCATTAATGGTATAGTTTAATAAAGGGATAGATGCATGAATAATGTGGGCTCCAACAAATTGTAACATATATTTTTTTAAGAAAATTATAGTTAAGTCTAAAGTAAGAAGCAAAATAAAAAAATGATCCTTTGAAATCTCAAAATAAAAAAATAACCCTAAGAACTTATCAATAGAACCCCTGGACTTATCAATGACCATTTTTTTTAAGATTTTAAAAAACCATTTTTATTTTATTTTAGCTTCTGCTTAGGACCTAGCTGTAGTTTTCCTTATTTTTTTTTTGTTTTGGGTATAGTCTAATTTTGCCAATAACGTAAGTATTATGACCCCATGATGTGTATGGACGTGAATTATGCCTCCTCGAGTTAAATTCTACCATTTCCATTTTGTTTACTAATTTACCCCCATTATGCCAAATCCCTATTTATTTTTTAACATTAATATTTAGGAATGATATATTTAATATTTTTATTAAATTTAGAAAAAATTTAATTGATATTTTATGTGAAAATATTAACAAATTTATCACAAATTTGAGTATTTTTTAACAAACATATGTGTTTGAGAAAATATATTTAAAAAATTTGAATTATTATATACAATATAAGGATGTCAAAATTATATAATTTTATAATTTAATTGAAAAAATACACTCATATATACACACACATGATTGCAAAATATTTAAGCGAATATATGTATTTATAAATTTACATCATAATTAAGTTTAATAAAAATAAAAGAGATAAAAAATTTAAATTTATTAAATAAAAATTTAGAATTATAAAATTAATTACATTTGTAATAGGGAGAACCCTATTTAAATCTATTTGAAATACCTAAATCTATATTTAGGCTTGTACTTTTAATGAATATTTAATTAGGCCAAGAGGCTTTATTGGAGATTTGTAAATATTGTTAAAATACCATAATACCCATCTAATTAAAATGATAACTGAATCTCTATATTTCTATATTCCACAAGCACATGATTAGTAGTAAAAAAAAATACAGGAAAAGCAATGAATTTACTATAGAAATCTTAGTGAAAGACTCAAGATGGGAGTCAAAATATAATAGGAAAATTAAAAAATCAATAAAAATGGAAAAATAAATTAAAAAAAGATAAAATGGAAATTTGTAGAAAAACTGATAATTATTTTTTTCCACGTTATGATGGTAGATTTGAGAACTCAAAGAAAAGAGAGATTGTGGGATGTAATTGCAAAATGATGATGATCATGTGAAAGGAACAAAAGGACCCCGACCACCTTGGTTTCTCAGCTTTTCTTTTCTTCTTCTTAAATCAGATAATCGGCTGGAGATATCTTAAGATGGGTAGAAGAGAGGCGAGGATGAGATTAAGAATTGAGACGGAGATTTGTAGAAAAAGAAGATACAGAGAAAATAGTAGAAGGACATATTGGTAAAATTTATAAATTGAGAAATCTCTAATCAGGCATTTTGGCTTAATTAAGGATTTGATAAAAGTGCAGGTCTGAATATAAATTTAAGCATTTCAAATATATTTAAATAGAATTTTCCCTTTGTAATATGGTAATCACTTTGAAAGGATATGTCAAAAAATTTCTAAATATATAATAAACTAAACATATAGTTGGTCTATTAGTGTAAGTCTCCTACAAAGTAGTCCTCATACCTGTAATAAGAATAAGAAATAGGCCAGGTAGATACCGTATAAAAATAAATACTACAACATTCAAAATTGGAATGCTTTTGAGGAAAAGATATAAAGATTATATCCATCATATCCCACCTAAGAAGAAAAATTAGTTCTGGAAAATAATATTAATTAGAAAAAAAATTAGGACTTATGTTTTTAAATATTAGTAGTTTAGTACCAATTTAAAATCCATTTGATTAAATTATATACTATAATTTGATACATTAATTTCTTAATCAATCAAGAGAATCTACATCGGCATTATCATCATGTAAGTCCAAATTCAATTTGAAATAGTCGAATCTCAGAAAATCAAAGATCTGCTAATTAAATGGGTAAGCAAGATTTTGATTTGAAACACCTTTTATCTTTTTATATTTAATCTATGTTTACTTTTTAACATTTTAATAAATTTATTAAGAGTTTTACTATCATTTGTCAATTAAAATGGTTCTTTTATATGGAAAAAATTAAAAGAATAATATTTAGAAAAATATGAAATAAATGTTGAACCTCTAATTAAAAAAAATATATTACTAAAAAAAATTAATGAGGGCAAGAGCTATCCTCTAACAAAAATATAATATTTAAACTATCCATGCTCAATTATCCCAAGAATATATTTAACATAAATGATGACAATTTTATACTATCAATACTTAATTAATCTAAGAAAATAAGTAAATATTATACAAATAGTGACATTTTTATTTTTATATTTTTTAAATATTATTCTTCTAGTTTTTTCCATACAAGAAAACTATTTTAATTGAAAAATGATAGTAAAAAATTAATAAATTATTAAAGTAACAATATGAGGTTTATTTATTATAAATCAAAATTTTAAGAGAAATTAAATTAAATTTTTAAAATGTTATAGAGGTTATTTATAACTAATCAAAGTTCAGGAAGTTATCTGCACTTGTTCAAAGTTCAGGGGGGGTTATATAGTAATTTACACAGAATGTCATGTAGGATGACGCGTGTTATCTCATAATCTGACGTTGCAATTTCTATTGAAAATATAATGGTCACTTAATGGTAGGGGGTTAATAGTTAAAAAAATGAAAGGTAAGGGGTTAAATTTAAACTTTAAAATATCAGGATTATATACAACTGACTCAAAATTCAAAGGGGTTTTATATAATCTAGCCTGCAAATAATGCATTAGAGTTTTAATGTCGCAGCACTTTTGGGTATTCTAAAATTAAAAGATTGAAATGAGTCTCAATAGCGCATCCAATGGTTTAAAACTGTATCTCATATCAAGGAACAAAGTCGATACCAATCAATTCCGAATCGATTTTCTCTTCCTTTAGACGAGGCATTATCCTCAATATCATAGCTTTAATGTATGCTGTTGAATATTTGAGTTAGTTAGAGCTTAGATTTTGTATAATTTTTTTGTTTGTTAGTTATTTATATTTGGATTCTTTATATATATGGTGTTTAAATGTTTCATTGTTTAACCCCCTCAGATTGGCATGTGCGGAAGAAGCTTTTATTTACGTGATTGGGTTCAAAGCTCAACTTTTGTTTGTTGTTATAACCAATGTAATTTTTAAAAGTCTACTATTTGGCCCTTCCCCTTTCCCCTTAGTACATCTTCAGAGAAATACGAGGGATTTACAAATCCTTAATTCTTATACAAAAACTTTTTTTCAAGATCTATTCAGGGACATCATCCAATAAAATTGGAACGACATAAATTGAGAGAGATCAATTATTAAATAAGTGCGACTATCCCCCACTGGGATATTTTATTAAACAAAAATTGGGGTTATCCACTGAGAATTACAGTAGAGCAAATTTATGAATATATCCACAGAACTTATTTATTTTACCAAAAATTGAGATTGTGAATTAGAGATCTCGACCACCACCACTTTTCCTCCATTTTGTTCAAGGTCCTCTTTTCTTGCTTTGAAACTTTTTGCAGCTTTTTTTTTTTTTTTTTTTGAAATTTTCCTCAAGCTTCAATGTCCATGACGGCAATGATCTAGACGAAGAGCCATGACGGGCAATAGCGACTCTAAGAGGCTGTTTGGTATGAGGGTAGGGGAGGGAAAGTGGCTGGAGAGAAAATTTTTTGAAGTTGAATTTAAAAAAATTAGAAAAATAGAGTTATAAAATTTTAATAAAGAGAAGATATATGATAAAATAGTAACAAAAATTAATTAAAAATTTTTAATCACACTTCTCCAATTTTTTTAAATTTCACTCATAAAATTTTCCCTTCCCTCCCCTCCCCTCCAAATCGCTCTTAAATGTCTGTTTGGCAGGAGGGAAATGGAAGGGAGAGAAATTTTTTGAGTTGGTTCTGAAAAAATTAAAGAAATGGAGTTATAAAATTTTAAGAAAGATAAGATGCAAAATAAAAACTTAATTAAAATTTTTCAACCGCACTTCTCTAATTCTTTTAAATCCAAGTCAAAAATATTTCTTCCCCTCCCTTACAAATCCTTCATATCAAACAGCCCCTAATAGAGATAATGACATGTCGGGTTGCGCTAAATTCACAGTGCTAGTCTTCCTCTTACCTTACCTTAGGGTGTGTTTGGTTTGAAGGGAGTAGAGGATATGTTACCTTATTTAGTTTGTCAGAAAAAGATGAGAGGAGAGGATCCTTAGTATAAAATAAAGGGAGGGAAGGGAATTTAATTCAAAATTTTCCCTCCCCTCCAACCAAACACACCCTTAGGTCACGATGGAACATAAGAGAAAAGAGAGATTTTTATTATTTTCTAAAAGTCTGAAGACAAGGTATCTATTTTCCTTTTTCCCTCACTTATAAACCTGACATAGAAGATATATTAGTCGGCTAATAACATAAAAACTTTCGGTACCCACAAGCCACAACTACTAAGTAAATACTTTTGGCTATCAAAATAGTCCATGCAAGAGATATTGACATAATGACCCGCAACCCATTCAATAAAAGAATTTGCTTCTCAGAACATGTAGTCTTTGTTTGCCTACACTTAAAAACAAATTACACTTTACATACAGAAGTTCTCCAACATATTCACCATACAAATCACATAAAATGTAGACCAAACATTTTCACCCAAACAAAAAAATGTAGACCAAACACCATTAAGATAGACCAATCCTCATTAACTAGGCCTAGTGTTTTTTATGGGATTGGCCATCGGATGATAACTAGAAGAATAATTTAGCATGTTTGGATAACTTCTATAAGTTATTTTCAATCGTGATTTACGGAATACGAGGTAGCTTTTATGGTCTATAAGGTAGCTTTTATGGCCTACGCGCCTGTTTGGGAACTCGGTGGAGAAGTGACTTTTTTTTAATGGGGCTTTTACAAAAGCCCATTTGAAAAAAAGTCAGGTTGTAAATGTGATTTGTGTTTGGATTGGCGGTGAGAGAAGTGACTTTTTTTTAAGGAACCTGTTTGGATTAGCGTTTGAAAAGCCCGTTTGGATAAGAAATGACTGAAAAGGGCATGAACCTTATTCAATACTACGTATATATTGTTTGTATATATATTATTATAATTGATGTTAAAAATATAAATAAAATTTTTTAAAATAAAAAAATTAAATAATTATTGAAAAAAGAAAAATACACTGAAACATTAAATTTTAAAAAGATAAATATATATTTCAATCAGAATCTTATACATGAAGTGAATCATAATTGGATCATCTATCTATCCCTAACAAGTTCGTCTTTGATCATGTCACGAACATGATTCATATGTGATGAAGATAATGATGATTTTTTTCTTAAAAAAACAACAAAAGAAAAAAAATTACATTTAATTCCTAAAAGTTAAATTTAACTACAGTTACATCCCAAAAAATTTTACCAGATCATAAGTTACAAATGAGTCTCCATTGCAACTAAAACTCTTATGTTTGTAACTCATTTTTAACCAAAAAAATTTCATACTTAATACTTATCTTTTTAATATCATTTTTCCTAAAATAAAAAGTAATGCAAATTATAAAAAGTGATGAGAAGTTTGGACCAAAAGCTATGTGCCTGTTTGAAAATACAGTGGAGAAATGATTTTTTTTTTCAACTTTGAACCTGTTTGGATTAGCATTGGAAAATTCCGTTTAGATGAAAAATAACTGAAAATGATATAAACCTTGTTGAATATATATATATATATATATAATTACTTAGCTTCGTAGATTCTCCCTTTCCATCATTAATTTTAGTGCCAGCTTTTCGGTTCAAAATTTGTTAATCCCACATAAACAAATTAAATTAAAAAATAAAAATTCAACCAATGAGTGTTTTTTTCAAAAAAAAAGAAAAAGAAAAAAAATAGCATATGAAGTTAAGAGGAAAAAATTGCTTAAGTGATGCCTAATTGAAAGCTCATTAGTAGAAGAAGCTAAAAAAATGAGCTTTTAAGAAAAAGCTCTTTTTTCTTAAAAAGCCCATCATGAGCAACAATGATCCCAAACACCTCTTTAAAATATCAAATGAGCTTTTAGGTGATTAAGAGCTTCAAATGGGCTTTTTTGCTTAGTAAATGTGTTCCCAAACAAGCTCTACACGAAGTAAATATGTGGAGGAGGTTTATCTCGATTTACGTGAATCGGGCTTATGCATAAGCCCGATTCAAACCAAACAATTTTTGCTAAAGTCTCAAAAGTATCTATAAATATGGACTTTTATAAGATATCAAATCCAACAAAAATTCGCATAAGCTCGGTTAATGTGACAGGAAGGTGGCCAAGTTTACAGGAAATCCCTTGATCCAATTTATCTTTGATTAAAAACTCAAAATACAAAAACTCCAATTGCCTACCTTTCACTGAAACTAACTACGCATTAGATATAAGAAAAGGACATATTTTATTAATACATAATACAATAATGAAAAACATAATATCTACAGTGCCCTTTATATTATTTAACAATAATTATTTTTTTAACCAAGGGACAGATAATATTTAAATTATAAAATCACATTTTCTCTTTTCATTTCCTCCTTTATAATTTTAACACATTTCATTCTTAATGGCCCCTTAGCAATTTAGGAGATGCATTAAGAAAGAGAAGAAACAGAGGGTGAATCCTTATCAAAGATATTCTATATCCACTGATAACCATCAACTAAAGTTCCACAATTGCAGATAATTACTTATGAGCAGCAATTTCTACGGCAAAAGGAGAAAAAGGAAACTTGCTTAGTGCAATACATAGCGATATATAAGTACTAAAGATCATCTCTCATTACAGCTAAAAACTGTTCTTCTAAGGTCTAGTACTTTGATTATATACCAATTTCTAAATCTAAACAAAAAACCTGTGCAGCATTTCCAGTCAGAGTGGCATCCTTAGTATGTTGGCTAACAAGAAGTTGGTCAATATATATATATATATAGATAGATAGATAGATAGATATAGATTTAGATGCATATGTAGTTATAGAAGGTACCAGAAAGACCTATAAAGAAAAGGTATGATGTGGTTAAAGTATACCTTATATTGTAATTTAAGTACCATTATGAGGCAAGATTGCAATCACTTCCAAATTTTGACGTGTTTATCCAGACTAGCTGAGACCACCAACCCAGCATTTGATGCAGCCAAAGAAGATACAAGATTGTCATGTGCATGTATGGACATTGTCTTGTTCTCACTTAAGTACCAGAGCTCAAGAGTCTGAAACATCATATGATTCCAAGTCAGCAGAAGAAGATGCTTATCAGTTCAAAGTTGGCAGTGAATTTGACAGGCTTTCCTTATATTTTACTGAAAACTATAAGAGCCTTCCCAGCTGTTTTTTTCTTTTTTCAAAACTTGCATAGACTTTTCCCAAAAACAAAAAGTAAATTACACGGATAACCTCTTAATTTTGCTGAAACTACAGACCTTCCCAAAGTTCTGGAGGAAATACACAAGCTTCTTTACTATTTTTCAAGGGAGATTTGTGGATATTTTGGAAATAAAGAGAAGGTACATGTAACTTTGATGATACTTAAAAGAAATTTGTAAAATATTACCCCCTAATGAAGAGAGTCTAAATGAGAGATTTGCGTAATTTTAGAAAAATTCAAAAGAAGTTTGCATTTGATCTGAAAAAAAGAGGCAATGTTTATATAATTTATTCTAGCATGTATATTTTATATAATAATTAGCATAAGAGGACAAAAATTATAAGAAAGGTAGCTAACCTCATGGCAGCCAATAATCAACAAAGGATAGGAAGGATGGAAAACACAAGCGTTGAATTGCTTGCCGGATGCATTCAACTCTTGAATGCATTCCCCTTTACCAGATTTCACTTTCCACACTCTAACCAAGTTATCACTCACAGATGCCAAATATTCTCCAGAAAAATCCCAGCACAGAGAACGGACAGGGTTTTTATGGCCCTAAAATAAGCATCAAAGTACAATTGATCATTAATAACCACTTAAAAAGTCCATCACAAGAGCGGTGGTTTTTATCATTAAATGTTTCCTAGAGAAGCCTAACATGTTAATAAGGTAATACAAAGCTCAAAACAAAGATTCAATGGGAACCTGTAATGTAAATCTCTGAAACGGATGTTCAATGTCAATAACAGATATATAATTATCAGCTGCGGCAGAAAGAAGCGTTCCTGAAGGTTGAAATCTCATCTGCGTAGCACCAACCTAACAAAATGAAGAACAAACTAAGATTCGTATGCTCACGAAGGGGGCACAAATTATGTTGCAATCAGCTTTAAAACTGTATTGAGATTAATAAGTGGTATTTTACCTTTATAACCCCAGCACAACCACCATTCTTGATACTCCAGTATCTTATCTCATTATGATTATCACAAGAGAAGATAAGGTCCTCTTTACAAGGGTGAAAGTCCAGTGACGTGACAGTTGTTGAGTGTCCAGTGAATGTACGGAGCGAACAAACAGGCTGTAAAGAGTATGTCAATTTCAACAAAGATCATATGGCCTATAAGAGCACTGAAACAGATAAATAGATTGTTCAAGATGCACTCTAACAGACTGAAGAAATGATGAAAGTGAAAAGCTACTGACAGGATTCACATCAAAAGGTGATTGAGTGGGAACTCTCAAACTAATCAACTTTTCCTGCCAAATGCAGCCTATTTTGTCAGAGTATTGGGTAAAAGATTTACTAGAGACCACATCTTCCTTGACTAATTTCAGTTCATAAGATGCATTAGCGTAGGTAAAAAATTGATCTCATAAGAATTAAACTGAACCATGTACTAGGTAGAAGAAAGTAAGAATTAGTCAGAAATCATTTAAAATGATCGACTTAAATATAAAATGATGAGACAAATCGTAAAGCACTGAAATGAGGATATGGTTTCTTTCAGAATCTGTTGTACGCATATACGGAGCTATGGAAATTAAAATTAATTTAGAGGATTTCAAATAATAGCTTAGCCGCAACATTCAACAGACTATTTGAATATAAAAAATGATAAAAATTCAAGCAAGGATTTCCCATACACTTCATCAATAATTATGATTTTTTGTAAAACGCATCTGAAAATTTGCAATGCTGATATACAACGACGGGATGATGAGCATATATATATATATATATGGAAAGGAAAGATGCAGGTATGATTCTATTAATTCTCTCTCAATCTCAGTTCAACTCAATTCAATTTTACTTTAGTCAATTCAAATTTGAATTTTATAATCTAACCAAGGAAAAGAGATCATAACTAACATTATCAACATCCCAAACCCTAACAGTTTTGTCAGCTGAGGATGTAGCAATGTGTGACATGCTGGGACTAAATCGAACATCAGTTATCCATTCAGTGTGCTCTTCAAGTGTCAGCTTCAAATCCAATGAGTTAGTGCACCACAATGAAGCCTGTACCATGAAATAACAGCAAATAAATTGATTCCACTTCCTAACAGAAGTCCAAAATAACGATTAATAAAATTTCCATTAAGAACTAACTATAGCATTTCCACTTGAACAGAGATCACAGTTAAAGTTCAAGAAACACAGAAACTACCTTTTTATCATGCCCAGCAGTAGCAAGCAACTTTCCATCAGATGAGAAGTGGCAGCATTCAATTTGATGTGTACTTGCCATTATATGATTGATCTCCTTGAACGAGAATCCTAATGCACAGTATATCATTAAATTTTGGAAAACACATACTTATATTTTGTTCATATCTTGCATTTATGTGATTTTAAGAAATTATGTCTTTATTCCACTTCATTTCCTTTTTACTTCCTCATATTCAGTCATTCCTTCTAATTTATTCTGTTTTATAGTTTGACTATTATCTTCTTGTATAAAGAGATTTAAATCCTCACTATCATAAGTCTCTCTCCATATTTAATCTGATTTGTCTCCACAAAATAAGAAATAACTTTTTCCTGTGGAAAGTCAAGTAAGAAATAAGATTACGAAATACAGAGTTGAAACACAACTCTGAAATCCCAGAATTCTACATATTTGTCGTCATGCAACTGATCCAACCCATCAAGTTCTCTAGGAATTTTTTGCTTGGCAAGAATACAAATACCCTCCTCCCCCTTAGGACCATCCATAAAATGCTCACTCAACTTTCTAAATTAAAAATCACCCCCAAGCTATTTCCCATCACAATTTAGATCCTTCTGTTCAGCTTTTCATTAAAAATATTGATTTAGATGTCACTTCAACCTCTTTCAATTGTTACATCCACTCACCCACAAGATTTACTTCTCAGAAGCTCCTTTTGGCTTTTGATTCACAAGAAAATGTTGTATTAGTAGCTTTTCTGACGCAATCAATATGGAGTGCAAAATTTCATGGGAATCCATTGTAGAATGGCATGTCACAAGCGAAGAATTCCCAAGTGGAATCTCAGTGGACGGTTTTAGCTGGAACCAGATATAAGTTTAGGGGTATCCTTTCTCTTTTATTCTTTTTTTTTTTTTCCTTTTTTGGTAAAAGGAGGATCTAGGGGGTATCTTGTGGTTTCAACTGTAAAGAAGAAGATCGCAAATTACATAAAGTTTAAGGGAGATAAATGCATTTTTCCTGTTTTATTCTCTGAAACAGTGAGGGCAGACTATAGCATGATACCATATCAGAAGCTACCATACCTTTCCCAGATCTACTTCTAGGGTCTGCATCATCAGGAGATAAGAATGACTCAGCATTGTCACCCAAAGATCCATCAGCTAGAAGATGGTCCATATCTTCCTGCAACACAATCAGTTATCTTACTGCAACATTAGGGTACTACAGTCACTTAAGAAAATAAGTAACCACATGTCAGATTATCTGCAACAACAAAAATCAGACACAGTTTTATGTACAAGTTCCTAACCATTTGATTCTGTGCTGATGTGAATGAGCCCAGACCATCAGAACCATACATAAGGGGTGACTTGGACAAAGGAACATTTTGTTGCAGAGCCGACACTGACATCACATCTACTGTTTGTGTAGAAGGTGTTGCCGGTGAATTACTGGAAGGCCCTGTGGTGTTTGCAGTTCCAGAACTATTGGCAGGACCAGAAGATGATGCTTGCTTTCGCTTTCGCGCACTATGACTTTTGGAACCCTTAAATGAACAAGAACCAGTTAGAGGAAACCTATATTTTTAGCACACTATGCATCTGATAACATTAATTCACAGGTAGCTGATTGAATACCTGGTCATTTCCTTGAAGCATATTAGGAATGCTGCCAGTGCCAACCATTTTGCCTTGCTGCTCGAGATTCTGAGACTGCCGGCTAGAAAGAATATAATGTGAATATTGTTGAACTTGTTCACTGCTCTGCTGCACTTGCTGCTGCAGTCAAAATTTAATAGATGTGGAGAATACATCTGACAAGCTTGCCAGAATAGCAAGCATGGAAACTAGGTTAATTGAGTTTATGACTGATGAACTATGCTTATATTTTCTACTATTACCCTTGTATTAAACCTAAAATTTGACCATAAATAGACACACGAGGTGCCTAAATAATCAAGTCAGTCATCTAATTCGAATTCCTTTCGTTTTTTTTTCTTTGTATTCATATTCTCTGTTAACATGGAAGAGAAACTGTATCAGTCATCAAATCCCAGCGCAACCCAAAAACAGGGTCAAATTTGCTTGGCATACTACTCCAAGAAAAAACCCCCAAGAGAATTCCATGGCTAGAAGCCACCAAAATCATAAAAGATAGTGACCAAGGGGCCACACAGGTTAAAGTTCTAGGAGCTGAATTTGTCAGGTGGTGATATTGAAGTAACACGAGAAGGGACAAAATGGTGTTTTGGCGAGGGCTTGGATTAGAAACTTTTGATCTTCAGTGGTTCCAAGCCAAAAGGGCATTTTTTAAATTTTACTAAGGGCAAGAAGGCTTTTTTATTATCTCTTTTTTTTCTTGTGTGTTTTGAGTTTCAGACATATTGATGCCTTCAGAATAAGTATTCTGTTGCTGGGCGTGCCTTGGTGTGCAACTCAAGTAATAGAAACCAGCTGGAAGAAGGTCAAGGGAACTACTCAAGAGAATTAGGTCAAGAACTTAAGTAAGGTGTGCCAATATATGAGACATTGCTAATGAAAGTAGCTGGGAGAATGTTGAAGGGTCTGCATATGGGAAACAGCTCAGAATATTAGGAGTTATGTGTCTACCAAGGACAAAATGAGAGATGATATAAGTTGCTGAAGTTCTTGAATTGATAGCTAATTGAAATGCAACATAGTTAATCAAGACTAAGTATGAGTGTGATAATCACATATTATAATTGTTCTTTTTAGCTTTGTATGTAAGAGAGAATATGACTGGCTAATGCTTGAATAATTTCCAACTTGAAGGGGAGTGTTAAGTTAGTGTGTCTATGATGGCTTAAGTCCTTTGATGACATGTTGACTTGGGTAGCAGTTGTTGATATTGCCTTGCTACGGCCCTATTAATAATTTTGTAAAAGAAAATACAAGGAGCCTGGCTATGAGTCAATAATGATCCCGTTCAAAATCCTCTTTTTGTTCCCCCCCTCATGCTCCATATTAACAAATGCTCAAATGCAACAATTCCTTAAAAATCAGACTAAAACACTCAAAAAATTAATCCAGTCTAGTTAATAGTGCAGATGATACCTTAAATGACGTATTGTCAGGCAAATCATGAACAGATGTTGCAATACTAGGAACTAAAGCACCAAAAGGATTCGGAATGCCATCTTTCTCAGGACCCATATTTTGATTATTAAGAAGCTTTTTAAGTGTCCAGCTATCCAGATTGTTGACAGATGTGTCAACTAAATTTTGTTGTGCTTGGAGCATAAGTTGCTGCTGCAGTGAAAGTTGATTGAATGACTCTGGAGACTGCATTAAAGCATTCTGCGGGAGAAACCCAGAGCAAAGCTGATCCAGTCCCTAAAATAATTGAGATCTGATCAGGATAGAATATGAATAGCTGATAATATCTAAAATATCAAAACCATAACTCCTTTCATAGAAGTCAAATATATAAAATTTAAATGTTAAATATTTAGTTGAAAGCACGAACAACATTATTGCACCTAAATTATACAAGAAGATGCAAGTAAAAGAAAAGGAAAAAACACTAAGAGAAACGTAGCATGTTCTGTAACATCCATGACAAAACATATTTTAGATGTTTTTCAATTCATTATAACTTCTCATAAGTCAGAAATCAGAATCCATAATAAAATTAGACATACCCATATTGGACATGTAAATGATACAGATAGGTGGATGGTACAATTGCATATATATCCTGCCAATTTTTTGGCCGGTTGCATTTCAAAATTCAAAATTTTTGAGAATCAATCAGTATGATTGGAAACATACTGGTATGTTTTCAAACAGCACTGAAACACCAACAGTATAAGAGATCATTTTGTTCAATTCTTTTCTGTTTGGATTTCTTATATGTGACGTTTCTCATCGACCTAGACCAATATCCATTTGTGTCATGCCAAAAGTTCTCTTTATTAGTATAGACAACATCAATGAGAAATTTCCCATGTAAACCAGCATTCTCAAAACCAACAACAGGCTGCATCAAGTTCTGTACAAGAATACCTATTATGCAAGCCAATAATACTTTCAGTAATTATTTCACCCAAAACGTGCATTCAGTCCAAATACATACAACCTAATAGTTGAAAATTGCCAAATACATATGAACCAAGAAAGATGGACCAAAAAAGAAGAAACATATTAATGGACACAATAAGCAGTATGACAGTTTTATCAAGGAGATGCAAATAAGTCTTACCGCTAGAGGCCATCCTTTCAGAGTCATACTGCTACTGCCGCCTTGATTCAATCCTAAAAGTTGAGATAATCACCAAAACCAATAGCCATACAATGCAAAAATATGCTCCAAATGTTAAGTCTGATAAGAATAGTAAGCACAGGAATAAATGTCCTCATTTTTTTCACAGACAAATAATAATATACCAAAATGGATATAATGTTTTGGTTAGCAACGAAATGTTTAGAAATACCTTCAGAAGAATTATCTACACACAAGAAAATGGGAAGAATTAGGTGCTTCCAAAATATTATAAAAACAAATATGAGATCGTTGATTATATCTTTACAAAGTTGGAATTCGGAAGTTTATTATGATTCATTCATATTGAAATAGGAGTGCTCCATATGAATGAGATTGTTGTCTATAGGAATATGCAAACCAATCTCAGAAATAGAGGAGGAAAGATGGAAATAAATGCAAAATAACGAGACAATGAAATAAAAAAGGAAAGAAATAAGTTGACTATAACCTGCAAGTTGCTGGTTGCAACTCTGAACATGTGGAAGATTCCCTGGTAAACCCCTAGGTGCACCATGCAGTGTTTCACTGCAAACAAATTCCAAAAACTTAAAAACTCAGACCAAAAGGAGAGAAGTATACTAAATAAGATGACCAAGTGAAAAATTCTCAGACAAAAAGAAAATTTGAGGATAAAGGCACCCTGCAGGATGTCCAACAGTTGCTGTTGTAGCTGCTGCTGTTGCTTTCAACAATGAGGCCTTAATTGGTCTGACAAGTTGACCTGCAGCACCGCCAATCTTTTGCTGCATAGAAGGTAGCATGAACAGTGATACTAATGAAATACAAAAAACAGGACTAAATAACAAAATCTCAAAATACCCTGGCAGGCGCATTATCTAAGGCTTCTCCCTGGAGAGGAAATTTCAACGTCTCCTCATATGTTTTTGTTGCCATGGCATTTACAGTTGCATGGTTCTGCCTCATCAAAGGATTGTTGCCAAGAGGACCAGCGGTACTATCTCTGACGACTTGGGTCCCACCCCTACATTGCTGTTGCTGTGGCTGTAGTTGCTGTTGGGCATGCCTCTGCAAAAGTTGCTGCATTTGCATTTGTTGATGCTGATTGGGTTTTTGATGCTCTTGTTGCTTCTGCATCTCTCTAGTCTTAGTTTGTAGAGTCTATCAGATTGAAATTTACAATGAGCTTGTTAATGATCGATACTACATATTCAATTAAGAGAAACAAGACCCTGGTGCTCAACACAGAAATTGAAGCAGAAGGCAGATGGTATAGGGACTTATTCATCATTTTCTGATGATGAAAACTCAAGTTTGGTGTAAAACTAGAAACCTTAATCATTTTGATTTACAGTAAAATAATAAGCATGTAGTAAAAAAGTGATTAATAATTACCAGCACCAACGACAAAGATAAAGGTTTAATGCAGACAATTATGAGCATCAATAAGAAACACACATTTAGCCTGTGCTTCCAATGCTGCAAGCAGTCAACACTTACAGCATATATTGGAATATGTACACATAAAGCACAAAATGAAAATTAATACAGGGGTATTTAACCATGAGAGAAAATAAAATAAATTCAGATGAATGCAAAACCAAACAACCACCTCAATGTAAGATAATGCAGCTTCCGAGTGATTTTGGTCTTTCCTGTTAGTTTTGGCAATAAATATGTCCCAGAAGACAGACCACCACTCCAAAAGAAAACCGCTTGGAGCATCTATAGCTGGAGCAATGACCAAAAGGAGGGGTTAAATGGAATAAATGTATAAGAGCATTTATAAATCAAGTTTATTTCCATTAAAAAGAAAATCAGTATTTTGATCTTACCTACAGGATCTGTTGAGACATTTCCCTCAAGCTGAAATGCCCTAGCAGAAGCATGCAGTTTTCTCTTCATGAGATAATCAAGGATATACACATCTAACCTGAGCCCCCACAAGACAAAAACGGGTCAAGACTCAAGTGTATTAATTAGAGCACAAGTAAATACTATTAAATAGTCAAAACTTAGGAAGACAATTTGCAGATAATACATACACCTCAAATGACTCATATGAAACATAGTAAAACAAACCTCAATCCATTTTCAAAATGAGAGATAAAAAAGGGGACTATCAAATTATAGAAATTCCGGATAAGAAAATACAGTAGAAAATATCATGCAAAGTCAATAGTTAACCACATAATTAATGGTTTGCATACAAAATTTTCAGCAAAAGGAACAAGGAAATCAAAAGTCCACCAAACCGAGCGTAAGCATAATATGTCTTAGAAGAGCTTAATTTCTTCAAGCTTAAGGTACAGAAAAACGGAATAAAGAGCATAAAACATTTGTCAAAAAGATTATATTTCTTCAACTTTCATTCTCCTAACCTGCAACCAAATTGAACGCACAAACATTTCGTAGCAAGAGATGATCAATGCGCCCGAAGGACTGGAGAGCGTATATATTTAAAAGTTAATCTAACAAGTCAAATAAGTTTTATATACCCACGTAGCATAAACTCAAATTATAGGCCAAGAAAACTTTAAAAGTAATTCCTGCGTGTCATCTTAAAACAAACGAATGAGAAGTTAACAAGTCAAAACATATATAAAGAAAGAAAGAAAGAGAAAGATTCAAAAACAAGCTAAAAAGATAACAAGGTTGGAAACCCATTAAAAATTGTATAGATTAACTTAAGTCAGGAAGGGAAAAACCATATCAAAGGAAAAACACATCTGAGTACCCAAACGCGTGTGCTGCGTATAATGTGGTGCCGTTTATTCAAAGAATGCCAAAAAGAACTAAAGAAATTTCAGCAAAAAAAATCAGAAATTACAGCATCATCAACACTGAAACCAAACCCTAGAACCAAAACTTCAGAAAATGGTTTGCAAAGAAGAAAACCAAGAAAACAAAGATTCTGTAGGTAAAGAGAAACCAAGAAAGTTGCAAAACAGGGGAAATTTTGAAATGTAATAAATCTCAAGGAAATGTCGTGGTCCTCACATTTTATCGGCTTCCCAGAGAGGGTGAGACATGATTCCAACAACGAAATGTGATTGGAAGTGTGACTTGGGGCAGTAGTTGTGAATGTGACAGTGGAAACAAGTGAAAGATGAATCTCTGTTTCAGGCTGCCTGTAGATGATAGTCAAAGAAGCAAGAAAAGTTGGGAGAAAATAAAATATTCAGAAATGGAGTGACGAAGAAAGAAAAGTGAGATACTTGTATAAATGATGATTTGGGATATACTATTTGTCACTTTTGTCTTTGCGGGGTAGAAATATATGATAAATAATAAATATATATTTAAAAATCATATGTTTTAACAAGATTATAATAAATTAATTTTATCAATTTAAAGCATATTAAAAAATTTAACAAATATTTTTTAATTCATGTGAATTAAACATTTAATTAACAATATCTTATATTATAGACAAGAGGGAGCACTATTATTACAATTGTAATTATAATATTTATCCATTTTTTCATATTTAATTTAAAAAAAAAGTGATAAAGTTATCTGACAAATTTTGTCTCACTATTTCTCTCTTTTTAGCATTTTTTTTATTGACTTTTCTAATCATCCAAATATAGTATTAAAGTCAAAAACATTTACTTGAATAAAACAACTCACAGTTGTTTAAATCAATTTTATTTGAAAATTATTTTTTAAAATTTACATATCAAAATAATGTAATAAATTTTTTTGTCATGAGTTGACATTTACTAAACCAGTTATAAAGAGTTTGAACCAGTAATGAATTATCTCTTTCTAAAGACTCCTTATGATAAGGATAATAAGAGTACGGTATAAAAAAATTATATTGGATTACCTCTCATCTCAATTTAAACTTGAAAATTATCCTTATATAATAATAACAAATTAAAAAATATTCATTAAACATTACTTAAAGTTGTTTAAACTTTAAAGACCTGACATTTGTTAGAAAAATGAGGCCTGTCATTTTATATTCTTATATTTTTAATAATATTATTTTATAGTTTCTTTTATCAAAATTAGTACTTTTTTTAATTTTTTCCGAATATTTTTTTGGCCAAAAAATAGTTGGCTTGGTTCCCGCCACCATGGTAAGGAAATAATAAAAAATTTGTTTGGTCGGGCAGGAAATTGCTTGGCAGCTCGCATAGTCGCTGTCGCATTCCTAAAACAGCACACAGAAGACCGATTTGACCTGACCCTTTGCTCGTTAGGAATGGAAAGTATGGGATTTTTAAAAGTGTTGATTAAAAAATGTTTGAGAAAATTTAAAAAAAATATTATTTAAATTTTAAAATCTTAAATAGATAATTTAATAATAAAATATTTTTTTAATCACATTATCATTTTTATTAATCCCATTAACAACTTTATCAACAGAATTTTAAAGTTTAAAAGATATTCTTTTAGAATTTTCTCAAAATATTTTGTCTCCCATGAAAATATCTGCCCCATAAAAAAGTAATAAAAAAATACTATAAAAGTATGCCATACAAAGTTTACATTTTATAGTGGACTTTAATTATTTTGATTTTATATAAAGTTCAGCTTTATTATTTAGTTTTATAAGGCTTCTTTTATTTAAGTCCTATAGTCATGATATACAATGTTTAAAAAATGGGGCAGATAATTATTCTCTTAATATTCTCATACCTCTCATTCATCTTGTTATTATTTTTATTATTATTTCATATATTTGTGTCTTCGCCTCTATGGCTTGGGAATAAATAAATAATTATTAAAATTTTATATTTTAAATATATATTAATTATTTTGGATGAAAATAAAAATAAAAAACTAAGATCTAAAAATAAATTTTAAATAATAATACATATTCAATTTTCTCATAAACAAAAACATGAAATTCTACCAACAAACTGTTAGTTGAGATAATAGAAGATAACACAAATTTAAATAATAAAAAACATATTTATTAAATAATATGAGAACTCTTTACCATCTAAATGTTGATTAAAAAAAACTCTTAATCACATTGAAAAAAAGTAAAGTTCCGACATCAAATCACAAATATTTTGCCAAAAAAAATAACAAATTAGATAGTTGGACCAACATGAAATCCCATATCAAAGAAAAAGCGTGTAGTCTCGTTATCTTTAAACTTGTACTTCTCTTATTAATTATCATATGATGACTAGGTACATTAAATACCGCTTCTACCCCAAATATCCATTGGTTTGGAATTCACCCAACTTCTTTCATTCTCTTCTCGAACGTCTTCTTCTTTTTCTTATTATTCTCTTATCTTCCATTCATATCTTTATATTTTTTTATAATATCATCCTCGTTGTAGAATTTGTTGCTATCTTTTTCAATACAAATGTTTTTTAAGACTCAAATTTAAAATCCAAAAAGATCTAACAAAACCTTACACTACTAAACTAACTTTATGTTAGTCATTCAAATCTTTATTTCTATTATATCTTATCTTGATCTTCTTGAGCCCCTCATTGTTTTTTACTTTTTCCTTCTTTTTTTTTTCTCTTTCTTCTTTCTACTGTTCTTTATTTTTCTTCTTCTTCGGTTATTCTTTTTCTAGTGTTTGGACATGGGCTTACACTTAGGCTATGTTTGGCTCGATAGAAGGAAGGGGAGGGGAGGGATTTAAATAGAGGGGAGGGGAGGGGAGGGTTTGAGAGGGATTTTCTTTTACCTTGTTTGGGTTGATAAAAAGAGAAGGGAGGGGAGGGATTTTAATAGTATTATGTTTGGTATAGGAGGGGAGGGGAGGAGAAATATTTTTATATGGACAATTTTGCTCTTATTTCATTTAATTTGTAATTAATAAATTTCTAACATATTTAATAAAATATAATTATATAAGGAATTTAATACATAAAATTATAATTTTATAATTATAAAAATTAAATAAATATAATTATAAAAGGCATTTACTATATAAAATTATAATTTTGTAATTAAATAATGAGAAGGGTATTGTGAGAATATTTTAAAATGGTATGGACATATTAGTCAATTTAAACTCAAACATTAACATTTCCCTCCAAATCCCCCAATTTTTGGAGGGAGGGTTAGGAGGGGAGGGGAGGGAGAATTTTAAAAAATTCTCCCTCCCCTCCTAAAATTTTTAGTTATCCAAACAAGGGGAGGGGAGCAAAATCGCCCCATTTCCCTCCCCTCCCCTCCCCTCCCCTCCCCTCATATCAAACACACCCTTAAACTATAGGCACTCCTATTTGAATAAATCTATTGGGAAAAGCGAGTCAAGGTTGAGGCTATGTAAAGAAGAGAACTGGGAAGCAATATCCTCTTGGTAACCCTCTAGTTATTCTAGGTTGTCTTCGAGTTGTCCCAGGTCATAGTGAGTCGTGTACTGGGTCATCTTTCCTCTAGTTTAACTCCTTGCCCAAACCAGACAACTATCTGATTCACCGGTTATTAGTCTAAATCGGTTGTCAATCCTTAGTTTTGAACATTAAATAACCATTAACATTTTAAAACTCAGACCATCGGCTGGACGGACTGTCAAATGAAGAACTTAGCAGTTCATTTTTTTATGTTTGAATCGTTGGAAGAGTTGGACCGTATTGAGCCATATGCAAGTGGCTTTGGATCCGGAAGGCATAGTCCAACTGCAAACTAGAGCGGTTAGTAAAGTTCGACCAGCCTGGTAATAGGCATCTCAACTAGATCTCCCTGTCTAATTCTCCGCTACCAACTCTGGTTTGTAGTTTAGATAAGTAAAATATTTGCATATTTATTTTTCCTTATATGATGCCTTTTTAGATGATATTTAAGCTTAATTTAAAAAATTTAGGTGTAATTAATAATTAAATAATGATTTTGGCATAAAATAGAATTTATCGAAAAAATACTAAATTTTAACCATGTTTCAGTTTTCAAGCAATATCTTGAGCTCTACATGTCATATTGGGATGTTCTTTATATAGATCAAAAGATAAGAAAAATTCTTAAAACTTTTATGTTGAGGCCAAAACCCAGTTTTTCCTTCAATAGTTTCAAATTTTGCTTAGAAATTGAGAACATAGATTTGTCCAAGTCTAACCTTTACCCACTAATTTGACAATAACTTGAGCTGCAAATGTTGAAATAAGAAGCTCTCATGAATTTTCAAGCTATGATTCAAATCTACAACTTTCATGAAAACAAAAATGTGAGAATTCACCGTTTTGACTATCAAAATTCAGTCGCAATCAAGAAGTATGGTTGCCACAAGGTCAATATTGGTGGCTTAAAGTCAAGATTCATGCCTAACAAGTGGAAATATTTGCACCACATTCATCTATAAATAGATGAGTGGACGACACAAGGAAACACACCATCTTAGAGTTTTATTTCATGCATTGTATTGTTTCTTGCATGCCTCCTTCTTGGAAGGCTTAAGCAGACCTCATTCATGGATGGTATAGGTTGCCATCTACATGGAAGTTTTTACCTTTGATAAGGAAAGCTAGATTTTTCCCTTTTCATGCATCTTGTAATCGTATCTTTTTGTCTTAGAATTTAATAATTAAGTTTTATGCAATGTTTATGAAGTTTTCAATTTATTTTGGTTTTATTTTAATTTCATCATGAGCTAAATTTTCATTTCTTTAGGGTGATAATGTACCTTACTAATGACGGATTAAATATTAACTTATTAAATCTAGTCTTATTTTTTCCTTTATGATTGAGTTTTGGTTATTGTTCTTAATGCTTTCAATTGATTATCCATCTTTTGAATGATTTCAATATGTATGTTGAGACCAGAAGGAGATGCATGTATGTAGATCCTATAATTAAAACCATAACTTGCATGTGAAATATGAATATATTCATGAGTTGTGTAGTCTTAATGAGTTCTATAAATCTTAATGCATGATTAATTGTTTTAATTCATATATGGTTATATTGGATTAGCAATTAATTATAGAATTGTTTGATCTTGGAAAATGCTAGCAATTAAATTAAGAAAACTCAGCTATCAATCATGTGGAATATGTCAAATCCCACAGAATTTCAACATTTAATTAAGTACCAACGTATAGTTCAATGGGCATACAGAAATAGAATAAACATACTGATATAAAATTCTTGATTATATTACAGGAATTCCTACAGGGTTTGTACAAAAATATAATACATAACCCAGAAAATACATAAAAGCGCAAGATAACCAAAGTGTAATTCCTACGAAGTCTGGTTCCTTCGTTTTCCAGAGTCCACTTCTTTTCCTTTTGAGCCGCAATTCCTTGCTGGATAAATTTTATTTATGGAAAGGGATGAGATTCGAGCGAATCCCAATAGTAACAAACAATCAATCATATAAAATATGAAAAGTAAACATGTAATGCAACATATAAAATGCAGCAGATAATTATCCTGTGCACATGTTTGTCAAACAACATTTAGGATCAAACGACGATTTTGTCTGGATCAAAATGACAGTTTATCCCTACTTGCAAATCAGTGATCACATTGTAATTATTGCTTGGCGTTCAGATACAAATTGCTATTTGTACCCTACTGACCTACTATATGCTCAATTTAGGATCATATATTGTTATGTCCCCTACTTGCTATAATATTCTAGTATAGATATTGTTCTACCCGTACTTGCTACTGGCCTACCTAGACTGGGTACCTGTAAGCCAAGAGGTACTTATGTTTTTCCCTCAAGGTGGTACTTATGCTTTTCCCATACCCAACTCTAGGAATTACTACCATACATATGTCATTGCACAGAACATGTCAAATAATTCATATTAACATTCACATAGAATATGAGGGATAGAGTTACTACCTTACACCTTTCCCTGCCTAGCTAGTGTCAACCCTTACTTTTCCGATCCGGCTCGACAAATGTCATATCCTAAAATTCCCAAATTGATCATATATGAGTTATTACTCATTCATACCTTATTCTAAAATTCATAAGTTGGTTATCTTAGCTTAAAATTGCATAATTACTAAAATACCCCTAAGGAATCCAGTCTAAATTACCTTTATACCTGGTATATTTGTACTTTTTCCAAAAATTATGACCCAGGATAATCCTATACAATTTCACGTGTAGAATTTATTTTTTACCTTATTTTTGACAAAATCACACTGTAATGACCAGATTACCCTTGACAACCACCAATTTAAGGTTTAGGGGAAAAATTGTCATTTCACACCATAAAGCCTTCACACTCCATAATTCACATGTTTCCTACATAATTTTCCATTCTAAACATAATGGAATAATCAAATCCATGAAATTCTAGCCCTAAAATCATGAACATCTGTTGGCCAAAAATTAAGAAATTTTAGGAAATAGGAAAGTTTCATTATTTCACTTGATTATTCACCTTCTTTTCACTCATTATCTCATGTTTAACCCCTTAAACACAATTTGAGCATCTTTAGTGTTAATTTGGACATCATATACCCTTAGGGTTTGAACATTCCAAATCACAAAATCGAACCAAAACAAGCCAACAACCAACACAACGTCAATAACAAGCTTAAATCTTCAAGAATCAACAAGTTCTTAAGGTTACCTTTGATCTTCTCTCTCTTGCTTCCAAAAACCTTCCCTCTTCTCCTTCTTTTCCTTGACTTTAAGCTTGCTATATGGATGATTCAAGATGGCATGAGAATTAGGGAGATGCTTTCATGAATTAGAAGACAAGAACAAGTGAAAATTGCAATTAAACATACTCTTTTTGCTTCTTGAACCTTATGTTTTCTCTCTTGTTCTTGCTTTTCTCCAACTCTTTCTTTCTCTTTTTACTTGAGTTTGGCTGAAAATAATGGCCTCTTGGAGAGTTTTATGAAGTGTCTAGAGCTCTTTTCCACCTCCTTACTTTATTATTTTTTTATTGCATTTTTGGTACATGATTTGATAAGTAAAATATTTGCATAATTATTTTCCCTTATATGATATTTTTTTTGGATGATATTTGATCTTTGTTTAATAATTTTGGGTGTAATTGATAAATAAATAATGATTTTGGCATAAAATAGAATTTATAGAAAAATACTAAATTTTGACCTTGTTTAAGTTTTCAAGCAATATCTGGAGCTCTAGATGTCGGATTGGGATGTTCTATATATGGATCAAAAGTTAAGAAAAATTCTTACAACTTTTATGTTGTGGAAAAAACCCAGTTCTGCCTTTAAAAGTTTCAAATTTTGCTTAGAAATTGAGAATATAGATTTGTTCTAACCTTTACCCACTAATTTGACCATAACTTGAGTTGCAAATGTTGAAATGAGGAGCTCTCACATGATTTTCAAGCCAATATCCAAATCTAAAACTTTCATGAAGACAAAAATGTGAGAATCCATCGTTTTAACTATCAAAATTTGGCTACAATCAAGAAGCATGGTTGCCACAAGGTCAATATTGGTGGCTTAAAGTCAAGATTCATGCCTAACAAGTGGAAATATTTGCACCACATTCATCTATAAATAGAGGAGTGGACGAAATAAGGAAACACACCATCTTAGAGTTTAATTTCATGCATTATATTTAGAGCCGGTAATACGGGTCCAACCCGCGGGCTCAACCCATGAGCCCGCGGGTTAGGACAGGGTTAGGGTTGGGAAAATCTCAACCCGCAAAAATGCGGGCCGCATAGGCACGCACCGCGTGGCCCGCGGGTTATTGCGGGCTAGCCCGTGGGTTGGCGGGTTGGCCCGCAAATTTTTTATATATATATATGATAATTTTACAAAACCTATAATTTGTCCCTTCCCATTTTGGTACCTCTCAATCCAAATAGAAAAAATCTTAACATTTTCACTTCTTCTTTAAACAAAATTATTATATATTGGTTGTTTGAGGATGATTTATGTTTTTTATGTATAAACTTTGATAGATTTAATAACTTTATCTCTTGAATTATGAATTATATTTTTAAATGTTTATAAGGGGAATAATTATTGCTAGGAAGATAAATTTAATAACTCACATATATGTATATTGTATTTTCGGCCTTCTTAAAAAATTATAAAAATTATTTTTTTTAAAAATGCGGGCCCGCGGGCTGGCCCGCAACCCACACACTGCGGGTTAGGGTTGGCATTTTGCCAGCCCGCAAAAATGCGGGCCGCACGAGCCTGCACCGTGTGGCCAGCGGGTTGATGCGGGCCAACCCGCAACCCGCGGGTTGGCCTGTTTTACCGGCTCTAATTGTATTATTTCTTGCATGCCTCCTTCTTGGAAGGCTTAGGTAGACCTCATTTATGGATGTTATAGGTTGTCACCTACATGGAAGGTTTTACCTTCGATAAGGAAAGCTAGATTTTTCCATTTTCATGCATCTTGTAATCATATCTTAATGTTTTAGAATTTAATAATTAAGTTTTATGCAATGTTTATGAAGTTTTCAATTTATTTTGGTTTTGTTTTAATTTCATCATGAGCTAAATTTTCATTTTTCTAGGATGATGATGTAGCTTTCTAATGACGGATTGAATCTTAACTTATTAAATATAGTTTTAATTTTTCATTCATGATTGAGTTTTGGTTATTGTTCTTAATGCTTTCAATTGATTTTCCATCTTTTGAATGATTTCAATATGTATGTTGAGACCGAAAGGAGATGCATGTGTGTGGATCCTATAATTAAAACCATAACTTGTATATAAAATAGGAATATATTCATATGGGTTGTGTAGTCTTAATGAGTTCTATAAATCTTAATGCATGATTAATTATTTTAATTCATATAGGGTTACATCGTATTAGCAATTAATTATAGAATTGCTTGACCTTGAAAGAGGTTAGTAATTAAATTAGGAAAACTCAGCTTTCAATCATGTTGAATAAATTGTACTAGAATATATATGTGATTCAATCCAAAATTAGCTATGTAAAATTTGATCGCTAGGGCTTTTTCTCATATTTGTTTTCATATGCATTCATATTAATCATTTTTTCTTTTATAATATCAATCACCAACTAATCAATCGACTACATAGTATTAAGATTACGAATTTTGGTACTTAGTGATCAATCCTCATAGAAATGATACTCTACTCACCTCTATATTACTTGTTTACAATAGTGTACATTTTCACTTTTTAATAAACCATTTACACACATAACAAGTTTTTGGCATCGTTGTTAGGGTTTGTTGTCATTAATATCATTACCAAGTAATTTTAATACTAATTTGGTCTTCATATTACATTTATTTTCTTTTTTGTGTCTTGTGTTTCCTTACAGGCTTTTGCTTAGTGCATGACCAGATCGAAGGAGACTAAATTATAGCCTTTTGATTCTAAGATTAAGAGAAATTGTCGAAGAAATTGATGAGTTTGAAAGTAGTCTACTTTAATCCTAAGAAATCTGATGGCAAATCCAGGAGGAGAAGTAACAGATACCAAAACACTCCGTGACTATGCAACATTAACAGTCATGGAGACAACTTCTAAAGTCAGAAAATTTCCAGTAGCAGCCAATAATTTTGAAATCAAGCCTGCAATAATCCATATAGTGCATGAAAATCAGTTAGGTGGTTTACTAATAGAAGATCCTAACACACATATAGCTAGCGTCCTGGAAATCTGCGACACATTCAAGCATAATGGTGTTATTGATGATGCCATTAGACTTAGACTTTTCCCTTTTTCACTCAGGGATAAGGCTAAGAGTTGGTTACACTCTCTACCAGTGGGAAGCATCACTAGATGGGATGTCTTGGCGTAGAAATTTTTGGCAAAATACTTTCCTTTAGGAAAAACTGCTAAATTGAGGAATGAAATTACCTTATTTGCCCAGCATGAACTAGAAAGCCTCTATGAAGCCTGTGAAATATACAAGGAGTTGCTAAAGAGATTTTCTCATCATAGGTTACTAGATTAGTGGCAACTGCAAACATTTTATAATGGGATGACACATACCTCAAAAATTCTTGTAGATGCTACAGCTGGAGGATCTTTAATAGGGAAAAGTCTAGATGATGCCTACAATCTACTTAAGGAGATGGCACCCAATGCATACCAATGACCTTCTGATTGTAACATTTCAAATAAAGTACTTAGAGTGCATGAGCTGGATATCCTTACAACTCTGTCTTCTCAAGTTCCATCTATATCCAAGCAAGTGAGCTTATTAACAAACCAATCAAATGTAATCAGCACTTTTCCTGAAACCTGGGATTAATGTGGAGGACCTCATGTGAGCAGGCAATGTCAAGAAGGACACCCATTCATGTCTTCTCAATTAGAGCAAACTCATTACATCAAAAATCAAAGAAATGACCCATTCTCAAACACTTACAATCATGATTTAAGGGTTGAAGCTTGAGTTGAAGGAGAAACTTGTCTCCAAGCACTTCAAAATGTTCAATAAAGCAGTTGAAGAGTGCCGGATTACAGAGCACAATTTGTTAGAGCTGTATTCACACCAAAATGCTAGCAACAAGAACACATCTGGTAGAGGAAGCTCTTCTTAGAAGTGCAATTATCAGGGTGGTCCATTTGGCAGTAGTAATAAAATGCCAAATCAGTCTAACGGCCGTAGTAATCAAAGAACCCCCTAGGAACAGAACCTGCAGATATTGTAGCAACCCTTACCATCTTGCCAGACATGTGGTCAAGCAAGGCAAGCATCAGCACCCGTAAGGCAGAGCACTGGGGCCAGTAAGATAGATAATTTGCTATAACTTCCATAAGTCAAGACATATTTCAAAAGATTATTGGCAACAGCAAGAGCTCAGAGAGCCTAGGCAGTAAGTTCAAGGCAGAGTTTTCACCTTGACACAGGAGGAAGCCTAGAAATCACCATAGCTGATTCGAGGTACGATTTCTCTAAATGGTAATATGGTACAAGCATTGTTTGATTTAGGAGCTAGTCACTTATTCATTGTATAAAATTAAGACGACTAGGCCTGAGCATGTATCGATTACCTTATGATCTGACGGTATCTACGCCTACAAGTAATAGATTCATCACTACAGAGGTTTGCTTAAATTACATCGTAAACGCAGAGGGACACCACTCTATAGTAGATCTGATTTTCTCGCCATTGAGTAGACTTGAGGTGATTCTCAGAATCGACTACACGACCGCAAACAATGTATTGCTAGACTGTAGAAGCAAAAGGGATATTTACCCTAATCTACCATCAAAAGCTAATGTAGAAATCAATCTAAACTTTCTCTTCGCAGCTGAGGCTTAGAGATACTTACATAAATGGTGTCATGGATACAATTTGTTCTTCTCCATGCAATCAGAGGCTGGAACAATATTAGAGAATATCCTTGTAGTAAATGAATTTCCTGATGTATTCCTGGAGGATACTAGTGGATTACCCCAGTACAGGGAAGTGGATTTTACAATTGAAACTAGGCTTGGACCCGAACCGATATCCAAAGCCCCATACAGAATGGTGCCAAGCGAG
Source organism: Albizia julibrissin (assembly GCA_037074505.1). Classification (NCBI taxonomy): domain Eukaryota; kingdom Viridiplantae; phylum Streptophyta; class Magnoliopsida; order Fabales; family Fabaceae; genus Albizia; species Albizia julibrissin. The sequence goes on from CM073482.1 coordinate 21,668,451, forward strand.
ATGGCAGAGATGAAAAAGAAAATTAAGGAGCTACTATAGAAAGGGTTTATCAGACCCAGTGTCTCGCTGTGGGGAGCTCCAGTGCTTTTCGTTAAAAAGAAAGACAGAAGCCTACGACTCTATATTGATTACAGGGAGTTGAATAAAGTGACTGTCAAAAACAAGTATCCACTTCCCAGAATCAACGATTTTCTCGATCAGCTATCGAGATATTGTGTGTTCTCAATGATTGATCTGAGATCTAGGTATCACCAACTCAGATTGAAGGCATATGATGTGTCAAAGACTGCTTTTAGAACAAGATATAGCCATTACGAATTTCTAGTAATGCCATTTGGACTGACCAAAGCACCTGATGTGTTCATGGACTACATGAATTGAATTTTCCTTTCATATTTGGACTAATTCGTGGTAGTCTTTATCGATGATATTCTTTTGTACTCTCAGAGCAGAGCAAAGCTTGAACACGATTTGAGAACTGTACTCAACATATTGTGGAGAAAGCAACTCTATGCCAAGCTGAGCAAATCCGAGTTTTGGCTTTTAGAAGTAAAATTTATGGGCCTTGTAGTCTTACAACAAGGAGTCTTAGTATATCTAAACAAGGTGGAAGTAGTACTGAACTAGAAGAGGCTAGAAACAATATTTGAGATACATAGGTTTTTGAGTCTTGCTGGGTATTATCGACGGTTTATTGACAAAGTTAACATAGAAAACTGAACATTTTATGTGGGATGACAATTATGAGAGGAGCTTCACAAAGCTGAAATAGTAATTAACCACAACATCAGTATTGACAATACCATATCCACAGTTAACCTTCGTGGTTTATACAGATGGCAGTGGGAATGGATTAGGATGTATCTTGATGCAGCAAGGCCAAGTAGTGGTATATGCATCCCGTTAGCTCAAGCTTTATGAATAGAGATATCCCACACACGATCTTGAGTTAGCAGTGATTGTGTTTGCATTGAAAATATGGAGACATTATCTCTATGGGGCGATTGTAGAGCTGTATTGCCTTAAGAGTTTGAGATACCTGTACGATCAGAAAGAGCTCAACATGAGACAGTGCTGATGGATAGAGTTGCTCAAAGATTATAACCTAGAGATCAAGTATCACCCATGGAAGGCTAATATAGTGGCAGATACATTAAGCCATAAGACAGTGCAGGTGGCAGCCTTCATGATTCACGAGTAGAGGCTAATTGAGAATTTCAGAGATCTCAACTTATCAAATCAGATCATAATTAATAGTAGCAATGTGATTTAGGTAGAGAATGACCTGAGAGTATTTGTTAGAGGAAGCTCAGATACATGATATACATGCTCAGTGTATCATAAACATGATTACGAAGGGAGAGACCCAGGAGCATGACTGGTCACCAAGTGGGCTAGTCAGATTCAGGAAGCAGATATACATTCCACCGTAAGTAAAGCTAAAGCGGAAAATCCTGGAATACGCGCACAAGAGTAAATGTACTCTAAATCTAAGAGCAACTAAGATGTACCACAATTTGAAGTCCATATATTGGTGGCCAGACATGAAACGGGATGTGATAAAGTTCGTTGCTCGTTGTCTTACTTGTCAAAAGGTTAAAGCTGAGCATCAATGACCTTCAGGGCTTCTCTAAAATCATGAAATGTTGGAAATTGTGCCTTAAGGACCAATTATTGTACTTTGAACATTATTATTTAAATGAATTTCTCCATTTTGTTGTCATATTATTTGCATGTTTATTATGATAACTGTATCCTTGGATAAATCACAAAGATTGTCCTAAATGTCCTTGGTCAGTCATTTATGCAGGAGTAAAGATGAAATATGACTTGTATGACTTAGATAAGGTATGGAGATACGAATCAAAGTCTTAGGCACTTGTAAGAGTTCAAGGTGCAGGATTGACCTGCTATGAGAAAGTTGCATGGATTAAGTCATAAGTTTATCTAATGAATAACCACGTCATAATGCCCTTTGGCCTGAGATCATCATGGATTCCTACATGAGAGTCACTAAGTTTTGATCTAGTAAGAAGTTACCTTTGACCGGGTGATGATAAAGGCTACGATCGGGCTTAGTAGTTATCATGCAGAGGAATGTGAATGGTCAATATGGAATTTGTCCCTCACATTAGTAGAGAGATATTACTAGGCCCCTTGATGAGTAAGTCTGAGAAATATATGGTCATACTACAATGGAAATGAGTTTCCATTTCTATTGTTAGACTACTCAGGAATCGAGAAAGTAATGGCCAGGAGTAGGAGGATGACATTATCCTTGCCTCATCCGTGGCCGAAATATCATGTGACAAAAGGGACGTGACATGGTTATTTAACAGGTTGCATCGTGTTAACAATCCTTATATGAATTAGGTAGTCACAATGTCTTGCTAGAGGCCACTTGAGACTTGTAGGATAGTACAGTGAGTGGCCCACTGCCAACTTTGTATGGGCCTACAAGGTCACACACAAGAATAGCCCAACACGAGCTATAATATCTAGATTCATTGAATTTAAGATGTGTCTAAGATTCAATGAATACGATGTTTAATCTAGAGTGGATGAATTATATATATATATATATATATATATATATATATATAAAATATAAAATTCACAAAAGAAAATAATAATAATAATAATATTATATATATAATATTATTTTGTAGTGTTAGTTTCATATTTAATTTATTTGATAAATTAAATAACTAACGTTGATAGAGATATCATATCTCAGATTTAATGTATAAAATCTGTTAGCTCTTTATTCAGATTAAATAAATGGGTTAAATTAAATCTGTTGAATATATTTAATTAAATCAAATTTATTTAATATGGATTTTAAAATTAATTAAGATTAATTTTAAAGATCCAATATAGCTCTCATAAATTATAAAAATGTAGGGCAATAGAACCCTAGGGAAAAAGAAAAATAGAGAGCTACAAGAAAACCTTAGAGAGGCATTGGAGGCGCTAGCACACTACCAGTGTTAGATCCTATTAGTGTGGATTCCAGTAGAGGGAGCTGATCTAAAGTGTTGGTTTCTAGAGATCAAAAAGGTGAAAAACATAAAGGTACGATTCTAACTACTCGGTTTAAACATCGTTAATAGATCCGCAATTGGGATTGGAATAAATTTTGCAATTAATTCTTTTTAATTCTTCCGCTGTGCCTTCCAATCCCAACATGAAATTCCTAAGTGGAAATAGGAGAGCATTACCATGGACTTCATGACAAGGCTACCCAAAATCTAGAATCACAATACAATTTGGGTGATAATAGATCAATTCATAAAGACAGCTTATTTTCTCCCAATCAGCATTCACTATTCTCCTAATAAACTCGCAGAAATCTACATCAAGGAGATAGTGTGTCTACATAGTACACTAAAGAACATCATATCTAACAGAGATCCTTGATTCACCTCCAAGTTTTGGAAGGTAGTACAATAGGCTTTGGGTACCAAGCTCTGATTTAGTAGATTAAGATGATCAAGCAAAGGCTGTTAGCTGCTCAAAGTAGACAAAATAGATATGCCAACAAGAGGCATAAACCTCTCAAGTTTGAAGTTGAAGATCATGTATTTTTGAAGGTTTTACCTATTACTGGCATTGGTAGAGCATTAAAGGTGAAGAAGCTGAGCCCTAGGTACTTTGGTCCTCTTGAGATCTTGTCAAAGATTGGGCTAGTAGTGTACCAAATAGCTTTACCCTTAAGCTTGAGCAGGCTATATGATGTCTTCCATATGTCACAGTTGAAGAAATATCAACCTGACCCAGAGCATGTGATCAAATACGAAGAGGTAGACGTACAAGATGATTTGATGTATGAGGTCATACTTGACCAATCATTGATCGGCAGGAGAAACAACTGAGGCATAGGAGTATCTCATTCATCAAAGTAGTATGGAAGGGGTTAAATCCTAAGGAAGCTACCTGGGAAGTCGAGGAAGACATGCATAAACGTTTCTTGGAATTCATGAGGCAGCATGTGTAGCAAATTTTGGGGACAAAATTTATTTAAGGGAGGAGAACTATAATGCCCCATTTTTAGTCACCAATATTCCTTGTATGCAATTAATATATTTAATAGAATAAAAAGGTGAATTGGGATGCACATAAACGAACAGAAACACTCCAATTGGTGGTACACAACTTGGCTAAGTTAAGACACAAAGGAGCAACTAATGTCTGTAACGCCCCTTTTTAAACCATAAATAATTACGGGCGATAAGCATATTATGTAACATAAAGTGTATAACACAGATGAAAAATATAATATGTCGTATTAGTTTACATTACCGGAGATTACCCTTAAAGGGTTTGATAACCCATATAAATACATGTACAAAGAGTACCAAAATAATAATAGCTAAGTACATGCGGAAGTGCTATAATCGCAATGAAACTCTGGGACTCTACTCACCTGTAGCCGCCGCCTTGCCTTTTGAGCTACCTGCTTCAACTGAAATGGTTTTGTTGTTTGGAAAGAATGAGATTCGAGGGAATCTTAGTAGCAACATGCTTACATACAAATAAAATGCAAAAATAAATATGCAATGTCATGAAATGTAAGATGATCGAACGTTTGTGTGTACACTAGCCCAATGTCAAAGATGAAGAGATGAGCAAGGGAGATCATAGTGAGTTTAGGAAGCATGAATCACAAATTCCAAGCTTCTTACTTGAGTTTGAAGAATTCCCTAGCTTCTTCTTGCTTCTCGTTCTGCACCGCCTCAGCTCTCTCTCTCGTTCGTTCTGGTCTGTTTACACGATGGAATGAATAAATGGATGAAGGAAGTAATATATATTAAGTTAATATGATAACTTAATAAGTGGCACTCTTCCATTGATCCACTTGTGTAATCTCTTCTTTTAATATTTCATTTCCTTCCTTGCTCTTCTTCATTCCACGTAGAGCATAAGAAAAAGAGAGGGAATTATTATTCTCAACTATCCCATTGTCATATTGTAAGTAGTTAACTTTTGTCCTTTGACTTTGACTAGTTAGCGTTGTTTGATAATAATTCACCAAAATAGGCTTATTCATTATCAAGTAGCCATTTCCCCCTTTTTAGTGCTCATATAATTGAGATCATTAGGAAAATTAGAGAAAAATAATCGATTCCCACATTTTGGAAAAATTATGATTTTGCCCCTACAATTAATGATTTATCCGGGTAAATCATTTCTTACTTCTTTTCCTTTGGTTTGGCCAATTTTTGACCTATATAATAGGCAATTCACTATTTTTTATTCCATTAGGTGTTTCAATTACATAGGAGGAATATTGGTGATTGAAAATTGGGGTGTTACAATGTCCACTCAAAGGCCAACATTGTAAACTAAATTGGAGCATGAAATGACACAAATAATGGCATAATATAAGTGTCAAAATTCAGCTAAACTAAAAGAAAAGAGTAAGAAATGATTTATTTCCAATAAATCATAAAATATAATGGTAAAATGGTAATTTAACATAAAAACAATTATTTTCCCCTTATTTTTCTTAATAATTTCGGTTAAATTAAGAAAATAAGAGGGAAAAATGTTTAGTTGGTAATAAAACTCATGGTTTGGTGTATTTGTCACCATGGAAAATTAAAGTTGGAAAAATGTTAAAAGTAGTATGCCACCAATTAATATTTGGAAGAAGTAATTATGGAAATTCAAAAAGCTATTTTATTTTCCCTTTCCTCTCTATAATTTCGGTCAAACAAACACTAGTACAAAATTGGCCATTTAGACCTCCACGTGTAAACCGGTTATGGCGGATACGGTCTAAAAAGTATGACTGGTGGAAGTTTTCTAATTATATAGAACTTGTAACACCGGTTCTGAAAATATGAGGTCTAAAATAAATTATTTAGACCGGTTATACAAATAACCGGTCTGAAAAGATAACAAAAATTAAGAAAATTAAAAAATTTTAAAAGCTTTTAGATTGGTTGTCAATGACAAACGGTTTTAAACATGAAAAATTAAAAAAAAAATTAATAGGTTTTAGATCAGTTGTCACTAACAACTAGTCTTAAAGATGACAAATTAAAAGAATTAAAAAATGTAAATGTTTTTAGACCGGTTGTGACTAACAACCGGTCTTAAAAATGAAACATTTTAGACCAGTTATTTTTTTATTCGGTCTAAAAGGTGGGGAATTAAAAAGTCTATATTTTTTCCCTTTTAAGACCGGTTATTAGTAACAACTAGTCTAAAAGTTGATATTTTTAGACTTGATTTTTATTTGAATCGGTCTAAAAGAAATCCCCAAATATTAGACCTATTGCTCCTGCGCCTTAATTGAATCTCTGAACCTTACTTCTCTTGTCACCATTTACGGTGAGCTCTGTCACTTTCTGAACTTCTCCATCGTGCCCCTCCCTATTTCACTCATTAATCCTCCTACAACCACCGTTGTTGTGTTTCTGAACTCTATTATTCTCCACCGCCACCTATTATCTACTGTGATTACTTTTGTCTACCTAAATTGAATCCCTTATCTCTGAACCTTGCTTCTCTTCTTGTTTCCATTTCTTCATCATGACCATACTCCTCTGCCGTGACTTTCCCCTCTCGCTGTTGTGAATTTAACCTCCATCGACTCTGTCATGACTATGGCTGGAAGCTAACTCCTTAGTCTTCAATCGGTTTTGTATTCTCTTCTTTTAGTGTTGTTCTATAATCAATAATGTCCTGTCAAAATGGCCCTTAATGTTGTTTTGAGCCCTTAATTTACCATAAAAAATCAGCACTTCTAGATTAGGTGCTCTAACTTGTACATCCCTGTGATATTTGGTTTGGAATAATATAATTATAAGTTCTCTTTTAGTGTGATTATTTAATTGTCAGTTATTTGTTTGTTGAAACAATACTAGTTTCAAATGTTGCATGTTAGAATTAGCCCAAATCTAACTCATAAACTGGTTTTAACTATTGAAACCGTACTTGGTTTAATTTTATTGCATGCATTGCATTGGGACCCCACTTTGAATTATATATTACTCTTGGTCCATTGAAATTAAGATTTCTTATCACTTTTCATAGTGAAATAACTTTTGCATTATCTTTGTTGCATTTTGAAATTTTGATGAACATTTTTAGGTTAAACATGAACTATGTGACTTAGGAATTTTGAATTTATCTATTACACACAAATTGAATATACCTTGCAAAGTCATGTGGGTTTGAATTTTGAATGAATTATTTGTTGCAGTTTGAACTATTTGTTATATGGGTTTGAATTGAATATAAAGTTATGAAAATTCTGAATAGATTTGCAAAGCACGTTTTGAAACTTGTATCTATATACCTTTATCATGAAAAGTTGGATCTAGTTGCCATGTGTACCTTGATAATTCATATAGCATTCAACTTTCCTTTATTGAAGGATTAAGTGCAAACTTTCTAATTATGTTGATAGTAGGTTCTATATTTACTATTTGTCCATGATTTCAAGAGTTTCTAACTTCTCTTACTCTAAGTGGATGCATATCCAATTTGAAACTCCATTGTGCTTCCCATTGGGTTTGAAACTTAGTACCATTATGTTCATGAGTGCTCATGAAACTTAGTACCATTATGTTCATGAATGTTTTTTTAGTGAATCCTTGTATGTTTCATTTTTTATAATAGTACATCTAACTTAGTACCATTATATACCTTGTATGTTTCATTGTCTTAAGTTCCTTCTTTTATTTTTTTAAATCCCAAGAATCCTCAAAAAGTGGTCATCATCTGTTTGAGGACATCCCACCATTAGAGAACTAAAATAGCAAGAGCACAAAATAAACTGCATCTTCAAAAGTAGCCCGTTGAATTTTGCATTATAATCTGCAATTTGCTATATATGCACTTGTTCATTATGTAGTAGTTAAACTAGGTATAGCTTAATGAGTGTAATGATTCCATGCTCTCATCATACTCCTACCTTTTCCAGGGGAAAAAATAGAAAAGAGAAAAAAGGTGTTGAAATATATGGATCATAGTTAGATAAATGCTAAACGAACGAGTGTTGAATATGATAATGGGGTAAGGGATTTTTTAGACTTTGCTAGAAGAAATGCCGATGATGACAGTGGGATGTTCTATTACCCTTGTGTAGAATGTTTGAATGAGAAGCGACTAAGTACTATAGATATATATACATATTTAATTTTTGAAGGATTTTGTAAGAATTATACAGTATGGATATGGCATGGTAAATAATTAGAAATGCCAAGTGCATCTCAATAGGGGGAGTTGCCTTTAATGATAATGACACGGATCTGGATGATCGGATAGAGGATATTGTTCGTGATGTAGGATAAGAGACTTTTGAGCAATAACATGCATATGGTAATATATGCAGTGATGCTGAGAAGCCATTGTACCCGGGGTGTACAAAATACCAATTGTTAAAAGCAGTATTGAAATCGGTAAGCTTGAAAGCACGGCATGGGTGGAACGACAAGAATTTTTCAAAAACTCTTGAAGCCTTTAATGACATGCTTCCAGATGATAATGTGCTGCCTTGCTGATACTATAATGCTAAGAAAATACTGTGTCCACCAGGGATGAAGTATAAAAAGATCCATGTATGCCATAATGATTGCATATTGAACAGAAAAGAGTATGAAGAGAAGCAGTAGTGTTCGATATGTGAAACCCCAAAGTACAAATCAAATAAGGCCCTTGCAAAAGTCTTGTGGTATCTTCCAATCATACTGAAGTTTAAACGCTTGTTTGCTAATAAAATTGATGCCAAAAATTTGAGATGACATGCGGATGAAGGGATTTCCGATGGAAAGCTTTAAGATCCGGTTGATTCTTGTCAATGGAAGAAAATTGATCAATTATTTCCTAGCTTCGGTGAAGAACCTAGGAACCTTAGGCTTGGGCTTAGCATGGATAACATGAATCCTTATGGTAGCCTAAACAATACACATAGTTCATGGCTTATTCTATTAGTAATTTGCAACTTATCTCCTTTGTTATGTATAAATGAAAGTACATTATGTTGTCTATATTGATTTCGGGACTAAAACAACCTGGAAATGACATAGATGTTTACCTAAAACCCATGATCGAAGAATTGAAAGAGTTGTGGGATGAAGGTGTCAATGTTTTTGATGCGAACAGGAAGGAGATTCTTAAAATGTGAGGCATGATCTTTTGTACTATAAATGACTTCCCTACATATAGAAACTTTTCAGGATATAGCGTTAAAGGCCACAAAGCATGTCCGATTTATGAAGGCATATGCTACCATTAACTTCAACATGGAAGAAAGACCGTTTATCTTGGCCATAGAAGATTTCTTAGACAGGGCCACCCATATCATAGATTAAAGAAAACATTTTTTGGTGGCCAAGAGTTTGAAGATACTCTAGAGGCATTGACTAGGGAGAAAGTTGATGAAAAGGTGCAAAATATCAATATTATCTTTAGTAAGATTACAAAGAGTAGAAATGAGAAAAATATATGGAAAAGAGGTATATCTTCTTCGATCTTCCATATTATCTCAATCTTGATGCGAGACACTCTATTGATTTCATGTATATGGAGAAAAACGTATGTGATAGTATTATTAGAACACTGCTTAACATACAAGGTAGTTCTAAGGATGGTGTGAAGGCAATATTAGATTTAAAAGAAATGAGAATACGAGAAGATTTGCATCCAAGGCCATATGGTAAGAGAACTTTTTGTCCTCCAGCTTCTCATACTTTGTCTAAGGATGAGAACAGAAGTTTTTGTGAGTATTTACATGGCATCAAAGTTCCCTCAGGGTATTCTTCAAATTTTAAGAAGCTTGTGTCGATGAAATACTTAAAATTAGTAGGGATAAAGTCTCATGATTGTCATGTCTTAATGCAACAACTACTCTAAGTAGTTATTCGAGGCATTGTCGAATATGATCTTCAACATATATTGACTAGACTTTTTCTTTTTCAATGCTATTTGTGTAGTAAAGTCATTAAGATGGAAAGATTGGATGAATTAGAAAATGAAGGATATCTGATCTTGTGCCAGCTTGAGAAGCTTTTTCTTTCTTCTTCTTTTTTACATCATGGTACATCTAATTGTTTATCTAGTGAGGGAGATAAAGTTGTGTAGCCCTATCTACTTCTGATGGATGTACCCAATTGAAAGAACTATGAAAATCTTAAAAGGATATGTGAAGAATCCTAACCGGCCTAAAGCATCTATTATTCAAAAATATGTTTCTAAAGAAGCCATGAAATTTTATCAAACATTATTTGCCAAATGTAGGACATATTAGGCTTCTTAAACGCCATGATGAAGAAGGGGGTAGACGCGGGCTGCAGTAAAGAGTGTAGATCTTGATGAATTGCAACAAGTCTACTCATCATCTTAAATAATGTTGATGAATTGCAAGATTACATTAATACTCATAAAGAAATTATACGAAAAACAAATAGTTGAATGATTGAACAAAAGTTAATTAGGGAGTATATCAAAACATTTGCACATTGGTTCAAACATAAGGTTGACTAAGAAGAATGTGTTTTTGATACAATTAAATGGCTAGCACGTGGTCTTGAGGTTGATGTCATAAGTTAGACTTCATTTGTGATTAATGGTTTTACCTTTTACATGAAGTCCCTAGATGATAGGAGCACCATCCAGAACAGTGGTGTTATGTTAGTGGTTGAATATACGCACTTCTCTAGTTCAAAAGATAAGAACCCTAAATTGGTAGTCATACCTTATTATGGTGTTATTGAGGAGATTTGGGCGGTTGACTATGTTAAAATTAAATTTTCCATTTTCAAATGTAAGTGGGTTGTTGTCAATAATAGTGTGAAGATCGATCAGTTAGGATTTACATTAGTAGATCTGAACAGTATAAGTTTTAGAGATGAACCTTTCATTATGGCAAATAAAATGTGGTCTGTAGTTTTCCAAGGAAAAAAGGGTTATTGATATTGATGAGGAAATTTGTTCAAATTACAATCTTCTTGAGACTCCTTTTTCCAGGGGTCTTCCAAAATTAAACGAAGAAGATGAAGCAGATAATGAACATGGCACAAGAAATGATCATCATAAAGGGATATGGGAGGATATCCCTTTATAAAACTACTTTGAAAGTTAGCTAGCTAAAGTAATTATCATCATGAGTTATATATGAATTATGTATATAGTTATTTTATAGATATAGCTTTTCAGATTACTAATTTAATGATTTGTCTTAACAGGATAATAACGGTCTGAAGGTCCTAGTATAGAGGCTCTAGAGCTACCTAGTGGTCATTAAAGCAAGCAAGCTAGTGTTAATAAGAGCGAGTTGAATAACTAGCCTGTATGGAGGGGCAGACATGGCACACGGTTGGGAGACATTACCCTCAGTCAGAGTGCCGGTCAGAAGATTCTGATTGAGTTTGATAGATATTGGAAACCAATCGGGCATAATGCAAGCCAATATAGGAGTTTTGTTGTCTTCCTTACACTCAATATAGGAGCCTAGCATCTTGATAGAGGAGTGGAAAAATATCGATGAAAATGTGAAGCATCATATTTGAGACACTATTCAGGTATAAAGTTCTCTTCTACATGTAATGATTATTAAACTTGGCATAAATTTGTTACTAACTCCTTCAATACATGCATAACAGCTCACCTACGACATTCCTCAAAGTGAAATCTTGTACAACAAGACTATGACGTACTGTTATGAGCGCTGGAGGAAGTTTAAGACAAATCTGGCTAACAATTAAGTGCATATCGAGGTTAAAGATGGTAAGCCCCGTCCTACTCCATGCAACAAGTATTCATACATTGATGAAGCGACTTGACAAGATTTTTTGAGGCTTCTGACTACTCCAGAAGCTTTGGTGAGTTATGTTATTTTGCAATTTATTTACTTATCAATTGTCTTTATTGATTGTAACATTTTTTTTTCAATGTCTTATTCGTAGGCAAAAAGGCAAAAAGCATAAGAAAGTGGTAGAAAGAATGATTGCCCCTATACAATATCTCATGGGGGTTATGCAAAGGCTAAAAAAGACTTGTTAGCGGCCAAACATAAGAGATTGGAAGAAGCATCTCAATATGATCCTTTTGTTCTTTTTTCTCCATTATCTTCGATACGTTATGAAGAAATGTGGTTGTTTGCTTGCCAAAAGAGAAGTGGGTCTTATACGAGTAAACAATCTTGTATAGTAGGTGAAAAAATTGTAAGTATCGTTGTTGTTATTAATTATTTAGTAAACATGTTTCATTACTTATGTGTGTTATCTGTATCTTACAGGAGGAACTTAAAAAAAACAAGTCGAGGGATCCTTTACATCGAAGGGGAAGAATGATATTCTGACAGTTGCTACTGGAAAATATGAGCATCTAGGCCGTGTCAGTGGAGTTGGAGGAGGGGTAGGCATAAAGGATTACTTTGGATCCCTTCACGCCATTCCTCAAGTGTGGTGACTAGGGAGGAACTGAAGTTTATGTTGGCTACTGCAAGGACGGAAGCAAGGGATAAGGCAGAAGCATCATTTGATGCACTATTAGATGCCTGGTTGAGCAAGATAAGAGAGGAAATGATTGCCATTGTGAGCATAAGACAAGATACCAGTGCTCCCTAGGCACAATTGCTTGCTCCTAATAAGCAAAGTACTAAAGGGAGTTATTGCAATATTGGATAGTCATCATAGGGTCCTGGAAAAGAAATTGTTAAGCCTTGTGACATTTTTGTTGAGGATCCTCTGAAACGGTTAATTGTATAGAGAGTGTGCACAACCTATGATCAACTATCCACCACCAACAAATGAAAGATGATCAAGTCAGAGTGTTAGTTGAAGAGGTTATCATTGTAGACGCACCTGTCCCTATCCCTTCTGATGATTTGAAAATTGTGAGCGATATCCTGGGTACTTTCATCTTGTGGTCGAAGAACCTTTTTTCTATTCGAGCTGAGGAAACCTCGATTAGAGCACCAAGTCTAGCTTCCTTTACTCATAAAGTTTCATAGCCTCCATTGAATGTCATGCAACAAGTGATTCTTATGGCATATGATACAACCTTTCGAACAAGAGAGTGGCCTACGGATTCAGCTATTGGCAAGTCTGAGGTGACATGCTATCTTGAAAGGGATGATTTAATGTCCATGATAGCTCCTAGACAACATCTTATGTTTGCGATTGTCCAACTATTTTTAATGTAAATATCTTCTTCAATTGGAAGTAAATATTTTAAAAATTACGCCGTTTAACTTTGATTTGTGTGCTTGCATTATTGTAGGTATACCAATCGTAGGTTGGTCTTCTCTAGTAATAGCGATAAATTTGGATTCCTATGCCCAGTTCAAGTCTAAGAGAAAAGGACCACTGCTGCCATCATACATAGATACTTATCAGAGAGGCTTAGTAAACCACAACTAAGTGTTTCTTGGCTCCACATGTGCATAGGTAAGAAACAAATTCAGATTACAAAACACATATTAATTCTTTATATTTGCTTAACATTCATCTCTTTTTTTCAGGGATCATTGGCAATTGATTTTTTTGTGCAAGAACAGTAACACCGTCATTCTCTTATGCTCCCTCCACTTGAAACCAGGGAATGACTTGAAGAAGACTATGAACTCGTAAGTTTTCTTGCATTATTACCTTTTATGTGCAAAATTTATGGAATTTATGTAAAATAAGTAATCTTTGTGATTTTAATGATAAGGCTATGCGGACATTCCTATACGCTGCTTGTGGTAAGCATGTTTGTGACTTAAAAGACCCTACATCAATCATCCCAAAGGTTAGTACATATTTGTTTTCTTTAAGATGTGTTCTATAAGGTATGCTTTATACTTGCTTTAATGATGTCATGTTCTTTTTCAAAGCCGTAGGCAACTACTGGGGTCTAATTTATGTGGTTTCTATGTTTTGAGGCATATTTATAATATTATCACCCTAGGCATGATTGATTTTATCGAAGAGGTAAATGCATATTTCAAAAGTTTTGTATTACTTTATTGCTTTTAAGTTAGCAAGTTAATGTTTTGTTTGGCTTTGGTGTTACATACAGATGTTTGATCTTGTTGATCCCTTTTCTGAAGAAGATATTGATTTCATCCGTAACTGTTATGCTGAATTCATCTATGAGCTTTTACAAGAATAGTAAGTTTTTTAATCCAATATTGTTCTAATAATACTTATGGTTTTCATATCTAACTTGGTTTATATCTCTGTGTATAACAATTTTTGGGATATGGATGATACAAGTTGGTTATTGATACATGCATTGGAGCTATTACTTCTTATCACTGGTTGAGCTACTGCATTCTCTGTATTTTCTAAGAAATTGTTATTGAAGATTCGAAACCTTGTTCATTGATTTGTTGATTTTATTGTCAAATATCATTGCTACCATTAATGAATGATTGAAGAGAAAATTTCTTCTTCCGTGTTAAGTTTCTAACTGATACAATTGCTAAATTCATTGAGGTTACTCTAGCAGCTCATACTCCTCTTGTTGCTATCATTTGTTGAGAGTTGGACTACCAGTTGTGATTTTGGGTCTATGGAAATGTGGTAAAAGATTTTTTCTGCTGTGGTTGTATGACTATTATTAGGTTTGGTCTGCTGTGGACTTACTACCATTGTCTAGGGCTTGATTAAAAAGAAAGAAAGAAAGATTGTTGTAGGGATGAGTTTTAGGTTTCCATTGTCATTGTTACAAAATTCTTTAGCTAACTGAGTGTTGAAATTTCTAAAGTTTTTCCTTGGTTATTACTAGTTGTTGCACTACTAGGAATTTTAACTAAATTAGAGAGAGTTCTAAAGTGCACTAGAATGTTTGAAAACTGATATCACATATGTGATTGACTGGCGAAGTCACATATGATTAATGAACCTCATTTGTTGTCATTTGAGCTGGTACTAATTTGCTCATAATCTATCCCAAATTCTTATGATTTTCACTTAATTCCTGTCATATTGAGTGAATATAAAAATCTCAAATCATGTTTATGTACTTTCAAGCTTTTGTGAGAGCTATCCTGGCTAAATTTAATTATCACTTATGATTTAATCTGATAGTTGTTGTCATAAGCTGGAATTTACTGTCATAAGAATGTGGGTTGTTTCCTTATTGGAAGAATGATGTCGTTGAAATGGCTTGTTGGCCAAGGTAAATTTAATTTTTAAGGGAATATTTTTTTTTAAAAAGGATAATTTTTAGACCATTTGTTTATACAACCTGTCTAAAAAGTCCACTTTTAGACCGGTTGTTTCACAATCAGGTCTAAAAAACACTTTTCAAGATTGGTTGTAATACAACTTGTCTAAAAAGTGAGACTTTTTAGACCGATTGTCAAAAATCTCACATTTAAGACCTGTTGTCGACACAATAGGTCTTAAATGTGAGACTATTAAGACCAGTTTTCATATAACCGATCTAAAAAGTCTCATTTTTTAGACCGGTTGTATTATAACTGGTCTTAAAAGTCATACATTTTAGACCTGTTGTCTCTTCACAGGTCTAAAATATGAGATTTTTAAGACCGGTTGTAATACAGCTAGTCTAAAAGGTAATAGATTTTTTAGATCGGCTTCATCAAGACCTTATCCAGAACCGGTCTAAAAAGTTATTTTTAACTACTCTAAAAAGTGATTTTTCCAATAGTGAAAGAGGAAAGCAAGAGAAATAAATTTATGTGGCTTGTATTAAAAGAAGAAGGAAAATTTTGGTCAAGGAAGTTCAGGGACATGTTAATTCTTATTAAACTAATATTATGACATAAAGAAAATTATAAATTTTCAATAAACATTATTTATTCCCTTTCCTCTTTAATTTTGGTCACCAAGAGGAAATAAAAGGAAAATGGAATTTATTTGGTAATATTAATTCAAAAAGGAAAACTATTGACCAATCACAAGCAAGCTTATGTTAAAGTAAAAGGCAAGAAGAGATAGTTAGATAAAGCCATCATCCATCCTATTCTTTCTTCATTTTTGGTCAAACACATCCAAGAGAGAGAGAGGAGCTTTAAGAACACCAAGCACACAAAGAAGAGGTCTTAGGTTTTAAGATCAAGAATCAAGGTAAGATGCTTGAAAATCAAGTGATTTTGCCTTATAATCTCCTTAGAACTTCCTCTAACCTCTTCTTCTTCTTGAAATCCATAGATATCAAGCCAAATCAAAAGATATGAGAGAGAGTGCAGAGACATTTTTAGAGAGTGAAAGTGGTGAAATTAATAGGTAATCTCATAAACTTGATCCTCTTGTGTTATATGGTGTTGTTGTTGTTGTTGGATTTGGCTTTATTTGCTTGATTTTGTAAATTTGGGAAGATGAAACCCTAAGGGTAAATGCTACCAAAATTTCTCTAAATCATGTTCATTTAGTGTTTAATTAGTTAATCATGTGATTAGAAGTGGTAAGGAAGTGATTAAGCAAGAGAAATCAAGAAAACACATTTTCCCTCCTAAGAACCCTAACTTTCGGCCAGAAGCAAAACCCAAGGGTAAATATGGAATTTCAAAATTCTGATAATTTCATTGATTTTATAAGGGGAAATTTTGTAGGTATACATGAGTGCATGATTTTTGTATGCTTATGTTTAAATCTGGAATTTATTGAAGTGGAAAGCAATGCTGTTTGATTGGTTCTACTGGAGGCAATATGATTTTGAAATGAATTTTGTGTGTCAAACCTGGTCCAAAAATTATGAAACTTTGCAGGATTAAGTTAGATATGTATAGCTTTAATTTGATAGGTATTTTGTAATTTTTGGACTTGTATGCTAAGAGAAATGGATTTTTGAAGTTATGCCTTGTTTTTAGAAGGAAATCTGGAACAGTGGAGTTTGATAAATTTTTGGGAAAGTATGATGATATTAGTCAGACCAAAGTATTTTTTAAAAAATAAACATGTAAATTGATTCATTTATGGTTTGAAATCAATAAAATTGGATTTTCCTAGAATTAATTATGAATTTCCAAATTTGACTTAAAATCTGCTAGTTTTTCTAAAAACTGTGAAACTGCACTATGCAGAACTTGTTGAAACTGCATTAGATAACTAGCATAATTTAATTTAAGGTAGTAAAAATGAAAATAATAACTAGTTACTTGTAATTTAATTTATAGCACTTGGTAAAAGCCCGAGCCGAAACAAGAGTGTAAGACTGTTATTGGAGCTAGAAAAAGACTAAGGTACTAACTTTTTCTTGCATATACTATGTTATTATTATATGTTTGAGTATGAAATTCTCTATAACATGATCATGTCTTGGACACACATATTATCCTAGTTGTGGTCTGAGACCTAACAGGGCGCAGGGTTAAGTCAGAGTGCAAACATGTCGTTTGGCTTTGGATAGTATGCACACAGCATTCTATCATCTTATGTGACCTGGCGTATTGCATATTTATTTTTGCATTTTATATGTTTGAAAATCATGTTGCTACTGAGATTCACCCAAATCTTATTCTTTTTTCAAAATTACAAAACTTTACAGTTGAAGCTAGTGTCTCGAAAGGCAAAGAAGTAGCTACCCGGGAGTAAGGTCCCGATGCATTCTGGAGTTGCATTTGGTTATCTAACATTGTAGTTAGTCTCTTTTGAATACTCTATACATTTTTGTATATATTTTTAAACCCTGCAAGGATTTCCCTGTATTGTAAACAAGTACTTAATGTCAGTATGTTTTCGCTATTTCTGTATGCATTACAGAACTTTACGCTTATTACTCTGTGAATATCGAAATGTTAAGGGGTTTGACATTTTTGGTATTAAAGCTTAAAGTGGTTCTAGCATTTACATAATAGGATACTGATATGGTCTTGTTTGCATGGTGACAGGGAATCATGAGTAGACGAAGATGATAGTGAGATCGATCACACCCTTCTGTGAACCAGTATCCCCTGGAGGAGCAGATTCTGGAAGGGCAACATAGCATATGGCTGACAAAGCCTGCAACACCTTACATTTACACTCATTCTATAATTTTTACGCAGTAAAATTGAACCACTAAGCGTTATTCTTTTATAACACTTTTTCAAATCATAACCTCAAAACAAGATTAGAACCTGTAGTTGAGTGGGTTTTTCTGAAAATTTTAAAACTTTGTCGAAGCGTATTCTAGTAGTTCGCAACTTTTTTATTACTCATCAATTCTTGTCTTTTCCCTATTAATTTAATTATGGTGATTCTCTGCTCAAACCTAGTTCATTCATTTACATACACAACTATGTAGCCACACAAGGCTACCAAAGTGTTGAAGTTAAAAAAATTTATAGGACTGGACCCTTAAATCAGTTGTCCACCATCACATTCTCTTCTCGCGCAACTTCTAGCATCCCACCTCTGTCTACCTGTCTAAATGGTTGGTTTGGGGAGGGTAAGATTTGAAGGAATCTCAATAGTAAACAGTATCATAATGCATGCAAGATAAATGCTAGTCTCGAGCATAACTATTTGGTCCTAAAATTCCCAAATATACAATAAATGAGTCATTATCAATTCATGTGTTATTCTAAACTCATATTGTTGATTATCTTAGCTTAAAAATGCCAAATTACCAAAATGCCCCTAGAGACCCGGTCCACGCCCCTTTGTACCCTGTTCAATTGTACCTTACCAAAAATCATGACCCAGGATTATCCTACACCATTTCACGTGTAGAATCCATTTTTTACCTTATATTTTTCAAATTCAGACCCAAATTATGAAATTACCCTTGGCAGCTCTCAACTTAGGGTTTTAAGGGTAGTTTGGTCATTTCACATTTTAGGGCTTTTCATACTTCATAATCTACATGTAACCTACACAATTTTCCCTTATAAACATAATGGAACCATTAAATTGATGAAATTCCAGTTCCTTCTGCTATTTCCAGCACTAGCCGAAACATTAGAAAAAATTAGGGAAAATGTGTTTTCTTATTTTCAATCCATAAACCTCATTCTTCTCACCTTTAATCACATGATTAACCCATTGAACACTCCTTAAACATGATTAGTGTGAACTTGGACTGTACCTCCCCTTAGGGTTTGGCATCTCCAAATCACAAACCAAGCCAAAAATAAAGTCAAAACTAACAATAACAACTAAAAAATAACATATATCACAAGAGGATCAAGTTTATGAGATTACCTCTTGAATTCTCAAATTTCTCTCTCTAGGTGCTATTTTCTTCTCTCTCCTCCCTCTTGATTTTTCTTGCTAAACATGTATTTTCAAGGTGGAGAAGAGATATTAGAGGGTTATCATGAAGAAGAAGGCAAGAACAAGTGAAATTCTAAGCTCTTACCTTAGGTTCTTGCTTCTTGAAACTCTAAATCTTTTTATTCTTAAAGTTCTCTTTCTTTGACTGAAACATCAAAGGGAAAATAAAATAATTAAATGCCTCTACCTCTTCTTACTTTATGGCATATTTTTGTTTAATGGAAAATTAACATGTGTCCCCTTTACTTGGTCAAGAATTTTCCCCTTTCTTGAATAAATATGCACCAAGTAAATTGATTCCTCTTTCTCTTACCATTTTGACTGAAATATCTCCCAATTAAAGGGAAAAATAATTGCTTCTTGATTTATTGGTCAAATGATCATTTTACATATACATTTATTTTCATTTTCACCCTTGCTAAAAAACTGGGAAGAATTTTCATCAAATATTGAAAATTCATATCTAATTGTATAGATATCTAATTGGTGTGGTTCCAAATGATATGTAACCCTTATTAAGTCTAGTTTTAAGAAAAATTATATCCTTTAGAAACTAAAAGCTCAACATTCCTAGAATTCTTATTTTTGAACACTAACACTGAAAATCGTCAGTTTTACTGGGCTAAATTCAAAATTTTATAACTCTTTTTTTACAGCTCCAAATGATATATATGACCTAGAAATTAAAGCTTAATAAGTCTAATTTCATTATACAAAGTTTCATAATTTTTAGATGTAATTTTCCTATTGAAAAATGTCACTCAAACACGACTGTCATATAGGAAATTCATTGGTAGCAACACTACTTTGGGTTCCAATTAACTATGTTGTGTGTGTGACCTCTAATTGCCTTGTTTTGTCACTTAATATGCTCTTTAATTCACTATTTTATTCCCCTTAATGCCACCAGCGTAATAAAGGAATTTTAGGGAATCTAACTATGACTTACTAGGACACTTGTTAAACCGAGACTTAACAGTACACTTAAGTCAGGCTTAACTCAAGCCTTTAGTCCCAAAATTTAGGATATTACATAGCTAGGAGGATCGAGAGTGCTAAAGACGTGCCAGAAGAGTGTCAAGCCTATACTACTATACGGACTACACCTACCCCCAGAGCTAATCCCAGATGCATCAGTCAGTGATATAGAGCAGCCACGTGCAGACGGCCAGGCATTTAACCCGCCTGTTGGTGCTGGCTCCAGGACAAAGAAAGTGTAATTCCATATGACATGTAGCCTAATGAGGAGTTGTGGGAGTACTTGTGGGGAAGATACAGGTGTACAGTACGAGTACACGACACCCTTATGGACCATACTTAGCCTTCATGGATAAAGTAGATACCCTGTACTGGAAGCAGGTACTACTAGAGATTTTTCTGCCAGACGAGTTCTGGACTTTTAGTACCATAGACTTCTTCCCAGACATGGACTTCTAGAATAGCAAGAAGAATGATATTATCGAGAGAGGCCTGAACGACTATTTTGGGGAGTTCATAGAGCACATCACAGAGTATATGCAAGAGCACATGTCCCAGGAGTGGCGCGGGGTCCAGGCATCATATTTTGGGTGACCGATGGTGGTCGATATGTCTTTTGAGGTGAGGCCAGCCATAAGGAGCCGATGGACAGAAGCTGATAGAGACATTGTCTATGTTTTGATTGGGTATATAGAAAGTTAAGCATGCTTAACTCAGGGCAATCACAGGATGAGTAACCCATTGGGAAGCTTTATGTATAGGTAAAACTTGACATGTAAAAGGAACAAAGACTTATTGTACAATAGTTATAGGATATCTGATGTGTAGTTTGACTTCCTAACTACTGTAAATACATGTTATGTGCTATGTATAACCTACTTATGTACCCAAAATTTTTGTGAAATGACAAAAAATACCCTTGCATCTATATGAAATTTATTTCCCTTTTATTTTTCATATAGTAAAGCATAGAAAATAGAACACACATGAAGTGGAGGTAGAGGCCAAGATGGAGGCAGAGCCTGAGATAGACATGGAAAAGATGAGTAGGAACTAGGCGCTAGACCTAACCCAATGCAACAACTGATGGGTATGATGATGGTCAAATAGAATATGCTAAACAAACTACGAAATGACTTAAGAGAAGTACAATATAAACAAAATATAGATGTAAAAGAACGTAATAACCCTGGTGGGCAGGGAGGTGGTCACATGCAGCCACCAAAACTCATACTAGAACCTATACTAAAACCTGTGCCAGAGGTTCCTTAAGGACCGATTGTCGAAGTTGAGAGCATGCAGACCTGGGCAACCAAACTAAATCAATATTAGCCAACTATTTTTTGAAGGAGATTTGATCCCCAAGCAGCTGAGGACTGATTGTCCTGCCTTAAGAAAAGTTTTCAAATATTAGAGTTCCCAGATGATATAAAGGCACAGTTGGCGATCTATAGGCTGGAGGGAGATTCCGATAAATGGTGGACGAGCACTGAGTCAATTCTACAGGCTTGAAATATTCCCATGATGTGGGAAGTGTTTCAAGAAAAATTCAACGATAAGTATTTCCCTGGTCCGTGAGGCTGGCCAAGGAGAAAGAATTTCTGACTATCCAGCAAGGTGAGAAGGAGGGTTTTGACGAATATCTAGTCTGACATATCCGACTGTCCTGACACTCCTCCTATCTAAAATATCATGACGATGAAGAGTGGAGTTCAAATATGATGATTCGAGGGTTTAAGCCAGAGCTGAAGGAGAAACTTACCTCCAAGTACTTCAAAGAGTTCAATAAAGCAGTTGAAGAGTAGTGGATTATATAGCACAATTTGCTGGAGTTGTATTCCCATCAAAATACTAGAAACAAGAACATATCTAGTAAAGGAAGCTCTTCTCATAAGAGCAGTTATCAGGGCGGTCTGTCAAGCGATAGTAATAAAAAGTAAAATCATTCTGACGGCTACAATAACTAAAGAACCCCCTGGGAATAGAACATGTAGATATTGTAACAAACCCTTACTATCTTGGCCAGACATGTGGTCAAGCAAGGCAGGTATCGGCACCCGTGAGGTAGGTACCGAGGCCAGTAAGACAGATAATTTGCTACAACTGCCATAAGTCTGGATATATTGCAAAAGATTGTTGGCAACGATAAGAACCCGGAGAGCCTAGGTAGTAAATTAGGTGCAAAGTTTTTGCCATGAAAGAGGAAGAAGCTAGGAAATCACTAGAGCTGATTCGAGGTATGATTTCTCTCAATGGTAATATGGTACTAGCATTTCTTGATTCTGGAGCTAGTCACTCATTCATTTTATACGGCTGAGTAAGACAGCTAGGCCTGAGCGTGTATCGATTACCTTATGATCTGACAGTATCTACGTCTACAAGTAATGGATACATCACCACAGAGGCTTACTTAAATTGCATTGTAAACATATAGGAACACGAGTCCATAGTAGATCTGATTTGCTCGCCATTGAGTAGACTAGAGGTGATTCTCAAAATCGACTAGATGACCGCAAATAATGTATTGCTAGACTATGGAAGCAAAATGGTCATTTACCCTACTATACCATCAAACGCTAATGTAAAAATCAATCTAAACTTTCTCTCCATAGCCGAGGCTGAGAGATACTTACACAACGGGTGTCAGAGATACAATTTGTTCTTCTCTATGCAATCAGTGGCTGGAAAAACATTGGAGAAATTCCTTATAGTAAATGAATTTCCTTATGTATTCCTGGAGGATATTAGCGAATCAACCCCGCACAGGGAAGTAGAGTTTACGATTGAAACTAGGCTTGGAGCTAGACCGATATCTAAAGCCCCATACAGAATGGCTCCAGCAATAAGGCAAAGCTGAAAAAGAAAATTGAGGAGCTACTAGAAAAAGGGTTTATCAGACCTAGTATCTCACTATAGGGAGCTCCAGTGTTTTTCGTTAAAAGGAAAAATGTAAGCCTATAACTCTGTATTGATTACAGGGAGTTGAACAAGGTGACGGTAAAATACAAGTATCCACTTCCCAGAATCAACTGTCAAGATCTTGTGTGTTCTCAAAGATTGATTTGAGATCGGGGTATCACTAACTCAGAGTGAAAGAAGATGATGTGTCAAAGACTGCTTTTAGAAAAAGATATAGCCATTACGAATTTCTAGTAATGCTATTTGGGCTGACTAATACACCTGATGTGTTCATAGACTACATGAATCAAATTTTCTGTTTATATTTAGACCAATTTGTGGTAGTCTTTATCGATGATATTCTGCTATACTCTTAGAGAATAGCAGAGCGTGAACATCATTTGAGAATTGTATTGAACATATTGCAGCAAGCAACTCTATGCCAAGCTGAGCAAATGCGAATTTTGGGTTTTAGAAGTATAATTTCTGGGCCATGTGGTCTCACAGCAAGGAGTCTTAGTAGATCCAAACAAGGTGGAAGCAGTACTGAACTAGAAGAGGCTAGAAATAGTACTTGAGATATGCAATTTTCTAGGTCTTGTCAGGTATTATCGACAGTTTATATAGAATTTCTCCAAAATAGCTTTACCATTGACAAAGTTAACATAAAAAATTCAACATTGAATAGAGATATCCCACACACAATCTTGGGTTGGCAGCAATTGTGTTAGCATTAAAAATTTGGAGACACTATCTCTATGGGGCGACCGTAGAGTTGTAGTATGACTACAAGAGTTTAAAATACCGGTACGATCAGAAAGAGCTCAACATGAAACATGGCAGGTGAATGGTGTTGCTTAAAGATTTTAACCTGGAGATCAAGTATCACCCAGGAAAGGCTAATGTAGTAGTAGATGCATTAAACCATAAGATAATGCAGGTGTCAGCCCTCATGATTCATGAGCAGAGGCTAATTGAGAATTTCAGAGATCTTAACTTGTAAAATAGAATGTCAAAATTTCCCCAAATCATGTTCATTTACTTTTTAAGTAGTTAATCATATGATTAGAAGTGATAAGGAAGTGATTAAGCAAGAGAAATCAATAAAACACACTTTCCCTCCTAAGAACCCTAACTTTTGGCCAGAAGAAAAACCTAAGGGTAGAGATGGAATTTCAATATTATAATAATTCCATTGGTTTTATAAAGGAAAATTGTGTAGGTATACATGAGTTCATGATTTTTGGATGCTTATGTTTAAATCTGAAATTTATTGAAGTGGAAAGTAATGTTGTTTGATTGGTTCCATTGGAGTAAATCTGATTGTGAAATAAATTTCATAGGTAAAACCTAATCTAAAAATTATGAAACTTGACAGGATTAAATTAGAGATGTAGATATTTAATTTCATAGGTACTTTGTAATTTTTGGACTAGTATTCTAAGAGATATGGATTTTTGACATTATGCCTTATTTGTGGAAGGAAATTTGCAATAGTGGAGTTTGATGAATTTCTGGGAAAATTATGATGATATTGGTCATACCAAAGCATTTTTATACAAAAATACATGTAAATATCTTCATTTAGGCTTTAGAATCAATTGGATTGGATTTTCCTAGAATTAATTATGAATTTCCAAATTTGACTTAAATCTGCTAGTTTTATGAAAAAACTGTAAAACTGCACTCTGCAGAGTTGTATTGTGCAGAACTTGTTGAAACTGCTAAAACTGCATTTGATAACCAACAGAATTTAATTGAAGGTAGTAAAACTGCAAGTGATAACTAATTACTTGTAATTTAATTTATAGGACTTGATAAAAGCCCAAGCTGAAACAAGAGTGTAGGACTGTTATTGGAGCTGGAAAAAGACTTAGGTAGTAACTTTTTCTTACATATACTATGTGATTTTTATACGTTTGAGTATGCTATCCTTTATAACATGAGTATTGTGTCTTGGACACACATATTAGCCTAATTGTGGTCTGGGACACAACAAGGGCGCAGGATTAAGCCAGGGTATAAACATGTCATTTAACATTGGAGAGTGTGCACACAGCATTCTATCATCTTACATGACTTGGCGCATTGTATTTTTTTTGCATTTTATATGTCAGAAAAACATGTTGCTACTGAGATTCGCCTGAATCTCATCCTTTTTCAAAATACAAAACTTTACATCTGAAGCTAGTGGCTCAAAATGCAAAGAAGTAGCTACCCGGGAGTAGAGTCCAGGTGCATTATGGAGCTGCATTTAGTTATCTAACATTGTAGTTAGTCTCTTTTGAACACTTTGTACATTTGTGTATATATTTTCAAACCCTGTGGGGATTTTCCTGAATTGTAAACAAGTACTTAATGTCAGCATATTTTCTCTATTTCTATATGCCTTACGGAACTTTACGCTTGTTACTCTACAAATATCGAAATGTTAAGTTATTTGACAAAAAGGCTATCGTGAACTAGTGAGTTCTCAAGTTTAAGAGAAAAGAAGGTGGATCAATTGGTATGCACAAGACTCATTTGGTCACAAAGGAGTATGCATAACAAGAAAGCGTCCTTCTCTCTTATTGTGCACTTAAATTAGACTTAATAAGGCAATAGTTAACCATTTGGATTTTAGATTTACATCAAGAAAATGTAAAACATATACTTTGAGTGGTGATCTAGATGAAGAAATCTATATGCAGTGACTATTAGATTTCACTAAAAGTGGTATTTGAAGTTTCACATAGTAGTGATTTCATATGTTTATGCAAAAGTCCTTTTATGGATTAGAACAATCATCCATACAAAGATATTTAATGCTTCAAAAGAGTGGTAACCTGATGTGTTTTCCAAATGGTTTAATAGAACCATTGATAAATGGTTTGTGATATTGTTCTTTTAAGTAGATGATATACTATTGGCCATAAATAGTTTAAACTTGGTAGTACCTATTAAAGAATGATACTAATAAATTTTTAAAATGTAGTACATGGGTAAAGCAGTTGGATTTAAGATCTAAAGAGATAGCTTAAGAAAATTCATCTCTTTTACAAGAGAATTACATTAAAAATATTCTTAAGCAATTCAAAATGAGTAAGGACAATCCCATGGATACCCCAGTGATTTTAAGAGTGAATTTGAGTCTTGATAAGTTTCCCTAACTGAACCAACCAAGAAAAAATGGAAAAGAATTTATATATAAATATTGTTGGCACTGTAATATGCATGTAGTAATGTATACAAGACCAGATATATATGCATGGTAAGACTTGTAAGTCGATACTCATCCAACCATTGTGAAAGACATTAGATGGCTTCATAGAAGAGTCCTGAGATACTTGTAAAGTATATTGATTATGTGCATTCAAAGTATGTACTGTGGCAATACAAGTGGCTATATAGCTATTAATGTTCATGGAACATGTTTGATTGGAAAGTGAGCATTCAAATAAGGTATTAATGCATTGTGAGTACACATAGACATTGTCTAAAAAAAATACCCTAAGCATCATAGTGAAACTATATGCAAAGATATAACTATATGAGAGATGCCATAGAACATAAAGTTGTTGCTAAATAACATTTCCTATACAAAGTTCCCTAACTAAACCTAATGACCAAGGACATGTATGAGAAACGTGTTAAGTCCTTCAGCATACATATGGTATAAAGTAATAGATACTTCATTATGGCTTTGAATAAATGTAAGAATAGATTGTCTAGTACGTCATACAAATTGATAAGGTTGACTTTTTCACACGAGTGACCATCTTTGACACTCAAGCGTCAACCCCTATCAGATGTCGTTGACAAGTATAGGTAATGACAATATCATAATAGCAATTGGCAAATTGGATATGCACATTGACAATATGGGGAACTCAAGTTATCAATCTTTATACCAAAACAGTTAATCGCTTTACTCAAGTTGTCTCCAAAGCTCCTATAGCCAGCCCGTTGGAGTGATGGTACCGGCCAGTGAGGTAAACTTTTCTTTTTTGTTAAAAGGAAAAAAAAGAAAAAGTAAGGAGCATTTTGGTTAAAGCACAAGATTTCAAAATCTCACATTCCTACCTTATGACCTATTTGTCCTTTTTATTTCTTAACAGATTTTTTAGGGCATTATAAAATCAAATGTTATTTAAATAGAACTTTCCCATTCTTCTTACTCGTGGGATAAAATTTTCATTATTTATTTACTTTTCATTCATAGTCCAAATTGAAATCCTCCTTGTAACACCTTGCCTTTCTACTAAGTCAGATGAGTTACTTAATAATGATTTCGAACAACTAAGCTAGGTTTGATCCTGGGGAGTAAATGCTTTTGTAAATAGTTTGAAAACTTAACCTAAACACAGGGTTTGATCCTGTAAAATGAATGGACTTTTCTGAAAAATTTAAAACTTTCTAAAACAATTAATCAGTGGTTCAAACTCTTCATTAAAATAATCATTCCTTCAACTAAATTTGATAGTATCAAAGTTCTTTTCTACTATCAGATTTAATCTATTGTTTGTCAAGTTATGGGCTCGATTCATACATGTGGCCATTACTATTTCAATAATTAAGTATAATAATAATACTGATACCACTACTATGCGTACTGATACCATAACTATGCATGCTGATATTATTACTATGCATGTTGATACTACCATTATGTGTACTGAGACTCTTTTTCTGATTGTTTTAAAGAATGGGTTCTATGGATAAGTTTGGAGATTATTATTGCTTTTATACCTTATTTTAATCTCCTTTATGAGTTTTTTTAATAATATTGGTAATACTATTTTATTATGACCATAAGTCATACACCTCTGATTTCATATTCATACTTCCTTTTGATATTTCATAATGCATAATATTGGTATTGTTTGGGTTTTATGTTCTCATACTGCCTTTTTATATTTCATATGTTGAGAATTCCCTTGACTTTGTTTTATTTATAATACATGCTTGTGAATATTTATTTAGTATTGCTAATGTATTGGGTTTCTTTCTTTTGTCATTACTTGACACTATACTTATATTTTTTATTTTATCATTTAAAGTTTATGTTTCAAATATCGAATGATAAGGGGCTTTGGTAGCCTTAGAATAGTATTTTTACTATATATATTATCCTTAAGACAAATAACTTGCAGAGAATTATGTCACTCAAGAGTAATAGTTCTAAAGACAAATATTCCTGAAGACTAATTATCATATTTTCCCAAATTGATAATTAGAGGCAACAATGTTGGATGATATTAAAATAATGATATTTGGATATAAAATAATAAGCAATTGTTATAATATATATGGTCAGAAGTCATTGACAAATATGTATCAATATATTGAAAATAAAGGCCAAATTATGAAAGGAAAAAAAAAGATGTTAAGAATAAAAATATCAAAAAAGGCAATGAGTTGTGAAGAAAGATGTCCAGATCTATTGTAAAGTCAAGAGAAATAATAATAAGCCCAAAAGGCTAAATGATATTTAATTCTTGATGAAATTAAAATTTATTATTGTTTTAATTTATTATGATTCACTCGTGTGAGAGAAATTATTATAAAGATTTAATATTGTACTATTGATAATTATTATCATGAGTGATATATGAAATAAACTAAAAAGTAATTATTAGTAATTTTGAAATTTTAATATATGTTGCCAATTTATCTGCAAAATTAAATATTATGGCATGTGAATGTTCTTAATTTTATGGTCTCTTAGGATTCCATCTCAAGATTAATGCTATTATACCTAATGACTCCCAAATGGAATGATTCATTAATATAATCTCCAATTCTACAATTAAGTTCTTTAATTATCTTCTTTATGTATGAATGTACAATTTATTTGTAAATTTAATATATGATGTGTATGAAAATTATTCATACATTAATTATGATATGACATATGCATATATTGGAATTATACTAGCTTTCTAATCTTGTAATTGATGGAGATTATCATGTCAAGCTCCAAACTCGCCTCTGTGTTTTCTTCTTGGAATTTCTATTTCTCGGTTTCTTCATAGATTTCCCCCAAATACTCAACTCATATGCTCCAACATGAAGGTACATTCTTCCATTATTAGCCCCTACTTTTCATTTTAGTTTAAATATTTTATATCTTTCCTTTTTTTTTCTTTGTATAAATTCAAATATATGAGATGTGAGTATTATTTGTATATAACGTTCAAACATTAATCATGATATGAAACATATATGTTGTAAGTAAATTAGTTTACATATATACTATAAGTAAATTGAGAGGGTGAGCCTTGGCGTAGTGATAAGGTTGCTGCCATGTGACTTGGAGGTTACAAGTTCAAACCCTAGAAACAGCCTCTCCGATTATAAGGGTAAGGCTGTGTACATCCACCCCTCTATAGACCGCACCTGATAGGAGTCTAGTGCACTGGACCGCCCTTTTTATATGTTATAAGTAAATTAGTTCTATGTGACATTTGAGATAAAAAAGAATAATCATATATTTATACTACATTTTAAATTGAGATAATTGAATAAGAATTTATTTAATTTTATGAGAAATTTATTTATGAATTGGTGATGTGAATTTGATTTGTTGGACAAATTTCTTATAGGTGTAATTTTGTGAGAAAAATGTGTTAGCTTATGTAGTCCAATAAACAATTCTCAAACATTTATTTTTGTGAGAATTTCTCATATTATTTATTTCGTGAGAACGTTAATTCAAGAATATGTGGCTATGTCGTAGTTTCTATGTCTAAGAATTTCTAACAATGTGTTAAATTTGTTACCTATGAGAATTTTTTTGCTAGATAATTTTATTGTGATTCTAAGTTATTTTGATCATAGATCTCTTCATATTTCTATATATGGTAGAAGATATACTTTTCATATGTATAAAAATAAACAAATTGAAGTATATTATTACTGAGTAATGAGATTATATAGTGATGTTATACTATATGGTAGTTCATAAAGAACTATATGAAACAAAATTGATATAGTTCCTAAAAAACAAATATATATTTTCTTTTTATGGGCAGGAGAAGAATTGATCATGAAAATTTATGACCCATAGATTTATATCAGTTTCAATTTGATAAAATGTTTGGAATTAAAGTGAGAGCCCAATTGGATTGAATCAATTATTGTATATGAATTGTGAAGCATTTGGGCTTCCAAATGCAGGATAGGTCATTGACATAATATCTACTAGTCATCGATTTTTGAAATACAGAAATAAGGGTAGTGTATGAATATATAACTCACACTTAAGGGCGAGATTGTTAGAATATAAGTGAGTTAATTTCTTAAAAAAATTGTACTCATATACTTCCCTACAAAGCCTAATTGATATCCCAAAATGGATGTCAGATTAAGATTTTAAGTCAATATTTTATGGAAATTGAAAAGTTTACTATTGGTTAAGAAACATGTTACAGTAAACCAGAAGTTTACTAATCCACATAAATTTATTGTTAACATGACTTGTTTGATCATCCGAGTCACATATATATAAAACAAATTTATATTGATGTCCGTTAAAGAATTAGAAGATCCTTTATCAATAGCTAACATATTATATAATTTAATAATTGATATGTGCTGCTTGTTCTTAAACAAATTTGACTATGAGAATATCACTAATTATAACTTGGAATGGATCTTAACATTTCTGGAAATATATCTAACTCATCTATATGGACCCATTCAAATAGCATGAAAACCATACAATTGTTCAATAAATTTGATAGATTCGTAAATAAGATGGTTACATGTGAGATCACTATTAGTTTGCAATTTGTAAGGATGTTTGAATAAGACATTGTGTTAAGTGCACAATTTCTAGATTATACAATCCAGAAATCATTTATTAAAGCCACCATAAATACCTAGATCAATGCTTATGAGAACAAAATTTTGTATTTCAATGTTGGCATATTTGATCTTAAATATTGTAACACTTATACAAGCCAACAAAATTCTCCTAGTAAAATTGACTTTTGGTCAGGAGCCAGACATACTCCATCTTCAAAAAGCTTGAATGTGTAATGCTTATTCCAATTAATCCACCACAATGCACACAGATAGGTATTGAAAGAAAATTAGTATATATGTTGGGTAAGGAACTCCTTATTTGTCTCTAAATGAAACAAAAGGGTGTTTCTAAAGGAAACAAATGAATTTAGGAGACTTACACTACATGATTAGTCAATTTTCATTTGATAATGTTTTCCTAACATTAGGGGGAGAAATTGAATAGTTGTAAAAGAGAACTCACGGAATGCATTATTATCATTAAGTATAGACCCTCAAATATAGAAGTATGAACCAGAAGTTCATCAGGTTTTATATTCATGAAATATAATACAATATTTCCCAGATGGAACTACTGACCTAAATGAGAGTTACCAAATCTCATATCCCAGCTAAAAACGCTCCAATCAGTATAAATAAAATTGAGACGTGCTTGAAACATGTGAAATCATTTGGTTCCAAATATAGCTATTATAGATAAAGTAGAGCATATAATTAAGATGATCATATTAAGGAGGCATGTACTCAAGAAGAGTGTCAAGACATAACTAGTTGCAAAAACCTCAAGAGAGGTTTAGGTACCTAAAAATAATATACATTTTAATATGTTATGTTACAATCGGAAAAATGAAACAGAAAAGATAAAGTTGTCGGGAATAGTTTTGAAAACAATATCACGTGATCAAAAGAGCATCTTATATAAAGATATGTCATTGGAAATAGACATAAAGATTATTGGCCAAAAGGAAAAGTAAAATAGAAAAAGACAATGAAAATATGATTATATTGTGAAAGTTAAGGACTTGTAGTTCGAACACTGTAAATATGGTAGTATTTATGTGTTTATGTGAAAATAAAGATTTTC
Organism: Albizia julibrissin; assembly: GCA_037074505.1. Taxonomy (NCBI): domain Eukaryota; kingdom Viridiplantae; phylum Streptophyta; class Magnoliopsida; order Fabales; family Fabaceae; genus Albizia; species Albizia julibrissin. The sequence goes on from CM073482.1 coordinate 21,700,362, forward strand.
ACAATGGTCTAATGATGATTATGATAAGGCATATGATTTTATGGTGGATACAATCATTTTGTATAAATTATTAGTCTGGTAGTATATGAAAGAAACACTAACTTATAGTTCAAACACTAGAAATATAGTAGTATTTATGTGAAAATAAAGATTTTTACAATGGTCTAATGATGATTATGATAAGGCATATAATTTTATTGTGGATACAATCATTTTGTATAAATTATTAGTCTGGCAGTATATGAAAGAAACACTACTACAAATAGTACATTTAACGTAACTAATAAACGTCCGTTTTCAAAAAAAAACAAAAGTAAAAAAGCGCGCGGCAGCATATTTGAAATTCAAGCTCATTTTTTAACGACTGTTTTTATCAAAATATTCATTAAAATTCATTTTTCAATGACTATTTTAATAACCAGTTGTTGAAAGACATCTTTCAATGACTGGTTTTATAACCAGTTATTGAAAGCTAAGCTTTCAACGAAGAAATTTTGAAAATGGTCATTGAAAGCTTAGCTTCAACAACCCTTTTTAAAAAATGGTAGTTGAAAACTTCTTCAAAACCCCTGGGACCACACCTTGTTCCTCTAGCTCAAGTCCTGCCTCCACCTATTTTCTCCTTAGGTCTCTCGCGTCTCCTTCTCTCGTCCCCTCTCCAAACATACTTTGTTCCTCTCAAGTTGCGGCTTTGGCTCTTTTCTCTTGGGTCTCTCTCACGCATCCTTCTCCCTCCCTCTCTCCCCTCTAGTGACTCCGTCAATTCACTCCACCACCGTCATCTGAGCTCTGTTAATTCCTCCCTTCATTTTCCTAGTAATTCACATAATCCCTTCATTTACATTCTTTGGTTGTTCTGTCTTTATTGAAGTTTGAATGCTTGCATATATCTCCTTGTTCAGCAATGAGGGAAGTTTAGAGAGTGGAAATCATATTTGGGATGCCTCTGGGACTTTTTATTGGTAAATTTGGAGATATTGGTTTGGATTTTAGTTTTAATGTGGTTTTTAAGAACTTTACTTGAAAGTTGAAAAGCAGAGAGCACAAGTTCCTCCTCCTTTATGTACCAGGAACAAAGAGCCTTAAATATTTCGTATCTTATATTGATAACTAGTATAAAATTATTTTCATCTATGAATAATTGAAGACAAGTTAAAAAGTAAGATAACATATATATTTTTTAATTGTTACATTGTAATTGTTATGCTTGAATGATTTCTGATGTAGATCGTTTCTTTGATTAAACCTCTTGAATGAGTGTTTATAACAATTGATGCTCTATAATTAATCTTTTTTCCCCTGTGCAACAACATAATTTAATTTCCTGAGCATGGATTTATTAGATTCACTTGATGTATGTTGTTGTTGATTCTCTTGAGTAGTCCATTTACAAGTTCTGTTTGAGGTGACATTCTATTTGTGCAAAATATTCATAAAAAAATTAGTGAGGTCGACTTGCAAATGGCTTGTGGGATTGTAGGTTGTACAATCTCATCATTTCGGAATTGATAGCAAATATATTATAGAGTTCCTATTTTTACAAGAGATAGACATTAGATAGGTCACATTTGTAACATCCCATTTTTATTCACCAACATTTCCTATATGTAATTGATACATTTAATGAAATAAAATGGTAAATTGTGATGCACATAAACTGGTAAACACTCCAATCAGTGGTTGCACACAACTTAGCTAAGTTAGGACACAAAGGAGCAACTTTTGTTCACTGGAAGGCCTAATATTGTAATCTAAATTGGAGTATGAAAGGATACAAATCTTGGCCTAATATAAGTGTTAAAAATTTGGCCAAAATAAAGGGAAGAAGAGCAAGCCATGATTTATTTTAATAAATCAAAAAAAATGTAGTGGCAAAATGGTATTTTGCCAACAAAGTAAGAAGCAATTTATTTTCGATTTCCTCTTAATATTTTCGGTTAAATAAGGAAAAAGGGAGGGAAAATAAATACTTGGAAAACAATATTTCCATGTGGAATTATTTTAAAGCCAAATAGAAGAGATGATGTCATAAAAGAAATGCATATGGTAAAAATTGCAATAATATATTGTAATTAAAAGGGAATTATTAGAAATTCAAGAAGCCATTTTTATTCCATTTTCTTTCTTAATTTTTCGAAAACAAGGGAAAGTGAGAGAAAAATGAATTTACTTGGCAAGGATTAATTCAAGAAGGAAAATTTATGACCAAGTAAAAACAACACATGGTAATTACCATTAAACAATATTACTTCATAAAGAAAGAGAGATATTATTATTAAGCCTTCATTATCTCTTTCCTCCTCCCATTTTTAGTCAAGATATAGAAAATAGAGAGAGAAGAGAGTTTGAAGAGCTTGAAGAACACAAGAAGGAGCTAGGGTTCAAGAGATAAAAATCCAAGGTAAGAGGCTTAAGATCAAGTGTTCTTGCCTTCTAACTTCAAGAATACCTCTTCTAATCTCTTCTTCTTCTTGGAAATCAAGTGTAGCAAGTAAAATCAAGAGGGAAGAGAGAGAGAGAGAGAGAGAGAGAGTGAAAGAATCAAGAGGTAATCTCAAGAACCCTAATCCTTTTGATTAGTATTTTGTTGTTGTGATTGGCTTGATTTGGTTGATTTTATGAAATTTGGAAGATGAAACCCTAAGATAATATGCTATCAAAATTTCTATGGATCATAATTATTGATTTTTTAAAGGGTTAATCATATGATTATAAGTGAAAAGAAAGTGGTTAATAAAGAGAAATCAAGAAAACACAACTTCTCCTTTTAGGGTTCTGAGTTTTGAACATGTGCAGAACTAGGGGAAGGAGTTGGAATTTTGTAATTTTTATGATTCCATTGAATTTATAAGGTAAAATTGTGTAGGAATATATGTGTTCATAATTTTTGGATGACTTTATAAAAATTTGGAATTTTTAGAAGTATAGAGGAAATGATGTTTAATTTGATTCTTGGAAGCAATCTTATTGTGAAATAAATTTCATTAGTCAAACCAAGTCTAAATATTATGAAACTTTATAGGATTAAATTAGAGATTTATAACTTTAATTTTATAGGTAGATCATAATTTTTTGGACTAGTATATTAAAAGATATGATATTTTAAAGTTAAGCCCTGTTTCTGGAAGGAAATCTGGAACAGGGGAGGTTTGGCGAAATTTTAGGAATAATATAATAGTAATGGCTAGACTTGAGTATTTTTCTGTAAAATTAACCTTAAATATATTTACATAGAATTTAGAACCAATCAATTTGGAGTTTCTTAAAATTAATTATGGATTTTCAAAGTTGACTGTGAAGCTAGTAGTTTTTTAGAAAATAGTGAAACTGCACTGTGCAGAATTGTACCGTGCAAAATCTGTTGAAACTGTGATAGATAACCAAAAAAATATAATTAAAAGGAAGTAGTAGTGCAAGTAATAACTAGTTACTTGTTAACTTTAATTGATAGAAATTGGTAATAGCCCGAGTCGAATCAAAGATATTAGACAGACAGAGACAGAGGAACAGAAAAGGAATTCAGGTAGTAACTCTTTCTTTCATACCATATGTGATTATCTGTATGCTTTGTGTATGTTATCTTCTTTAACATGAGCATAGTTTCTGGGACACAAACATAATGCCAAGGGCACATTAGCTTAGTTGTCGTGTGGGACCCAATGAAGGCGCAGAGTTAAGCCAGGGTTGCAAATAGTCATTTGGCCCTGTACATTGTGCACACAACATTATCATCTTATATAACATGGTGCAATGCATATTTATTTTCACATTTTATATGTCTGAAATACATGTTACTACTAAGATTCGCTCGAGTCTCACCCTTTTTCAACATCCAAAAATACTCTAGTGGAAGGTAGCGGCTCGAAGGGCAAGGCAATAGCTACAGGCGAGTAGAGTCCCTGTACATGCAGAGGTTGTCGTTGATTATCTTAGTTATAAGTTTAGTTTCTTTTGAAAACTCTATAATAAATTTTCAAACCCTACGGGGAAATTCCTGTATTATAAACAAGTACTTAATGTCAGTATGTTTCTGCTATTTCTGTATGCCTTGTAAATTATGCGCTTAATACTCTACGAATATCGAAATGTTAAGGGGTTTGACAACATTTGCAATCATGTGAATTTATTTTTTATTTTTTAACTTTAATTAATGCACTGATATTTAGGATTTTTAGGTTTCTACATTCACGAAGTCAATTCTCATTTTAATTTTATGGTAGCTGCTTCCATAAAATGTGTGTCAAAAGGGAGCTTGACTCTTTGTATGGATTCTTATGTCTTGGACATTTGTCAAGGTGTAAAAATAACAAGTTGGAAGATAGGATGAGCTATGTGGGTTATACAATCGGACAAACTAAGCTACCTTGTTATCTAACATCAATTGTTGAAAGACAAGTAACTTAATCTTATCTATTTATACATATTCAGTTTGCTAAAAAGTATCATATTATCTAACATCATTTTAATTTATATATATTAGTATAGTTATCGTTGGAGTATGTGTGTTCCTTGCCCCTTCATCAACGTCATCTTTTGGTTTCATTCCTAGGGTCGCAAGCCAGACAAAGAGAAAACCATTTTCAACATGTACGTTAATTTATTTGTAAATCTTTGGTTTTTGACTTGACTAAGTTGTTTTAACGTTTTCTGTTTTTCATTTTAATTATAGTGGATTGAAGACAAATTATATAATGGGTGGGAAGTGTAACACCCCGAATTTTGGGACTAAAGCTACAAAATAAGTCTATTTTAGTAAGAGTCCCAGGAATGAATAAGAAATAGAATGACTATTACAAACCGCACCTGAAATAAAGCATGGATTTTGGTGTGAATTAGTTAAAAGAAAATGCTCAATTTCTTTAGGATGTGTCAGAATGACATAAAACCTAACCCATATCCAAAGGAAAACGTAAATGGTGTCAAGAAAGAAGTAAGAAAGAGAATTAAAATAAAAAATGGTACAAAAAATAATATTGTCATAATCAAGGGAAAAAGAGACAATTGCCCCTTGATCTTGAGGTTAAAGTTGGAAACCAAAATGAAGGGTCAAGATTTGCTCTTAAAAAGTAAGAGTAATAATGAAGGAAGAGAAGCAATTAATTCCCTCCCCTTAAGTCATAAAAAATGTCCAAGAGGGGGCAAAGAAGGAAGAGAAAGGTTGATCAAAGTTTCAACTCATTTTTTAAGAAGACTTTGGTCCAACTTGAGCTCATGCTTATGTGATCAATTGGTCAACATATTTCCTCCTCTTTAAAGGTGGATTCCATCTAAGACTAAGAGGAGAGAGGAATCAATTAATGTCCTCATCGTTTATATAAGAAAATTTGTTCAAGAACAAAGAAAAGAAAGAAGAAAAGAAAAGCCAACATGTCTTGTAATTGGTTCCAAACTTGGAAAGTTTGACCAAAAGCCAATTCAAGAACACTTTGGTCAAAAATTCCTCTCCCTTTTGATAGTGATTTTCGTCCAAGTTGAAGAGGGAGGAGGAAAGAGAAAGCTCAACACAATGAATCTAACTTATGTTAGTTAATTAACCTTACAACTTTTCAAGTAGCCATAGATTTTTGACACATGGATTTTCTCTTATTCCCTAAAGAAAATTGTGGCCAAGTGATTTCAAGAAGGCAAGATAGATATTAAATCAAACACACTCTCTCACACACTTAGAAAAGTCGGCCAAATGCAAAAAAAGAAGGAAAAAGAAAAAGGAAAGAGAAAGAGAAGCCATGGAAGAACAAGGAGCAATTTTCTTGAGAATAGGTGTTTTGTGTGTCTACAAAGTGTCAAAGATGGAGAATCAAGAAAAGAGCTTAAGAAAGAGCAAGAGGGGTCATGAGAAGTCAAGAAAGAAGAAGAATGAAAGAATTTCCAAGAAACTCCATGGGTTGAAAGAAAAGGGAACAATAAGAAGGGCTTTGTCTACAAAGGTACATGAATAGGAAAAAAGAGACTGCTTGAAGATAAACCAAAAAGAAGAATGACGAAGAATTGAAGAAGAATGTGTATTAATTTACTGTATGTAAATTAATTGCATGACTCAGATATTTGTATGAATAATATAAGTAATAAGAATAAACGCATATTAGAATTGAACTGTAAATGATATCGCTAAAAAAAAGAATGAACTCTGATATTCGGTAAGAATAATGGCTAAATAGTCGTGAATAAGTAATTACCCCTAAGCTAATTAATAATGAGTGCTTCCGTGTACGTAATAATGGGGTATGTAAGACGGGTCTTACATTTTTTATATCAAAGCAGAGATTTTGGCATTTGGCTAGTATGCTTTGTTGCTAAGAATAGGTATACTAATATTTTGTTAGTGATCCCGTAGCTAGAATGAATTATGGGTAAGAAATGAAGCCAGAGAAATAGAATTTTCCCAACCACTAAGTCACAAACTGATTTAGAGGAAGGGGTAGAACTGTGTATAGAGAACGAAACGTAGTATTAGTAATGTATACCTAGTAGAGAAGGGTATGAGCTCAGAAGAATCCAATGCTGAGCTGGCCTGTGACCCAGATTCCAGTGGAATTCCATGGTTACACGTGATCAGGCGAGGGAAATCTCAAGATGGGCGACCCCTTGAGAAGTATCATAGAAATTTTAAACCTCTTGATTAAAGGCTTGAGTGCCTTGAGGTATGAAATATGGTGATCCTTAGGGATGCCATGAGAATGTTAGAATGAATATATTGAAGATTTAGGATAGGCTTGAATCTGATATAAGCTACAATAGTGTTTAGGTTGAAAAGTGACTCAATTTATACTATGGTTCCGATACATAAAAGTATAAACCCTGTGAACCTTGTAAGTAATGTTGAATTGTCAACGCAATGCTTTGGGAAAATATTTGAGATATTACCTGAATGTTATGAAAATAGAATAGAAGGAATGAATCATAATGATCTTAGCATACGTATTGGGTACGGCTGAGCTGTTCTAGAATTAGGTTGATAAACCTAGAAGTTGGATATGCATCCAAAGGGTTTATACCAACTGAATTGTGACCTAAGAATCAAACAATAGTTGAATTGATTCTTTAGGTATTTGAATTGACTTGAATGAATGGAGGCACTAGAATATGGTACAGATGAGAATGAGGTTTCTGAAGGTTGCTAGCTACTAATCTAGCATAGATAAAGATCATGATCATAGAATATTCCTTTAGAAAGAATAAATGAGAAATTGTTCCCTGATTGAACAGAGTAACAGAAAGAATGAGAATAGCCATAAATTATGGCCTCGTAATTAAGACAGAGAATAGAATATGCTAGTAACCAATGGATTCCCTAAAAGACGTGGGTAGATTTCCCTAGTAAGGGAAGTAGAATTATGCCTGGAGCTAAACCGATATCAGAAGTCCATATGGAATGACCCCATAAGAGATAGTAGAATGAGAAAAGGGTTTATATAACCCAGTAAATCTCCATGAGATGCTCCAATGCCATTTGTCAAAAGAAAGATAGGAAAGAGAATAAAGGTAGAACAGGCTCAACAGAAAAAGTCAAGTAAACTCTTACTCCCATATTTTATGTAATGGTTCTGCACGTATGTATATACCATCGAGTGTATTCATATTATGAATATATAGTGAGAAGTTAGACCTTTTAGGCCAGCTATCCTTAGGCATTCAGACCCGAAAAGCATTCAAAATTAAAAGGGCAGAAGCCTATGGTCGTACGACCAAGAATTATCAGGCAACATCCTGAAAAGGTTGCAAAGCCTGAAAATTACAGGCAGTGTCCTAGAACGGCTGTAAAGCTAGAATAGAATGATTGTAAACCTAGAATAGAATGGTTGAAAGGATGGAAATAATAGTCGTAAGGCTGGAATAGAAGGGACTGTGTGTCCTGAGAATTTCCCAACGGATTGTGTATCCTGTGAATGAATATGAATGCTTGAGAATGGATGGTTTGTTTTGCATGCTTCGTGAACATTACATAAGGGTATGAATAGCTTAAGTAACAAGAGTGGAGCCTAGAATGTATATAGAATGAATGACCTTCTAGAACAGTTGTCTGGTTCCTGAGTATCTGTGAAAATTGAATTTTGAACTGACTAATGCACCTGCTAGTTTCATGAATTATGTGAACTGAATTGTGAACATAATTTTTCAAGAATTGAATTTTTTAACATAATTTTTGTCCAGTTTGTAGTGGTTATTTTTGAACTATGTTTTCTCAAAAGAAAGGATCCTCAATGGAACCCAGAATAGTGGAAGCAGTACAGAACTGGAAGAGGCCATAAATTGTTGCAGAAATACTTAGTTTGTTGGGTCTTGCCAGATGAATTTAGAATTTTTCTTAAATCGGTTGCCATTGATAAAAGCTCACTTGAAAGAAAGAATTTCTTAAGTGGGATGATGTCTACAAGAGGATTTCATAGAGCTATAAGAGAGGTTGGAACTCACACCAGTATTGAATATTCCTGATCCTAGAATGTGATCTGCATATGGTTACGAAGAATGAATAAGGCAACCTGTATGGTCAGCAGAGAATTGCAACCCATAAGGTTTGCAGTGAAGCAACCAGTATGATATGTAATAAAATAAGAAAGAAAGAAAGGATTAGGAAACATCTTAGTAAAGCATGACGGAATGATGACGTGTGCCTCTCAACAGTTGAAACCTCACTAGATAAATTACCCTGCTCATGAATTAGAGCTGGCAACGATCATATTTTCTTTGAAAATGTAACATCACTATTTTGTATGGTATGGTTGCGAAAACGTACTGCGACCACAAGAATTTTGAATATTTGAAAATCAGAAAAGTAGAATATGAGATAGCATAGATGAATGAAAAAGCAGTGACACAACTATTGTTGTTGATTCTTTGAATTGAAAAGCAGTGCAGTTGACGTTCATGATAATACAGGAATAGAAACTGATAGAAGGGTTAGAAATATGAACTTGTTAAGTCAGATAGTACTTGATAGCTATAGTGCTAGTAAACAGGAAAGTAGTATATAAGATTTAATTGAAGAAGCTCAGACGCAGGATAGACAAATAAGGTCTATAGGAATATGACTGAATAAGAAAACCTCTAGAATTTGAGGTATTCTCTAGAATTTGGAGTGTCGTCTAGAATTTGAGGTGTGGAGAATTTGAGGTACCCTCTAGAATTTAAGATGTCCTCTAGAATTTAAGGTATTGATAGAATGTAGAAATAAATAAATAAAACCCTTGATACAATAGTTCTTTTGAAGTATTATTAAGAATTGGATCAGTAGCAAGTTTCGAGGACAAAATTTATTAACGGGGGGAGAATTGTAACACCCCAAATTTTAGGACTAGAGGCTAGAGAATAAGCCTAAATAAAGTAGACTACTAAACATATTTTAGTAAGAGTCCTAGGAATGAATAAGAAATTGAATAACTATTAGAAACCGCACTCAAAATAAATGGATTCAGTGCGAATTAGTCAAAAGAAAATGCCCAATTCCTTTAGGATGTGTCAGAATGACATAAAACCTTAAATGGCATCTAGAAAGAAGTAAGAAAGAGAATTAAAAGAATTAATGGCACAAGAAATAATATTGCCATAATCAAGGGCAAAAGAGACAATTGCCGCTTGATCTTGAGGTTAAAGTTGGAAACCAAAATGAAGGGTCAAGATTTGCTTTTAAAAAACAAGAGTAATGATGAAGGAAGAGAAGCAATTAATTCCCTCCCCTTAAGTCATAAAAAACGTCCAAGAGGGGGCAAAGAAGGAAGAGAAAAGTTGGTTAAAGTTTCAACTCACTTTTGAAGAAGACTTTGGTCCAACTTGAGATCATGTTTATGTGATCAATTGGTCAACATATTTCCTCCTCTTTGAAGGTGGATTTCATCCAAGACTAAGAGGAGAGAGGAATCAATTAATGTCATCACCTTATATACAAGAAAAGTTGGTCAAGCACAAAGAAAAGAAAGAAGAGAAGAAAAGCCAACATGTCTTGTAATTGGTTCCAAACTTGGAAAATTTGACCAAAAGTCAATATTTCAAGAACACTTTGGTCAACAATTCATCTTCCTTTTTATGGTGATTTTCATCAAAGTTGAAGAGGGAGGAGGAAAGAGAAAGCTCAACCCAATGAATCCAACTTAGGTTAGTTAATTAACCTTACAACTTTTCAAGAAACCATAGATTGTTGACACATGGATTTTTTCTTATTCCCTTAAGAAAATTGTGGCCAAGTGAATTCAATAATGCAAGATAGATATTAAATCAAACACACTCTCTCACACACTTAGAAAAGTCGGCCAAATGTAGAAAATAGAAGGAAAAAGAAAAAGGAAAGAGAAAGAGAAGCCATGAAAGAACAAGAAGCAAGTTTCTTGAGAAGAGGTGTTTTGTGTGTCTACAAAGTGTCAAAATTGGAGAATTAAGAAAAGAGCTTAAGAAAGAGCAAGAGGGGTCATGAGAAGACAAGAAAGAAGAAGAATGAAAGAATTTCCAAGAAGCTCCAAGGGTTTGAAGAAAATGGAACAATAAGAAGGGCTTTGTCCACAAGGTACGTGAACAGGAAAGAGGATAATGCTTGAAGATGAACCAGAAGAAATAATGACAAAGAATTGAAGAAGAATGTGCATTAATTTACTGTATGTAAATTAATTGCACGACCCGGATATTTGTATGAATAGCATGAATAGTAAGAATAAACATATATTAGAATTGAACTATAATTGGGATCGCTAAGAAAAAGAATGAACTCTTACATTTGGTAAGAATAACGGCTAAATAATTATGAATAAGTAATTACCCCTAAGAGAATTAATAATGAGCCCTTCCGTGTACATAATAAAGGGGGTATGTAAGACAGATCTTACAGGAAGCGTGAAGGTAAAATTGGTTCAACGAAGTGGTTCCATCTAAAAGTAAGTTGTTTAAATTTAAGTTCTTTAATTAACAATCACTTTATATATGCCTTTATTCTTTTTTACCGTTTTCGTTTAATGTATAATGCCCTCGGCAACTAGGAAAAACTGAGTGTGGCTACTATGTTTTACTATATATGTATAACATCATTTTTATTGGACTTACTACCAATTTTGAATAAGTGATCATTTCTTGATTCTCAACTGAATTTCATTTTTTTTCTTATAATTGAATTGTTAGTTATTTCATTCAATTAATTGATTTATATTAACTTATTCTCCAATTTGCGCACATATTTTTGGTAATCTAGACGCCTACACACTCAAAGACATTAATTTGATCTGAGACCTTTTGTTAGGATATCTTCTACAACACATAAAGGATGATGGATAGAGGTTTCTTTTACATAGTGCAGTGGTTTAGTGTAGTGATGTATTATGTTTGCATACTCGAATACTTTGCCTCATGTTAGTTTCTTGGTTTCTTATTTATATGAGTACTCTGAAATTTATGATTTTTGGTTTTCGAACTCAATCCTGCATGTTTCTGGTTTTTATTATGATAACTGCATTTTAAAGTGGGACTTTGATTAAGACCATGGCCTTTAATTTGACTTAAGTATTTTTTATAACATTGCCTTTAATGCTGGTTGCATAATGAATTAACAAGGACCAGAGTTTCAGGATAATTGTCCATTGGCTTTATGGATTAGTTTTATTATAGGCATTATGATTTTTATAGAGAACACTTTGGAAAATGATGATGAAGCACGGAGATTTAATGGAAGCATGTCATCTTATAAATCTTTGGGCATATAATTGTCATCATTTACTTTGAAAGTCAAAGTTTGAACATTAAAATGATATTATGATGATATATGTATAAATTTAAGTTTTTTTTGTGCGATGTGTGATGATTTAACTTTGAAGATTCACAATTTAATATGGTGATTTTTACCTATGTTTTGTTGTAAGAAAAATAGTTCAAAATTCATAATATAATTTTCTGGGAATTGGTGGTCAATTGGTGGTTTTTCAATGGTTATGGGAAGAAAATAAAAAATAATATTTTTTTAAGAAAAAAAGACTTACAATGACTGTTTTTAAAAAATAGTTGTTATAATTAGCATACAACGATTGTTCTTAAGAAAACAGTCGTTGTAAGTTGATTACAACAACTGTTTTAAAACAGTCATCTATTTTAAAACTTTCAATGACACTCACATACATGTCCCTCTAAAAAGGTCATCTAAAGGCAATAAAAATAGACGTTAAAAGTCTCTTCTATAGTACTGAAAAATCATGCATATGTTAGATATTGTTATATATAGCCTATGCAAATAGTTCACTAAATAGTAAAGTTTACATAAGAATCCTTAAAAGATCCAAAATGGCAAAAGCATGTCCAAAGATAATTTTTCTTGCAAGATATATATTGAATTTGATACTCTAAAAGTACCTTGTATTCATGAGAATATTTAGATATCATGTTAATATTATATTCATTATGATTTTATTGGTAAAATTTAGTTCTTCCAAGTATACAATGGATAATGAAAGTAAGATTTGTTGATTTTAAAAATAATTTTCTTTTATTGTTTCCACAGTGAATAATATAAATGTTGAATATATTGATATTGTAGCATATCCAAAAGATATGTTAGAGGATTACATTTTAGCATAACACTTGTGACAATGCATTATTCATTGTTTGGTGGCTAAAAGGAAGATATGCTTGAAAAGACATTGGAAGTGATGTTGTCATCGTTAGGAGAAGTAAAACTAATATTGTGAAGAGGGAGAGTCGATACACACTATACTTTTTACCCTTATCTAGGTTTTATCCCACTTGGTTTTCCTAGAAAGGTTTTTAAAGAGGTAACACTAAACAATATATCAATGAAGAATGTACTCTTTTTCTTTGGCTAGGTTTTTGTCCCAATGAGTTTTTCTTAGTTAAAGTTTTTTAATGAGGCATGTCAAACCACTTACTATTTTGACATTTATCAGAGTATTAACGCGCAGTTCATTGGGCGAACATAAATAGCATAAAAATAGTTATACGAAGTATTTGATTATATTACAGGAAATTCCCAGAGAGTTTGTACATAATAATAATTTACAAATCCCAAAATACATTAAAAGATAGGTAGATAACTAACACTAAAGTCTTGATCAACACCGGAACCCTCAATTGCTGGTATCTACCGCTTTGCCCTTCAAGCCGCTTCCTCTAGTTGAATTAATTTTATTTATGGAAAGGGTGAGATTCAAACAAATCACAATAGTAACGTGCTATCAATCATATAAAATGTTAAAGATAAACATGAAATGCAACATATAATGTAGCAGATAATGATGCTATGCACATATCTGTCAAACAATATTCAGGATCAAAATGGTCATTTGTCCCTACTTGCCAATCAGTTATCACAATGTCATTTTGCTCAGCGTTCAAGTATAAATGATTGTTTGTCTCCTACTGGCCTTATTGCATGCTCTATTTAAGATCATATGCTTTTATGACCCCTACTTGCTATAATATTCCAGACCATATGTTGTTCTACCCATACTTGCCACTTGCCCACCTAGACTAGGTACATGCCAGCCCTTAAGGTACTTGTGTTTTTCCCTCAGGGTGGTACTTATGCTTTTTCCCACACCCAGCTTTAGGAATTACTTCCATTCACATGTCATTGTACAGAACATGGCAAACAATGCATACTAATAATCACATAGAATATGAGAGATAGAATTACTACCTTGACTTCTTTCTGTACCTAGCTAATACCGGTCATTTAACCTTTTGTTTGGCTCGGGCAAATATCGAATCCTAAAATTCAAAATTGATAATAAATGAGTTATTACTCATTCATGCTTTAGTCCAAAGCTCATTTGGTTGGTTATCTCTACCTAAGGTGCAAAATAACCAAAATGCCCCTACGGAATCTAGTCCAATTCCTTTTATTCCCGGTATAATTGTACTTTTCCAAAAATTATGACCCGGGCTATTCCTACATAATTTCATGTGTAGAATTCATTTTTTACCTTATTTTTGATAAAATCACACTTCATTTCCAGAATTACCCTTGACAGCCACCAATTAGGGGTTTAGGGGCAAAATTTGTTGGAAATTGTGCCCTAGGGGCCAATCATTGTACTTTGAATATTGTCATTCAATGAATTTCTCCATTTGGTTATCACATTATTTGCATGTTCACTGTGATAATTGTATCCTTGGATAAATCATAATGATTGTCCTAAATGTCCCTGGTCGGTCATCTATGTGGGAGCAAAGATGAAATAAGAACAGTATGACTTTGATAAGGTATGGGGATACTAATCAAAGTCTTAGGCACTTATAGGAGTATAAGGTGTTGGACCGACCCGCTATGAGAAAGCTGCATGGATCAAGTCATAAGCTTATCTCATATATAACCATGTCACAATGCCCTTTGACCTGAGATCATCATGGATTCCTACATGGGAGTCACTAAGCTTTGACTTAGTCAAAAGTCACCTTTAACCGGGTGGTGATAAAGGCTACTATCGGGCTTAATGGTTTAACCGGGTGGTGATAAAGGCTACAATCGGGCTTAATGGTTTTCATGTAGAGGAATGTGAATGGTCAAGATGGAATTTGTCCCTTACATTAGTGAGAGATATTACTGGGCCCCTCGATGAGTAAGTCTGAGAAATGTATGGCCATACTACGATGGAAAAGAGTTTCTACTTCTATAGTCAGACTACTCAGGGATCGAGAAAGTAATGGTCAGGAATAGGAGGATGACATTCTCCATGCCTCATCCTTGACCGAAATATCGTGTGACAAAAGGGACGTGATATGGTTATACGACAGGTTATATCGTATTGTCAATCCTCATATGAATTGGGTAGTCGTAATGTCTTGCTAGAGGCCGCTTACGACTTGTGGGTTAGTATAGTCATTGGCCCACTGCCAACTTCGTTTGGGCCTACAGGGTCGCATACAAGAATAGCCCAACACGAGCTATAATGTCCAGATTCATTGAATCTAAGATGCGTCTAAGATTCAATGAATACAATGTTTAATCTAGGGTGAATGAATTTTAAATATATATTTATTATATACACATGTTGTGTGAATATTTATTTGATAAATATTTATATGTGTTATATATATATTTATATTTGGAAAGGAATATTAATAATATTATATACACATATGTATTTTTGAAATACATAAATACATATATAATATATATTATTTGATAATATATATTATATATATATGATAGTATTATATTATATGATCATATGATAATATATATTGAATATATGATAATATTATATTATATGATGATATTATTATATTGTGTATATATAAAGATATTATATGATAATATCTCATATTTAATTTATGAAGATAAATTAAATTCCATTGGCACTTTATTCTAATTAAATAAATAGGTTAAATTAAAACTGTTGGACAGATTTAATTAAACCAGGTTTATTTAATTAGCTTATTAAAACAATTAAATGTTAATTGATATGATAAGGATTTTGAAATTAATTAAGATTAATTTTAAAAATCCAATATCCATCATAAAATAGATAACCCTACTAGTTATAAAATATGAGAGCTAGGGTGATGAAAAACTAGAGAGCCACAAAAAAACCCTAGAAGGATATTAGAGGCGCTAGCACGCTGTCGGTGTTGGGGTCCTATTCGTGTGGATACCAGTAGAGGGAGCTGATATGAGTAGTTAGCTCCTCAAGATTGAAAAAGAAAAAACTACAAGAAGAACTAGTTGACATGTTGATGTTGGGGATGATTAATCTCATACTCATAGAGATTGACGCTCTTTTAAGAAGAATTAGCGGACATGTAGATGCCGGGGAAATTATTTCAGGAGCAACCAAACATGGAGATTTGTGAACTCGCAATACGTTGATGATTGTGGGCATTCAAACAAACATGAATAAGGTACGACTCTTTCTAACTTGATTTAAATGCCGTTGATAGATCCGCAATTGGGATTGATAAACTTTTGCAATTTTAATTTTTTTAATTCTTCCGCTGTGTGCCTACCAATCCCAACAAAATTGTCATTTCACACTCTAAAGCCTTCAAACTCCATTTTTCACGTGTATCCTACACAATTTTCCATTATAAACACAATGGAATCATCAAATCCACCAAATTCCAGCTGAAACAGACCCAAAACACGTTTGGATGAAAATCTAGAAATTTTGAAAAAATTAAAGTTTCTTGATTTCTTTCAACAAAACACCTTCTTTTCACTTATAATCATTTGTTTAATCACTTAAACACCTCTTGAACATGTTTAATTACAAATTGGACAGCACCTCCCTTTAGGGTTCATGCATCCCAACTCACAAATTCAAATCAAACAACCAACCAAAACCACCAACAATAATCATAAAACAACAAGAGGAATCAAGTTTCCAAACTTACCTTGATTCTTCCTCTTTCTCTCACTAAAACCGCCACCTTCATCCCTTCTTTTTCCTTGATTTTCTTCTTACTTTGCATGATTTCGAGAAGGATTTAAGGATTAGAAGAGGTTTTCAAGAGATTAGAGACAAGAACACATGAATTTTGCTACCAAACTTACCTAGTTACCTTCTTGATTTCCTACTCTCTCTTCTTTGCACTTTGTGTTCTTGAACTTGCTCTCTCTCTTTCTTTGCTCAATTTGGCCGAAATTATGGCCTTTGGAAGAGTATAATGGCTTCTTGAAATATCTCTTGCCACCTTCTTAAAATATTATTATTTTATCGCCAAAATATTACACTCACATTTTCTTACATCTTTTTTTCCATATGGCAAATTAAACTTGAACATGTCCCTTTATGTGTCCCAATCACATTTTCCCTTGCCTCCTCCTCTCTTGGCCGTCCAACAACACATGTTAAGGGGAAAAATATTGGCTTTTTATTTTATTATCCAAATGACTATTTTAGCCTTATATTTCTTAAATTTTTATACCAAGTATTGTTTTCCTTCTTCCCTTTTCTTTTTGGCCTAAATTTTTATCATAAATTGGGCCAAATATTGTACTTTTCCATACTTAATTTTAGGCTTCAATGTTAGACCTTTATCAAAACAAAAATTGTGTTTTATGTCTTACTCGGCCAAAATTACATATAATCATTATTCTAATATTTTGGCTATTTCTAATGCACCAAAATTCACCATTTTATTCTTTTAAGTATAATCAAATATACAAGGATTTTTAGTGAATAAAATTTTGAGATGTTACAAGGCACATTCATCATAGACATCCAAAGGGCAGTGTTATGAATATTAATTATGTGAATATCCATTAACTCATATCATACTCAACATTCATAAATATGTTGTTGAGAAATGAAAAGGCTATTTAATAATACAAAGGGTCATATATATTAATTATACCATTTATTGTATATTAATTGTAACCCTTGGTAGTGACTTTTGGAGGCCTTATACAAAGCATTTTAATCATAAGAATCACAAGTGAATGATAATTACTCTCCTCATTTCTCTCTCTCCATTTTCTCTATATCATCTTGCTCTCTATCTCTTATCCCATATCTCTTTTATTTTCACAACAATTTAATTATTCTTATTTTTTTTATCAAAATGTTTTTATAATTAAGATTTAGTGTTTTCTTAATAAGCTCTTCAAGCTCCGTCTTTTCCTATTTACATTTTGATTGAACTTTTTATTTCCCCTACATTAACTGTCACCAGAGTCCATTTATCATCTTCTCCGCCTCTTTCCATAAACTTTTCATTTCTCTGTCGTCTTTATTTCTATCTCTTTCCCTTCAACTTTTCATTTCCCTATTGTCTTCATCTAGTTCTTTTTCATTTATCTTGCATTGAATCTGTTCAAATGTGACTCTCACCAGAAGTTAATCTAATATTAATTCTTCTTACTTCTCCGTTGGCTTTTTATTGTCGCGGCATGTACACGAGCCAAAAGTGAACTCTTGGAACGCAAACTCAACTAAGCATTGCCGTAAAATAAATACTATTTCTATGTTGAGTTATCAATGCTTACCAATTATTGAACATTCATTCAAGTCTGGTAAGGGAACATCATCATCGCACACTGCTTTTATGTTCAAGTCCAAGCAAAGTGAGGTTTCAATTTCTTTGTTGCAACATTGCCGAAATAGAGCTTGCACGAATCAGCCAGCATCACCATATCTTGATGCTTTATGAGTCCTAAAATCCCAAATGACATTTGTAGTAACCATGATGATTTTGATCTTTGTGTTCCATTCTTGTTGATTATTATGAGTATTGTGTTAGATATGATTAATTTGGATTATGTCAAATATTAAAGAAAAAAATATATCTCTATTATTCAAATAAGAGTTGTTATTCGAATAATAGTTGAAATTCAACATACTCTGTTATGTTTTGTTTTTGTTCAACTTTGACATATGTTTGGTGTTTATGCAATATCTCTCAAACCAAAAATCTATTTGAGGCAAAACTTTATTCATGTGAAAAGTGACCAGGATGGGGTTCATGGAGATCTGATTCACTCTTAGATGTTTTCATATAAAGGAGATACATGTTTCGAAAGTTTGTGTTTGGATTCACTATTACAAAAAATGAAATACATTTTGTGGCACTTCTTCAAAGAAGGGCCACAACTTCTATTTTATTTTTTTAAGAAAAAAACATATACAAGCTTGGCGCTTACTCCAGTAGGATGGCTTACGTGGCGCTTGTTTATGTGGACCAGCTGTGGTGCTTGGTTATTCATAATTGTTGTAAATATATTTAGTACTGATTTTATTAATTAGTTATTTATTTGTATCATTTTGGAGTTATTCCATTGTTGTTTGATTTTCTTCATTTTACTGTGGATATAGAAATTTGTGTTTAATGCAATCCATTACTGTAATTATAGGGCTATAAATTAAAAATAGGCAAATATAATTTTTTTAGAAAAAAAGAAATACTTCTTATGGCGCTTCTTTGAGGAAGGGCCACAGGAAGTGGCGCTTTTTTAATATATGTGTGTGTGTGTGTTCACATATATATGTATATATGTATGTATGATGTGGCACTAGCTACTTTTTGTGACATGTGGATATGTGATACTTCCTAAACGCTACAACTAGTTGAAAAATAAGTGCTACAACTGTCTTTTTTTGTGGTAGTGATTTCACATGTTGGTCTTAACCCTTGTTTGGTCTTTCATTAGTATCTTTCACAAGTCAAGGAGTTTTGAGATGGTTTTTATTGCTTTCAAAATAGCTTTCCAGTGATATGTCATTTGCCAAATTTGGTTTTGAATTGAGAGTTGTTTCTATACAAAGTTCATCTTAAAACCAACTCTTTAATTTTAGATATGAGAATAAATCTAGTAAGTCAAAATATATCCTAGTCAAAGATGTTATTCGAATAATGTCCTAAAGCTAAATATGAAGAACTGAGGTTAGAATATAATGATAAATTTTGAGAGTCCAAATTTATCTAAATCGCAAGTCTAATTCGACTAATGAACATGTAATATCATATTTTATTAATTAATCTTGAATGCTTATATATCTTCGTTAGAAGACTTTGGAACTTTATCATAAATGATTATTAACTTATTTCTTCCAAGGATTAACAAGTTTACACGCAGGAAGCAACGGATTAAATCTCCAACGGCTAGTTCAAACGATAATATTCTAACTGGAAGATCAATCAACTCTAACATATAGCTAAACTTTTCCAGTGATCACCAAGCTCACCTATATATAAAAGGAGAAGCATTCAAGTTGCACAAATGATGAAGAGCAAACAATGTGAGCTTCAGTGATTATCATAATTCATCTTTGAGAGAAAAGATCATTAGATTGTAATACTCCATCATCAAATGTGATTGTATCTTTACGGGAAGTAAGGTTGAGTGGAAGGCTTTTTCAAGTACCTACTAAATAAATTTGAGGTTATAAAGGTTCTCAACTACCAATTAAACTTAAAGAATTTAGTAGATTGAAAATTTTAAGAGTGTCGGGGCTGAACATAGATCTATGAAGAGATTGAACAAGGATAAAATATTTGTGCATTGTTCTTCCTCATCTTCATCTATATCTTCTCAGTTAATACACTCTTATTATTCTCTTGGTATATACACTTACAGTACAAAAATTTCAGAACACCCAATCCCCTCTTGGGTGTTCAGCCACTCTTAACATATTGAACCAATTTACCAACCAAGTTCTAAAATCTTATATATATATATATCTCTCTCTCTCTAAGCATTAATCCCGAAACAAAAGATAGGGCTCTTGCAAAATGACAATAATGAAAAAGATAACCTAAGCCTTCTACATTTATTTTGATTTAATACAATTTAAACACGCATACACATGAACACAAACATATCAACACCAAACTCCAATCCGAGAACTCAAGAATGGTAGATGATATTGCGGTGGAGATGCCTAGCCATTGACACTAAGCATTCCACATAGAAATAAGGCTAAAGTGTATTTTTTATCCTTTAAATTTATGAGGAATCATTTTAATCTCTTAAATTTGTAAGGTACACTTTTAATCCTTAAAACTGGGTTCAATGCCAATAGTGCATGTTTAACTCCCCTCGAGCTTCCATTCCACAAAACCTAAGCCAGATGAAGCATTGATAGCTTTTCATTTCTTCCCTACCTTCCTTACACTTGGGCAAAATACCTTGAAATTCAACGAGTCCGAAATTAAAATACTTCTAGAATACCAGTGGACAAGTTGATATGAAAATCAAATCAAAATGCATCTAGAATTGGAAGAAAGTATGAGGATGAAGATACAGAGGGGTTGCTGCAAAAGTTAGGGTTCCACCATCAAGAAGAGATAAAGTAGATAAAAAAAATTGATTACAATAATTTATTCAAATTTGATTTTTATTTAAAAACTAAAATAATGTAAATTTAGTAAATGACACATAGGATTAAAATAAAATAAGGTGTTATGTTGCAAGTGGCCAGCTTGTTTCGTTAATATTGCATGGTTACCATTTAACTTTTTCTAGTGCTAGTAACATTAACGGTGATAAGTTTTAAGGACTAAAAGTATAATTTACAAACTTAAAAGACTAAAATGATACCGTATATAAACTTAAAATGCTAAAAATATATTTTAACCTAAAAATAAAGATAAGTGCAATAAGTTTAGCCGTTAAGCATGGAGAAAGAGAAAATCAGGAAATCTCTTGATGCTTCCCTCCCATGAATAGAAAAAACAAGCTTCTTATTCCAAGCATGCAAGAGATCAGCCATAATTATGAGAATACTCTTCATGATCCAAGAATAATTTTTTCTCAGCAACAGAAAATCTATGATTCTGAGCAAGTATTTTCTTCTAATCGTCTTTTCCAGAAGTATCATTAACATATGATACAATTCTCCGTCCTTGTTTAGCCAAAAAAGCTTTATTTAAAAAGGTGAAAAGATCAAAAGCCAACTCAACCCTGCTGTTTCTTTCTAAGCAGTTTCTTCCGGCTCAGAAGATGGATATTTCTCCCACCATTAAAGTATATCCCCAGAAGAAATTTGCACATTTCACATCTAAATTACTAGTAACCTTTTTCGGAAGGTACAAACAAGTGAATTGATAAATGCAAGAGAACTAGAAACTGATAATTAAGGTCAACTTAGTAGCTTGAGCGAGTAGATACCCTTTCCAATTAACAAGCTTCTTGTCAATTTTACTTCTGCAAAGACCAAATGTTTGTTCCATCCATAATCTATTAGACTGCCCAGATTTAGATCGCATGAAGACGAGAATCTAATCCCAATAATATTGGACCATCTCAGCTTACAATCTTAAAATGTGATTGGGCTAAAATTTAATGCAGATTTGCCTTTATTAATAATGCTCTGCCCAGAGACGCAGAAGCAGAGGTCAATAACTATCTTCATAACTTCACAGTTCTGTTCACCTTTTGGGGGGAAAAAAGGTATTGTCATCAACAAAAGCAAGATGAGAGATTGGTTCTGATCTGTCAATTTTAATGAAAGGAGACAAAGGATATCCTTGCCTTGTTCCCCTTTCAGGAACAAACTGCTACATGATTCTCCCATTGCCAGGCAGGTGGTTCGTAACAAGAGTATTAACAGAATAACTAACTCATTAATCATCACACACTATTCACAGATATTTAGGGCAACTGATCTGTGTGAAGTGCTTGTGGGGTAGCCTAGTCTGGCAAAACCTTCAATCTAAAGGTATTTAATAAGATCATCTATAATCAATAGGATAGTATAGAAAAGAATTATAATTTAATAGATAAAGTGGATTAAGGTCTTACAATTTAGACCAAATAAAACCTTTTAGCTAGCTCCTGCATTTAGGACTAGAGGGGGTATCAATTTAACATACAAATTAATCCAAAATAACGAACGAGGGGGAAAATTGTATATTGACACAGCACAACTGATATTGGATAATGGTTCAAACATGATCCTGCAATTATAATTTTCTCGAAAGAAAATCGTAATTGGGAGAAAACCTATGAAGAGACCTTAATCCCAGATAGAATATTAATAATATCAAAAATTGCGACTCACCCCAATTCATGGATCCTGAATACTAAGCATTGTGACATGAAAACTTCCTTTCCATTCTAAGGGGATCACAAGAAACAGAAAAAATAATTAGGATGGACAAGAAAATATTATTCCTTGAAGTCATCCTTATCATCAAGGGGAATTGGTCTGTTCCTCCAAAACACAGCAAGAGCACTACCCCCAAGCTGCATTCACAAAGGTGACAAAATAGTCATTAGTACATTTCTGATCCTAAAACAAGGATTGAACAAAGAAACGATGAAACAATGCCAGCATGTGCACAAAAATTGGAACACTAACGTACCGCCATGCAAACAACACTAACAGCAGAAGGAACCGCTACAAGCGGGTTTGAAAAGTGCTTCTGAGCAAGCAAAAATCCCAGTGCAGAGCTCTGCAGACCAGAAGTTTGAAAATAATGCCTAGTGTAGTGATTTGGGTTTTATGAAATAAATCTTTGGCCACATAAAAGCAGACTTTAGATCTTCTACAATAATGTACAATACATTTAGAAAAGAGAGCGGCATAAAAGGCTGGAGATGCACAGAGGACCAGCTTTTCTTTCCAGTTACTCCTTAATTTCTGTGTCAATCTTTTTCTAAATATATATTGTATATGATAAAGCCTGCTGAATCAGATAAAGTTGAGGAAATAAACTGGTTGAATACTCTATTACTGAAGGAAAAATAAGATGATTACAACCCGTAGCTCTTGCTGAAATTAACTATTCTCTTCTAGAACTAGGATTAATGACCGGAAATATGGAGAAAAACAAGCAAATGACCCTAACGCGGCCAGGTTTTTGACAGACCAGGTCCTCTCCTCACTCTGTTCTAGGGCCTACCTTCTTACAGCCTTTTCCCACAAAATCTTATTCGCACTCCCACTACCCTGCTACTGCCAGAAGACCGTTAGCCTTCACTTTTCCCATTCTGCCCTCCACTTTGTGTGATGTTTGCTGGCTTCTAATTTGGACTTGATCCATGTGCTTTGGCACTTCTCTGATATACTTGGCCCAATAGCTTGGCAGACCCAATAGTATATTGCTCTTCCAAATACAAAAGATCCTAATCTCATAAAATCAACTTAGCTTCCTTTGGTGTGTATATGACCATGCAGTGCATATTATTTTACAAAAATAGCGTTTAGGCAGTTCTAACATGTTTAGATGTACTGATCCCTCTTTCAACTATTATTTGACTTCATCAACCGCAACAAAGTTAATACGAACTAGCTCCCATCCAACAAACACCTGATTAACAAGTTGTGTTATGGAATTAGAAAGGAAACACTGGGAGAGAGTAGGAGGGAGGAAAGAACAGAAAGGTTGAGAGAAGAACAGAAGAGAAACTGAATAGAGGGGAACAGAACAGGGGAAGAGGAGAAACTGTTTCTGAAACAATACTGATCAATCTGATTCCATAATCCAAATACAATCGTGGACATGCCATTTATACTGCCATAGCACAACAATATATCCCAACGGCCACTAACGTCCTTCCCTACGGCTAATGAAGCAAGTTCCCTATTTTACACTTAAGTCCCTACTGTGACTAACCTAACTTTACATTTAGGTCCCTATATGCTGTTCTGCTTAATTCCATAACAATACCCCCCTCCCAAAACATCCTTGCCCTCAAGGATGGTTGACAACCAAAGACAAATCTGAAATCAACAAAAATAGAGACTTGAAAATTCTGAAAAGCTTCTTGACAGTGTAGAATTCTGTGTTGAATGCTGCTTCTCACAAGCACAATTCACTTGTTTGATGCTGGAACAAACAGAAGCAATAAATCCAATCCAGACCCAAATAGCATTCTAATCAGCTTTCCCCTGAACCAATTTTGCAGCAGACTTTGTGTAGGAAAATACTGAAGAAACGAGTGCCAATTTTGCAGTAGCCTGTCACTTATATATTCAGCCCTTTTAAGATCCAATTGCAGCAACAAATTTGGGCTATTTTCTTCAAAGGAAAAGCCCAAATACTTATCTGATATTAACCAACACAGTGGACCATCAAAGTAGTCTTGCCACCGAGAGAAATTGCAAGCCAGCTGTAGCCCTTCAAAATGTTTCTGACCCTTGGATAAAATGGAGGACAGCTAGAGCTTTGACTTTTCAAACTGATCCATTTGCATACACGTACACACCATAACCTGCTCAACACTTGCTGAAACACGCACATAATCCTCCAAAATACTACAGCCCTTGAACTGAAACAGAGATGCTGGCAAAGAAATCAACCTCAAAGGCAACAGAAAGACAGTGACCATCGACTTTGTGAAAGAAGTCATAGACGCTGAAGAAGGAAGAGTAGAGACTGACAGCGCCAAGCATGAAGTCTGAAAACTTCCAAGAGTGTCGAAACGTGATGACTCATCCACTCCTTCCCTTGTTTTTGGACATTTCCAAGTCTTTGGGTTGCGAAATCAGAAACAAGATCAGATGTTGAGGACCCAAGGTAAAAATCACCGGAACTTGTCTTCACTTCTCCGGTTCTTTCAGTCAACAACGAGACTTCTTGAACCGAGATGTCTGCAACGGAAGTTGGGGCCTTCATAACACTGGTTCGCACAACCTGATCAGCCTTCTTGTGATTTTCTGGCTCATCTCCTAGAGCAGATACAGAATCTTGCAACCGCAATGATACTTCTGAAGATGGCGTCAAGACCTCTTGTTCTTGGTCAGCAGATGCTTCTTGATTAGCAAAGAACTCTTCGGTCTCGTTCTTGACAAACAGAGACGCCTTCTTCTCACTTTGATATTCCAAGTCTTTTCTTGCCTGTTCCGCTTTCTTGGCCCGCCATTGCAAAGATATCTCTTGCACTCTAGCCAAGGATCGGGCTTCACGCATAGTTCTTGGTTGAAAGAGTCGGACCGAATCTGCGATCTGTCTCTTCATGCCCGCCACATATGTCATGACAAGATATTGTTCCGGCAGTTGTATGTTACTCGTGGCATCATCAAAGAAGGCGTTAAATTCCTTCACGCTGCCTTTTTGCCGTAACCACATCTGGTTTTCATCAAAGTCTTGGGAAGAAGGGGGAAGCATGGTTCTTTTTCTGGGTTTTAACTTTTAATTGTGAAAGAAACGGACAAGGTGGGAGAAACGGCCAAGGAAGGACCGCTTTGATACCACTGTTATGGAATTAGAAAGGAAACACTGGGAGAGAGTAGGAGGGAGGAAAGAACAGAAAGGTTGAGAGAAGAACAGAAGAGAAACTGAATAGAGAGACAGAATAGAGGGGCAACAGAACAGGGGAAGAGGAGAAACTGTTTCTGAAACAATACTGATCAATCTGATTCCATAATCCAAATACAATCATGGACATGCCATTTATACTGCCATAGCACAACAATATATCCCAACGGCCACTAATGTCCTTCCCTACGGCTAATGAAGCAAGTTCCCTATTTTACACTTAAGTCCCTACTGTGACTAACCTAACTTTACATTTAGGTCCCTAGATGCTGTTCTGCTTAATTCCATAACATTATGTGACTATTAACAGATTCTCAATTTTCTACTCCTTGTGCAAATCTCAAGTGACAGTTGACCTCTTGATACAGTTCACCCCTTTACATGCTAATCCATCAATCTATATTTTCTTACAAGATGCTCTATGGGCAAGTATTCAAAACAGGTTCTCCTCAGAGTACAAGAGACCAAAGGCTTAAGCTGTAAAGTGAAGACATATGGCTCATCTAAATACTTCTAAGATGCACCCTGAAAGCCCTTGAGGTTGAATTTTGGGAAAGCACACTTCCAACACACTCTAAATTAAAAATTCATCCACTAAAGAACAAATAATATTGGCTCATGGGGGAATAAATGTCAAGAACACGTAATGCAGATAAACCAATAAGGTATGGAATAGAGGTTTACCTGCATCCCGCATTCTATAGATATTGTACGGGATGTCGATTCTCCAAATGAGATTTTTGAAACCCAATAACCAAGAGCAAATGCAGCACTATGTAGAATCATAACTGGCAGTATCAATTGTGCGCCTTGAGCTTTCAAGACATCAGCAACTTGCCCGATCTGAAAGTTAAAATGTGTCAAATTTCAATGCAAACTAAAAATCACTATATCAAAATACCTTGAAATCAATTGCCAAAGCTATCAAAGATTTAGTACTAGTAGCTGAACCCACCATTTAAAGTTGAGAATACTTACTGGGCTAGCACAAAGAAGAGTGGTCAAAATGACTCCAATCAAAGGTGTAACTGTAATTATCTTTGAGGTAAACTTGGGGAAAAATTCATTCGCAAACACTGCCACGTAAAGAAATATTATCAGAAAAGCCTTCAAAGTGTTGATAACTATGCCTCACATCAGGTGAAAACATGTTAGACTACACTGCAGTTTCAATGCATCAACTCCAAGCAAAAGTAAATCGATCGATTCATCTCTTACCTCCCACAATTGTTGGCACTAAAACAACCTGAAATGTGCTAATAGCTAGGCCCTGGGACAAAAAACTCCACCTGAGTGAAAATTCCAATTGAAAAACTAACAAGGTAATGGTTCTAAATAAGACAAGACATAGGTATAGCTTTTGGTCCCTTGCTATCAGGTTTTCCTATTAAATCATATCATTGAAACGTCTCCAAATCTCAGAACCATATTATTGACTTCTTAAAATGATATCTCTATGACATTATTATAGAGATCCTAATAGCAAATACCAAAAAACTCTAGTTACATCCATTTTAAAAGATCTTGCCTGATAGCAGGCCAATACTACAGCTTCTAAACAAGTATTCCAACATCTCAATTCTCACCAAGCCAAATAAGTCTGCTTCAACTTACAAAAGCATCAACTGGAACAAGTTGGCCAGCAAGAAGCTTGGTAAGGAGTGGTGTCATTACAATAGCTCCAATTGTAGAACACCTATATGAATATTAAGAAAAACTTTAATAAGTATAATCTAATTGCCCCTTTTGCATGGAGGGATTTAAAGTGAATCCCTTTCTATTCTCTCTATTCAATGTCCATTATGTTTTTAAAAATATTAATCAATACTTTTTTTTTACCTTTCCAAATTAAGGTACATAGGCTACTTTTTATCCTCAAAATTACTATTTTTAGTCTATTTTCATTGTGTGCACAAAATGAGCCCCAAGAGATGAAAAATATCATTCTCTTTGATAATCACACTAATACACAAATTGTTTCATTCTCTATCGACACAAAAAATTAAAAAGCCAAAAGCCTTACCTAGTGGATATTATCTCTCAAGCTAAAGTTGCTTTGTAATTCAGCCTTTTGCAAGCTCAACAAGTTTACATTCAAAGTGTCTTCAGTTGTTATTGATCAATATTATACATCACATTTATTTATAAACTTGCATATAGACATTAACACGTTAACCTTTAACAGCCAAAATTTAACAATTTAATAACACTCTTACTAGTAATTAGCATGACAGTGACAATCCAAATTTGCATATCTCTTCTTGAGTTAGCATTGGGAAACAGATAAAATAGTTAAATTTAAATGCATAAGGACTATTTATCAACTTATATTGTACAGGTAAAGCAGGATATGATAGCTACTGCAAATTATTTTGTTTAAACAATCTAGTGCAACCCCAGACATTGCACTAGCTCTACATCTCTTAAATCAAAACTCTATCAATTAAACAGTTTTCAACTCAGCTTTCCAGTGTATTTAAAAAAAAAACAGTTTTCAACTCAAAAGACAAAGTTAAAAGAAAGACAGCCAAAAATAACATTAAATACATACGTAGGTTAAACATACGTTGTCATAAGAACAGAAAGAGCAACGTTTCCCTTCGATATGAAGGTAGCAACATTTGATGCCTGACCTCCTGGACAGCATGAGACCAGAATAAGACCAGTTGCTAGAGGGGCTGAAAGTTTTAGAGTCTGACAATTAGATAGAAGATATTAGAAGATTATGCAGAATGATGGTTCCCAAAATGCTTAATGCACTAGCTGCTATATAACAAATTAATATATCTTACAAATTACAAACCCTCAGTTGTCAGTGCACATACTTCTTACAGAACGTAAGAGACATAGGATATAGAAGATTGACAGAGTCCAAAAAGGAACTGAGCTGCACTCTTATAAGGTCATTTCATCATTTGTAATCAACATCTACTAAGAAATGAAATGGAAATCACAAAATACACCTAATGAACAAATAGATAAACTAATTACAGATGACCTAAAGACCAGGTGATGTGTAGACAATGAACTATTACAGATGACATAATTATTATCACTACTCCATTCCACAAGAAAAAATTACAAAATTGCAATTAAAAGGCTTACCATTGCTATGACAAACCCTAACATGGGTTTGATTAGATATT
Organism: Albizia julibrissin; assembly: GCA_037074505.1. NCBI lineage: Eukaryota > Viridiplantae > Streptophyta > Magnoliopsida > Fabales > Fabaceae > Albizia > Albizia julibrissin. The sequence continues at coordinate 21,729,134 of CM073482.1, forward strand.
GTGCAAGAAATCCTACACCCACCTGCAAAGACAAAGCTATAATCTTAGACCATCGAAATAAATAGAAATTTACTTTTATTTAAAAATTATGTGTCCCTCACAGTCCATGGATTTCGTAGACATCGTCTGAAATCCTCAAATGTCAATGTCAAGCCCATAGACAACATAAGGAAACCCAAGCCAAGGGTAAATAGGTCTGTCTCCAACCATGTTACCTGGAATAAGACCCCAACATCAAAGCAATAAATCAAATGTGCTTCTTTCCATGACAAAAGTAGATGAAAAAGACAGAATTACTACAGCAGCTGGCTTATAAATGCCAACAATGGCCCCCAAGATGACCTGTCCATGGAAATGAGACAACTATCAAACCATTGATCAAGCAAGAAATGCTATGAAAGGTTTGAGATACTGGACAGAAGATCATCATTGGAGTTTGAGACATACCCACACTGGAAAAAAAGTAGTTAAGGTTTCAATTATTCTCTCAGACTGGCTCATCCCACCAGCTCTTTCAGGAAGATTTCCAGATACATCTGTTGTAGCCTTGCACAAAATCTGAGAGTTCCTAAGCCTAGCAGTTAATGAATCAAAGTCTTTTTTAAATTATAAGTTGAAAGATTAAACACCAGAGTACCAACAAAAATTTTACCAGACGCTGCATGTCTGAAAAGGAATCAATTATATTTAATGCACTTCACAAGCAAAGCCAATTTCAGACCCAGAGGAGACCAGAGCCAGACAATTAGATACATCCATATTCTTTGGCGGAAAAAATTAGATAACTATTGCCTGCCTAACAAGGCTTAAAGTTTCAAATAGCCTATAATTAGAATAATTAAAAGATCAGAATAAGCATAAGTACCTACTACAGATGCCTGTATACATATGCAACAAACCACCTGGATGGCTACAGTTCAACACTAAAACCCATCAATTTGAAAACAAATTTGAAATCAAGGGGGAAAAATGCTATAGGATTTCCCCTTTGAACTAGCATATATCATGTCAGCATTTTTCTTTTTTCTGTTTTCTTTTTTTTTTCCTGATTTGGAAATTATAAATAACGTCACTACCAGTTCAAATAGATACCTTGACATTTGATTGGTCGAAGAAGTTGCCGTAACAGCACCAATTGGAGCCTTCAACTTGCTTCTGACTGCAAGGCTTCTTCCATCAGGCAGAGAAAGCCGACCTTTTACAAATGAAAGACAAGAAAATAAACATACTAAGAAATCAATTCTGACTAACAGACAATTGAACGACGAGTCTGAGACCGAACATACCCAAAAGGGTATGATTATGACGCTTGAAAGTAGGAGAGGGAGAGACTGAATAAAGCTGAGCATCATGTGCTCGAAGCTCATGGTATTTGAGTATGATTCTTGAAATGGAAGCCATGGAAGTAGTAATGATCAAAGGCGGCAAAATCTAAGAGTTGGATGGTCCGACTTCAAAGAGTGTCCTGGAGCATAGATTCTGATACGATTTGATTTCGAAAGCGAAGTCGTTCTTTCAGAAGTTGGCTACGAATTAACCCCGTTAGAGATTTGGATACTTTGCGGCTGTCGTAGAAGCCGATGAGCCTCCATAATCGGCGTTGCCTCATCCATTCCATGAGCAGGTTTCCCATATGGTTGAATTTTATGGGCAAATTTCATTTAGCGACCCAAAGATGTAATTTAATTTTAATCAACCCAAAAAGAGTCTGAAACTTCACTTCATCTCTTAGAGGCTGTTTGGTCCAACCTCATTGCATGCATGCAATGGTAATCATGATTGCATTACCATGAAAAAAGTGTTTGGTTGCTCTTTAGCATGGTAATAGGGTTTACCATGGTAATGATGATTACCAAAAAATTGGTAATTCTCATTCATACCTCCCCTATGAATCCTCATTACCATCCCATTGCATAGTTAGAAAAGTCTAATTTACCCTTTAGTTTTACTTCTCTTTATTTTACTTATATATTTTTACTTAGGCACATCGCCATAACCGCTACCACCGTCGCCGCCACCACCTCCTCCTCCACCACTGCAGCCACCTGCCGCCACCTCTTCCTCCACTACCGCCAATACCTCCTCCTTCTCTGCCGTTACCGCCACCTACTCCTCCACCACCGCCGCCACCACCTCCTCCTCTACCGTTGCCGCCACCTGCCGCCACCTACTCCTGCACCACCGCCGCCACCACCTCCTCCTCTACCGTTGCCTCCACCACCTCCTCTACCGTTTCCGCCACCTGCCGCCACCTACTCCTCCACCACCGCCGCCACCACCACCTCCTCTACCGTTTCCGCCACCTGCCGCCACCTACTCCTCCACCACCGCCGCCACCACCACCTCCTCTACCGTTGCCGCCACCTGCTCCTCCACCACCGCCCCACCTCCTCCTCCTCCACCATCGCCACTACCTCCTCCTCTACCGCTACTGCCACCCGGCACCTACGCTACTACCTCCTCCTCCTCCGCCGCCGCCACTACCTCCTCCTTTCCGTTCCCGCCACCACCACCTCCTCCTCCTCTGCCGCTGCAACCACCGCCACCACCTCCTCCTCCTCCTCCTCTGCCGCTGCAATCATCGCCACCACCTCCTCCTCCACCACCACCACCTCCTCCTCTGCCGCTGCCACCACCTGGGATCGCAGCTACTACCTCCTCTTCATCCGCCGCCGCCCGGCCTCGTCGCTACTACCTCCTCCTCCTCCCTCTCCGACACCTGCCGCTACCACTACTTCCTCCTTCTCCGCCGCCACCCGCCACTGTCGCCACTACCTCCTCCTCCTCCTCTCCCGTCGCCCCAGCCCCCGCCCCCTGCCACCGCCTCCACTACCTCCTCTTCCTCCTCCTCTGCCTCCGCCCCTGCCACTACCTCCTTTGCCACCACCGCCACCACTACCTCCTCCTCCTCCATCGCTGTAGCCACCCACCACCCGGCACCACCGCCACTACCTCCTCCTCCTGACTCTTAACTTTCTTTTTACAAAGATTATAGTAAGGGTAAAATAGACTTTGTGTAATATATTAATTTTAAATAATTGTTAAAATAATAATTCATTGCACCTAACTTAAAAATCAAACCAAACATTAGCCCTGTAATTAATATTACATTGCATCACATCACATTGCACTACAGGGTGTAATGGGATCGAACCAAACGGGCCCAGGTCAAAATAAAATTAAGTTTTGTGGGTGAAAATATAACATATTAAAATTTAGCAACCAGTGTTGCTTAGTGTGTATAATTAGCCAAATAAAATATACTTATACATAAAGCCACACACATAATGCTATCTTGAGGGCACATATACACTTGGCGAAATCTTAAGTAGGACACACACATACTTAGCTTTTTACCTAGCTTTTAATTTTGGGTTGGGACGATATCAAGTTGCCATCTAAGTCCCTTCCGCTTTTTGTTTTAGGGTTGGTCTGACAAAAGGTTGTCACCTAAGCTTACTTTTTCTAAACACATTATTAAAGTAGTTATTTTTTTCATCTTAAAAGGCCACATGGCCATCCATCCCCTGACACTACACATGCAAGCTAGATGAAATCAAAAAACTTCCCTCCCCTGAAGCTTAATAAGTGGGCCAAGGGCATACGATGGAAGAGTTGGACAAATTTTTGGAACACATGGCACCTTATGGGCCAAACACTTATACACATATGACACATAAACCCTAACACCTCTCCACTCTTTAAAATTGGGACAAGAGAGGGAAAAATAGGAGGAAAAATATAGAGGGAAAATAAGAGAGAGAAAATGTTCTTGAGCTAATTTCATCCCCAAAATTGTGTTTCTAGCTTAAAGTGACTTCACCGATCTTGTTCCTCTCATCAAGAGTAACATTTCTACAATTTTAGTTTCTCGAAAAGAGGATTTTGGCATTGTCTGCGTGGTGTAGAAGTTGGGAGAATCAAGAAAGAGTTATAACATCGGATAGAGGTAAGCATAAGCTCTGATTTGAATCTAGTATCTTGAAATTTGGTTAAGTTTTCATGAGGTTAGTATGCTTCCCTTATTTTCATTGAAAAGGAACTTTAGGGTTTTAGTGATATTGTGAACATGAAAATGAGGTTAGAAGAGGTTTAGGCATGGTAAGGATGAAGTTTGATAAGTTTTGTGGATAATAGTGGCAAAATCACTTTGTTGTTCTTTATGGCATATTTGGGCCAGATCAGGGCAAGGGGTAGGAATGAAATTTCATTGATTTTAAGGTTTCCAACGAATTTAGAATGAAAATTTGTGAAGGAAAAAGGTGAGCAAGTGACTTTGGAAGCATTGAAATTGAAAATAGAATTTTTGTCTAAAACCCTAGGTTTTGACCTTGATTGGTTCATAGAGAAGGAATTGGATTTTACCAAATTTGAAGTTATAAATGGATTCTACTTGCAAAATTGTGTAGGAATAGCTTGTAAAAACAATTTTAGAAGGGTTGGATAGAAAACCCTAAAATTGGAGTTAAAGGTTGTTATGGGTTGATGCTACCAAATTGAATTTTTAGGGAGTTAGGTTGCTTTGGGTTTGGTTTTTATCAATCCAAAATTTTCCAATAATTATGAAATTTTACAAGTTAATAGTACACGTCTAAATTTTTAAAATGAGTCATAGAAGGCAATAATTGCATACCTAGAGAGAAAGTTATGAATTTTTAAAGTTTAGGTATCAAAACTGGGAATAATTTTCAAGCAGTCATGTTGGTCGTGGATCCTAGAATTTACCATCAATAATTGGAATTGATTAATATTTTTCCTTCATAGGGGACTTAAATAACTTCACATAGGAACTTGAACCACCTCATTTAGAGTTTTCTAGATTAAGATATGAATTTTCAAAGTTGTTTCATGATATCTGGCATATTAGGGTTGATTCTGGAATTTTCAGCTTTTAAAGGGAATTATGATTAGGAGGAACATGAGGATTAGAAACATGTTTTAGAGACTAATATGACCATATTAAATACCTAAAGCATAAAGGAGGAAACGTAAAATATGTCCTAGATTATATATTCATAGACATAGCACAAAGAGTACTAAAGATAACCAACAAAAGTTAAGTTAAGGATAAGAATAGGGAATGGGTCAGGAATAAATAAATCTTTATTATATCAATTGAATTGGAATAGGTAATGACCCATCTATTCGTGAATTCTAAATTATAGGATTCGATATTTTCCTGAGCCCAGAAAAGAAATTTGTTGGTCAAGGTAATTTGCAAGAAAGACAATCATATAGTAACTCTTTCTCTCATATAATATGTATTGTTCTGCATGTGTATTTTTACCATTAGGTATATTCGTTTCATGAATATACAGAACTGATGTTGGACCAGTGTGTCCTGACGCAATAAGACCTGTTGGATCAATGTGTCATTAGGCCGTAAGACTTGATATGTGTCAAATCCCTCAATAATTCGACATTTATCAGAGTATCAACGCATAGTTTAGTGGGCAAACAAAAATAGCATAAATATACTGATATAAAGTACTTGATTACATTACAGGAAATCACCACAGTGTTTGTACACAATAATTAAAATCCCAAAATACATAAAAGATCAGCAGATAACCAACACTAATTCTTCATCAAGACCGGAACTCTCAGTTGCCGATGTCAACCTTCTTGCCCTTAAAGCCGCTTCCTCTAGCTGAATAAATTTGAATTTATGGAAAGGGGTGAGATTCAAACGAATTCAGTAGTAACATGCAATCAATCATATAAAATACGATAAATAAACATACAATGCACCATATCATGTAACAGCAATAATTACTGTAAATTGGTCTGCTTTACTCAATGTTCAGGATCAAATGACTGTTTGACCCCTACTTACTGTAATATTCCAGAGCAGATGACTGTCTATCCATACTTGTCTTACTACCTCAACTGAGTCCCATTGGGCCTTATTGTACTTGTATTTTTCCCATAAGGCGGTATTTGTACTTTTCCCACACCATAGTGAGAAATTATATCAACTACCTAGGTTGGGTCCCAATTAGCCTGTTGATACTTGTGCTTTTCCCACAATGTGGTACTTGTGCTTTTCCCAAACCACAACTAGGAATTTGTATCATGCATTTCATATCACAAAATATGGCAATATAAAGCATATAAATAATCACATAGTGTATGAAAGATAGAGTTACTACCTGAAATCTTTTCCAATTTCCTAGCTAGTTTCGGTCCTCTAACTCTTTGTCCGACTCAGGCAAAAAGTCAAACCCTAAAATTTCAAATTTATAATAAATGAGTTATTAATCATTCATGTCTTATTCCTAAACTCATATAGTTGGTTATCTCTACCCAAAGACACATAATTACCCAAATGCCCTTAGGAATCCGGTCTAATTCCCTTAGTACCCAGTATAATTGTATTTTACCCAAAAATTATGACTCGGGCTATTCCTACACAATTTCACGTATAGAATCCATTTTTGACCTCATTTTTTCCAAAATAACACTCTATTTTCTAGAATGCCTTTGACAACCACAAATACTAAGGTTTTATGGGTAAAATTGGCAGTTCACACCCTAAAGCCTCCATACTCTATTTTTTACATGTTCCCTACATAATTTTTCATTCTAAACACAATAGAATAATAAAATCCATTAAATTCCAGCTTAAACACTCAAAAACTAGTTTGGCCAAAAATTATATAATTTTTGGAAAATTGAAGTTTTCAATTTTTTATGCAACCAAACATCTTCTTTTAACTTATAATCACTTAAACACCTCTTGAATATGATTAATCAAAATTTGAGAACACCTAGGGTTTAATACATTCCAAATCACCAATTCATGACAAACCAAGCCAATAACCACCATAAATAACCAACAACAATCACAAATCAACAAGAAATGACAAGCTTTCAAGCTTATATTGAATTCTTCTTGTTTCTCTCTCTAAACCGCCACCTCCTCCTTCTTGTTTCCTTTGATTTCCTTATTGATTTGCATGATTTCAAGAGGGATATAAAGATTAGAAGAGGTTTCAAGAGATTGAAGGCAAGAACAAGTGAATTCAACTACAACTTAACAAATTTTTGCCTATTGATTCTTCATCTCTCTTCTTTGCTCTTTTTCTTCACTTTCTCTCTCTCTCTCTCTCTTCTCTTTTAACTTTGGCTGAAATATTGGCCATTGGAAGAGCTTAATTAGCTCTTATAACATCCTCTTCCATCTCCTTAAAATATTATTATTTTATTGCTAATTTTTAAACATGTCATTACTTTTTGCTTCTTTTTCCATATGGTAAGAAAAGCCTCCACATGGCATGATATGTGTCCCAATCTTATTTTTTCTTGCCTATTTATTTCTTTGTACAAATTTGGCCATTAATTAAGGAAAAAAATATTGTTTTTTTAATGTATTAGCCAAATGACCATTTTATCCTTACATTTTCTTCAATTTTTGAACTAATTGTTGTCTTCATTCTTCCCTTTTTGTTTTTGCCAAATTTTTACTCAATAAATTTGGCCAAAAATTGTTCTCTTCCATTCTTAATTTTTTTCTACAATATTAGGCTTTTATGAAGAGAAAAATTGAGCTTGTATGTCTTAACTTGACCAAAATTTCATATAATCTCTATTTCCAATATTTTGGTCATTTCAAGTGCACCAAAATTTACCATTTTATTCTATTTAGTATAATCAAATGTATAAGGAATTTTGGTGAATAAAATTTAGGATATTACAATATGCATTCAGATCTGTGACAGGCAGTGACCCGATATACATGGTTGCATGGGGCAGTGACCCTAGGCTGTAAGACCTAAGTTACCAAGCGCTATGGTATTGGGCCAGTACATCCCATGATTGATATTATGTTGCATATTGAATGTTGAATGCTACTTGTGATGATTGTTGTTGTATCATGGTTTGTTTAGCATGCTTTATGTACTTGCATATATTATGATTAATCGTTGTTACTACTGAGATTCTCGACAATCTCACCCTTTCAATAAACTGACACACAGCTAAAGCAAGAGGCTCCAAAGGCAAAAAGATAGTCACAAATAAATAGAAGATGGAGATGAAGAACTTAATAGTTCTGTTGGTTATCTGTGCATAAGTTTTTGCTATGTTGTGGGATATTCTGGAAGCCTCATGTGGCTACATGGTTGTATAAATGTAAATAAATAACCAAAGTGAAGCTAAACTTATAGTAGTAGTAATAGAAATAGTATAACGCGCGTAGCTTGAAATAGTTTTAGTCGATCTATCACATGTATTGAAACGGTAATTTCCTTAACTTGATAAATGAACTACGATTGAGCAAATGTATGATAAGAGCCCATAAGTTAACTATCAATATACCAGTTTAAAAGCAGAGAAGCACTCTGATAATAATAAATGAGGTTAAGGATTGATGAGTCATAATGAAGTTCGAACCACTATATGACTATTTTGAAAGTTTAAAATTTTTCAAGAAAACATGTGTTAAGGTTGAGTTTTTACATTATTATCAAAGGTGTATAAGTCCTAGGATGGAAACCTGGCTTAGTAGTTCAAATTTATTATGTGAGAACTCATCTAATAACTATGGAAATAAGGGTGTCACAGAAAAGACAATGATGCCATTCTTTTATGCTTTCAGAAGAGCATTTAAAAAACAAAATAAAGACATTTACAAGACAAATATAAGGGTTCGAAAGAACCTAGAGAATTAAAAACATTTAGGAAATTTACAAGACACATATTAGCATTTACAAGACAAATAAAGATATTCAAAAGAACATAAGGAATTAAAAATATTTTGTCCATTTACAAAATAAGTATGAAAATTCACATGACAAATATGGGTATTTACAAGCTAAATAAGAAAACTCACTTAAACTTTTTTTTTGTGCTATCAATATATATACTCAATGTCTTTTTAGAATTCAATATACGGTACAGATATTCATGCAAACTATTATCTATTTATTTATATATTTTCTATCATGTAAAAGTCTTGTGTTTATCGTCAACTACTTCAAAAATTCTTTATATATATATAATACTTCAAAAATTCGTTTGAACATTGTTAAAAGAAAAAAGGCATACAATGAGCTAGCTTGCCAAGGAAAATATTGTTGGAATAAACATGATGATAATGATGTTAAAATACATTATCTAATTCTATAAACAAGAGTAGTAGCGGAAGACTTGATGAAACACCTCTAGCCATAATGATTCTGCATGTAATATCTCACAACCTGAAAATTGTAGAGAATAAGAAAGAGTTAGAAGAAAATAGGTCAAGGCATCTTCTAACGGAAAGATAGACATAATGATAGTCTGGGAATAGCTGTCACCTGTCAGGGAATCCCTCAAGGAGCAAGTGCATATTTTTCCATGTTATAGCTCTAACGTGGCCTATACTATTTATAGGCCTCCATCAAAGCTTGAAATAGCTTATCAGTCAAGTAAGTAATCCTAAACCAAATATATATCAAAATCACGTGTAAGCCATAATTAGGAGATATTTTATCCAAGATAATATCTAGATATAATCTTTATTAAATAAAAAAATATCTAACATTCTCCCATTTAGCCCGCAACCTAATACTATTTGGTGAATCAAGGTTTATTTAAGAAATACTACATGAATCATGACAGTAAATCCTTTTTAACCGAGTATTACCTTAAATGCATCTTAGTTAATGGGTCAAAATTTAATGAACAAACTATAAATGTTTATTTAGTTCTAATTTAAATGTTTACTGGCATCTTATAATTTAGGTATAAAAAATTGAGACAATAAACTTTAACTTGAATTTCATCACTTAATAAAGTCTCATCTAGAGCACTAAATGTGATCCATCCCTAATGGGAGAATTGATCATTTGATTTCTCTAAAAACATGCTCTTTATTAAATGATTTTATGTTTTATGTGTTTATGACCTATTGATTCTACAGTTATATAACACTCTTAATTAGTTTGAATTAATTTAATAATTCAAAAACCCTCCGATAAAATTCCTTAAATGGCAATCTTGCAACTTGCCTTTAAGAAAGATTAGGTCAAGCGATTCATGGTGAAAATAAGCAATCAGTGACTGCTTAGCAATATTGTAATCCTCCATGACACTACTTGTTGAGCAAGTGTAAATATGTATCATAATTTTAACTCTTTTATAGTTAACACATCTTATAAAACTAAACAAACTAATCATTCTACTATATATAAAGCATGAAACTTGATGTACATTTGGTAATGCACCACATAACTTGTAGCTTTTCAATATGCTCAACAATCCTCCTAAAATCTTTGCAATGACATTGCCCATTTGTGCCCATATTTAAACAAACCTACACCTTGAAAATAGAATTAGAAGGAATAAAATGATATTAGAGACATGGACAATCTAATCATATTCTCATAATAGATATTGCTCACAGCAACTACTATTATTCATGAATGTTCAAATGATTGTAATCATAGGTTACTTATAATATTCTCAAACATTTTGAGAATATCTTCTTTATGTAATGTAAAAGAATATCACACTTAACACAGTCACATCACAACTTTAAATAATTGTGACTTAGTCATTTTTAACACCTTAAGTCAAAATGCATAAGCTATAAATGAATCATCATTTTGTACAACATAGATGACTCAACTCCTACTAATCTAGTGATATATATAAGACTTATGATGTTCTTAACAATGTCTTATATGTAATCACATCATAATACTTTAACTATCACCATTATGAGACTTGCTTATGACAACATGAACTCTCAATTTTCCTAACTAAATTCTCTTCATTATTTATATGAACATCTCAATTAATCCACACACACATATTCATGTCCAAAATGAAAAATATACCAGTGAAATCCCAAGTTAAGACAAACAGTAAGCATTATGAGAAAATGGAAGGAATTATACATGAATATAGGAGGAAATACCTCACTAAATCAATTCATTCTTCGTAAAAAAGTCATATCAAACAACTTTATTTTTATTACTTAATGTTGCATATTAGCAACTTTACAAATACACTGATCATATTGTTGCTTACCTTACATCTATCATGAATTAATGCCTTCATTTAAAATTTATGTTTACTCTCAATATTTATGTTATAGTCAAATTTCCAAAAGTACATCACATAGTTGCCATGAATTGCCAAATTTTAATCACTATTAGTCTCAACTCAACCCACTGATAGATTAAAGCTCAACAAGGTGACTGCCATGTAAAACCAATGTTATATTATTATTAGAGGTGACAAATCCTTTATATGTTATTACTCTCAATGAGTTTGATCACTCCCACTAATTTTGATATTCCTTAATAATCTAACATTTCAAAATACTAAACAAACTATAAAATAAAATAGACAGCTCACTTAAATTCCTAAGACCTCTTTGCTTTTTCACCAGAAAATGCAGTTTCATTCTCTCAAAATATTTTCCTTCCACACTCTTTCTTTTATAAGACAATTCTATGTAAGAGTATATTTTAAATCAGGCTTCCAACCTTTAAGACTTCAAAAGGATTTAAACATAATTTTTTTTGAAAACTCATATAAAATATTGTCCTTAGTATACCCTTCAAGAGGAAAACCGTATATCCAACATATCTATTGACATTATGTTTCTTCTTGCAACAATACCACCTATATTAGATGAGTTTAAGTATGAAGAAACTTAACATATAGACTAAGTTTTAATACATTAGTGATGTACTTATCATGTCACCCATCTCTTCTAGATAACTTCACTATTTTAATTTTTTTTACCAGATTAAATAACCCACTTTTTCTCTATATACTCTAAAAGTGTCAAGTGACACTACTTAATTACAAAGCAAATAGTATTCAGGTATTATATATGAGGAGTCGCCTGTAAGGAGAATGAATTATTTCATTTGTTGGAACATAACTAATGGCAAGTATATTTCCATTACTATCTCCAATCAAGTCTTTTTTAAATATAGACACATTAAACTCTATATTACTTTATGGCTTTGAAGCTGATAGCTCGATAGCCCTCATTTATAATCTTATTATTTTCTAAAATTTGAGTCAAAGCTTTATATTCATAATTTCAATGAATATTTAATATCTATACAAAGGTATAATGACTCATGTTCATGAGATAATAAAATGAACATCCTTCCCCCAAAATTAATGGAGACATCTTACCCTATTATGGAAAATCATTTTGTAGTCAACAATGTAATGACATTTATAAGAATTTATACGTTTGTCCTTCAACCTATAAACAACCCTTAACGTTGTTCTATTCTTTATATACCTATGACAATCAGCTCTTAATTGAGATTGTTTTAATGAGAGAATTACATCTCACAATGTTGTATCACTGTTAATGCTAGTATCATTAAATACTAGAACTTTATTGATGTTAGTCTTATCCTAATGGATGGAGATGTATTTATCTCCTTATAGGCTCAACAATTATCTCTAATAAATCCTATTAAACTAAACAATTAAATAGATAACAATCATATTACAAAGTCAAAGTAAAATTTTTACAAAATAAATAGAAGAGGCAAGGAAAAAATCATCACACAAAAAAGTGTTATATTTTCAAATAAGTTTGTATCATACAATTATAAATTTGTATCACTAAGGTCTACCTATGGGTAAAGACATTAGCATAACATAAATTTAGCTCGAATTGATGAATCTAGAACGCAATTATATTTGCTAATACATGTGAGCTACTTAAAAAATATAATGTCATTCTATTTCAGCCTAATTAAATATGCAATTATAATTATCTACCTGTGGGTAAAGACTATTTATAACTAGATATTTAATTACAATTGATATTTGATAATACCATATGTGATTAAAAATGTGCATGCAACAAAATTGAGAATGTTGCGGCTACTCCCCAAGAAACAATCATGCTAATCACAAATATCATGTGCATTTAAAACATAAATATGCATCAATAACCTAATGAGAATTTAAACAATTAATTTAATCAACAAGAGTGATTAAGTAACTAAAATCCTCTCACTTTGATTAAATTAATTAATCATCGATTGGAGTTAATGTTTTAAAGTCCATAAGTGATTATTTTCACATGCAACATTGAGGATGCCGTGGCTACTCTCCAAGATGCATGCTAATCGCAAATATCAACTATGTGAATTTAAATTCCAAATATGCACGAATCTTTAATGAGAATTTAATTGATTAATTTAATCAACAAAATATGACTAAATAATCATCATAGAAAAACTATCTCACTATCTTGTGCATCCAAATTAAATATAATATATGCAAATCTTAAATTCCCATCTGAATTCTCTTCCAAATCTTCCCAAACTTCCTCATAACTATCAAACCAACTTCAACTCTTCCTCCACTCCTTCACCACATTTCATACTTATATTCTAAACCATCCCAACCATTTCAACACTAATGAATTGTGCAATTCTCTTAAACACAAGCAGAGGATTTCTAGTGATTACAAACTTATCACCAAAATCTATGCTCTGACTCTGACAATAACCATCGTTGCCAGAACCATAGCTCTGATACCAAAAATGTGATACATCATTTCCCAACACTACGGTAGAGTACTCATTTAGTTAATACTCACCGAATATAAACGTCAGAGTGCCAAAATGCTAGAACTTTATACAATGCATCTGCTGGATATAAATATTCACATATAAGCACATTCATACACAATTATTTTACAATACTTATATCCTCTAACTACTTCACTTCATATACAAACCCAAAACTCATAAAAGTTCTTAAAAAACAAATAAGAGACTAGACAACCCAGACTAAGCTCTCCCGCTGCTTGGCCTCAGCTCTTCGTCATTCACTTCTCTTTGCCCCTCGAGCTTCCTCCCTGTACTGGAGATTTGTTTTTGGGAAAAAAATGAGATTCACATGAATCTCAGTAGTAACGCAATCAAGCATATAAGATAACACACACAAGTATGCTTTACTTACACAATCATCAACAAAATCATCAGAACATTATTTAGTGCAAAACATGCAATTCATAAACTGACATCGCGCTAGACGGGTTCTCAGCCCGTGAGGGCATCTGTGCACAGTGCATATAATGCACTCTCATAATTGACATCGCACTAGATAGGTTCTCTTGGCCCTGAGGGGCACCCACGCATAGATAGGCCCCGAGCATCGCTCGTGCATTTATGAACATTTCACCTGAGTGTCAACCCGATCTCTGGAAGGCCCCAGGTGATCACTCCACTCAATCTAAACATGTTAGACATTTTGATGATGATACAAACAATACATATGCATGTCATATCATATGAAGACGGTTACTACATGCTTGCTCCTCTATGCAACTTTCTCACTCGATTCAAGCTCGGGCAACTACTGAGGCCAGACCGGTTGTCAAGTCCTGAAATCTTCAAATACCACAAATGAGTTATTACTCATCCATACATCCTTCCAAACTCATAATATTGGTAAATTTAGCCTAATGGTGACTAATTACCAAAATACCCCTCAGGTCCTGATTATTAGTATTTTTTCGAAATCATGATTTAGGCCAATCCTACACATTTTCACATGTAGAATCCATTTCTAGCCTTGAATTGGCCAAATTCAAGCTCAAATGATGAAAATACCCTTGACAGCCCTTAAATAAGGCTTAATAGGGGTAATTTTGTCATTTCACTTTTCGTGGCTTTTCTCACTTCGAGGTCAACATAGACCCTACACAATTTGGCCTCCTAAATCCAATGGAAAAATCAGAATTATCAAATTCCTATCCATTTTCCACATCCAACACAGGGAAGAGAAAATAAATTCCCAGAAAAGTTGTGTCGGATTCTCGTTTTCTTTAGCCTAATCACCTCCTTTATACTTATAATCAATATATTAACTAGTTAGAAATTCATTGGGCTTGATTTGGAGACACTTACATATTATGGTCTCTTGATTTTTCTTCAATTATCTTATATCAAATGAACCATAATCAAGCCCAAAACAACTCTACTAACAACAATCAAGCAAGAGGAACAAGTTTGGGAAGCTACCTCTTGATTTCTTCAACTTTCTCTCTCCTAGACTTTTTGAATCTCTCTCTCTAACTCTTGATTCAGCTGCTCAACAAGGAATCCAAGGGTAGAGAAGTGAGGAGGAGGGATTATAGAGGGATTATGAGTCTTAAATCATAAGGTATCAACTTCTTACCTTGAGTTTTGGATGATCCCTAGCTTCCCTTCTTCTTCCGTTCAGTTCTCGTTCTCCAGCTCTCATTCTCACTCTTTAGGTCTGTTTGATCGTGAGAATGAGCTGAGGAAGATGAGAAAGGAATAATATAATTAAAGAGGTTAATGAAATGTGACATGTGGCATCCAATCATTGGTCAAAAATGTAATTATTCTCAATTAATTACATTTTCCTTCTCCATGCCACATAACAGCCAAAAATCCCATGAGAAATACAAGGGAAATCTAAATCTTCAATATCTCATTGTGCCAACTCGTAACTTGCTGACCAAGTCATTGACTTTTTGACTATTTGACCATTTTTTACCATAATTCACCAAAATTGGTTTATTTATGATCAAGTAGTCATTTTACTCTTTTTAATTCCCATTTAAATCAAATTAGTGGGAATATTGGGGAAAAATAATTATTTTCCACTTTTCGGAAAAATTACCGTTTTGCCCCTGCATTTTATGATTTACTGAAATAAATCATTTTTCCGCCCATTTCTTCGGCTTAACTCCATTTTGGCACTTAAATGAGGCCATCATTCATGTTACTTAATTTCTTGATTTTTTGGTTACCATAATAGGCCTTAGTCGATATATTAATCGTCTCTTTATATCCTTATTCGGCCATTTTACGCGTAACCGGCGATTGATATATTTTCCATAAATTCTCATAAATTCATCTACATCATTTTCACCATTTTATTCCACTAAGTATACATCAAATATACACATAAATGTATTGTGAAAAATGGGGTATTACAGAAATTAAATCCAAACAATTAATCAAATGTTTAATTTCTTGAAAATAGGGAAAATTACTAAAGAATTCAGCACAAAATGGAGTTAAGGAAACTTTATTGAACCAAAATAATATTTGGAAATTAAATTTTAAGGCGTCGATATCAAGAACCCAATATATTAAACAACAACGATTGTCTAAAATTAAAATAAACACATACCTCGCTCAAAATATGAATCAAAACGTGACCGAGAGAATATATCCTCCTTATTTTCTTAACTTTGCAACTCCAAAAGGAAACCACAAAAAAAACAAAAAAAAACCTAACATTTCATCCATCCCATAACATTAATAAATTAAATAAAATCCAGGAAAATAAAATGCCAAAGCCTAAAATCTGTTAGCCTGTAACGTGAGAAAACTAAACAGATTCAAGCAAAATAAAATGCCCTGGCCTAGTACATGCAAAAGATTATATATGAATAAACCAAAATGCTAAATGAGTAATAAGAATAATACCTTAGAATCAACATTTGTTTAGCTACAACATTTTTATGAGAAAATAAAGAAAATGGCTTGAACAACATAAATAAAGCCCATAAGTAAAGTCCATAAAATTAAACAATTACATAGGACATTAGCTCATAAAATAAAACCCAAATAATGTAGGCCCAAATAGCAATAAGAAATAATTCATATAGTTTAGAAAAATTTCAATGACCCAAAAGATTTTCCAAGCCTAGATGCATTAAAAAATAATTGGAGGCAGAAAAGTAAAACAGTCTCGGCCCACATACTTGAAATGAAAAAAAGATAGAATATTGCACAAGCCAAAATCTCAGCCCAAGAAAATAAAAAATAAAAAGGTCCAAAAATTCCATGCTCAAGATGTGAGCCCAAAAAACCAAATAAACCTAAAAACAAAAATTCAAATATAGACCCAAAACACAAGTCAATTTCTAAATAATTTTGAAACAAATTTTAGGAAAACACAGGCCCAATTCACAAGAGTACAACGTACTCTGAATAAGTGAAAAAGTTTGGTTTTTTTTTCTCTCTTCTGAAAAGTGTGCCACGACTTAGGCTCTTGATGGAAGATGCGAACGTCCGTAAGGTGCCGCCGGATAGGCCGACAGAGGATATGGAGGAAATCACGGCGAGCAAGAAATCTAAAAAAGAAGTGAAGGAAGATACTTTAATGTCAGACCTGATGTTAGATGCTGAGGAGGTAGAGGCGCCGATGAGTGGAGATCATACCCAGGCGGACTGTCGTGATATTCTGACAGGGAAATCACAGTTCTCATATAAGGATTTATTGATGGGTTTTAAAGGGACAAAATTTAACGAAGTCGCTTATGGTGCATCAAGTATGGAAGAAGATCCATTAATTTCGGACTTGTTTGACCAGACATGGAAAATGTCAGAACCGTCAGCGGAAATAAAGAAACTTATGAATGTTTATCCGATTATGCCGATGACAGAGGAAGAATTTAATGAGAGCTGTGAGCCCTGGAAGAATGCGTTAGTTATCACTATTCTTGGGGCTAGGATAAATTACTATAAACTGAAGGAAATACTGAGTCGAATCTGGCAGTTCAAAGATTTTAAACTTGTGGATCTCCCAAACAATTATTATGTTGTTAAACTCACTGATAAGCTGAACTGGGGTGTGCATTATAAAAGAATTCTGTTCAAGGGCCCTTGGGTGGTAGCACAACATAGTGTGTTGGTTCAAAGATAGTCCCTTCTGTTTGATCCCTTCCATAACTCGTTGGGGAAGATAGCATCGTGGGTGAGAATTCCTAATGTACCTTTGAACTGTTACTCAAAAAAGTATTTATCAAGGCTGGGAGACATGATTGGAAAGACTCTAAAGGTTGACTTACACACCCTTAATTATAGGGAAGATGGTAATGACAAGGTAGAAAGGGGAAGATATGCTAGAATCTGTGTGGAGTTAGATCTTAAGAAAAAGTTAATACCCAGAGTAATCATTGCGTCGGCGCTGTATAATATTGAGTATGAGGGATTAAACCTGATTTGCTTTGCATGTGGTAGATATGGCCACCGTAAAGAATCTTTCTCATGAAAGAGCTGCTCTAGCTCGCCAGGGGATGGAAGTGAACAACACAAGGAGACGTCTCCCCCTCCAGCTATGTCGCCGGAAAAATCACTTCCAGTTGAAGGTGATGAATTCAGCCCATGGATGTTCGTACGAGGGAAGGGCAAAACACAATTTCTGAGGAAGGATGGCAAGAAGGTACAGCTGGGGAATGTGCCTCAAAATGCTAGGTTGGATAGGAGTATGGGCGGTAGACCTTAAACCTCTAGCTTCGTAGCCATTGCAGAATGGGATAAGGAGAGAGAAATGGTAGTTGCTCAGGACTTGTCAAGAGAAATGGAGGAGCAATCTCTGGTGAAAGAAGCTGATTAGTTGGTGCTGTATAAAGTAAGAGAGAGAGGAGGAGGAAGGAAAGAAGAATAGAACGGTGATCGAGGCAAGGGAAAGTCTAAAGTACAAATGAATAAAAAGGCAAGCTATTTGGCTAAAGGAAAGAAAAACGTGAAGCCAAAAGGGAGTGTTGATTTCCACATGGTGGGCCCGAGCATTGCTGAACAAAAATATGGGATTATACAGCCCAATAAAATGGCTACAAAAAAAGCCCAAATAAGTAAAGGGCAGAGAATACACTGTGTAATAAATGGATCCATGGAAAGGCCCGAACCACTGATAATTAGTGACGAGAATGAGGCAAAAAGTCAGGCAAGTCCAGTACTAGGAGACACAAGAAATGTGGTTGATAAGTCGGAGAAGTCGGTGCTGGCTAAGAATAAGAATCAGGTTGCTCAAAAAGGGGAGACAGGGCCCTTGGTAATGCATTTGGGTACAAATGAGCAAAGTAACGACAAGGGACTGGAACTGGATAATGGACAGCTTGTTCACAGAGGAAGAGGTAAATTGAAGGAAAACAACAAGGAAGGGATACGGCTGGACAAGTGAGTGTTTCTGGCTTTGTATCTCATTTAATATTTATTTTATGATTGTGTCGTCATGGAACTGTCGTGGGGTTGGTGGTAAATCCTTCCCCCGAATTTTGAATGATGTGGTTAAAATGTATGGTATAAATGTCATGGGCCTCTTGGAAACGAGAGTGGGCAAAGGGCTAATTGTATCTGCAGGAGGTTGGGCTTTAACAACTGGTTACGGGTAGAAGCCACCGGATTCGCTGGGGGGATCTGGTTACTCTGGAATGAAGGTGAAGTGCATGTTGATTATTTATTCTCTACCACCCAGCTTTTGCATTGTAAATTGACTGATAGGAGAACAGGAGAATCATTCACTGCTTCGCTGATATATGGGGATCCTAGGCTTAATTATCGTAGGGAATTATGGGCTTCTCTAAGGGCTCTGAAAGATACTGTCCATGGGGCGTGGTTGGTTCTAGGTGACTTCAATTCTTATTTGAATCTTTCTGACAAAAGGGGCGGAGCAGCTCCTAGTTTTAGCTCTCTGGTATCATTCCGCTCTTGTGTAAATGATTGTAACTTTATGGAGGTTCCAGTAGTTGGTGATCTATTGACTTGGGAAAGAAAAGGAGTTAAGGAACGCCTAGATTGGGTCTTTTGTAATATAGAATGGGAGGTAAGCCACCCTTATGTTAAAGCATACCACCACTTGAAATTTAAGTCTGATCATAAAGTTGTTGTTGTGTCCCCTGGAAGAATAGTGAATAAGAATGTGAATAGAGTTACTTTCAAATACCAAGCAGCATGGTGTCTTGAAGGGGGTTTTTCTAAGATTGTTAAGGGAGCATGGCAAAATAAAGACTGGGCTGAGGGGAGAAAGAAATTTGAAGGCGATGCTGCTGAATGGAACAATGTTACTTTGGGTTATTTGCCGAAGAAGAGGAGAGTGCTATTGTGTAGGTTGGAAGGAGTAGATAAAGCTCTAAAGGATCAACCTCATGCTGGTCTTTTCAGAT
The DNA here is from genome assembly GCA_037074505.1 of Albizia julibrissin. Classification (NCBI taxonomy): domain Eukaryota; kingdom Viridiplantae; phylum Streptophyta; class Magnoliopsida; order Fabales; family Fabaceae; genus Albizia; species Albizia julibrissin. The sequence goes on from CM073482.1 coordinate 21,749,046, forward strand.
TAGAGGATAAGTTATGGAAGGATTATGTCAGAGTTGTGAATCAAGAAGAATTGTTGTGGTACCAAAAGAGTAGGTGTAATTGGTTGCAATATGGAGATAAAAATACAAAATTCTTCCATACCTCTGCAATGGCAAAGCGGAAGAGAAATAGAATTGATGCATTGAAGAATGAACAAGGAGACTGGGTCACTGATCAGGATTAAATGCAGCTGAACTATGTTCAAGGTGAAGTGACTAGAACTGAAATAAAGAATGCTGTGTTTAGCATAGGAGCTTTTAAAGCTCTAGGACCTGATGGATTAAATCCGTATTTTTTTCAAACACAGTGGGATGTGGTCGAACCAAAAGTAAGCAAGTTGGTGACAGAGGCATTTAGGGACCTAGGGAAGATTCAAGCTATCAATGAAACTAATATTGTCTTGATTCCTAAAAATGAATCCCCAGAGAGTATCAAGGATTTTAGACCCATATCATTGTGTAATGTATGTTTCAAGATATTAAGTAAGGTGTTAATGACTGCAAAAAGTTATGGATTATCTTATCCAACCAAATCAATGCAGTTTCATTAGCGGACGCCAGAGTTGTGATAACATCATTCTTGCTCAGGAAGCCATTCATACCATGCGAATGAAACAAGGAAGTAAGGGCTATGTTGCTATCAAGGTAGACATGGAAAAGGCATATGACAGGCTGGATTGGGGTTTTATCAATTCAAGTTTGAAGTGCTTGGGGTTGAATGATCATTTTATCGGGTTAATCATGGCTTGTGTCTCATCGGTATCAATGAAAGTATGCTGGAATGGTTCATATACTAAGACTTTTCTACCAACCAGGGGAATTAGACAAGGCGATCCCTTGAGTCCATATCTCTTTGTTATCTATATGGAGAGGTTGGGGCAGCTAATTAGTAGAGAAGTAGGGGAGGGCAGATGGAAACCGTTGAAGTTGAATTCTTTTGGACCGCCTTTATCTCACTTGTTTTTTACGGATGACCTAATTCTCTTCTGTGAAGCTTCAAAAAGACAGGTCGAAAGGGTAAGGAACATAATGGCTTATTTCTGTAAGTTGTCAGGACATAGGGTGAGCCTTCCTAAATCTAAATTCTTTGTGTCCAAAAGTGTCCATTTCAACAGGTCGCTAGAATTTAATCAAAGTCTGGGAATTGGGATCACTCCTGACTTAGGCAACTATCTGGGTGTTCCGCTATTGCATAAAAGAGCAGTGAAAATGATTTTTGCTCCTTTAATAGCCAAGGTTAGGAAAAGATTAGCTGGTTGGAAAGGGAAGCTGCTTAGCATGGCAGGCAAGATTGTTCTCATTAAGTCATTACTTTCATCATTGCCTTATTACCAAATGCAGTCAGTGCTTATTCCCAAAGGAGTACTCCAAGAGATTGAAAAGCTAAGCAAAGATTTCTTTTGGAATCAAGGGGAGAATGGTAAGAAGATGTATCTTATTTCATGGGATACAATCAAGCTTGGGAAAGAGAAAGGAGGACTAGGGATTAAGGATTTGGTAACTCAAAATGAAGCTTTCATCATGAAACTTTGCTGGGGATTGATTACTAAGCCAAATGCTCTTTGGGTCCGATGTTTGAAAAGTAAATATGATTGTGGTTTCAAGAAGTTTCCCAAAGTTGAGAAGAAGAGGAACCAATCAGCAGTTTGGAGTGCAATTTCATCAATTTGGAATGACTTCCAAAAGGGTGTAGGGAGCAAGTTGAGAAGTGGTAGAGGTACCAGTGCATGGTGGGAATTGTGGACGCCTCTGGATCAACCATTGATGCATTATGTCAATAGGAATCATGAGTTTTTGGATCCTGAGGAGTCAGTCAGAGATTTTGTCCTATCAAATAGCCAGTGAGATGTGTTCAAATGGAATTGTTTCTTACCAAGTTGGGTGGTGGATAAGATTAAGCTTGTTAAACCTCCCTTTCAAGATGATGAGAATGCTTTTTGTTGGAGAAAGGCATCAGATGGCAATTTTAGCATTCACTCAGCTTACAATATGATGAGTAGGATGAATGAGATGGAAGAGGAACCTTTCTGGCAGAAAATTTGGCGTTGGCCGATTCCGGAGAGAGCTAAGCTATTTATGTGGTAGACTTTTCATGAGAGACTACCTACAAATATGCTAAGAGGTAAGTATGGCATAAGTGAGCAAAAAGAGTGTCCTTTTGAGAGTAATTGTGAGGAATCCATTATACACATTCTGAGAGACTGCGAGGTTGCAAACATAATATGGTATTATGTGATTGACCCGATATATTATAATACTTTTTTTAGTGGTAATTTGCAGGTGTGGCTGGAATGGAATATCAAGAATAAGCCGGCATCCCGTAGGTATGGGAAATGGCCTTGGATAAAAATATTTAGTACCATATGTTGGCTTATTTGGAAGAATAGATGCCGGAGAGTCTTTAAAGGAGAAGGAGATCAACCTGAAGGCATTATCCAGAGATTCCATCATCATCTATTGGAAGGAATCAAACAAGGCAAGTTTCTGGAAAGAAGTGATTCTAAATGGATATCACCACCACTGGGTTTCCTCTGGGTAGACGTTGATGGTTCTATAAATTAAGTAATCAAGCTGCTTGTGGTGGTATCATACGTGACTCGAACGGTTCCTGGATAGGGGGCTTCCAGCAAAAACTTGGTTATGTTTCTTCAACAATGGCTGAGATTTTTGCCATTAGAGCAGGTTTACAAATTTGTAAAAGCTTGGAGTTGAGGAAGTTTAAAGTCTATACGGATTCATTTGAGGCCATCCAATTGTTATTGTATGAATTTGGGCCTAATCACCCTTGGTTGCAGGAAATCATGGAAGTTAGAAGTTTGCTTTTTGCAAGTGCAAACGTGGAGTTGATTCACTGTTTTAGAGAGGCACTTGTGTGTGCTGACATTATAGCTAAGGGGGCTCATAAGGTGAATAGTGAGCTGACATTTATTCAACATCAACCAGCGTCCTGTTCGATGCAGATTCTAGCTGATTTAAGCTAAGATTGATGAGTTATTTAATTTGATTGTATGTGGTCTTATGACTAATCCCAAGACATGTGTCTTGTCTTTATCACTTAAAAAAAAGTTTGTTTGACTTGAGGCTAGATGACGTCATTTAGGGTAGCAAGAGAAGAGAGCCTTATACAGAGAAAATGACTTCATTTTGAGCATCTTCTTCACCCAATCGAATCCCTAGACCCGACTCATGACCCGCCTCGTGTCCCTTTATCAGTCGCCAAATACATAAGCTCCAAATGGAGTTCCAAGTGATCCTGATGCTGTTTTCAGTGTTTTAGGCGTCTACCTTGACAACCATTATCACAGAAAGCAATCTCTAAACACAATCATGCGCAATAGTTTAATAGATATGCACCAAAATCAAAACAAAGATTTAAAGTTTAAAACAAGAACAAATGTGTTTGAGGCCCTTTTGGTTTCACAAAGAAGGCAAGACGACGGTCATCGAAGAGTAGGAAGGTGCTTCTTTCCATCCTGAAACCTAAAAACCAAACATATATTCAAAAGAATCCAAGAAAACCCAAATAAAGATTGATTACACATAGTTAAGAACGTTTAGAACATGGATTGCTTTATTTCAAAAATCATCTGAGAATTATAATTGAAGGTTTGAATCATCAACAAGATAGATTATGTTCTAAAAAATCAAAGCAGTGAAACTGAAAACTCAATCAATTAACATAAAAAAATTGCATTGATCAAAGGGCAATGATACACAATCAGTTATCATGTCATTTTTCGAAATAGAAAAATAAAATAACACAGAAAAAACTAGGCAGAGGGAAATCGAAAAATCTGCTCTAATATCACGTGTTGGAATAAACATGATGATAATGATGTTAAAATACATTATCTAATTCCATAAACAAGAGCAACAATGGATTGATGAAATACCTTTAGTCATAGTGATCTAAGCATATTATCTCAACCTGGAACTGTAGAGAACAATAAAGAGTTAGAAGAAAATAGGTTAAGGCTTCTACTAACGGAAAGATGGGCATAGTGATGGTTTGGGCATGGCCATCACTCTTTAAGGAACCCTCAGGGAGCAAATACATATTTTCTATGTTATTGCTATAACCTGGCCTATATTATTCATAATGCTCTATTAAGGCTTGAAATAGCTTACCAGCCAAACAAGTAACCCTAAATCAAATCGCTATCCAAATCACGTGCGAGCCACAATCAAGAGATATTTTATCCAAGATAATATTTACATATAATCTTTATTAAATAATAAAATATCTAACAAGTCTCTCTTCAATGCCAAATTTTGAACATAGCAGAGCTAGCTTTATATTGGGTACTTGTTTGTCATTAAAAAAAGGAATAAACTGAAAATAAATTATTATTACATAATATATATTTTTAAATTTTATCTTGTGCAACAAAATTCAATATTTTCTGTTAATTTTTAAAGTATCCACCAAGTCTCTTTCCATTTATTTTTTTCTAGCTCTTTCCATTTATTATCATTCTTATACATGCATATCAAATATGACCAGGTCTTTTCAACTACCTCAATTTTTCTCTTATACACAACCTTTCTGAATTATCCAAGCCTTTTTTATTTTTTGGCCAACAAATTATCCAAGCTTCTACAACATGGTACAAATCACATAATGGATGTGCTCCTCATAAGTTATTTATTTATTTTTCAATTTAATAATCTATCATTTTATCAGTGATTTTATAAAATATTAAATCATAACCCTTGATATGAGAAGTATGTAATATCCCGAATTTTGGGACAAGAGGCTTGAGATTAGGCCTGGATTAAGTAGACTGCTAAACCCCAGTTTAGCAATTGTCCTAGTAAGACATACTTGTATTCCCCGAAATTCATTTATACCTTTGGGGTATTAAAGAGAATATTATGATAAATTAGAAGAGATTGGGGGAATGACAAGATAATGTCATGATGAGTCACATACGATATAGTGAATTAGAACACAAAATAATGTTGCTAACAGTAAATTTTCTTGTGTGGCAGTCGTGTTTGTACAACATCTTCAAGGGGAAAATGATGTCCAAAGATTCTGAAACTTTTCAGAATGAAAGTAGACTTATTAAGATTTAATTTAATAGGTAATATGATTCATTTAGAGCTGTACACAAAGAGATATATATTTTTGAAGTTAGCCTAGTAAAAGTGGCATTTTCAGTGTCAGCTTCTAAAAATGAGAATTCTGGGAATGATGAACTTTTAGTTGGCAAAAGGTTACATTTATTCTTAAAATTATACCTAATAAGGGTCACATAACTTTTAGAACCATCCCAATTAGACATTTGTTCAATTAGATATGAATTTTCAAAGTTTGTTGAAAATTCTGTTAGTTTTCCTTAAGTGCAAAAATAGGAAAAATAATGTAAAGAACAAATGGTAATTTTGCCATAAAGCAAGAAATGAGTATTTTTCCCTAATATTCCCAATGGTTTCAGTTGATTAGGAATTAAAAAGAGAAAAAAAATGACCACTTGGTAATTAATAAGTCTAGTTTGGTGAATTATTATCAACGGAAGTCAATGAGTCAAAAGCTTAAGGCTTTAGTCAACCACTTGTAAGGTGGCATAATGGGAGAGTTTAAGAGTAATATTTCTCTCTTTTGATCTCATTATTTTTAGTAGATGAAGAAACATGAAAAGGGAAATGAATTATCATGCAAGAAAGTTAAAGAATTGGACTAATAAGAAATGTCCACTAATGAGCCACTTTTGGTGACTCATTAAATCATCATCCTTCACCTTCCTCTTCTCATTCTTTCATGAAATTAGAACAGAAGAGAGGGAAGGGTTGGACGAACGAGAAGGGAGAAGAACAAGGGAGCAAGGGCTCCATTAACCAAGGTAAGAAGTTGTGATCTTGAAGTTAAAGCTTCCTAAACTCTCTACCACCTCTTCTAATCTCTTCTTCACCATTAAATCTATGGTTTTCAAGAAAAAACCTCAAGAGGAGAGAGAGAGAGAGAGGTCTGGTGTTCTAGAGAGAGAAAGTAAAGGAATCAAGAGGTAAACTTCAAGACTTGCTTCATTTGCCTTAATTGATGGTTGTTCTTGTTGTTGTTGGTAGATATGGGGTTGTTTTCTCTTGTTTTGGGGGAAAATGGCTGATGTGAACTATGGGAATGTGTTGACCAAATTCCCTCTAAAAGATGTTCAATGAATGTCTAAATAGCTAATCATATGATTAGAAGTAGAAAGGAAATTATTAGGCCAGAGAAAACAAGAAAACAACACAACTCTTCTGAAAACTCTAAATTGATGTCCTATAAGTTATATGAGAAAAAATTTAGAATTTCATCAATTTGATGATTCCATTAAGTTTATAAGGGAAAATTGTGTAGGGTTCATGTTGAGGGCGAAGTAAGAAAAGGCCTAAAATGTGAAATGATCAAATTACCCTTAAAGCTCTAAGTAGGAGCTGTCAATGGGTATTTTCCTCATTTGGCCCTGAATTTGACCAATTCGATGTCAAAAATAGATTTTACACGCGAAATTATATAGGATTAGCCTGGTTCATAATTTTTGCTATGGTACAGTTTGACCGGGTACGGAAGGGTGTAGGCCTGGTCTCTAGGGGCATTTTGGCAATTTAGCATTATTGAGCTAAGTTAACCAATAATATGAGTTTGGAATAATACATGGATGAGTAATGAGTCATTTATTGTATTTGGAAATTTAGGACCCGACGGATTGTGCTGAGCCGGAACAAATACGATGGTTTGAGGAAGGACACAAAGTCCAAGAGATAGTGAACTTACCTAGCCTGCATGTATTTGATATGTATATGTTTGCATTGTTGTATGTGACTGCTTTGCCTAGTTGTGTTGAGCATACTTGATTAATTAAAACTCTGTTATATTTATGCGATGACCATGAGTATGTCATAACTTTGAGCATACATATATGTCATTATGTTGGCATGAAGTTATGAAAGACAAGCATGTCATGCATCATATATATATCTTACATGTATAGTGGTATTGTTTGCTAATGAGATTTTCTTGAATCTCACTCAATCTTACTCTTCCTCACCTAACCATATAGGTATGTTGAGTATAGGTGAAGAATGCCTGGAGATATGCAAAGAGGAATCGCAAAGGTTAAGTGAAGATCATAGTATAAGGCACTACTATTTGTATTTGATGTAATTGTTTTGGTAGTTTTATGGATATACATTTTATGTATATATAAATGAATTAATTAATTTTAAGTAGATAATGGCTCTAATTTAATTAGAAATATAACGCTTGCATAATCTGATATATTAAAACTAAGAGCTAATGAGGTATTAATGATACAATGAAACTTGAGAAAATGATTGGAAAGTTTTCTATCTTTTGAAAAACCCTCTCAACCCTAGGTTTAAATCCTGAGTTGAGAGTAGAAATTTGGGAACGTTTTGTGACGTTGGGTAGTCTGGGTTTAAATTCTGGTTCCACAATGGATTTCACTACTCATTCGTACTCATTTGAGGTTATTGGAAATAGGGTATCACAAAGTAGATAGGAAGTGGATGAAAACGGAAGTAGAGACACCCATTACCCTTAAATTTTCATCCTTTAATATAATCATTTTTATATTTTAAAATTTATTAAGCATGTTAATTGCAGAGTCACTATCTAAATTTGATGAGTTAGCAATTGTCATTAAATGAAACAAATTGTGTGAAGATTAAGGAATTAAAAAATATATACGACACTACTACATATTCAGGCATATATAACGCTTAATAAATAAAAGTTACAATGAATGGATGTCATATATGTCAAGGCAGAGGTCATTTAAGAACATATAAAGTTAAAAAATAAAAGTTAATTATATGCAACGTCATATATTGCGAGACAGAATTCATGACAACACAAAATAACGGTTATATTTAATAACCATTATTTATTTAGTGACAAACATGTTATATATGATTAGTTTTGATGATGTTAAATATAGATGTTAAATAGCAAAAGCAAGAGCAAGAGCAAAAAGTTTATATAATGCATTAATCTCCAACATTGACTAATTACTATATTTAATGTTACATATCTTGTAGATCATTCAAGCAAAGCAAGAAAGATATTGGAGAAAGAAGAATTTATAAGAATTAATGGGAATATCAAGATTCAAGCTCCTAGAAGAAATATCGGATGTTTCTATGCTCAGAAAGGAATTTAAGTGGTACTGTAGCTGTTGGTATTGTTTGGCACTGTAGCGGTCAGACACTGTAGCAGCAAGGACTGTAGCACTCGAGTTTAAGGAGTTCGTCGTGCGAGTTTTTGGCAGAAACGATCTTCAGATGTATCCTAAGTTTTGCACTCCAGTTGGCCATGTAAAACTCGAGTTGGTACTGTTCAGAACTGCAAAAATGGGCTAGAACTCGAGTTTGGGGATCAGAACTCAAGTTTGGTATGAACAAAAGTGTACTATGTTCATCCCTGTTTTACGTTCAGTTTGGGTGAGCTTCAGTAATTCAATCATATATCTCAAACCACAACTTCGATTGAGATGAAACTAGTGACATATGAAACTAGACTCCTAATGCGTCATTTTGACACCAGACCAACATGAAAGGAGCTCAGATGTAGCAGATATGAATGTTTGAAGTGGAACTTCAAATCACCGTCATATTCCAGAACGAGTTTCGTATTTTGGACATATCTCCCAAACTACACGTCCAATTGAGCTGAGACTGGTGCCATATGAAAGTAGACTCAAAGAGCTTAATATGTCAGATTTGGATTCATATTCAATGCGGTATGGCTTCTGGAAGTTGATGCACGAAAATACATACACTGTCTACACTCATTGGATCATAACTTGGAGAATACAATGAGTTTGGAGCTGATTCCTTTTGCATTGGAATATAGATGATGAGAGCTTTCTAATGATAAATCATTTATCATACTTGGAGTCAAAAATGAATGCATCATGTTGTTGAGTCCATTGTTCATACTCCCGCAAACATATGATATGCACTCGAGTGATGAGAGTTCTGGAATGAGAGTTTGTTCCAAAGACGTACCAAGATCAGTTGATATGAAGTGTACTCGAGTTTAGATTGAAGTACTCGAGTTCTGGGATGAGATACACTCAAGTCCTGAGAGTTTATACCCGAGAGATTTAAAGCATTGGAGTATATACGAAGCACTCGAGTTCTCATCAACGCACTCGAGTTCCATACAGTGTTGAACTCGAGTTGTGAGAGTGTGGCCATGAGAGTTTATACCAGAGAGTCTTAATGCTGTGAAAGAAGAGTTGCACTCGAGTATGGAAATAAGCACTCGAGTTCTATGAAGACGTTGCACTCGAATTCTGTAAGTTCTGTGGGAAGAGTTTGTAGCCGAGAAGACTTGCGTTGACAAAACAAGCAGTACACTCGAGTTCTTATATGTGCACTCGAGTTTGGATCACTTTCACACTCGAGTTCTGCAAGTGCACTCTCAGAGTTTATGACAGAAACCATCTGGAGATCGTGAAAATATACTATGTACTCGAGTCTTAAATTATGCACTCGAGTTCATGAGTTTGGCAGACGCAGAAGCAGAAGAAGATTTTAGAGTTCAATCCGAATATGCTTTAAGGTTATCTAATCATTATGTTTGCACTTGTTATCAATCTTAAACATCAACTAATGTTTATTTCAAGTGTGAAATAGAAGATTAAACATTTGGGTTGCATCTTTATATACAAAGGTCATTCACAAAGAACATTCATCGTCAATTGAAATTGATGAGACCCAGAAAGCAGAAAACCAGTCTTTGACCAATGTTTCAATATACTCATGTCTAACACTTCATTATATAAGTATCTAAAGTATTTTCCAGGCTGACAATGAAGAATTCATGCGAAGAGACAAAAGTCTATTTACGGAGCATGAGGAGTAACGGCTCTATCTCTCAGCGCTTTACAACTGTTATGCATTATTGGCGTCAATATTCAGCAACAATAAATCATGGGCAACAATTATATTCAACAAACTGCAAGAAATTCTAAAACATGTGTCAAAGCACGATCAACAGGAAAATATTCAAACACGCTCAACGGCCAAATGAAGCAATGGGTCTTCAACGGACGAATGCCAACAATGGTTATCTTCTACAACCCAGCTATATATGGAAGAGCATTCAAAGAAGGAAGCAGCGTATAGAAGAACGAAAAATAGAAACATGTTGATATCCTAAGTCTTCTACCTCCGCCCACTCTCTGCTCTTCTCTGTGTCTTCAATATCATGTATACTTGAGAGTGAGATTATTTGTATTGTACTTCAGTGAGTATTTTATCCACTCTGTAAAGAGAGTTTATAAACACTTCATATATACTTCTGTATTGATCTCAAGGTATAGGGACCTTGAGAGGGTTGATTTCCTTACGGGGGAAGCTGTAGGGAGAATTGCCGGTTAGACTTTCTACTCATAAGACTTGCACGGGTAAGCAAGAGAGAAAGGTCTTCAGGATTGCTCTGCTCGTAAGACTTGCCGTAAGGGGGAGTGAGCCTTACAGTGTGTGAGGAAGAGTAACTTCGTAGTAGGCTACACAAGTGCCTGATTAAACTTGTGGGTTGTGGTGGCTTATCTTGTGCCCGGATAAGCAAGAAGATAGTGGATTGTAAATCTCAGGAGGAGCCTGGGGACTGGACGTAGGTCATCGTGGATTGGACCGAATCAGGATAAATTATAGTTTGCATCTTCTCTTTCCTAAGCTTTTATATTTCCAGCATATATAATCTATATATCTGCATATGATTTTATAGTTCCATATGTATTGATTGATAAGTTGCGAAAAGATTTTAAAAGATCATACTTTATTATCGTACACCAAATTCACTCCCCCTCTTGGGTGTCAGCCAGTTCTAACAAAACAGTACTAGAAAAAAGGCATTTAAGACCACCACATCTAGACCTCTTATAGGCGGAGATGATTTAAAAACTATGACCAATAACATTTTCATAAATATATGTCCGCACATAACAAGTCTAAAATAAATATACTTTTAAAATTGGTTGCTTTTACAACTAGTCTAAAAGACATTAAAATATTTTTTTATAAAAATAATATTTATAGGCTTTTTAGACTTGTTTTGTATACAACTAGTCTAAATTTAAAACTAGTGTTCATACAATCGGTCTAGAAAATGTCAAAGATATTTTTTTAAAAATATTTACAAGCTTTTATATTGGATTTTGTTAAATCCAGTCTATAAAATTATCTAAACCCTAAAAACAATTATATAAACTTCACTCTGCCACCCCTTTGAAACCAAATGTCACGATTTTTGTGCCTTTTCATCTACGTTTACCATTTTTATGAAGTTCTCCCCTTCCTCATCTCATCACTCTTGATCTCCTCCCCAACTACTTCAAGAAGAACAAGTTCTCCACCTTCATTCGATGGCTTCCTCGACACTAGTTTTCTTCTCCGTGCTTGTCTTTTTCTTCATGCTCGTTAGCTTCTTCATGCTTGTTGGCTTCTTTGTTTTTGTTAGCTTCTAGATCTATTCTCTTCATGTCCAAATTTGTGCTCATCAAGTCCAAATTTGTGCTCTTTATATCCTTGGATGGCTTCTTCAACACTAGTTTTCTTTTTCATGCTTGTTTTTTTCTTTGTGCTTGTTGGCATCTAGATCTATGCTCACTATGTCCAAATCCATGCTCATCGAATGCGATTCTATGCTCTTCATATCCAGATTGCGCAATCCCAAGCTCTTAATGAGTCGTCACCGAGATCTACGCTCATCTACGCCGCTGCCAGATTTTTCCCATGACAATGCTGAATTCTTTTTTATCTTTGTTTTAATTTTATCAAATATATTATTGCTATTTAAATATATCAAACTTAAATGTATCATTTGATCTAATATTTTTCTACTCTTCTGCTATTTTATTGTTGGATGTTTTGTTGCGATTTTATTATATATGTTTTTTTAATTAATTTTTTCACATTTATCTACTATTTTATTGAGATATGGATTTTATTATGAGATCTCATAAAATTGTAGCTCCTCTTATGTGATTTTATGATATCTTATCCAGATATTAAAATCCATATTTCAAAATCTTCGCAGAAGAAGCTGTTATAAAAATAAAATTTAAAAAATCAGAAAAATTCAGATCTCAAAATCACTTCTTTACTGTGATTTTGAAATTTGAATTTTCTGATTTTTTTTAATTTTTAATTTTACTTTTTAGACTGTTATTATCAGTTTTTAAAAGTTTCTAACTTTTAAAATCACACGATATAAGAATGGACCTAAGTCCGGTTTAAAAGGCCTTTTTTCTAGTTTTAAAATATGACGGTCTGTACAGAAAAATCGTCATGTAAAACTTACAAAAGACTTGTCTTCCATCCTAATATCAGTAAAAACAAAAACATAATGGTTATAGCAATTGACCATAAAGTATGAATGAGAAATCTTAAATTTCTTAAGAAACAACTATCATGTAGCACTTTTGAATGATCTGGCTTTCCCAACTACTCTTTCTCAAACTACTCTTATTTAAAGTACCTTTTTCATAAATCTCTAATTAAATTAACCTATTTTAAATTTTTTTTCTGTAATATGGTGATTGTTATATGCAACCAAGCACACATTAAAATTAAAAAAATGTCAAATAAATAACGGTTATTAAGAATAACACATCGCTTATTAGAATACCATTTCAAATTCTTAAAGGTCATTAAAAACCAACAATCAACATTTATAAAATATAATGATATTTAAAACTAGGATGTGACAGCTCAATAATCCATGAAACCCTTTCTATATCAATGTATGAAAACTAAACTCCATTTCTCCACTTCTATTTCAACTTCTCATAGCTAACTGCTAGCTTTTGTTTTTCACCAAAATCGTGGGCAAATGCAAGAGAAATTCTAATTCATCATATAGGAAAAAATAGAGTGATGAACTCCCTCTACTAACCAACATTGAAGGGAACGACCATGTGACCTACAAGCTCCATCATATAGTCTAGGTTTACTTACGAGAGCAAAGACACATAAACCAATGCTTGAAGAAACTTACAACTCTCGTTCGCTCTTTAAACAAGAAGATGGACAAGTTACTGGAAAAAGAATAATCTAATGATACATCAGCCTCTTAAAAGATCTCCATAACTTTTTATTTTTAGTTTGTTTATATACATTGTCCTTTTGTTTTTTTATTTTGCTTGTAAAATGGTGGCTGCATAATCAACCACAAAAATTATTAAAAAAATCAAATACATAACAGTTACTAAGTAAAACCCATCACATATTAGAATACCATGCAAATAAATAATGGTTTTAATTAGTAACTGTCATATTTTATCTCATAAGAATAATGGTTGTTACGCAAAAACCGTCATGAAACAACAAACGCTATCATGGTTCAAAAGCTTTCACCTTTCCCACGCTGATGATGATACTCTATACATGTTTCTTCATTCCCCAATGATCAGGCATGAGAACCAAGTACCCATTTATTACCCACCAATGCACGTGAATGCTCCTCTTCAACTTCCATCGTGTACAATGATGCTTTAAACCTGTCACTTCCAATCTATTTAAACTCCCTATTTCCTTATTTTTTTGGGTACTATTTCTTCATCATCCTCCTCTATTCTCTAAAGATGAAACGCCATGCTAGAGACTTGCTAGAAATTCCCCAGTGTCATCCTCCTCCTCCACCTCCTTCTCCTCCTTTACAACCTCTACCTCCTTATCCTCCCCCTACGCCTCCTCCATAACCTTCACCACCTCCTCCGCCTCCGCCTCTCAATCATTTGCTTCCTCAAGTGGAGGCATTGATGTGTTATGCAGAATGCATTGACAATATTGTGAGGAGTCTGGTTGAATATTTGTCTAGTATAAACAAGAAGACCAATCTTATAAAATCCTTTTTTCCTTAAAATTCAATTATCCATACTTAATCAAATCTTTAGATAATAAACAATAGTATGGTGTGAAAGAGAAAACTTAAACTTGAAGATATACCATAGTAGAAAAGATTGTAACTCATCTTTCAAAAGCCAACTATGATAGGAAAAAGAGTTCAACTAACCATTTGAAAGTATTACAATAGTTATGAAGGTTTTAAATCATTGCAAATATCTATCCATTATGGGAAAACAATAAACTAATAGTTTAAAATGTATCATGTATAATAAAACCTTTCTAAGTAGTTGTACACTAAACCATTTCACATCAACAAATTTAAAAATTCATTCCAATCAATAGTTAGGGAACTCTCGAATATACTTATCCGGCCGCAAGTCCAATATGGAGTTAGGGTGTGAAATGACAATTTTACCCCTAAAACCCTAACATGTGGCTGCCAAAGGTACTTTGAGAAATGGAGTTTCACTTTGGCAAAACTGTGGTAAAAAATGGATTCTACACGCAAAATTGTGTAAAAATAGCTCAGCTCATAATTTTTGATAAAGTACAGTTATATCGGGTATAAAGGGAATCAAACCGAATTTTTAAGGGCATTTTGATAATTATGTGTTTTTGGGTAGAGATAACCAACTATATGAGTTTAGAAATAAGACATAAATGAGTAATAATTTATTTATTATAAATTTATAACTTTAGAAATTGACAATTGCCCGAGCCGGACAAAAAATTAGTGGACCAAAACTAGTTAGACATTGTAAAGGATTTTAGGTAGTAACTCTATATTTCATACACTATGTAGTTGTTTATATACTTTTATATTATCATGTTCTGTGATATGAATTGCATGTTACAAAAACTATATGTGGTGTGGAAAAAACACAAGTACTATTAAAGCAAGTGGGACCCAGTTGAGGTAATGAGACAAATACAGACAGACAATTGTCTATTCCATAATATTACAGCAAGTAGGGTCAAACAGTCATTTGATCCTGAACAATAACACAGTATGGCTAGTAGGGACAAACTAGTCATTTGATCCTGAACGTCGAACAAACAGACAAGTTTACGGTATTTATTTCTGTTACATTATATGATGTATTGCATGTTTATTTATCACATTTTATATGATTGATTGCGTGTTACTACTGATATTCGTATGAATCTCATCCCTTTCCACAAATTTAAAATTTATTCAGCTAAAGGAAGCGGCTTTAGGGTAAGGAGGTTGACACTGGCAACTAAGAGTTTCGATCCTGTCCAAGTAGTAGTGTTGTTTATCTGCAGTTCTTTTATGTTATTTTGGGATTTGTAAATATTATGTACAAACCCTGTGAGGATTCCTGTAATATAATCAAGTACTTTATATCAGTATGTTTATGTTATTCCTGTACGCCTACTGAACTATGCATTGCTACTATGATAAATGTCGAAATATTAAGGGGTTTGACATAATAAGTGGAAAGTGGCTAACCCTCGCCAAGGATTTAAGAACCGAGTCGGGTTGGACGGTCTGATTGGTCAGACCATCGCCCGGTCTTAACAGCGGGCCGCCCTTTTGCTTCCACCCATTTTTTGTTTGGAGCCGTTTTGGACCGCTTTTGAGTCGCTGTTAAGCCGCCAACCGCTTTTGGGCAAGAAACTGGAGCGGTTTTTAAAAAAACCTGCCGAGTCAAAGTTGGGATTTTTTTTAAAAAAGAAAAAAATATAAGGTACATACATTGTATTTATGGTCCAAATATTTTTCAAGAAGCCCATGCTTGGATCAATCAAGAGCCACCAATGTTTGACAAGTCATGAATTATTATAATCCAATACTCTAATGCATTTTGTTAGGTTGATTGTTGACTTAGTGTTCTTCATTCAACCATATTTTGTAAACTAGTTAACTTTAATATATATATATATATATATATATATATATATATATATATATATATATATATTAAATTCAATTATTACGTCATCGGTCCGACTGAATGGTTCAACCGTTCCAACCGATTGAACCATGACCTGCTGGCCTTTTCGGCTCAACATCTGGTCCGGCTTTTAAAACATTGCCCCTCGCTAAAGTTAAGTTTATCACATGAATCCAAACTCTAAGCTCAGTCACAATTCACAAATCAATATATAGCAATCAATTGGAACCACAATTTAGTATTCAAACTAATTGGGTGGTTAACAAAACAATTTAGAGACTTAAAATCTCTCTAGAAGTCTCAGTTATCATCTTTGACCATTCCCAATCAACCCAATTACCAAGCTTTATTTTCATTAATCACATTATTAATATCAACTCAAAATCTAGCTTACACATCAAACTATTCCAAATCTTCATATAATCTCTAAATTATTCACTTTCATACAAACCCCTAAAATTCTCAATTTACTACTATAACTCAATTTCTCAATTTCAATTATCTTTAACAACTCTATTTCATTCATTAAAATTATAGATAATAATAATTTTCTCCATTTATCATTAAATCCATAAAAATTTACTCACTTCAAATCTTTAAGGAAAATCACGTAAACAACTATTTCTCAAAATCATCATTCATTCTATTAATTATTTCTTACCTATTAGAATCATTAAATTATAATTGTCTCCTCAATTTCTTCAAAAAACCCAATCTCCAACACTCAAAGTTTCACCCAAAAAATTTAATATTCATATATTATCATAAAACTCAAAACCAATCAATTCAATCACCAATTTATAACTTCTAACAAGCTAAAATAAAGTCATTAAATTTGAATTTAACATACCTTATATCATAAATCCTAATTTTCCTTTAAAAAAACCCTAATTATATTGACTTTTTTAAAAAAATGTTGGGGTCATCACGTGACCCCCATTATTGTAATTTTTTTAAAAAAATTGTTATATATATTTAAATCTCTCTTTTTTATATAACCTTTTCTTTATTTTTTTTAAAAACTTGATCCTCTTTTTCTTTTCACTTTTCTAACACGTACAATCCAAACAATTTTGTTAAATCTTCTCAAATAAACTTTTCATCACATTTAAATAAGTAATAATATGTTGCTTTAAAAATATTCTAACTACTTTTCATTTAATGTCATCTAACTTTATAGATGTTCTTCTACTTCTATTAAACTCTGATTACCAAGAAATAATCCCATTAAACTCAAATTAATATAAATAAATATCTACTACATTAAATTTCATATTTTTTTATAAAAGATAATTATATATCTTAGAAAAATATGATTAGATCCCATTCATCCTAATTATGATTTCCCACTTCAATTTCAAATAATAAACTTAATTTACTCTAATTTACAAGTTAAATTATAAATCACCACCTAATATTATTTAAATTTCAAAAATAAAATTTAAGGATGTCACAAGTCTCATTCTTGATGAGCATGGGATTGTCCACCATTATCCTAACAAACTCCCAAATGATTTAAGTCACTCCTCTAGTGATGAGTAGCGTGATAATATAAGGTATGCTATGGGATTGTCCACCATTATCCTAACAAACTCCCAAATGATTTAAGTCACTCCTCTAGTGATGAGTAGCGTGATAATATAAGGTATGCTGTGAATAATTTAAACTTTTGATTCATTTAAATTGAAGGAAACAAAAGTTCCAAAATTCACAGTAGACCTTAGATAATCTATTAGAGAGTGATCTTTTTTGTTTTATTTTTATAAAGATATAAAACTGTAATTATGTGGACGCTATTTGCCTAATTTTTTTAAAAAAAAGAAAACATAGCTCATCATTATTAAATAAAGACCCATGATAAATATAAATAAATAAATAACATTTCTTATATATAAACTGTTATGTAAAGTTTTAGGCACGATAACAAAAAAAAAACCTATCATTCCTCTTCTATTTAACCATCTAAAAACAGAATATATTTGATACTTAGTCTGTTTGAATGAAACCCATCAACATAGTAACCCTACTACTCCTGTTGTCTTTTTTCGGTTGTCAGAGTCATTTTAAATTGAACCCTACTATAAAAAGCCTTCGTCTGACTTCTCTGTGACAGTTGCGTTAGTGAATACACTTGACCCTTATCTCAATGACTATCGTGTGAGTTGCTTTCACTTGCCCTAACTCATGTTTTCGTTCGTGAGCCCTAGCTAGATAGATATGATTTCCTTCATCCATTTCACATTATCCTTCCTGCATTCACTTCGAAGGTTTCTATCCCATTACTTGCAGTGTTCAAACTGATCGATTGAACTGCCTTTATGAAATCACGGTGCGATAAAGCATTCAAGGTTTGCTTTTGTAAAGTCATATTTTTTCGAAAAACCTATTATTGTTTTAATAAAAAGTTTCTTTCCTGTTACAGGAAGTTGTCGACCCATTGTTTTGATTGATGATTACTACTCTATTATTTTTTTAAGTAACTTTTAGAGATATGGATCCCTAAGTGACTACTTCTCAATATAAAAAATAAATTAGAAAATAATTATCAATAAATTATATTTATTGATTAATGGATATAACTTGAATCCCTTGTATTTATTACCAAATTGAATCCCTAGTATTTATTATCTTTTTCAGCAAAAATATTAGAAAATAATCATCAAGAAATTATTTTTATTGGTTAATATGCAGATAAAAATTCAATTATAAGGGAATATAAAAAAAATAAATTAGAAAATAATCATCAATAAATTATATGTATTGATTAATGAATCTGAATCAAACCCCCTAGTATTTATTATGTTGTTTTGGTAAAAAAAATATAACTTTGAATTATGATAATTCCTTAATTTACAGAGATAAAATAAAATTCAATTATAAAAGAAAATAAAAATAAAATGGTGTTACTTAACAAAATTGACGGTATTACTTAAAAATAAAATAAAATTTAACAGTGTTCTAGCGAATATTATAAAATATATAAATTTCACGTAAATAACTCTATAAATAGCAAGGTTCTGAAAATCGGACCGGTCACTGAACTGGTCGGGGTATTAGGTCAAGGGTCAGTGGGTCAAATCGGAGTCAAACCGGAGCTAAACCGATGAGAAATTGAATAGTTTAGACTTATAAATATGAAATTCTAAAGAAAAATTTTAAAATATTGATTTTTTAAAAATAAAAAAATACCGAATCGGTTCGGTCACCGGACCGTACCGGTTTAATGATTGGGTCACCGGTTCCCGGGTCAGACCGGCCGGTCCGATCCAGGTTCCAAAACAATAATAAATAAACTCAACATAATATAACTTTAACACAAGATCCATAATAATCAAACAAATCTATATAACTAAGTATACATCAATAGCCCTGTAACTGTCAGCATCCTGCCAGTTGGCAAAATCAAAAGCAAATCTACATTAATAGTGAGCAAAACCCAGTTGGTAAAATCAAAAGCAAATCTACATCAAAAGTAATTAAACAAAACCCTTGATAAGTTTGTCTCCTTGACAGCATAGCATGCCCGATGCGTTCTCACTAAATAAGAATTTCAGCCATCCACTTATTTGTCTAATATATATACAACACTTTCCATCTTTTTGATTTTTTTGCCAACATATACAACACTTTCCATCTGGTTCATTCTATCTTGCAGCAATACAAAATATTCATCTATAACTCAAGAACATCTACGGAAATCACGTTGATTACACCGGTCTATAAGTACAGACCTTAAGCTTAAAAAAGATTTATATCCCTCATCACCAAAAATTTTCATTCCAAAACAAGATAAAACAAAGACAAACAATAATAAATAATCTGATGTAACTTCATGTTAGAAGGAAACTTAGCTTGGGGGCTAAATAAAATTATATATATATTTGATAGGGTCAAATTAGTAGGACAGCATATTGCGCTCAAAGCTCGACCTAGCCCGGCTTAAAAATGCCCTTTTTTGTTTCAAGCAATTTTTTGAGATTAGACTAGGCACTTTTTCTCCCGGCTTGAGCAGGTATACTAGGCAACTGAGCTTTTAGATACTTTTTTTTTAAAAAGCAAAAGGGCAATTAAGTTTTATGAACACCCTAACCAATACAAATTATTATAATTTAGAAGACTTATTTTAGAAATATGTTTATAATTAAATTTTCATTTCATTTCTTAGTATGGATAATAAATTTATAAAAAACAAAGTGACCTATAAATAGTATAACATCTTCGTGTTTGGTATATAGTATTGAATTTTGATGGATTGAGATTATAATTGGTATTAGGACTGGGACCAAGGGTTTAAAATTATGTTTGGTATGCGGTAATATTTAGATGGAATACTTGAATTGATTTTATTTTATAATCCTCTGTAAGTTATGAAAAAGCTAAAATATCCTTATTATTAAAAATTTAACAAAAAACTAAGTTACAGAATTTATGTTAAAATTAATAGAGGGAATTTATGTCCAAAAAATATTATAAACAATATATTTTTGTCTCTGATATTTACAATTTCGGGATTGAAAACGCAATACCAGAGGGAGGTGACTTTGTAGCGATCCCACTTTCTTGATACTTCCAATCCCTGGATATATATAGTCTCTTATACTAAACTATATATTCTAGCATAATCCCTGATTTAATCACAGTCCCTACCTCCAGTGCTTCATACCAAACGGGGCCTCGGCTTCCTTCTTGAGTTCCATGCTTTTCATCTCATTTTATTAG
Organism: Albizia julibrissin; assembly: GCA_037074505.1. Taxonomy (NCBI): domain Eukaryota; kingdom Viridiplantae; phylum Streptophyta; class Magnoliopsida; order Fabales; family Fabaceae; genus Albizia; species Albizia julibrissin. The sequence continues at coordinate 21,769,568 of CM073482.1, forward strand.
TTTTTCTTATATTATATCCTGTTGGTTCTCTCATTTTCTTTTCAAAATTTTATATTCACTATTAGATTAAAAACATGGATGATTTATATTTACTATTTTACAACATTTTTATTATTATAAACATATATGAATAAATTTAAACTATTAAAATATTATCTATATAATTTATAATTGTAATACATACAAAATAAAAACACTTATAAATTACTATATTAATAGGTTTATAAAATATTAAATTTCAACTATCCATTATTTTTTATTTAGAGGTAGAGATGGAATTTCGAGAAAAAAAGACGAAGAAAAAATATTCTTGATCGGATCTTCTTCCAATGCTCTCTTAATTTTCTCTCAATACATTGTTATATTTTTTCAATGAAAAATCATACTTTAGGACATTTTTTCCATAATTATATGGAAAATCAAACTAGTTTTTAATGTAAGGCCGGCCGAGCAGTAAGTTAATTTTGAGACATTTATAAATGTGAAAAATAAATCATGTGGTCATTTTGATACATTTATCAATGGAATAATAATCTGGCTTCCTTTTAAGTTCCCTACTTTGTGCTGGAAAAAAAAACCATGCTTTCATCTTCTTTTTGCATTTGTATAAAAAAAGAAAATCTTCTCTTTGCATTATTTTTTATTTCATTTCTCTAACCATATTATCACGCTACATTAATAATATTTTTTATTCATTTAGTTTTTAATAAAAAATCATATTATTAGAATTTTTTTGTGCTTACATAATTTTAGAAATCACCATCAATCAATTATTATGTGGAAATAAATCTAGTTTTTAAGGTGAAGCCGTCTAGTAAGGTGGTCATTAATTACTAATACTGAAGGCCCTTGATGATACGACCGCATCCGTATCATGTCAATGAATCATTGCGGCCAAATTGGCCGAACCATGAATCTTAAAGGCGGAAGAGTATAACACGTCAAAATAAAAAATTAAATTCACTTTTTTTATCGAAAATAATTAAATTCACATTGAAACCCCCAACACACAAAAGCCATAAGAGCGTGAGTTACAAACTCAAAAAGGAAAATTGTTAGTAAATACTAAATAGTGAAATTAATTTTTATTTTGTCACTAATAAGTAAGTGGTATTAAACTGTCATTAATTTTAAACTTGGAAAGACAAAAGTGCCCTTAGTTGGACAACATCATTGCTTTAAAAACAAAAACAGAGGAGCAATAGATTCTCAACAACGTAGTGTCTCATTTTCGTTCTCAGCAAGCTTCTTCTTGTCCTTTTGGCTTCTGAAATCCTTGATCGCACCTGAGGTCATACAGTACCACCTTTCCACTACAGATTCATGGGAATCGTAGCGTCACCGGAGAAGGTTACATATGCTTCAAACTCAGGGTTTCTAATGGAATCGATTTTTTCAATGTTTAAAAGGTAGATACTTTTTAATGGCTAAGTTGTTGTCATAATTAATGACTGCCTCTTGTTTTGCATTCCTATTTGTTCCAGGTATGTTAATAGTCTGCATTGTGAATCATTTTTGTATGTCTATTACATAGAGATTACCGCAAGTTGCCTGTTGCGTGTAAAATTGCATTAATAGTCTACATTTTGTATTGTTGCGTCATTATTGCTGGAAGTAATAATGTTGCAATGGAGATTCGCATGTGAGAATGTTTCATTTTATTTTCTTTGTTTGGGTAATAGAGCTTGCTGGTTTTGATGAAATTGAGTTCAAAGACATTATATATTGTGTCTTTGCAGTGTGGAATGTTGTGGAAATTTTTTTTCATAAACTATAATTGTAATATATACATTTATTCGTCAAATGAATGGAAAAACTCGCTTAGCTGTAAATTTCTACATTGCTTGAGCATTGAGGATTTTACTTATTCAAATTGATGATGACAGATCCTAAATTGCAGAGATTAAGACTAATTGTTGAGCTATCCAAGTTTGACATCTCTAAAAATAAAAAGATTCTACTTTGAACCAAATCACATCATTATGGGCAAAATTCAAATGAATCAAATGTGAAAAGGTGTATTATTTTCATCATAAATAGTCAAAAGCACTTGGAAAAACCAACACCAACTTACAAGAAATGCTCAAATATTAGTTTATTATAGTTTAAACTATAATTACTTATTGAGTAGTTTATTATAGGTTAAACATATTGTAAAATTCAGTTTAGTTGACATTAAAGTCATATTTTTGCAAATCTATATTTAATGTGATGAGTAAAGTACAAAATGAAATATATTATTTTTTCCATATAGGTGGAAAGATTGTGACTGATCAAGGGAGGACTCAATATGTGGGTGGGAGAGCAAATGGAAGAATAGTAAGAGAAGAATGTCGCTCAATGAGCTTAGAAGAACAATATGTTTATGTGTTGGTATTAAAGGTAAAACATTGCAATTAAGGTGCACACTGTCAACATTAGATGACAGTACTTGTATTCTCCATAAACAATTTTCCAAGTCATACATTCTGTTGCAATCAAAGCCAATACTTATATTCTCACAAAAAAAAAATTCCACATATTTCAAACTTGCTACAGTTATTTGTCAATAAGTGGCCTAACATAATTATCAAAATATATTAGCAATGCACAATATCTTACTGAGTGGCTTATAGGAAGAATTGATCTCAAACAAAGCACATTAGCTTCATGGAATTCGTGTCGCCACTTAATAGGATAAGGCTTTTGCTATTATTGATATCTTACCTAAACTTGCATGCCAAAACAAATTACTCTCAGGGATACCTGATACGATCATGTTATAAAATCATCATCAAGTGATTTTGGCTACACTAACATCCCAATGTTATGACAGAAAATAGAATCAGTTACAGAAGATGGCTTATTGATTCTAACTCAAAATAGCATAAACAGCTGCAAGGAGACCCCTCCATGTGTTTTTGCATTTATAACAGGTGAACACTTAAGAAGACCACACATGCATACTTTTAGGGCTTGTTTGGTTCAAAGGGAGGGGATGGATAGGGGTCACCTTGTTTGGTTTGATTGGAGGGAGGGGAGGGGGAGGGGAGATAATACCGAATTTACCATTTTACCCTTATATGTTAGCTTGCATTTTTTATGCTTATATAAATAATTTAAATTAATTTTTTTAAAATGAAATTTATTTAAATTACTTTACACCTCAATATAAATCAAATAAATTATCAAAATTAAAATTTTTTTTACCAAGCAGACACAAATTTATTTTAATTCACACTGTTGGAATTACTAAAATAATTATTGGTAAAAAGAATGAGATTATAATTTTATGCAAAAGAAGCATCACAGAAGCTGTAAGAGACGAGGTCAAAACTCTGTGAGTGCGTGTTTTTATTTTTTGCTCAATGGTATAACTGGAAATATGAAAATGTCTTGTGGCAAAATAGTTAAATATTTTGTTCCCTCCAAATCCCCCCAATTTGGAGGGAACAAAATGGAGGGGAGGGGAGGGATTTGGAGCCCCTCATGTGGCTCCCCTCCCCTCCAACTTTTCATACCAAACAAGGGGAGGGGTTCATTTTTCATCCCCTCCCCTCCCCCTCCCCTACAAAGGATTTGGAGGGAATAACAGTGTGCCTAATTCCTTTGGGGCCTAGCCATAAGGTTGGCCTTCCCTCAAGGTGTTCCAACCATACACTAACCGCCCCCAACTGAGGCATAGTGGTCATAAGCTAGTAGTAGGCATAAGTCTCTTTTCCCTTGCTACTTGAGTCTATGACCTCAAGACTACTAAATCCTTCGGACTGAGACTTTACTTCTAAACTACAATTTCAGTTGTGACATCCTCATTCATCCTGTATTAATCTTCTCGCATCATCCTCCAATGAGAAACTATTTCTAGTTTTTATTGCAAATTTTTACATCCATTTCTAAATGTAATTTCTTTCTACCCCCTTCCTCTACAGCTTTGTTCAAAGCCAATTGAATTCTGGTTTTGGTGACATGGATTTTCCCCCCTTCTCATGCATTGGCCTAACAATAAAATGTCTTTCTTTTATCTAAAAAATATCATTTCCTTTAATCTACCAAATGCCTCTCAATCATTTTAGTCTCCCGATTAGCATGATTGATATGCACTAATTAGAGGTTGTAGGATATGCTACAGTCAGTCCAGGATGGTGAGTTGTTTTCATCTTTGGGAGTGCCATCTGTATTACAACTTTACTTTACTGTTAACTATTTACAAGGCCATTTCGAAGTGATCTTATTTTGCAAAATGAGGTTTGAAAATTTTTATAGATTTTGAAGAATAACAATCTTGCAGAATCAACTATATGCACAGTGACTGAGTATCACTCTTAGTTCATATTCCATAGCATACACTCTCTAAAGTATTAAATCCAGACAGGTTTGGATCAAGAAGCTTCTAGGAAGGTTTTGCTTGATCGAATCTTACAAATTGATCAGACTATGGAAAGACCAAAGGATGAGGACATTGAATGTGTAGGTAAATGTTGAAATTTCCGTGCATTTTGTGTGAACTTGATGAATTCTTTCAGGTTTACTATTGACATTGTCTATTAATTTGATTTCTCATAGGCTAAGACCTCTAATATACCCTTACGGTTGATTTTAATATTCAGAATTATGAAAGCAAGGCTCTTTGTTCTAAAGAAAGCCTATGTACAAATACGGTTGAAATTCAAATTTATAAACTCATTATAAGCATGGGTTTCAGTATATGATATAGTTTTACAAGGAACTAATTGATGTACTAAACCCTTTTTAATATCACAAGGCAACCACGAAAGAACAATTTCAGTTTTGGCTAATACAGTCTCTAATAGCATGAAATTGAACAGGCAATATTACCCTAAATTTCAAGAATATCTGACATTCTTCGCCGACGCTGCGATTATGATGATTCCAAGGAGTTATAGATGCACAGGAAGCCTCGACGATGATTATTGCAGTAGCTTCATGAGTCAAAGCTCGACGATTAGGAAGGTTATTGAAGAAATTAATAAAAATCTTCGTCCATTGAGAGAATCTACAGAGGAAAGGCGGTAATGTGTGGCCGGAATCGGTGACGACGGTGACAAATTTCAAAAGCTTCAATGGTGAAGTGAGAACGACAACTGAGATCGAAAACTGTTTCTACTCCCTGCCTTTTGTGTTCATTTGATTTTTTTTAACCAATTGTGTTGTGTTATCAAACTAAGGGCACTTTTGTCTTTCTAGGTCTAAAATTAATGACAGTTCAGCACCACTTGATTGTTGGTGGCAAATAGCAATTAATTTCACTATTTAGTATTTACTACCAATTTTCCCAACTCACAGTTATACAAAGGACACAAAAACTGACAATTATACAATTATTTTTTTCCCAAGACAATTATACAACTATTACTACAATCCATGAATATATGATGGGTTAATACAATCCTTAAATTTTCCGTGGATCTGATTCTATACTCATAAGGTTTAAATCAGAAGATCTTGTTCTTTATGTTTAATTTCATTTAAAATATTTGTTTCTATTATTAAATAAAAAAAATAAACTATTCTACTTTTTAACAAATTAAAATCTTTTATTTAAAATTTGATGAATTAAAATTAAAATAAGAACAAATGTAAAGAATTAAAAAAAAGGGTTTATATTAACCCATGTAAAATTGAAAAGGCGTTTTTCTTAGTTTTTTATTCCACTGTCATAATTAATTAAAATTAAAATTGAAGTAACCGTTTCCCCTCCCAAGTCCCAGCCTTAATAACCCTCCCGTTTCTGTCTTCTTCTTTATCTCTCACCTTTTCTTCACTTTTTCTTGCCTCGTGATACTGTCCTACTCATACATACCCACTCAAACTCTCTCTCTTCTGTGTCGTATGGCATTTTGCCTCAAAACTGCTTCTGGGTTTATTAAAATTCATCCTCACGAGCCTCCTCTGTGATTGGGTGGTTATCAGATTGTGTATCACATTTTGTTTTTGATTTCGTCTCTCCCTGTCAATGGGGGTGGTTTTTGATGCTGGGCCTGTGATGATGATGATGATGATTCTTGTTCTGTTTGTTCTGCTGCAACTGAGTTGGCGAGTTAACTCGGAGCCGACTCAGGACAAGGAAGCCCTACTTGCCTTCATCTCCAGAACTCCTCACGCGAATCGCCTCCAGTGGAACGATTCCGACTCGGCCTGCGACTGGATTGGAGTTCAATGTGACTCGTCGCGTTCTTTTGTGTATTCTCTTCGTCTTCCCGGCGTCGACCTTGTTGGTCCCATTCCGCCTGACACCATCGGCCGGCTCACTCGCCTCCGCGTGCTCAGTCTCCGGTCTAACGGCCTCTCCGGCGAGATTCCCTCGGATTTCTTGAATTTGACCTTGCTTCGTAGTCTCTACCTCCATGGCAACAAGCTCTCGGGCGAGTTTCCCGCCACGGTGACTCGGTTGACTCGTTTGGCGCGTCTGGACCTTTCGTACAACAACTTCACGGGTTCAATTCCTTTCTCCATCAACAATTTGACCCGCCTGACTGGTCTTTTCTTGGAAAACAATAGATTCTCTGGGAATCTTCCAAGCATTACCGCCAAATTGGTGAGCTTCAATGTTTCCCATAATCAGCTCAATGGTTCAATCCCCGAAACCCTCTCGAAATTCCCCGAATCCTCATTTGCCGGAAACCTCGCTCTTTGTGGAGCCCCTTTACAATCGTGTAACCCATTCTTTCCGGCGCCGGCTCCTTCCGCCGTCGTACCTTCGATTCCAGTTCACGTAAGAAACTCCAAGAAGCTCTCCACTGGAGCCATCATTGGAATTTCAGTTGGCTGTGGTCTTGCTTTCTTACTACTATTGTTCCTTCTCTTGCTCTGCCTCCGCAGGCGCGGGCGTCAGCAACCTTCGAAGACGCCGAAGCCGGTGGCAACTGAAACACGGGCTGCTCCGGCGGTGGAGGCGGGAACTTCATCGTCGAAAGACGATGTAACAGGTGGGTCTGCTGAGGCAGCAGAGAGGAACAAATTAGTTTTCTTCGAAGGTGGGATTTATAGTTTCGATTTGGAAGATTTGCTTCGAGCTTCAGCGGAAGTTCTGGGGAAGGGAACCGTCGGTACGTCGTATAAGGCGGTGCTGGAGGAGGGAACGACGGTGGTGGTGAAGAGGCTGAAGGACGTGGCGGTGGTGAAGAAGGAGTTCGAAACACAAATGGAGATTCTGGGGAAGATTAAGCATCAAAATGTGGTTCCTCTCAGAGCATTTTACTTCTCCAAAGATGAGAAATTGCTCGTCTACGATTACTTGCCCGCCGGTGGCGTGGCTGCTCTGCTTCACGGTACGTTCTTGTTCCTTCAATCTTTTTTTCTTTCTCTGTTGCTTTCGGATATGATAATGATAGTTACTTAATTCTTCTGGAACTAATTAATATAATAATGCTAATTTTTCTAAATTATCAAATTATGGATAAATTATTCCTTGCTTGGACCAATGACTGAAAATTGCAGCTCCCGTGTGAGGAGTAGCTTGATAATGGAGGTGGGTAAAGTTTGTCCATGATTGAGAATGAAACATTCTCAAATAGACTCTTTTCTTTTATTTTTTTTAATTTGTCTTTTTTTATTTTATTGATTCACAAAGCAACACGCACTCATAATTTCTTGGACACTCACAGGCGCTTTCATCGTCGCCGACATTATTTTCTGGCCGTAACTTTTTTTCCTTTTCACTTTCCCCAAGAAAAGAGACAAAGAAAAAGAGCATAACCAACAAATAACCCATTAGAACCCAATGCTAGTGCTCGCTGCTTTAATGCTATATACGTTGAAGGAAAACAGGTTGCCTCAAGTTACCAAGTGGGTAAAATGAAGGGTACTGTTGGCAAAAAAAAAAAAAAAAAAAGAAGAAGAAGAAGAAGGAAACTATTCATTTGAGATGCATGTTTTTTCTAACATTGTTTTCTATGAATCCCAAATTTTTAGATTACAATATTTTTTGGTATAGGATTTTTATAAGCTTATAAATATAATTATAGTTTAAAAAATTGGCTATTTGAAAAGATACTGCTGATAGTTTAATCTTGTAAAGAAAATCTATGACATCTCAGTGCATATTTTCTACTTTGGGTCTTGGTCAGGTTTTAAAACTTATAGTAGATATTCAAACTATTATAAGACGTCTTTCGTTATTGGTTAAAAAGGAGAATGAAAGACATATTATAAAGGTCTGGATACGGTTTCTCGAAGCATTTTTAAAATGTGAGGAGTGACAAAGGCCCAAAACAAATAATAAATGTTATATAATTTAATTTAAAAATTATAGAGTCATTATAATGCAATGTAGTTTCTTCTCAACTAAACCCTATATATTAATTTTATAAGAAGTCAAACAAATAATCCATGAACATACTACTGAATTAAGATTGTTTCCCCCTTTTGGCTTGTGCTTCCTTTAGTTATTTTTTAAAGCTAAAAAATATATTTGATCCTTTATATTTGTATCAGAGTTCATTTTAATCATTTATGTTTAAAAAGTGTATTTTCATTCCTCCAAACTTAATGACATTAATCTCACTTAACGAAAATTGCTGACTCATCAAATTAAACTCTAATATGTAGTTACATTTTAATCTTTTTAATTTTTAATGTTTATTTATATATGAACATACAAATAAATAAGTAAAAACAAGACAAAAACACATGTATTATCCTCTTCTTGGATAACCCACCAACTCCTCTAAACACCTGCATGGCTATAACATAACAAAATCCTTCCATTTCTTTTACCCATAGCATGTGGATCTTTCGTCTACCTGCAAGATCATAAAGCAATAGTTGGCTTCTTTTACCTACATATGGCAAGCCTTAGCTGGAAAGGTCTCCTCTGTCGAATGTTAATGAAAACAAACTTGTTCTTCGCAAATTGGTGGCATATCACGCAGAAGAATGAATAGGTATATCTCTTTATAGGAGTCTCTAGCCAAAATATATCAGCACATCCAAGACAAAAAAACATATTGATGCTCACAATGATAGTAGGGAGCAAATCGATCGATCATCACTAGTATGTATAAAAGAAGAAAGACTTCTAGAATGAGTGGGCAATTTTTGTTAAGTGAGATTGACTGTACTTATTAAATATAAAAGATTAAAATCAACTATGATGCAAATATAAATAACCGTTTTCCTTTACACAAAGGTTTCATACATTGATTGTGTTTTTTCTAAGACATGGCTTCTTTCCTTTTCTTTCTTTTTTTTCCTCGTCCGCTTCCATTCTTTATCCTTTTCATGACCATTGAATTAATATCTAATGGTTTATATTTAATATTTATAAAAATATTATTACAATGAGGAGAAGGATAAAAAAAAATATTAAATATGAATCATTAGATCTTGATTTAATAATCATAAATGAAATAAAATATTGGAGTAGAGGGAAAAAGAAAATGAGAGAAGCCAAGGTTTTTTTTTTACTTTATTATATTTTTCTCTAATCTTTTGCATTTTAGATTTCCTCTTAAAAAGTCACATTAATCATATTGTTCTCAAGCTGCCCTCCAGTGACCCTATCTATGAAAAATGATAAATATAGATATTGTTAAATTTGGTATCGTGTGGATGGCGTTAACTTAAAATTTGTGATGATTTCTTACCCAAAAAATTTGTGATGATTTTACAGGGAGTAGAGGGTCAGGGAGACCCCCACTGGACTGGGATAGCCGAATAAGAATAGCTATAGGAGCTGCAAGAGGGTTGGCCCACTTACACGTGTCAGCAAATGTGGTCCACGGCAACATAAAATCTTCCAACATCCTCCTCCGAGACGACCACGAGGCTTGCGTTTCGGACTTCGGGCTGAACCCGCTTTTCGGATCAATCCTCCCATCCAATCGGATCGGAGGTTATCGGGCACCCGAGGTCGTCGAAACCCGAAAAACGACGTTCCAATCCGATGTATACAGTTTCGGAGTACTGTTGCTGGAGCTCCTAACCGGTAAGGCTCCGAACCAAGCGACGCTGGGCGAGGAAGGCATCGACCTTCCGAGGTGGGTCCAGTCGGTGGTTCGGGAGGAATGGACCGCCGAAGTGTTCGACGCCGAGCTGACGAGGCAGCTCAACGTCGAGGAAGAGATGGTTCAGCTCTTGCAAATAGCGATGGCTTGTGTCTCCGTCGTGCCGGATCAGAGACCCGCCATGCCGGTTGTGGTTCGTATGATCGAGGATATGAACCGTGGCGGGACTGACGAGGCCTTACGACAGTCTTTCGATGATCCCTCCAAAGGCTCCGACGGGCAAACGCCGCCCCCTGAGGCGCGGACTACAACATCGTAAGTAAACCCTAACGAGGAGACATGGGAGCCACGTGGCAGGGCCAGGCGCTGGTATTGGGTCAGAGGTGGGGTCCATTGATGTATTTGCTTGTTCTGCTTTTGTCAATTCTTTTGTTTGTAGAAAATTTCTGATAAAAATTGAGTTTAAATTTTACAGAAATTACATCACATTTTTTAAATGTTAGTGTTATGATTATCAGAAGGATTGAAAATTAATATACACAAATTTAAAAGTATTGGTAATCTTTTGATTCAGTCATGATTTTTTTTGAAAAAATTATATTTAGGCCCAAACAAGAGAAAAATTAAAAAATATGGTCTGTTGAAATCTTAAAATTATCATAAAAGTTCCATGCAGTAAATTTCAATCATGGATTTGTTAATGGATATTCATGAATTTATCAATGGATGCTTTGAACTTGTTAATAAACGCTTCTAGACTTGTCAATAACGTACTTCTAGATTTGTCAATGATAAGTCCATGGACTTGTCAGCAAATGCCTATAGACTTGTCAGCGGAATTTGAATTTATTATAAAAAAATCCTACGGGATTTTTTGGCAATTTTAAGATTTCAATGCAACATTTTTTTATTTTTTCTCTTGTGGGACTTGAATGTAATTTTCTTTTTTTTCTTTTTTAATTTTATAAGATTCTAATTTTAATAATTTGGTGGTAATTTGTAAATTTTGGTGATAATTATTAAAATTTTTGAATTTAAATCTGTTGATGTGAGGTTTTTCTGCTTTGGTTTCTTTGATTTGAATGATTTATGGGTAGAGGGGGTTTTGAATTGATGATGAAGTGAAGTGATGTTGGGTAGTTGCAAACTGATCGAAATTTGACCAATATAGTGAAGTTTAGTTAAAATTTTCCACATTTGGCATTACGTAATTAACATTATTAGTATGTATTCTTTCTCAAAAAGAAGTTTTATCCCATATTCTTGTCGTGTTATACTTTTTTCATTCGTATGTAGTTTTTATGTTTAATTTCTTATAAATGATAAAAAGTTAAGAGAAATTTAAAAGGGATAAATCGATTTAAAGTCATATGATATACGAAATCAGGTTTCTAAATTTAATAAATTCTTAATTGGTATTATGGAACCATTTAGAATTTAATTGCTTGATTGAAATAACGATTGGAACCTTCAAAAACAATTTTTCAATAGCGATTTAAGATATACGAGATAAGTATATGAGATGAGTTTTATCTCGATTAACAAGAAAAACACTTATAAACTAAAATTTGCTATCTCAAACAAGTAATAAAACTATTGTGCTTTTATAACATAGCCCTTCACATTTTTTTTTTAAAAGCTATCCTTACTAGCCTCCGAGGCTTCTATAGGCTATATATCTCCTCTTTTAGGGTCTGTTTGGTAGGAGGGGAGGGGAGACGAGGTGAATAGGGGGGGAGAGTTTGCTCCCCTCCTCTCATTTGGATTGCTAAAATTTTTAGGAGGGGAGGGAAATTTTTCTAAAAATTTTATCTCCCCTCTAAAATTGGGAGAATTTGGAGGGAAGTGTTAATGTTTGGGCTTATATTGACTAATATGTCCATACAATTTTAAATATTCCCACAATACCCTCTTATTATTTAATTACAAAATTATAATTTTATATAGTAAATGCTATTTATAATTATATTTATTTAATTTTTATAATAATAAAATTATAATTTTATGTATTAAATTCCTTTTATAATTATATTTTATTAAATATGTTAGAAAGTTATTAATTAGAAATTAAATGAAATAAGAGCAAAGTTGTCCATATAAAAATATTCCCCCTCCCCTCCCCTCCCCTACCAAACATGATAATATTAAAATCCATCATTTCCCCTCTCTCTTTGTCAACCTAAACAAGGTAACAGAAAATCCATATCAAACCCTCCATTCCCCTCCCCTCCATTAAGCCAAACACAGCCTTAGTTTATCTACAACACTTATTTATCTATTTACCACATTAGTGGGAAAAAAAGACTTTAAGACTGCTCTATTTAGACTATTCATTATGCTGATGATTCAAAAAATATGATCGCCAACATTTATGGCTATGTTTGGTAAGAGGATCTTTTGAAAACTTGTAAATTAATGTTGTTGATCCTCTTACCAAACCGCTTGCACAAGCAAAGCATGAGCGTCATGTTAAGACAATGAAAATTAGGCAAATTAATGATTGTACCTAGTGCAAGTGCAATGATGTTGGAAATTGTGCCATAGGGACCAATCATTGTACTTTGAATATTATTAATTATGAATTTCTTCATTTTGTTATTATATTATTCGCATGTTCATTGTGATAACTGTATCCTTGGATAAATAATGATTGTCCTAAATGTCCCTGATTGGTCATCTATGCGGAAGCAAAGATAAAATAAGACCAGTATGACTTTGACAAGGTATGGAGATACGATTCAAAGTCTTAGCCCCTTGTAAGAGTACAAGGTGCTGGACAGACCCACTATGAGAAAACTGTATGGATCACGTCATAAAATTATCTAATGTATAACCATATTACTATGACCTTAACCTGAGATCATCATGGATACCTATATGAGAGAAGCTAAGCTTTGACTAAGTTAAAAGTCACCTTTGACAAGGTGATGATAAATGCTACAATTGGGCTTACTGGTTTTCATGCAGAGGAATGTGAATGGTCAAGATGGAATTTGTCCCTGACATTATTAGAGAGATATTACTGGGCCCCTCGATGAGTGAGTCTGAGAAATGTATAGTCATACTACGATGGAAAGGAGTTTCCATTTCTATAGTCAGACTACTCAGGAATTGGGAAAGTAATGGTCAGGAACAGGAGGATGACATTATCCATACCTTATCCTTGGTCGAAATATCGTGTGACAAAATGGACGTGACATTGTTGTATGACAGGTTGCATTGTGTTAACAATCCTCATATAAATTGGGTAGTCGTAATGTCTTGCTATAGGCCGCTTGTGACTTGTGGGTTAGTGTAGTTATTGGCCCACTACCAACTTCGTATGGGCCTCCAAGGTCACATACAAGATTAACCCAACACAAGCTATAATGTCCAGATTCAATGAATCTAATATATGTCTAAGATTCAATGAATACAATGTTTAATTTAGGGTAGACGAATTTTTATATGTATGATATAAAATTCAAAAAGGAAAATAATAATATTACACACACACACACACACACACTATGTAGTGTTAGTTTTGGATTTATCTTATTTGATAAAATTAAATTTAATAACTAATATAGAGATATAGTATTTCATATTTAATTTATAAAGATAAATTAAATCTAATTTCATTGGCTCTTTATTCAGATTAAATAAATATGTTAAATTAAAAATGTTGGATAAATTTAATTAAACGGAATTTATTTAATTAGCTCATCAAAAAAATTAAGTATTAATTGATTTTAAAATCAATTAATATTAATTTTGAAGATCCAATATAGCCCTTATCACTTATAAAAACACAGGGCTAGAGAACCCTAAGAATGATGAGAAATAGAGAGCCGTACAAACCCTAGAAAGACATTGGAGGCGCTAGCACACTGTCCGTGTTGGAGTCATATTTGTGTGCATACAATTAGAGGGAACTAATATGAAGTGTTGGCTCCAAGAGATCGAAAAAGAAAAACGTAAAAAGGTGCAATTCTTTCTAACTCGATTTAAACGCCGTTGATAGATCTGCATTTGGATTGGTGAACTTTTGCAATTTCAAATTCCTGATGTGCCTACCAATTCTAACACCTCTAAGCAGTCTCAAATGAAGAAATATACCGACAGTTAAGGTAATTTGTAATATCATCAAAACACCTCTCGACGTGAGGTAAATCACTATTATTGTATATGCCATCAATCACTTTGTCATGACCCTTATATATTTGAATAGCTATTTGATCACACGTGATTGGTTTGTCTACTCGACATTCAGGTGTCCTTGGAACAATTTCAATAATGTTGAATTATATGGTACAACGTATCTATTATCCAATGTTATGCCCTTACTTTCCACATTTTTACCATTATTACAATGACGGTATATTAGATATCCATTTTCATCTATGATAGTACGTTCAACAAATCTTTTTAGAAAGTATTTGGAACACTTTCCATTCTTTATGTAAGGTACATTGTTTTTGGCAGAACAATATGGTCCATGCATCATGTAATTTCTAACCTACTCATACAGATCAAGATCTTCATTAGCATATAGGATCTCTACTGAGATAACCTTGTCCATGTCTACAGGTGTTCTTGGTTTGTCCACATCTACTAGCCACAATATGATGTAAGAATGTGGCATGACTCTTTTCTGGAATTCAATTGTACAAACCTCTTAAAAAATAACATGTAAGTGGAATACATAATAAGTTGTTGTGAGAACAACATAATTATTCATTCAAGTCAATGTAATTAATATAACACCATACGAATTTTGTATTATATCAAGTTCAAGACAATTTAGTTAGTGCCTAAGCATCTAAATATATGTGCTTATATGAACTCTACATTGAAAATTCATACGTGTAGTTATTCTATCATCCTATTTTACAAACATTTGCAAACTACATATAACATTAAAAATTATATATTGTTATTTTAGGGAAAAAAGTCTATCATATAAATTATTTACCTGTTTTTATAGTTCCAAAATTTTTTTGCTCCTTCAAAATCTTCATTAACCTTTCCAACTTCATGTAGAACATTCTACTCAATACCTTTGGATGATTAGCTAGCAATAGACCCTCTTCCTTACAACAATGTACAATCTCAAGCCAAGTCGGGTTACATGTGAAGGTTAAGAATATGTCTAGGTACCTATTGCATGCACATATTGCTATATCATCTTGGTAATTAAAAATCATATATTTGGCACTGCTAGTAAACAATGATGGAAGTATAACCCTCTAGCCTATAGTGTTAGATCTGGGAATTAGGTGTAAGATAAAATATTAAGAACTTTGAAAATCTTTTTGCATCTTAGTGAAAACAATAAGTAAGAAAGTAATCAGGCATAAATTAACAGCTAGTCATTTAAGTAATGTATGCTAGAAATATAAAAGTTTAAAGAAGAAAGGATGCAAACTGTGATTTATCCTAATTCGGTCCAATCCTTGATGACCTACGTCCACTCCCCAAGCTCCACTTGAGATTTTCAATCTACTATCTTCTTGTTTAAACCGAGCACAAGAGAAGCCTCTACAATCCCACAAGTTTAGCCGGGCACTTGTGAAGCCGTTTACAAATCTCTCACCGAGATACTCCCCCTAACACACCGTAAGGACACAACCTTTATGTTGAAGGGTTACAATTAATCTTCTCTCTCAGAAGTGAATAAGATGAACACTGAAATACATTACGAATAATCTCACTCTCTATGATAAATTACAAGATCACTGAGAAAATATAGAGTAAATGATATAAACATCAGAGTATTGGTATTTTGATAGCGTGGGTGCAAGCTCTTATCTTCGACTTTGAATGCTTCTCTATTTATAGTTGGTGTAGCTCTGATGACCGTTGAAGTATCCGTTAGGCCTCGTTCTAATTTTATCACTTTAGAAAAATATGACCGTTGGAGTTTCTGACATAAAATGGTTTTTGGCCGTTGAGCTCTAATTCATGTTCAATCACCTATAATCCTCATGTAAACTTGATTAGTGATGATTAGGAATGATTAGAAGCAACATAATCAAGGTTTAAATGAGTTTGCAAGATTATGGAGAAATATGAGACAGTGATTATGAGAATCTGCGATTAGTATCACTCAAGTGCATGAAATGTAACCTGAGTGATCTTCTGTTAAGATACACTGCACTTCATCAAATTAAAAGGTGACTTGCTGCAATGTCGCGAGTTGCAAGATATCACTCGGGTGGCGTATGTTCACTGAGTGATTTTATCTTTAACCTGCTGAGTTATCGGGAGTCACTTGCACACAGGTGGAGAGTGGACCTTTGTCACTCGAGTGGATGCTGGTCACTCGAGTGAACACCAGATATAACTTGGTCATCTCCTGCGAGTGACTTGAGGAATATCTGCAAGTGACATACTTCACTCGAGTGATCACTTACTCGCTCGAGTGGCTCCTCTTCATATCCTTCAGAGATTCGGTGAATGACTTTTTGAAATCTGCAAGTGATGTCTTTCCATTCGAGTGGACACTTATTCACTCGAGTGAAATTTTCACATAACTCTCAGCAAGATCAGCGAGTAACTTTTGAAAACCGGCGAGTGAGCTCTTTTCACTCAAGTGGTCTCTTATCACTCGAGTGAGCTTTAATCATAACTCTAAGGACACATGCAAGTGACTTGCAAAAACCTTGCTAGTGATGCTAATGAATAACTCTGAATCACTCGAGTGACATAAATCCTTACTCGCGTAATCTGTTTCCAACTCTCAGATCACCTTGTGAGTCACTTTTAAATTCTTGCAAGTTAACGCCATTACTCGAGTGAACTTGTATAGCCTCAGACGAATGACTTGTAAAAACATTGAAGGTGAGGATCATCACTCGTAAGTATCACTCAAGTGTTCACTTCAAGTGATTTATACATTTTAGCTTCAAATAAGGAAAATGACCCATCATTGAAAAGTTCTTATCATTTATATTCCAATCCAAGAAGAATAAGCTCCAACCTCTTTGTAATTTGCAAATTATGATCCAAAGAGCGTAGATAGAGTATGTATTTTCGAGCACCAAATTCTAGAAGCCATAATGCTTTAATTACAACTCTAAATTTGATATATTATATATTCATGGTAATATCTTTAAGTCTAGTTTCATATGGCATTGGTTTCAGCTCAATTGGATTTGTATTTTGGGAGTTATGTCCAAAATATAGAACCTGTTCCAGAAAGTAATAGTGATTTGAAGGTCAACTTCAAAAATTAATATTTCCTTCATCTGAGCTCCTTTTAGCTTGATCTTGGTCTCAAAATAACGTATTGGAAGTCTAGTTTAATATGCCAATAGTTTTGTCTCAATCGGAGTTGTAGTTTTGGAGATATGGCCGAATTACCGAACCTCATCTATGTTGAATGAAGAACAAAGCTGAACAGAGTAGCTAAAAACTGACATTCCACTCGAGTGACTGATGTTCCACTCGAGTGAATCATTAAAATTTCACTTCACTCGAGTGAAAATGAGATATCACTCAAGTGAAGAGGTTTCACTCGAGTGATATTGAGATTTCACTCGAATGAACATCCAAAAACCTCTAGATTGAGTATTTTAACTCCGAATTGATTGATTCTAACTTCCATTTGATTATCCAGACTTCCAATATCAAATCTATGAACTTGAATACTGATATTCCCATTATATTTTACAAGTTCTTCTTTCTCTTTCTTCTTGATCATTCTTCATAACCCAACTCAACTAGATATAGCTGCTTATTTGTTTTCTTGAATATCTTCAATCTTTTTCTTCTTCCTCTTGATCAATCCAACTCAATATTTTCTTTTTTAATCTTCTTCTTGATCAATCTCCATAATTCCACATCATAGTCTATATTAAATATAGCATTTAGTCAAGGTAGGAGATAAATATATTATGCAAACTTTTTATTCTAAATATTTAATATCTATATTTGACATCATCAAAACTAATCACATCTAACATATAGATGAAGGATCTAGTTCACCCTAGAGACTGCATTTGTTAAGCCACTATATAGGTCAACTCTTAATTCTTTCTTATGTTTCCTTGTGTAGTCTAGCCTATCACTTTCAACCATTGAATACCCATCTATGATGAACCGTTGCAATAATTTTTTTTTATTGTGCAACAACTCTAATTTCTCGGATTTCCTTTTTATTAGTCTGAATGCTATGTATTCATGAGATATCAAGAACTTCTTCTTCTTTTTTTTCATTAAAGATTGTTGGTTGTGTTCAATAGTTGAATCAAAACCATTGTCTTCATAGTGAAATAAGATAGGATATTGTAATGGCAAATAGGTAGCATGTAATTCATCAATACGTTGAAGTGACCCACATTGCTTCTTTATTATTATGTCCCTTTTATGGCGTGATTTGTTGAAATTATCTACAACCAATGCAACAAGTCATATGGTCGACTTTTGGCATTCGTACCAGGGTTTTGAATAAAATATTAACTTCGGCAACCCTGTCACATCCCAGTACTTCTAAAGCAAACATGTATTGCTTGACAATTGAGTTGTTGCAATCCAAACAATCTTTGATTTGTTGCACAATTCTAGAATCTAATGAATTATTCTCACTACGTTCACTGCATAACAAACACTTATGCAAAGAGAAATAGAACATAGTGATATAGAAACAAAATCAGATTCCCTTGGATATCATTTTTCCTGTCTAAGTAAACTTACTACTAACCTCACTGAAATGATTCAATTTGCAATTTCATTATCAATGTCATAAATGTATAATTGTGAATACACTAGAAGACTTCCTTCAGATGGTAATAAAATTCCTATCAAGTGGTAGTTCTATCTTGAAAGTAAAAATGAATATGGTCCATCACCTTTATTATTCATTGATTTGTCTATCCTACCTCTAATGGAAATAAAACAAAATATGTTATTATACGAACCGATGTTTTTCAAGAAATTCTTGGACTTTGGTACTCCCTTACGAAGAATAACTTTGCAAATAGTGCCTGCAGATCCTTTATTTGAGGAACCATGATCTTGCCAGAGAATATATGCCTTTATAAGTTATTAGTTTTCTTCAACCTTAGATTTGACTAGATCAAATGATAGCATACTAGGAGGTAGTCAACATGAAGGTCAACAAACCCAAGAAGAATTCATTTAGCTTGAAGCCCAACAAGCCCTTTAAGGTTTTCAAGGAGATTATAAAGTCTTGAAAATTCTTACATGGAGGAAGACATAGATTATTGCTTGGATGATGACATGAACAATTACATATGTGGGGCATGACGTGACATATGATAGGGAACCCCTGAAGCCACCATGGCATGCGAGTCATTGACATTTTCACACTTGGATGTTAAGAAAGACAAGAACACATTTTAAGAGAATAAAAGGAGCATTTAGACTTAGTTCCCACATTTCTAATGGCCCAGTACAATTATACGTGTATGAAGGAGTCCAATAGGGCTAGAATCTTTCAAATTGGGGCCTAAATGCTATGTGTAATTGACTATGGCAGTTCCATAACGTTATTCAATTATATTCAAGCCCAATCGATTGTCTAAAATGCCCATACATAGTCATGAACGTGAATAGTAAGATAAAGATCCATTTGGAACATACAAGAAGATTAAAGAAGTATCAAGAATGGTCAAATATGACATTAAATAGGATTCTATTTGTTTCATTTAGTTTCCTATTTTATGATTTCTTATTCTATATTGATTGCTTCTTGAAGGCAAAGATTTACCTATTTATATTGCATTTATTAGTAGAGAGTCAAATAAGATTCATCTTTAATGATGAGATCATGTATGTAGTGTGTGTCATCTAGATTATTCAATCTTGACTAGCAAGTTAGAGTATTCTAGAAGATATTTTGGTTTTTCTATTTTTCATTGACTTTTCACATCTATTATTGATGTATTTTTGTTTTGTTAGTGTTTAAAGCTCAAATAGCTTATATTGGGCTTTTAGGCTTAGGTTGTCAATTAGGATTTTCTTAAGAGTCTTAGCTTATAAACACTTTATTATGTACTCTATTCAAGAGGGAGAAGATTTGAATGAATAAGAACTTTTTTCTTTGAGAATATTTAATTCTCTTCATATGAGCTTTACTTGCATCCCTATATTCTCGTGAGATTACTCTAACTATATTAAGGGCTGATCATCCTTGTAGTATTTTTATGGTTATGGTTGTAAGAGACTAGTTTTCTTAAGGTCACACCTTCGATTATCCGTCCTGTTTATATCTTCACACTTGTTTTCTAGTTGATCCGTCCCTCAATGGTATCAAGCACCACAAAATTCACACTTACATATCAAGTCATCCTTATCAAGATTACTTGATCTATGCCGTGTGTAATTATGTGTCTCGACCTCCCGAACCTCATCGTCATCATAATCCACATTATCATCCTTTGCAATATCTGTAAGTAACAACAAACTAATCAAAGTGAATTTGCATATCCTAATAACACATGCTAACAACGCTATAAGTTTATACACCCTACACATTTACCATTACCAGTTGCATGTTTGAGTAATGCAAATAGGTCAGTTGCAATGTGACACATTTTGTACTGTCCTCTTCTTTAACTTCTTTTGTTTGCTTTTATCGAGAATGCAATGAATGCCATTATCCAACGTCAATTGAGACTATTAGGAGTAATTAGTAATGTCCAAAAGGACTTTGTAAGTTGGTTGACAAACTATCCCAAAGTTATACATGTTATGAGACTTCAAACTTGGAGACACAACCTCCGAAATAGGGGTGAAGAAGTAGTTTCTATGTTCTAGTAAGCAACCATCATAACTGGGAGGTGATCCATAATTTAACTCTTTTCGTATGTTAGCAATATCCATGCAACAATCTAGCCTAAGTCTTTTCCCTACATGAGATTTGGATTAGCCAATGTTCTAAGACTATATGGCCTAAGATGTATAAAACATTATTATAGTTGTAATACCTTATATTTCTGCCCCTTTATTACTTACACGGAAGCGCTATTCTTTAATTCCTTAGGGGTTCATTTCTGTTTCCAGCTATTGAGTTGTTATTCTTACCAATTATCAGAGTTTGTTCAATTTCTCAGCTCTTATTTTTCGTTTCAGTGATCTAGTTTACCATTCAATTCTTATATGCGTTTATTCTTACTATTCATACAAATATCTGGACTATGCAGATAATTTACATACAAAAAATTAATACATATTCTTTCTTTCGAGTTCTTCGTCTTCTTTGCTTCTGGTACATCTTCAACATTCCTTTCTTTCGTACTCCCGTACCTATATGGTTGGGGGTGAGATTCAGGGGGATTTTCAGTTGCAAACAGTACTTACAATGCATGTAAGATTTATGCTAGTATATGATATGCTTGCCTTACGTAGACTCATGTTCATATAATGATATTCTGCATGCTCAATGTTTTGTTCAACATATT
Organism: Albizia julibrissin; assembly: GCA_037074505.1. Taxonomy (NCBI): domain Eukaryota; kingdom Viridiplantae; phylum Streptophyta; class Magnoliopsida; order Fabales; family Fabaceae; genus Albizia; species Albizia julibrissin. Next base: position 21,790,917 of record CM073482.1, read on the forward strand.
TATGGCCACAGTACAAAAAAAAGAAAAAGAAACAGAGCTTCATTCATTCATACATGCTTCACATAATCAAGCAAAGCAATACAACAAATCAATACATAGCAAATACATCAAATACATGCAAGTTTAGTAAGTTCATTACCTTTTGGACAAAGTTCTTCTTCTTGTCTCTTTTTCTTCTAACCATTGAGGCTTCTTGAAAATTCTTCTATTCTTTTCTTTCTTAACTTCTTATAACCCTAGATATATAATCATATCATTAAGGTCATTTTACTAAGTCAACCAATGAGCTAAAGTGGTCATATTATCCTAAGGGGCTAATTTCTACCCTTAGAGTTCAAAGAAATTACAATGTGCCATAACCTTTTGATTTACGCACATTTACCAAAAGCTGTCAGAATTTGTCAACCAATTTTGAATATTCATATCTTTTTTGTACAAGTATCCAATTGTAGTGGTTCAAAAGGCTATGTAACCCTTATTAAGTCTAGTTTCAGGGAAAAATATTGCCCTTAGCTGATTAGAGGCACAACATTCCAGAATTACCATTTATTGGACACTGTCCAGAAACATGCCAGTTTTCATATGACCAACTTCAAAAATACATAACTCCTAGTGTGCAGCTCCAAATAACCTATATGACCCATCAAATTAAAGCTTGATAAGTATACTTTCATTCTAAAAAAATATTAAAGGCATTGGACATCATGCAGTTACTCAAGACATAATGTAAATAATCTGCCACGCAGGGAAACCCTACTGGACAACAACATTGCAACTTTATAAATTGTGTTCCAATGACCCATAATTTATAACCGGGGCTGTTCTTACATATTTTTCATGTAGAACACAATGGTAACATCAAATTGATCAAATTCTCATTCCTTCATCATGTCCTGTTTAGACAAGAATTTAGGGTTTGATGCAACAAGTTACTAATTCACATTTCAACCACCAAATTTAGCTCATATGCTTCCAAAATAACATATAATCACATGTATATGATTAAAGCTTCATGAACCCTAACAAAACCCTAAAAGGAAAAAATTAGGGCAGCATGAACTAACCCCACAAACTCAATCAACCAAAGCAACATATACATTAAAATGATGCTCTTGCTTACCTCTAGCTCCTTCTTGAGCTCTTTTTTTTATTCTCCATCTTTTGCTTTTGCGAGATGGCTCAAAATACCTCCTCTTCAAAAACAAAAACCATAGAAATGAAGCTCTTGAAGAGGAGAACACGTTTCATGAAGAGCTTTTGAGCTAAAGAAACAATTAAGTGCATGTTTGAGAACATAGTGGAAAAATGGCTTTTTTTTAATGTGGCTTTTGTAGAAGCCAAATGGAAAAAAATTCATATTGTTAATGTGATTTGTGTTTGGATTGACAGTAGGAGAAGTGACTTTTTTTTTTCTAAACCCAGTGAAAAAAAGCCAGAAGCTACTTCAATGAGCTTATAAAAAAGTAGCTTTTTTTCTAAAAGCCTAGTGAAAGCTAATGTGTTCACAAATGCGTCCGCAGATGTCAAATGGGCTTTTACCCTCCAAATGAGCTTTCCCCCCTCCCAAATGAGATCCCAAACAGGCCCTAAAAAGGTGAAAATGGAGGTAGAAATCTCACCTTGAACTTGTGTTCTTCTTTTCTCTTTCCTTCTTGTGCTTGGTTGAAATATTGAGAGCAAGAGAGAGTGAGATAATTTGATTTTTCTTGTCTCCCTTCCGTCTACAAATACTTGGCCAAAATTTGGCCAAAGGGAAAGGCAAAATATGTGGCCTAAATTCCTCCTTCTTGAACAAGCCAAATAAATTATCATGTGTGATAAATTCCCATGGTAATTATGTTGACTTTTACTTCCCTCTCCTCTTCTCTTTTTTGGACAAAAATTACTGCCTATTTGGAGAGTAAATGTTGACCCAATTTGGTCTCTTGGTCTTACTATTGGTCAATAATTTTTCAAATTGGAAAAGTTGTCAAAACTTTGACTATTTGACCAACACATTTTTCTTTTTTCTTTGCCCTTGTTGGATGGTTTCTAGGGTCAAAAAGGAATAAAATTTTCTTTTCATTTACTTTTGAAGATCAAATCTTGGCCTTTCATTTTGTCTTCCAATTTTGACTTAAGATCAAATGACGATTGTCTCTTTTGCCCTTAATTATGGAAATATTATTTCTTGTGCCATTAATTCTTTTAATTCTCTTTTTTAATTCTTTCTAAACACTACTTTTCTTTTCTTTTTGATCCGAGTTAGGTTTCGTACCATTATGGCATATCCTAAAGAAATCGAGTATTTTCTTTTAACTAATTCGCACCGAAATTCATACTTTATTTCAGGTGCAGCTTCTAATAGTCATTCTATTTTTTATTTACTCTTAGAACTCTTACTAAAATAGACCTAGTAGTCTACTTTATTCAAACTTATTCTCTAGCTTCTAATCCTAAAATTCAGGGTATTAGAGTAGTTCACATGTAATATAATGGGAGAGGCCTTAATGTGCCTGAAGTATACTGACCTTTAACATTACAATGCGAGGAATCCTTGTCACGCTCAGACCCTGCAATATTCCACGACAATACTTGGAATGCTCAGGTAATAACGAAGGAGAACTTCCACGATTTACTTCGCATTATAAACATCTTAACGTCCATTTAAATGACTACAACCTAACTTAGATCGAATGCACTATGACTGAAAATTTGTACACTCGTGAAATATACTGTTAGATTTGAATTGATGAATGCATTAGTGGGCACAAATCACCACATAAGCAATCATTTAACTGGTGACACTACATGAGTTGAGATGCTTTTAAAGTATGCATACAACTATTATGAACTTTGAGTGTAACATTGGTTCATCGAGCCCTTCTCTGAAAAGCAGAACGCGTGCACATAAGAATGACCTACGAGGCTTATATTCATAGCCTAGACCTCCTATAAACTACGGGATGGACGTTACCAAGAGTATATTTCGCTGATTTCCAATGCACGAGATAATTTGTGCACTTAGTGCGAAATGATGCAGTTAAGATCCATACAACAAAATGGGTCACAACCTATATCTGTTTTCAAGTCAACCTTACACATGCATGGGCTCAAGACCCAAACTGGTTGGAATACTCGGCCTAAACCCATCCGTGAACACCAAGCTTTATAATATGTTGTAGTCAATAATGGTTGATATAAAACCAAAAACTTCATTTAAATATGTAAATGTTATCGCATTGTGACAAATTATCCTCCAGACAGACACCTCCATAACTGGAAAACAAATTGACACTTTATATGAATCTATAAAAATCACAAAGTCCACTTCATCACAAATTATACGTTACTTGGGTGTTAATTGACATGTTATATACAACTATAACTATCTCAAAGCCCACATAACCACAAAGTATAAATTTAGGTTTTTTTTTTGGAAACAACTATTCATACTCAACTAAAAAAAAATAATTACAACCAGTCTCAATTGTCAAAATCACTCATTCTTCATATTTACTTATTAGTATTAACTTCATATTTATTTACTAATTGTACACACAATAACAATTCTTGGTTCATCATATGTCACTTAAGCTATAATCCGATTTGATAGATATTATGCTAGCTATAAAAAGGATTGACCTTTATGGATGGGGCCTTCAAATGGTGACATTATTGATTCAAGTTTGACTTGTTTAATGCACTATTGTTCATTTGTTTTTATTGTCCAATACTTACCAATGGGTTCAACATATGGTCCATTAATTTAATTGGGCCTACACTAATGTGAACTTGATCCGAAGCCCGTAAATTTAATATGTAAAAAGCCAACCCATAGCCTAATTTTCAAACCATCCATATTTGGGCCAGACAGCCACTTGCATTGCATCGGGTTAAATGTAAGAATGACAACAAATTAATTAAAGGGTTAATGTGTAATTTTAGCAACAAAGTTTTATTGGAGAGGTGTTGGTACTAAGTTTTAGAAGGGGAAAAAATAATAATAAACAATTAAAAAAGGTTCAAATTTAATAAAACCGTTAAATTTGACCTAACTCCGTTAGGGGTTTTTTTCTTTTATAATTTAAAGCCGTTAGATCAAATTTAACAGTTTTGTTAAATTTGCACCATTTTTAATTGTTTATTGTTATTTTTTCCCTTTCCAAAATTTATTTGTGCTAGATGCCCCTCAAGTAAAATTTTATTACTAAAATTACACCTTTACCCTTAATAAAAAAAAAGACCAATCCAAATTAATTTAATAGAGATATAGTAGAAATGTAAACCATCCAAATTAATTAAACATGACTAAACTGCCTTTTCAACATAAGCAACACGAATAACTTAGGGCCCGTTTGGTTCGATCCCATTACACCCTGCAATGCAATGCAATGCGATGCAATGGTAATGCAATGCAATATTAATTACAGGGCTAGTGTTTGGTTTGATTTTTAAGTAAGGTGCAATAAATTATTATTTTAACAATTATTTAAAATTAATATATGACACAAAGTCTATTTTACCCTTACTATAATCTTTGCAAAAGAAAGTTAAGAGTCAGGTGGAGGAGGAGGAGGAGGTAGTGGCGGCAGTGCCGGGTGGCTGCAGCGAAGGAGGAGGAGAAGGTAGTGGCGGCGGCGGTGGCGGAGGAGGAGGTAGTGGCAGTGGCGGAGGAGGCGATAGTGGTTGTGGGAACGAAGAAGGAGGAGGTAGTGGCGATAGTGGTGGGTGGCGGCGGAGAAGGAGGAGGTAGTGGCAGCGAAAAGTGTCAGCGAGGGAGGAGGAGGAGGTAGTAACGGCGGGGCCGAGGTGTCAGCAGAGGAGGAGGAGGTAGTAGCGGCGATGCCGGGTGGCGGCAGCGGCAGAGGAGGAGGAGGTAGTGGTGGTGGTGGAGGAGGAGAAGGTAGTAGTTGCAGCGGCAGAGGAGGAGGAGATAGTGGTGGCGGGAAGGGAGAAGGAGGAGATAGTGGCGACGGTAGTAGGTGGTGAGAACGGAGAAGGAGGAGGTAGTGGCAATGATGGCGGTGGAGAAGGAGGAGGTAATGGTGGCGGCGGGTGTCAGCGAGGGAGGAGGAGGAGGTAGTGGCGGTGGGGCCGGCGGCGACGGAGGAAGAGGAGGTAGTAGCGGAGGTGCCGGGTGGCAGTAGCGGTAGAGGAGGATGAGGAGGTAGTGGCGATGGTAGAGGAGGAGGTGGTGGCGGTGGCGGCAACGGCAGATGAGGGGGAGGTGGTAGCGGTGGTGGAGGAGGAGGTGGCGGTGGTGGTGGAGGAGGAGGCGGCGGTGACGGTTGTGGCGATGAAGCTAAATGAAAATATATAAGTAAAATAAAGAGAAGTAAAACTAAAGGGTCAATTAGACTTTTCTAACTATACAATGGGATGGTAATGAGGATTCATAGGGGGGGAGGTATGAATGAAGATTACCAATTTTTTGGTAATCATCATTACCATGGTAAACCCTATTACCATGCTAAAGAGCAACCAAACACTCTTCTCATGGTAATGCAATCATGATTACCATTGCATGCATGCAATGGGGTTGAACCAAACGGGCTCTTAGTGCATCAAAACACCACATCTAATAGGTTCCGACAAAACTACAACCGAAGACATAAAAGCAGAAAATGACCGATGGAAAATGCAAATGACAAAAGGCTACCCATTATAATTGAACAAAAGAAGCCTTCCAACATGAAATAAAGACCAACCCAGACTCCTAATGTTCCTAAACCAAATACCCTCTGCCTTTAATTACTTCTTTTTTATGTTCTTGATCGTCTTTGTGGTAGTGAATTTTGGTGTTGAAATATCTGATAACCCCATATCTTTGCCATCAACATGATCAAGCCTGGATGAACTTTTTTTCCTCTTGCCCAGTAACTCTAGTAGGGTAACCAATTGTGAAGTCATTGGACCAACATCATCATTTGTGCCAACCATAGAAACAATAGATCTAGTATACTGTGAATCAGAAGACTCCTGGAAACAACCTAAAAACTTATAACTACTTCATAATTGCCTAATGTAAAACTACTATATGAACTACATTTCAAATTATGCCTTGTATATACCTAAACAAACTTGTAGATGAGGGCTTCTACTGCTAGACGTGTATATATATACATGTATTTGTATATGGTTTAAAAAATAAACTATATGCTTGTCATGATTTATGAATAATGCAGCTTTATATATATATATATATATATATATATATATATATATATATCATGCTGCAGGTACGGTGATGGTTACATTAGACTGTTGCTTTCCATTATTGAAGATTAATGTCATTGGCATAAACTGCAGATAGAGCGAGTTCAAAAGTGATATATGATTAGGAGGATACATGCGAAATAAATTATATATACTTATTGCAAGAGATGGTAAACGTTCAGGCTTTTGGAATGAGTGTGACATATGAAGGTGGCTAAAAGAAAGAAAGGAAGGGGAGTGGGTTGTGTCCTTGTTATTGTTAGTGACACACATAAAAGGAGATAATGAGAGGCATTATTTGTTGTTTTTTTATCAGGTATTTTGTTGTTTATTATTATGTAAACGAGTTTATAGAAAAATAAAAAAGTAATTTTTTTTTCTGAAAATGAGTTTCTACACCTGACATGAGAGGTTAGGTGTAGAAAGTGGGACTTTCTACACGTGACATCTCACGTCAGGTATAGAAAGTCCCACTGTCCACACTTTCTACACCTGACGTGAGAGGTTACATGTAGAAAGTCATACTTTCCACACTTTCCACACCTAATATCAGAAGTAATGTGTAGAAAGTCTACACTTTCTACACGTGACTTCTCACGTCAGGTGCAGAAAGTCCCACTTTCTACACTTGACATTCGAGGTCACGTGTAGAAAGTGTGGACTTTCTACATGTGATTTAGGACACATGTAGAAAGTTCGGATTTTCTACACCTACTGTTTCTATACTTGTTATATGTCAAGTGTAAAAAGTCATTTCCGTCACATGTAAAAAGTCTTTTCTGTAGTAGTGTTTATCAACAATATATTAAATCAAAGCTCCCAACATTATGAATAAATGATAAGTATGGTCCCATATACAAAACATGCATCAAGCATACAAATACTAACTTCCACTACTACAAAAAACATTATAGACGGCGTTTATTTTTACAAATATTATGACGCTTGAGAAACGCCGTAGCTTCCAGTGCCATGAAAGTAACCTACAACACTTCTTAAATTTCTAAAAGCGCCATAGGTTTGTTTTTTATTTTTTTTAAAAAAATACACTTCATACGGCGTTTTTTTGTGGGGAAGCGCCGTAGGAAGTGTATGATGTAACGACCCTTTCTCACAAACAACAATTATCCACATTTATACAAAATCAGTGATAATTTTTTTTTTACATATCATAGTTCAATCCAATACATATCAGAGTTCAGGACACAAACTCGCCCACAAACTCTTCCACAACATATCGGAGTTTAGGGCATAAACTCGTCCACAAACTCACTGCAGATAAATTTATTATTATGATATCACATCACAATTAACCCATGGGTCACAAAATGATTTCCAACATAGATATCCAAACAGTAAATATGGCATTTTAAAAACATATGGGCCCTATAATGGCAATATAGAAATTAATACAACACCAATACCAAAAAAGGCCTACAAGATTCTCAAAGTCTATGCCTCTGGTTGCTTTCCTTGGCCTTTATCCAGATTAGAGATATCGCCTGAAAAATTATTTATAATGACGGGGTGAGACATAAAGTCTCAGTAACCAAAATAAATTTATAAAATATGCAGGAAAAGATTGTAAGTCAGAGAAACAGGTTTAACTGACATAATAATAATAATAATAATAATCTCATAATTTAACATTTAACATAAAATAAATAAAACCATCCCCACTCATCCATCCTGCTCCTCCTTATCTCCTCTGGACTGATACAGCCTATCAGTGCTAGTATACCCGGCCAAAGGTTAGCTAGTCACATCAAGAATACTGCCCCCTCCCATGCCACCACCAATATACCGTAACAGGGAGGTGTCCGCCCAAACACTCAGCTCCAAAATCCGGGCCAGGATTGAGAGCCTATGGGCACACAATTCACCATATCTCTTCCACACAACCCAACATATCCCGTAATATAAAAATAATAAATTAATACAGCTTTCGAAAATAATTACAAGAATTCTAAATTCTTATACAACATTCCATTTCAGACAACGTATCCACCATAACAGTAATAATTTAATAATAATTTCCACTTATGTAAATTAGAAAATACACTGCTTCACTGAAATAAATTCATATTCAAACATAAATATAATCTTACAAAGCACATACAAGTAATATAGATAAAAGTAAAGTTTATAAAATACCTTACAGTCCAAAACAAGCATATAAAATAAATTAACCCCGGTTACCTCGACTCCAAGCTTAATCTTAATTTGGATAGTAAAACCCGTGCAATCACCGATCACAAGAAAAATCTACATTATTAATGTAGATACCAATTAACCAAAAATAACAATAAAATAATTAATTTACATAATTTAACTCCTACAACCCAATTTTCTCTACAACTATTATCCTCATTTATTCCAATTTCCTTAAAAAAAAATCCTTAAATAACCTTTAATATACCTATAATTACAAAATCTCCAATACCAACTTCCTAAATAATTAAATCTCTTTTTCATAATTTATATGGATATAATATAATTATTAAACAATTCCTCAAATATCCACATAATTAAAATCATATCAAATTATAATTCAAATATTAAGTCCTAATTTATATTTTTCACATAACTCAGATCCAACAAAAATAACCCGATTAAAACCTCAATAATACCTCCAATAATCCAAATAAAATATTTAAACTAATTTTTATCGGTAAAAACACCCTATAGGGATTAATTTATACCCTATTTATAAAAGAAATTAATTATAAAATCATATGACAACTAAATAATAAATCTAAACCGATTAAAATTAACTATTAATTATTCTCTACATTTCTACAGTCAAATATTGACAAAACTCAAAACTTGCCTAAAATTATATCCCCAAAATATTCTCTAACTAGCATAAAATTACTATCATATGAAAGAGAAAATTATTTAGAATATTTTTCATAAAAGAAGCTTTGTAATTAAAAGAGAGTTTATATACCTTATTGATCTCCGAAGAACCGAAAATACCCTTATCAGAACCTCACTCTCCTTCATTTTTCCTTAACACTTCACGCCGGAAGTGTTAAGGGGGAGGAGGTATTTATAATACCCCCTCTTAATCAATTGGCGCCTAATGGCGCCAATTAATTGTAGATAAGGGGATCAACCCCTTATCTACGGCGCCTACCAACTATATATATATTATATATATTTATAATATTATATTATATATTATTATATTATAATATATATAATATTTAATTAATATATATATATATATATATATATATATATATATATATATTTTAGAATGTCACAATTCTCCCCACCTAAATAGAATTTTGTCCCCAAAATTCCTAACACACATAAATGTCAAAACAAAAATTTTCACAATACAATTGACACTCCAATCACAATAAAACACAAGTTATCATCACAAAATTTAATCATAATATTACATATTCGATTGTAACACAACACATCACAACCATAAATATTAACATTACTAAAATATAGAAGCATACTTAAGTAAATAAGTTCGGAAAATCACGTCGCATCCGCTCTTCGGTTTCCCATGTGGCATCTCCGGGAGACGTACCCTTCCAGAAAACTTTTAGGAGTCGAATAGTTCTATTCCGCAGCTGCTTGTCTTTCACATCTAAGATCCTTTCTGGCTCAGACATATAGGTTAAATTCTCCCTCAACTCAATCTCTTCAGGTGCAATCACATGAGAAGGATCTGGATGATATTTCTTAAGTTGTGACACATGGAACACATTGTGAATACCCGACAAGTGTGGAGGTAATGCAATTTGATAAGCAACTGGGCCAATGAATCGGGGAGTCAACTTCTTGGCTTTAATAGATCTACCAATGCCAGTCACTGGAGTAACTTTAAGAAAAACATGATCACCTACTCCAAATTCCAAAGGTCTACGCCGCCTATCCGCATAGCTCTTTTGTCTGCTCTGAGCGGTCAACAACTTTTGGTGAATTATCTCAATTTTCTTTGTAATTTCATCTACTAAATCCTGTCCAATCACAGTTCTTTCGCTTAACTCAGTCCAACAGAGAGGCGATCTACACTTTCTGCCATATAATGCCTCAAAAGGCGCCATCTGAATACTTGAATGATAACTGTTATTGTAAGCGAATTCTGCCAAAGGAAAATGATGATCCCAACTACCAGGTAACTCAATGGCACAAGCCCTCAACATATCCTCAAGGGTTTGAATTGTTCTCTCTGTTTGTCCATCGGTCTGTGGGTGATTACTTCAATCTAGTTCCCATGGCCTCTTGTAATGCCTTCCAAAAGTTTGAAGTGAATCTCGGATCACGATCTGACACAATCTCTGTGGGCACACCGTGCAACCTAACAATCCAATCCACATACAATTGAGCTAATCTCTCCAGGCTATAACCAATATGGATCGGTAGAAAATGGGCCGATTTCATTAATCTGTCCACAATGACCCATATGGCGTTATGATGTGCTGCAGTCTCAGGCAATCCCACGATGAAATCCATAGAAATGCTGTCCCACTTCCATTGAGGAATCTTTAAAGGTTGAAGTAGCCCTAGAGGTTTTTGATGCTCAATCTTCACCTTTTGACAAGTCAAACACTTCAGCACGAAGGTTGTCACGTCACGTTTCATCTTAGGCCACCAATATCCTTGCTTTAAATCTCAATACATCTTAGTGATTCCTGGATGAATGGTATATTTACTCTGATGAGCCTCCTCTAGAATCTTCTTCTTGATTTCCTCATTGTATGGAACACAAATCATCTTCTTGTACCTCAATATACCTGTATCTCCAATATCATAATCATGTACTTCACCATTTTCCAACTCCTTTCGGATCCGTAGCAATCGATTATCTTCTATTTGGGCCTTCTTCAAATCACCGTAAAAATCAAAATTTCCAACTACTGTACTCAAAATCACTTCTGACCTTGGTTCCAGATAAACTTCTGATAATCTTTCCAGGAGGTTATGCTCAGTCACACACATATGAAACATGTGTATTGACTTTCGGCTTAAAGCGTCTGCAACTACATTCGCCTTCCCTGGATGATACTTTAACTCGTAGTCATAATCTTTCAAGAACTCCATCCATCTCCTCTGTCGATTGTTCAACTCTTTTTGATCCATGAGATACTTCAATGTTTTATGGTCACTGAAGATCTCAAATTGGGACCCATACATATAATTCCTCCAGATCTTTAAAGCAAAAACAACAGCTGCAAGCTCTAAATCATGCGTCGGGTATTTTTCTTCATGGGGTCTTAACTGACGAGATGCATAAGCCACCAATTTACCATCTTGCATAAGCACACATCCCAAACCTTTAAATGATGTATCTGTGTACACCGTGTATGGTCTGTGTGGGTCAGGGATAGTGAGAACAGGTGCAGTTGTTAACCGAGTTTTTAGCTCCTGAAAAGCTGCCTCGCACTTCTCATCCCAAATAAATGGTTGTTCTTTCTTAGTCAATCTGGTGAGTGGCATGGCAATCCGAGAAAATCCCTCTATAAAACGACGATAATAGCCAGCTAATCCCATAAAACTGCGCACCTCTGTCACAGTCTTAGGTGGTTCCCACTTCAACACAGCATCTACCTTGCTGGGGTCGACTGCTACTCCCTTTTATGAAACTACATGACCCAAAAACTTAACCTCTTTTAGCCAGAATTCACATTTACTCAGCTTCGCATTCAACTTATGCTCTCCTAAAATTTGTAGTACTATTCGAAGATGTTTTCGATGCTCCTCTTCACTCTTTGAATAGATAAGAATGTCATCAATGAACACCACCACAAATTGATCTAAATATGGTCTGAAGATCCGATTCATGTAATCCATGAACACCTCTGGTGCATTTGTTACCCCAAAAGGCATAACAAGGAACTCATAATGACCATATCTAGTATGGAAAGCAGTCTTTGGAATATCTTCTGCTCGTACCCTCAACTGATGATATCCCGACCTCAGATCAATTTTTGAAAATACAGATGAACCTACGAGCTGATCTAACAAGTCATCTATCCTCGGCAATGGATACTTATTCTTAATAGTAACTTTATTTAGCAGCCGACAATCAATGCAAAGCCTCAAGCTGCCATCTTTCTTCTTCACGAACAAAACTGGTGCACCCCAGGGAGATACACTTGGACGGATAAAACCCTTTTCTAACAAATCTTCAATCTGCTTCTTCAATTCAGCCAACTCTGAAGGTGACATCCGATAAGGAGCTTTAGAGATCGGCTCTGTCCCTGGTGCTAACTCAATGGCAAACTCGACTTCTCGTTCTGAAGGTAATCCGGTCAACTCTTCAGGGAACACATCAGGAAACTCTTTTACCACTTCGGTCTGGTCAATATTCTCCTGAGATTCTACCTGAACTGAGAAAAACACCATGAAAGCTTCGCACCCCTTCCTTACACTTTTCTCCACCTGGGCCGCTGACAACATAATCGAGCCTTGGGGTATTTCTCTAATTACTGTGCAAGTATTAAATTGCACAGTTTTATTCTTACATTGTAAGGTTACATCATTAGATGATAACCAATCCATACCCATAATCACATCTATACCCCGAAAAGGTAGACAAATCAAATCAATGGTCGTTTCACGACCCTCACATACAAATAACAATTTCTTACACACCATAACAGTTTTCACACATGCACCAGCAGGGGTAGACACAAACAGATCATAAGGTAGATCACTCATAACAAGTTTTAATTTTTCCACACAGTCATATGAAATGAAAGAATGGGTAGCACCAGAATCATATATAACAGATAAAGGATGTCCTTGAAGAAGAACATTACCTCGGATCAGATTTGGAGCGACCCTCGCCTCCTCAACAGTCAAAGCAAACACTCGCCCGGGCATCGATGGTCTAGATGTCTGATCCTCTTTCCTTCCCTTAAAGCAATATCTCGCAATATGACCCTTCTCCCCACAATTAAAACAAGTCAAACACTCTCCAGGATGTATTCTTCCACAACGAGTACAAGGAAGACGCTGAGTCACACTAGGACTTGATGCTGTTGATCTTTGCTGGACGCCTTGATTCACCCTGGTATTGTTGCTCCTGCTCTGATTTGTAAAAGGACGATTCCTCTGCTGGAAGCTTCCCTGCTGAAAACTCCTGCTTCCAGATGCACCAGAACTTGAAGGATAATTCCTCTTATTAATTCCCCCAGATATTCCCATATGACTGTTGAATCGGCCTTGAAAATCCCTTCTCATAGATCTCTCGGCATCTCTATATCTTCTACAGACTTCTCGAATTTTGGCAATCAGCTCTTCGAGGGTAGTAATGTCATAAGTGCCCATCCTCGCTTTGACACTATCATTACATTTCTCGAACATCTGTCGGGCCAACCAATTGTTGTGAGCCTTGTTGGTTCTATCTAACTGTGATACATATTTGGCTAACCCCATAAATTTAGATATATAAGTGTTTTCATCCATCTCCCCCTACCGAAGAATGAAGAACTCAGCTTCTTTTTGGTGCCTCATTGCAATGGGGAAATAATAATCGAAGAACATTCTTTTAAACTCATCCCACTTAAGTTCATGCCCATCAACAGGCTTTACAGTGTTCCACCAATTCAATGCATCACCCTTTAATAGAGTTTTCGCAACAATCACCTTTTGATATTTATCGCATCTAATTGACTCAAATAGCATTTCCAGCCTATCAATCCAACTCTCAGCGTCTGTTGGTGATCCTCCTGAGAATGTCTTAGGATGGAAATGATCTAAATGCTTCCACACTATGAACATATCTGGAGCACTCAATTGCTTTGCTGACCCATCCGTCTCAGAGTATGGTGGATGCAGAACTACCTTTTCAGAATGAACACTGTTTTGTTCCTCTGTTTCAACATTCACCTCTTGGGTCTTATCCTTATTTTCTTCGCTCGGTCGTTCATTATCTTTTCCCTCCTCGAGCCTTCTCAATCGTTCCTCTGTTGCAAGGGTCCATCCATACAGATGTCGCAACATTTCATCCTCAGTTAAATTCTCATGGGGCCTATTAGGTCTCTGTTGGCCCTGTTGACTATTGTCACCGATGTCTGTACGTCTAGTATTCACCATCTCTCCCCACCTATGGGTAAAAACCACCCAAAGATGAAAAATAAAAATGAGAAACAGAACACAACATAAAAGGGAAGCATGTGTGTAAAATCCTATATTGCCATACTCTAAATGTAATGCATGATAGGGCCAGGAAAATCGTAAACACATTGCTCTGATACCAAAAATGTAACGACCCTTTCTCACAAACAACAATTATCCACATTTATACAAAATCAGTGATAATTTTTTTTACATATCATAGTTCAATCCAATACATATCAGAGTTCAGGACACAAACTCGCCCACAAACTCTTCCACAACATATCGGAGTTTAGGGCATAAACTCGCCCACAAACTCACTGCAGATAAATTTATTATTCTGATATCACATCACAATTAACCCATGGGTCACAAAATGATTTCCAACATAGATATCCAAACAGTAAATATGGCATTTTAAAAACATGTGGGCCCTATAATGGCAATATAGAAATTAATACAACACTAATACCAAAAGAGGCCTACAAGATTCTCAAAGTCTATACCTCTGGTTGCTTCCCTTGGCCTCTATCCAGATTAGAGGTATCGCCTGAAAAATTATTTATAATGATGGGGTGAGACATAAAGTCTCAGTAACCAAAATAAATTTATAAAATATGCAGGAAAAGATTGTAAGTCAGAGAAACAGGTTTAACTGACATAATAATAATAATAATAATAATAATAATAATAATAATAATAATAATATTTCATATATCTAGATCTGGACTTCACAGGCGCCAAGGCCACACAATAGTTTTAGATTTCCTGATAAGGCTGATTAATTTGGTTTTATGGATAAAAAATTTTGTTGCGTGTTTTAGATAAACTGTTTGTTTACATCTCTTCAAACATTATAAAACAATCATCCAAACGTCCTAACAAGCGTCATAACTTTCAATAATTGAAAAAAAAATAATGACCTTAATTGAACAAATGTCGTTAAAGACAAATATATATATATTATTTTAAGAGAATTATATAATATATATATATATATATATATATATATATATATATATATATATATATATATATGCCAAGGCAATTGAAGGCAATATATTGCCTAGCTCCCGCGCTTCATCATGAAGTGCCGAATAAGGCAATATATTGCCTTAATACCTTTAGCCGGTGCTTTTAGAAAAGCGCCGGTTAAGGTAAATTTTAGCCGGCGTTTTTCTAAAAACGCGGTTAATGTAAAATTTTTTTATATCTTTTTTTTTTTCAACGATATCAGTGAATCCACACACACTCACACTAATATATCTATATATATTACGTATATATTTGAGTGCATGCGTATATATACTTAAAGCATAAAAAATAAATATGTATGAAATTACATGTTTATTATTTATACAAGCAAATCAGCATTATTTAACATTAAAAATAATCTTAAATCTTTTGGGCTTTACATCAACTATGACGCTTTTCTACAAAACGCCATAACTGATACTTAATTTTTTTTAAAGAAAAAAGATCTTGCACGGCGTTTCTTAAAAAAGTGTCATACAAACTTAACATTAAGTTATGACGTTTATAATAAAAAACGCTGTAGCTTATAATGTTTTCCCCCTTTGAAAAAACAATTATCTACGACGTTTCTTTGAAAAAGTCGTTAGATGTGCGCCATTAAAAGCCTCTTTTGTAGTAGTGTTCCCTGTTTGAGTTCATAAATTGCCTAACCAAATGATCTTCAGCAGCACAATTGTGAAAATGCTATGCTGCTTGATCTGTGTTTGATGTTGCGATCCTTGATTTTGAGCTTAATAACAATCTCCCTCCCGGCAATATTGTCCAACTCATCAGGGAAACCTGAAGGCTTCCCGGCCTTAAATAAATGTATTCAACGTATGTTACAATTACAAAAATAACAAATATACTAATCACATAAACATGTAACTAAATGCAACAGGATATCTGATATCACCTCATAAAGTTCCTCCTTCATCTTTCTAGCAGACTTCCCGAACAATTAAGTTGCATGCTGATCAAAGAATATAACTGAACACTTTCCAGTCGTGTCAAAAACCTTGTAATGTACCTTGAAACTGAATGTCCGATCAAACTAAACATCATTACATTCCATGACGTGTGAACTATTCACTGAAAATTGTTATAAAAAATTACTTTGGTATATTCATGAACAGAAACTCCTTGTCACACTTCATGCATTCCAAGATGCCGTTCGGCTTGCTACTGCGGCCCTAGACAACTAGGTTGGCCGATGCTCCAATTGCTTATGCAGAAAACATGATTATCTCTAATGATACAAGATGAAACAAGTTGACTTTGTAATATTTGTGTTCTTCGTTAAAAATCAGTGCATGGTGACCATACTGGCAAGCGGTCTTTGTGTATGTTTTGAGGGGAAGGGGTGCCATTAACTGACTCTGCAAAAAAATTAACATCCATATGGGTGGAATGCATCTAAGGCCCTGAAAAATATGGATGTAAAAGAGAAACATGTATTCTCTTTCTTTATTTGGTACAAGAGAAACACACATTCTAAAAGCTCAATGAATATTTTCTTCTTCCAAAGATAACTCTATCCCTTAATATTCATCAAAGTCTCATTTTTGTCCCCCATATATTTTTAGTCCATTGCTATTCTAAAAGAATGTTTTTTTTGTCCCAAACATTTCCTTCCGGTGAACCTTTGTCTAGTTATACATCAGGCACTCCAAGAAAATAAGATAAATATGTATGTTGACAAAAATCACCACGCGTCATTATTAGTACCTCACATGTCATGCAGTGGAAGGTGGTCAAAGGCGAAAGGCGCCTTTAAAGTGCTAGACCTCTAAAACACCTTAGGTGAAAGATGCAAGGAAAGTGCATGCTCAAGTAAATTGAGGTACTAAAATAACAAAATATATGTCATAAAAAGAATAGAAAAATGTATCCTGACATAATATCATTATATATGTAAAACTAAAATAAACTACAACTGTACATTCTTTGAACACCCTGCACAATAATATGGGATTAACTTCTCATTGCCCAAAAGAAAATAACAAAATCTACAATGCAAAGAGGGCTTGAAATCTTGAAACATGACACAAGTATTAGATTCTAGCTAAGTTTTGATCTTTTAACTGGTACAAGTGGAAATGCAACAATTGGCAGCCAAAACGGAAATCAATAATAAATGATGCTTCATTACAAAATTTGGGCCCAATAAAAATCCAAAAAAATACATATAACATTGACTACATTTTTGACTATCCTCTTATCCGAATCTGCCCTTCAAGTCTTCATATCAATTGTTGCCCTCTGAATCATCTAAAAAATGAGACAAGAATGAGATCATTCGGATATCTGGTTCAAGAGTTATGATCAAAATAGAGAAGGGTTGTAAATCTAGAATTATTATTATTAAAATATGTTAAATCCAATAAAACACTCAAAGCCCAAATAAGCATGAAAGCCTATTATTTATTAACTAAACAATCTAAATTTATTAATCAAGAGATACAAATGAGTGTAATAAATATTCAATTATCAGTTGTCGAGGCATCCCGCGTCAAAGTCGAGGCGAGGCGGGCCTTTTCACCTATATAAATTTAGACATATTTATCCACACAGACTTATAGTTGTCTTTAATTATCTAGCAAATCAACCTATCCAGTTCTAGGGTTCATACAACGGTCCCATAAGTAGTTTTGGATCATAAAATAATAGGGTTCATACAAATTCTACTCGTCTAGGCTCTTAGGGGTTTTCAGAAAAACCTATGGGCAGCACTGATAATAAGATATATAAGACCACATTACCTAGTGTCTCCCTTAGCTATAAAAAAGAAGGATATTTCCCTAACGCAACAATTCAAACTACAAAGCAAGGGTAATTAAATTAAATCATTAACATCTAGCTATTCAAGGGTTTATCTCATACAATTACTTAGAAATTCTTGTGAGTTTCACCGATAATAGAGATTTAGGCTAAAACTGAGAATTTCCCTTAGACTATTCTATTTTAACACCTCTATATCTTCAATTTAGGTTTTTAAACCATAAAACTCAGTTCTTTGAAAAATCCGCAAATTGATATTATCAAGCCCTAGCCTAAATCCCTTAGAATCCCATAATTAGAGAAAGATAACGAGGAAAGAAGATTAAAGAGGCTTATCGATAAATTAGAGCCTTTAGGAGTCCTCCTCATAAAACTCTAGCATAGCTCTGCCTCTCCATATCCAAAATTCTGAAAAATAATGAGTTGTCAGGAGCTCCCTCTTATTTATAAAAATTGATGAGTAGCCTCAGCGACTACATTGGTTGTCGAGTCAACTGAAGCTGTGTCATTTGTCTCAGTGACCTACTTAGTTACTGAGGCAAGTGACACATAAAGTTACTCCTTCATTTTTTATCAACTTACCTTGGTATGTGCCCTAGTTGCTGAGGAACATTTCCCAATCTATGGGATATTTTTTCTTGGATGTTACAATTCTCCTAACCTTTTAGGAAATTTGTCCCCAAAATTCATATGTTAATAGGCACCTCATAATCTTTTTGTTTCTTATTCTGGTTTACCATAAGTCTTCTACCATCTCAACCTTTGCTTTTTAACTAATTTTGATTTACGTTGTTTTCCTCAATTTTTGAAGTCATGCTTTTGGTTCATGACTCTGATTGAACATGTTTGTCCAAATTGAATTACATTATACCTAAATTTAAATCACTATTATGGTTATTGCTTTATCCCTCTATCAACATCCTTCACATGTTCATTTCCATTTTTTGTTGCTTCCTCTACCAATTCTAAACAAATGGTCATTTCACTATGGTTGGCTTGACATAATGGTGATTTACACCTTTAGCTATACAATGGCTTACATAGAGTTTTCAAAATGCTCAAATCATTGCTGTCATTTTAAGCAAATTTTGCTAGAGGCGATTGATAAGTAAAATATTTGTATATTTATTTTCCCTTATATAATAATTTTGTGGACGATATTTAAGCTTAATGTAATCAATTTGGGTGTAATTAATAAATAAATAATGATTTTCTTGCAGCTACAGACAGTACCGCATTAAGAATAATTAAAGAAGGCATTTAAGGGGAAGACTATTCATTATGGTTACTATTCACTGTAATGTTCCCTATTCATGGTACTGTTCACTATTTCACATATTCACTGTAGCAAAAATACGGATGGTGAAGTGGGTTAGGTGGAACAGACTGTAGCAACGACATTAGTACTGTAGCTGACAGTTTACACTGTGTAGGGGGTACTGTAGCTAACAGATTTTATTGTAGCATTCCGAAAATGAAGTCTATAAATAAAGCTTCTTGGCATCCTAAAATGAGAAGGAAGGAAGAGAGAGAGAGAGAGCTTCTTTTTTTAGAGAGAGAGATTTGTTATTTTAAAATTTATTTCTTGCATTTATTACTTTTTGCATGCCTCCTACATGGATGGTTTTACCTCTTATATGGAAGGCATATGTAGTTCTCCTTTATGGATGATATATGTTGCTATCTACATAGAAGGTTTTACCTCTTATATGGTAGGCTATATTTTCCATTTTCATGCATCTTGTAGTTGTATTTTTATGTTTTTATAATTAATTTTTTATGAAATATTTATGATGTTTTTAATTTATTTTGGTTTTATTTTTAATTTCATCATGAGCTAATTTCCTTTTTCTAGGGTGATGACGTAGCTTACTAATGACGGATTGAATCTTAACTTATTAAATCTAGTTTTAATTTTTCCTTCATGGTTGAGTTTTAATTATTATTCTTAATACTTTCAATTGATTGGCCACTTTTTGGATGATTTTAATAGGCATGTTGAGACCGGAAGGAGATGCATGTGTGTGGATCCTATAATTAAAACCATAATTTGCATATGAAATATGAATATATTCATATGGGTTGTGTAGTCTTAATGAGTTTCATAAATCTTAATGCATGATTAATTGCTTAAATTCATATAGGAATATATTGGGTTAGCAATTAATTATAGAATTACTTGAACTTGGAAGAGGCTAGTAATTAAATTAGCGAAACTCGACTATCAATCATGTGGAATAAATTAGACTAGAATAGATAAGTGATTCAATCCGGAATTTTTTAAGTGAAATATAATCCCTAGGGTTTTTTCTTATATTTGTCTTCATATTACTTGTATTCATATTTCATCATTTGTATCTTGCAATCTCAATCACAACTAATCAACAACTGAATAATATTAAGATTATCAATTTTGGTATTTAGTGATCAATCCTCATGGGAACGATACTCTACTCACTTCTATATTACTTGTTTGCGACAGTGTATACTTGCACTTTTTAAATACACCATCCTATACTCGTGACAAGTTTTTAGCGCCGTTGCCGATGATTGTTGTCATTAATATCAATACCAAGTAATTTTAATACTAATTTACTCTTCATATTACATTTGTTTTCTTTTTGGTGTCTTGTGTTTCTTTTCAAGCTTTTGCTTAGTACATGACCAAATCGAAGAAGACTGAATTACAACCTTGTGATTATAAGATCGAGAGCACTTGTTGAAGAAATTGAAGAGTTCGAAAGCAGTCTAATTCAATCAATTCAATGGCAAATTTTGAAGAGAA
Organism: Albizia julibrissin; assembly: GCA_037074505.1. Taxonomy (NCBI): domain Eukaryota; kingdom Viridiplantae; phylum Streptophyta; class Magnoliopsida; order Fabales; family Fabaceae; genus Albizia; species Albizia julibrissin. The sequence goes on from CM073482.1 coordinate 21,811,783, forward strand.
GCAGCAGATACCAAAACACTTCGTGACTATGCAACACCAACAGTCATGGAGACAACTTCTGGAATCAGAAATCCACCAGTAGTAACCAACAATTTTGAAATCAAGCCTGTAATTATCCAGATGGTGCAAGTAAAACAGTTCGGTGGTTTATCAACAGAAGATCCTAACACACATATAGCCAGCTTCTTAGAAATCTGTGACACATTCAAGCATAATGATATTACTGATTATGCCATTAGACTTAGACTTTTCCCTTTCTCACTCAGGGATAAGGCTAAGAGCTGGTTACACTCTCTACCAATGGGAAGCATAACTACATGGGATGCCTTGGTGCAGAAATTTTTGGCAAAATATTTTCCTTTAGGAAAAACTACTAAATTGTGGAATAAAATTACCTCATTTTCCCAACATGAACTAGAAAGCCTCTATGAAGCTTGGGAAAGATACAAGGAGTTGCTAAGGAGATGTCCTTATCATGGGTTACCAGATTGGTGGCAGCTGCAAACATTTTATAATAGGATGACACATACCACCAAAATTCTTGTAGAAGTTGCAACTGGAGGATCTTTAATGGGAAAAACTCTAGATGATGCCTACAATTTACTTGAGGAGATGGCGACCAATGCATAGCAATGCCTTCTGAACCTCATAACTCAAAGAGTGTACATGGAGTGCATGAGCTGGATATCCTTACAACTTTGTCTTCTCAAGTTGCAACTATATCCAAGCAAGTGAGCTCATTGACAAGCCAAGAAAATGCAATCAGTACTCCTTATGAAAACTATGATTGATATGGAGGACCTCATATGAGCACGCAAAGTCAAGATGGATACTCATCTATGCTCTCTCAGTCATAACAAGCTCATTACATTGGAAATCAAAGAAATGATCCATTCTCAAACACTTATAATCCAGGTTGGCGGAAATCATCCAAACTTTGGCTGGAGGAATAATCAAAATGTGTTCAAGCCGCAAGGGAACTACCAGCAACAAGCTCTTCAACCACCAAATCCACCACAGCAAAAAGTGAATATGGAAGATGCACTGGCTCAACTAACCATGAATACATCTCAATTCATGGCTAGGACTGGCACAACACTCAAAAACCATGAAGCCTTAATAAAGAACTTGGAGATCCAAATGGGCCAAATTGTAAATATGCTGACAACCAGGTACTCTACCAAGTGACACTGAAAAAAACCCAAGAGAGCATGTGAAGGCAATTTCATTAAGGAGTGGGAAAGAATTAAAATATCCTATAATTCAACATAAGACGGATAGAGAAAAGAAATAAAGTGAAGAAGAACAGAAGGAGGAAGCACAAAAACCTCAAGAGAATGATATGGTACTAGGAAGAATAAGCTTTCTAGATAACCCTCCTCCATATGTACCACTAGTTCCATACCCTCAGAGACTTGTGAAGGCAAAGCTAGACAAGCAATTTAAAAAGTTTCTAGAGGTTTTCAAAAAGCTATATATTAACATTCCTTTTGCAGATGCTCTTGCCCAAATACCCAGTTATGAAAAATTCATAAAAGGATATTCTCTCAAATAAGCGTAAGCTGGAGGAATTTGAGACAGTTGTACTTACTGAGGAGTGCAGTGCCATTCTGCAAAAGAAATTACCATCAAAGCTGAAAGATCCAGGAAACTTTTGCATACCTTACACCATAGGTCAATGTAACTTTAAAAGAGCACTTTGTGACCTAGGAGCAAGTGTAAATCTCATGCCTTTATCTATCTATAGAAAACTTGGTCTTGGAGAGGTGAAGCCTACCACAGTTTCACTACTTCTAGCTGATCGATCAATTAAACATCCTAGGGGTGTCTTAGAAGATGTTCTGGTGAAGGTGGATAAACTCATATTCCCAGCTGATTTCATCATACTTGACATGGAAGAAGACCAAGAAATTTCTATCATTCTTGGGAGGCCATTCCTAGCAACTGAGAGAACTTTAATAGATGTGCAATAGGAAAAGTTAACCTTGTGAGCTTAAGATGATCAAGTATCTTTCAACATTTTTAAGGCTTGGTTCTTTCCAAATGAAGGTGACACCTGTTACAGAGTAGATAAATTGACTAGCTGCACAAAAGACGTGGTGAACGAAAGCTACATGGATCAACCATTCACTATGGGAATGGTAGATGTATCAAAATCTACTAATCTTGAAGTGCATAAAGAATATTGGGGAATAAAAGTTTTAAATTTTGACTTAAAGGCGACTGGTGAGAAAAGACTTCTCCAACTCAATGAGCTTGAAGAATTCAGACAACAAGCTTATGAGAATGCCAAGTTATACAAGGAGAAGACAAAAATGTGGCATGATAGAAGAATTTTGAGGAGAGAGTTCACACAGGGACAAAAAGTGTTGTTATATAACTCAAGGTTAAAGCTCTTTCCAGGAAAGTTGAGATCAAGGTGGTCATGACCTTTTACTGTGATTCAAGTATGGCCATATGGAACTGTGGAGATTTAAGATGGTGATCAAAAATTCAAAGTAAACGACCAAAGGCTAAAAGAGTATAATGACGGTACATTCAATACTTTGAAAAATGTCATCATGTTTGAGGAACCAACAGGTAAGTCCTAAACTTAAAAAAAAGTTTTAAAAAAAATTAATTTTTTTTTGGCTTTTGTCTAGCTAAAGACGTTAAAGAAGGGTGGTTATTTAAGAGGCAATCCAAAACTTCTTTTTCTTACTATTTCATTTTTCTTTCCTATTCACTGAAGCATACAATACTGCATCTTTAAATTTTAGTCTCATCATAGAGGAAATTCTTGTAAAGCTTAAGAAAAGTTTCCCTACTTTTCCCAGAGATGTGCTCAGGAAGATCTATAGCTGTCGACTTGAAAGAATGAAGACATTCAAGTGTTTGGGCCTTCCTGAGGATGTCTGTTAGATCATTGAAGCTAAGGTACGTTTAATAGGTGAGATTCATGAGTCATTTATTAAACCTATGCCAGGTATGGGAAGAAGCTCTTACTCCAAAAAGATAAGAGCAAAAAGAATGAAGGTCTGTCCTAAATATGCAAGGTGGAATTGTGATCAGTACTGTAGGAGCAAATGTATGGTTTCTATAAATCGAGAAGATAAAATTAAATTCATAAAGGATAGACTGAGTAAGGAGTCACTGGATGATATCATTCAGACTCTTGAGATGCATCCTAGTGGTGATGTTCATTGTGTTTTTGATTTATTAGAAATATTAAACAAAGAAAAAGAGCACTACCATCTTGGGAATATGACGTTAAAAGACCATATTTTCCAGTTTATAAGAAAACTGGATGGAAAGCAAATCCTCGATTCATAGAAAGCGTTTAAGCCGTTACTGGACGTAAAACCAGAGGAAGATGTGAGCCACAATCACAACTACTATACATAATCTTGCTTTTGTCCAATATGTCTTATCTTTTTCAGTAACTTTTGACTTTCTTTACTCACTTTACTTAATTTCTTCGCGCAGTGGCCCACTGGTCATTTGTGTCAGAAATTTTGTTCAAAATTTTTTTTGAAAAATGTGTGATTTACATGATTTTGTTGTCGCTGGTTTTATAATATAAATATGCAATCTTCTCTACTTGTAAAAACACAAAATGTCTAAGAGAAAAAAAGAGAAGTGGTATCACTTTAAAATGTAGATTTACATCTATCTGTATTTTTGGTGAAACTTACCTGAGAAATGATTGAGAGTTTATACCTGCAGAAAAAGAACTGGGATGTGCATTAGCTGCTAGAAAGATCAACTTTGTCTACAGGGGAGGTATCCAGGGCCTGAGGGGAAGTGTGGCTATTGCTGCAACCATAAATGGTAGCAAATATTTATGTGTAAGGGTGAAGGAGTTGGAAAATCACATCTTCTCCTTAGGGTAAGAGTTACAGGTTTCTAGCCTATCTGAACAAACGGGATGTATGTTCTACCATACTGATGCTTTTATCGCTCTACCCGGTGGTTTTGAAACGTTGGATGAGATCTCTATCATTGCATATTGGGCTAAACTGAAATTTCATAAAAAATCATTAGGATTGTTAAATGTTAATGGTTTTTATGATAATTTTTTGTCCTTTCTTGATCATGCTGGGGAAACAGGATTCATACCTCAAGCGACTCACCATTCCATAATTTCTGCGCCAACTACGGATCAACTACTGGATCAAATGCAAGCCTATGAACCTAAACTAGATCTATTGGTTAAGCAAATAGGTAGGCAATCTTCAGATAGTAGTTAAAAGCAGGATACCACTCTCCAGTTGTAACTTTCCTTTATCTTATGGTTTTACTCTTAGTATTTTGGTTTACTTTATTGTGTGTTTAGATTGTTAAAAAAACCTTCTTTAATCTTTAGAAGACATTGTGGACAATGTCTGATTTAGTTTGGGGGAGGATTATAAAAAAAAGTATAGTTTCTCCATTAGATAGTTAGTTAGTAAAATTATTAGAGGCATGTGGTATGCAAAGATGACAGGGTAAATAGTTATTCTTAACTCTTGAGACGCATCTTATTAGTTGCATGTTTTTCTTTCATTTAAAAAAATTATGTAAGTGTTTTTCAATGATTTTAAGAAGTATATAAGTTTGAAGCATGTATCAATCAAGTTTAGAGATTTTATAGCATGATTGAACAACTGATTGTTGAGATTAGTGATGAATTTTGAGACTGAATGAGCTGAATTTGAAAGCCCTTGACTGTGAGCTTTTGAGCCTATATGATCAATAATGATTATCTTTCTTGTGTATGATATTCACCTATTAAGTTGTTACTCTAGAACTTGCTTTAAATCTGGTTGAAATTACATGTCACATACATATTCGAAAATGATAAAGGCATTCATTTTGTTTAGCTAGAGCCAAATAGCCAACCTTGCAATTATACCGTTGATAAGCCCATTTGAGCCTGATTGATTATTTCTTTATTCTCAACCCATTAGTATGTGTTTTAATGATATATCAAGTGCTTTTACCTAATTTGGAAGATTAGTAGAGCATTTGAAATGGGCTTTTAACAAGTGTGGGGGTTTATATATCATCAACTGTAAAATTGCAGAAGTTATAAAAAAAAGAAAAAAAAAGAGAAAAAGAAAACAAAGATATTTAGTATTTAAATAAAAATTGTGGGTTGTTGTGATGAGATAAGTCTATTCATAAGATGACCCATTTTTCAATTGCTCTATTTACTTCTTAAATGTAGCCTTTCATATCACTTTTTATATTCCTTTTACTCTAGCCCTATTACAACCGTGAATAAGTCATTTTGATTTGAATTATGCATGTGAATTAGGTAGTAAAGATTGAGATTTTTGGAAAGCTTATGGTAGTGCAATTTTTTCAGGTGAATTTGAGTGAAACACTTACCTTTTAACACTTGAGAGATTGAGAGGATGAGTCACAATTATGAATTTGGTTCATTCATTTTCAAATGAAGTTACTAGTTTATACTTTTGTTGATTCAAGAATACTATGATCTATTTATTCTTTAATTGTGTCCTTGCTTATGACTTGACACTTCTGATTTTGTTGAAAGCACTTATTAGTCAATCATTCTTCTCCGAGGACGTCCAAGAGCTAAGTATGGAGGAATTTGATAAGTAAAATATTTGCATATTTATTTTCCCTTATATGATGATTTTGTGGATGATATTTGAGCTTAATGTAATCAATTTAGGTGTAATTAATAAATAAATAATGATTTTCTTGCAGCTACGGACAGTACCGCATTAAGAAGAATTAAAGAAGGCATTTAAGGGGAAGTACTATTCATGCGGCACTATTCACCATACTGTTCACTATTCATGGTACTGTTCACTATATCAAACTGTAGCAACGGCGTTATTACTATGGCTGACGGTTTGCACTGTGTAGGGGGTACTGTAGCTGACGTCATTTGATATATGGTTGCTGATTTTTGTCCTTGACTTCTTAGCATGTCAAATACTTCATTACATGGTCTATTACATCTCTCTCTTCATCCATGATCACCGACATTCTATTTCATGCCATGATACATTTTAATTACTCCTAGAAAAATTGTGTACATACTCAGATTAGTCTAATGAAAGAGACACCCGTTTAATGTTTTTTTGCCATTTAGTCCAGTATTTGTATCTCAATGTACCATTATCATTTACTTTGTACACCTTAACTTCACCTTCTTATAGTCCTTATTCTTATTCATAAAAGCATCCATCATCTAGATATGTCTTATAAAGTCATTTGTGGAACTCACATCTAATTCACACACACTACAGTTTGATGGTCTTGCGTCTTATCGTGTTGATGTCCTTTAATCTTCACAATCATTGGTTCTTATAGAGGTTCAATTAGTGTATGTTATTTTCTTCCTCCTTAAGTCAATTCACTACATTTTCTTTCCTCGAGTGACAATGCAGCTCTAAATGTTATTATTGTAAAGATCTTATTCATTCACATTGTTTATTAGTTAACTCTACTGGGTTTGCTATGCATCTTGATCTCCTACAGCCATCGTATGCATTAAACTTAGGTCATAGATGTAGCGTATTCAATCTTTTAGGTCAAGCATAACTGTAGCTAGTTTTAAGTCATGAGTGAAATGATTCCCTCTAGATGACCTTATTCGTATTGGACATAAGCTGTATTTTATCCTCTTACATGAAACTATGATACAAACCCTTCAAGGGTGCATCAATGTGTAAAGGTGCACAGTTGGACAATTAGCACTAGTTCAATAGTCATATTCATATCCAAATTTTGAAATGGTGCTCTACACTTAATTGTCCCTATGAAGGCTAATTTCCCTTGATTAACTTTGTAAAGGGTATTACAGTGTATGAAAGCCTCCTTAATTAACTCACGGTAGTAACTTGTCTACCTTGCGGAGCAATTTACCTTTGGCACAGTTATAGGGGAGCCCCATCTTGATACTACATCTACTTTGTTTGGGTCCACAACCATTTATTTTAGTTAATGCTATGTAGCCTAGGAAGTGTGCCTTCTTCATACTTAATGTGCCAATCATTTCGTTCACCTTCCTTGAGTGGTACTTCAAGTAAAGGTTTAAGTCCTTCAAGGATTGCATCCTCCTCCATTTTGATTGTTTAACTCTTTCTAGTCTACTAACTATTTCAAACTCTTATGATTGTTGAATAAATCGAAAGCTTGGTTTATGAAGATAGTGTTGCCTTATTCTTTAGGGTAAACAATACTGCACCTGGATAAAAGTTGTGCATAATGTATTTCTTCTTGTGTGGTTTCAACTTCCTTAATGTATTAGTCAGGCACTTAACTTTTTGCTTGAGCAGCTATCCTATACCTTTCATTGATTCGTCTGTGTACATCGTGTATGGTAGACCTGGGTTAAAGGTGGTTAATAGTATTGTGATAGTCAATTTTGTCTTTAATTCTTGGAAATCAACTCCATACTTGTTGGTTTGTATAAATTATTGATCTCTTAAAGGCACATTGATTTATGAGAGCCTTTAAATGAATTTGTGGTAATGACTAGACAATCTTATAAAGGTTCACACTTTGTCATCATCCTAGGTGACCCTTACCTTAATACATCATTGACTTACTAAGGTCAACTATCTCTCCTTCGTTGCCACGATCTAGCCTATAAAGTTATCTCTTCTAAGTTACAATTCAAACTTGTATAGCTTCACATATGGCTAGTAGACCCTCAATACTCGTAAAGCAATTATAAGGTGTCCATATGCTTCCTCTTATCCTTAGAATATATGAGTATGTCATCAATGGACGAGCTTATTTAGCTATAGTTTGAAAATTTTGTTAGTAAAACCCATGATTCATTGTAGGTGCATTCATTAACCTAAATAGATAAACCTTTTCTCAAGAAAATCTCCTAGTCGCTACTTCAATTCAGATTGAATATGATTGAAACTTTCTAATACTTCAATAGGAACACTTTCAAAAATTATCTTACAAATTTAATCTATCATATTCCTTTCTCCATGTTTAATAAATAGGAATCTTAGTGTCCTTATGGGAGGGTCATAACTCCAATGAAGTTTGGTGATGCGTGTACTTCCTCTTATGTTAACACAAATACCCACCTAATGATAGTGAACTGAGTATTTCGTGCAGTTTGTTGACCTCAGGGAAATTTCTAGTAAGATGCCTTGTTTTATGGAATTTTGAACACTCTCAGCATTTTCTGACATGGTTACTCTTGTTTTGTGGCCATGGCCTATCATAGAAGGTGCTAACGTTACAAATGCTTGATTGATGCTTTGGTTCTTAGTTCTTTAGCTCCTACAGGCCCCTGTTCCCTTGAGGCGAAGATTAATGTTTGTCCCTTCTTTGCTCTTAGTTCAGGTTCATCCTTGAATGTACTAAGTTACCTTAGTTAGTGGTGGTTTTCTTTCACATTTCTCCTGCCGATTTTGAATGGATAGATAGTCACCTTTGGGCATCTTTCCGACGAGCCACTTTCACCTATGACAATTTGTTGTATGATGTCCTTCCATTTAGATTATCATTTGGGGCTTAAGTCACTTGTTGTCTCAATTCAATCCTAGCACTCTCTTTAAGCCATGTTGTGTTCCACTTTAAGTTGTTGTGACCCTACAAATAGTTTATGTGCTTGGATATATTAAGTAACTTTATGAAGTAGTTGACCTTATGTTTCCTTATTGGAAAGAGGGGAGTTCTATCTCCTTTTCTCATCATAGAGGTTCTAAGAAGTAGTGGTCATAAAACTTCTCAAATTTGCCTTAGTTTATTTGTTTTCCATTCACTAAACCTGTACGATTCCACTCATGTTTAACTCGATTTTGTACAATGCAATCACAACTCATACTCTAGCTTAGGGAAAAGGGAACAACTAGGAAGATGAGCTTTAGCCTATTGATCCAAGCCTCTATTTTAGCTGGTTATATATCTCTATTGAAAGTTGGAGGGTTGCATCAATAAGGGTTCATTTGTACATTGGTTACTTTCATGTCTAGCTGGGGTTGCTGTTATGCAATCCCTTTCCCATACTTGTATCAATGGCCAGTGCATTACTCTAAATATGAGTTACCCATAGTTGTATTATGCAAGTTGTTCTCATTTAGGACCACTCTAGTTCCAATACCAATGCCTATTCTTTCAATCCCCTTGTTCGGTTCATGAGTGCCACTATCACATCTCAAAGTTCATCAAAGTAAAGCCTCATTATCTTGAGGTTAGAGCTACCTTATTTCTTATGCAATGTTTTATAATGCCTGATCATTCGTCTAATCGGATCTTTGTACTATTGCTATCCTCCCCACCTAAGAATCCCAACCTACCTTAGGTGTTCCAGGTTGAAAGAAAAGAGAAAAGAAAAGAATTCTAACATATCAAAATTAGATGGGGCAACTAAGAAGGTCATACTTAATCAAATTTATTGCCACAATTTATATGCAATGCAATAAGAGCGTCAACTGTAGGGCCAACCTAGCTCAGATACAAAAAATATAGCATCATAATTCTATAGCCATGACCTTAGCAAAATTTTTGAACATTTTCAAAACATAACCTTAATAGAAGGGCATTGACTTCACATATGACTATTGAGGCCATAAATAATAACGTCAGTCTATAGTAAATTCCTTTAATCACATGTATAAAATATAAAACCATGCTTCTATAACAATTATAATTATAGGAAGCTCGCCTCCAACCTCAAGCCCATAGATACATCAAGAATGCTACTCACAGTAAGGTCTATAACTTAATTAAAATATGTAAAACCAAGTTTTCAAACAAATAACCACTTAAGCCTCCGGCCATTTGCTATGAAAATCTCAAATAATGTCTTAGGAATTTCATTGCGACTTCAACTAAGGAAAACTTGTAAATAATATCCAGAATTAAACATAATGAAAATGTAATAAGTAAACATTCCTAAGGGGCAATTAAATAAATTAAACATGAATCAACAGCTACTTGTTATAGTAGCCTTAAGCCTCTTCTTCCTTCCCAGTGATGCCTGCCCTCAAACCTTCACTTGAAAAATGTAAGAGTGATGAGGTGAGACCACTATCTCAGTAACATATTCACTACCCACCTTATCTACTGGAACCACCTATGGGGTGCCAACTAGAACTAACAAGCAAGCAGTCAACAGATATATAAATAATAAAGGAGTATAATGCATGAACATATCAATCTACAGTTAATCATAACATGTCATGCTATATCACAAGTCAATACAAACTGCCATTTGTTACTTACTTTCCTTATTATTACCTATTATTATACCCTAATCCACCCTTATATCCTCCTTATTTCCTCCGATAAAACCCATGGGCTAAGTCCTAGTCTATAGTACTGGTGACTCTTATGAGCTCTCCACAAGTATGATGTAGGCCAGTACTACATAGCACATAAGGGACCATGGGTTCCTCCAGTAGGGTTACTCCCCATGGGAACACTTCTAAGGCCTTGGAAATACTGCCCATAAGCCACTTGAGTGTCGTATAGGATAATATTGCCTTGTAAATAAATGCCAACTAGTAGTACACAATAATCAAACTAGTGGCCTACCACATGGTATTAAGTTTTTATCAATCACAACCCAATCACTAACTCTGCCATCTATAACACATTATTCTCAAGGGGTTTTCATATTCTCATACTCACATATGTCAATCAATACTAAAAGTCCACCATGTTCCACATGCATATATAATCTATGCAATTGCATTACATCTATAATTGCATGCTTGTATATTCAACAATACATAAACAATCATAACATAATATTATAGGCATCATAACAAGAAAAACAATACTTGTTGGGCCACTCGCCTTAGTGACTAACATGGTCACCAAGGCAACTCGTGTCAAACTCACCTTGATAACAAACATAATCACTGAGGCATCCCATGTCAACCTATCTAGTTTTAGGGTTTAAACAGCTGTCCTACGAGGTGTTTTAGGTTATAAAATAGTTCGGCTTATACCAATTCTACTCGTCTTGGTTCTTGGGGTTTTCAGAAAAACCTACAAGCAGCTTCGATAAATAAGATAGATATGACCATGTTACCTAATGTTTCCCTTAACTATAAACAAGAAGGATCTTTCTCGAATGCATGAATTTAAACTACAAAGCAAAGAGAATTAAATAAAATCATTAACAATTAGCTACTCAAGAATTTATCTCATAAGGTTACTCAGAAATTCTCGTAAGTTTAACTGATAATATAGATTTAGGCTAGAACTGAGGATCACCCTCAACGGAGTATTAGACTACTATTCTAGTCTAACACCTTTGCAATTTCAATTTTGGTTTTAAACCCTTAAAACTCAATTCTATGAAAAATCCCAAAATTGGTATTCTCAAGCCCTAGCCTAAATCCCTTAGAATCCTATAATTAGAGAAATATAATAAGGAAAAAATATTAGGGAGGATTACTAATGAATTAGAGCCTCTAGGAGTCCTCCTCACGAAACCCTAGCAAAGCTCTACCTCTCCATATCCAAAATTTTGAAAAATAACGAGTTGTCATGAGCTTCCTCTTATTTATATAAATTGACAACTCATCTTAATGACTACATTGGTTGCCGAGGCAACTGACCTGTGTCATTCTCCTCAGCAACCTACTTAGTTGTTGAGGCGAATGATACAAAAATTCACTCCCTCATTTTTTATCAACTTGCCTCGGTGAGAGCCCTAGTTGCTGAGGTAAGTTTCCCTATGTACAGGATCTAACTTTTTTTAGGATGTTACAGCTACCAAGAGTCACATTCAAGATAAACAATTTATGCTTTCAAGGCTAGCTCTGCTGCTTGGTATGAAATCCTTGAGTTTTGTTCTTATGCATTCGGGATTCTTAGTGGCCTTGCACGCTACCTCATTCATTGACCAACTTCAGGAGCTCTATCCTTCTCTTTACATTTCCTATCCTCGGGAGCTTGATAAATCTTTCCTGGTGTACAATTGACACAACGACTTATATGGGCATTCATGCACATATTGGTGAAAAGATTACTCATTATGGTGGCTCACAATCATGAGCTTGATCAATCCTTGCTATATTAGGCTTTGTGTTGATAGCTTCATGTTTTTGATGTATTGGACTTGGATATTTCTAATGACCTTGATGTTCCTATGGGCCATAGCTTTTGTTATTTTCGTTTAATTTGTTTTCTTTCTGTTTGTTGTTGCTTTTCCTGTAATTCTTTGTTTGTTGTGTGTTAATAGGCTGCCTGGGTTTCTCTTGTATTTATGTAAAGCAACAGATTTGAACTTGTAGTTCATTTTGTTGTGTGTTAATGAAATGTCTATCTTTTTATATAAAAAAAATAAGGATAGTGTATGGCTCTCTAGTCTTATTAAATCTAACCAAAATTTTCTTATAATGATACCTTGATAACTACGCCACACCTCTAATTGGTTATATAAAAGTATGTTCGTAAATAACAAAAGAATGCCAATTCAATATCAATTTAAATTGAGATGATGACAAGGCAAGCTAAGGATAATACTTGCTCTGAAAGCATGTTAGACAATAGTTTTTCAAGTCTGCATATTTTGTCAAATATGATCCTTGTACGAAATGTAGCAATGACTTAGAAGAGTAACTAAAATTATTGGGATTTGAAATTTGGTTGAACAACTGAGTACCACTTGGTTCTTGGCTTAACCTAAAACCATAACAAGCAAAGTTAACACCAGATGGCATAAGTCAATTACATAAACAGTGACAACATATTGTTATGAACCTTAGCATTAGTGAGTTTGCCTCATTGAAGTTAGGATTAAAAACAACAATAGTTGCATTGAATTAGTTGCTTAGATAACCATAAGCTGACACATAAATAATGTTACACCCATTTGCTTATGTGATGACTTGAGATATTAAGTATACTCAGTAATGAAATAGATCTAGAATTAGCAATACTTATCGTATAATACCTATATTCCTATTGACCCTTGCAAAGCATACTAAGATGACAATGGGAGGCTCCATGTCCTTCGTCTTTTTGGTGTACATCTCCTTAGCACATTCTCCCCAAAACAAAAGGCTTATTGCATTCTCACTTTACGAACACGTCATCAACAAATTAAAAGGAAGTTAACATAAAATTATATATGATCATCAATATAAACTACATATAACATTACCCTATGTTGACCAACTAAAACAATTTTATATAACTCAACACATACTTGTGATATGTGATGCTGAAGATTATCCTTTTAATAACATCAAATTACCTTTTTTATCTTACAGACAACTAAATGATTACAAGAAAACGATGACATCTATAATATATTTGACAAACAAAAGTGTAATACTGACATGAATATCAACAGTCATTCATCAAGATTGGTATATTATGGTATTGATTAGGTCGGTATCAAAAACCTTCTTATTCTGGATCTCGGTAATGCCAACAAAGTTGTGTACCCCACCAGTAATTTGGACCTTTGATTTCTCATAATCTCTGTTTGGGTGAGATATGAACCTCCTCAGATGTGAAGTGACCTTGTACTAGTCTTCATTTTAGAGAACCTAAAAATTTTCAAAGTTATACACCAATGCTTGTTTCAACCCTTTAATGTAACGATCAAGCATGCTTTTGTGCGTTACACTTACCTCAACCCTAGTGAGCTTTTTATTATTATTGGTGGTGTCAGTTATCCATTCACAAGCATGAAAAAAATATTTTACTAAGAAAAGAAAAAAAATAGAATGAATCCACAACATACGTACTAATCAACAATTTTAATCACTTAATAAGATGTAGACGAATACTTTACCTCTTCATCAACGAAGAACATCCCTATCTTCCACACTTGATTAGGAGCTACTTGCCCATGAACAATCTATTTCCTTAACATTTTAGCATGAACAGTCCAGTCGTTAACATCTTTGAAAAAATCCTTCTTCATTGTTCACCAGTGCAACCTACAAATAACAAATTAATACCATATATTATTTGCTGTGTGATTACATATAAATTATTTCACTGACATCACTCACCTTAACTAAATACCTAAAGGTGTATCTCACACAACCACCGTTAGAACCAATATTAGATTGGGATGTGACGCAATGATAGGATGACACACTCATATTAATAAATATATGACAAAGTGGTGGGAAAATTAGCCTTTTAGTTTATGTAGAAGGATCTCTGTGTTTTCACGTGAAACCAGCTTTTTACTCTTTTCTTTATTTTTGGAGAGCTACTAGTCGTATAATTCTTAGAATCTTGATGGGTTACATTATCTACTCTGTTAATCGTGCTCTTGGTGAAGAAGTTACAAACGTTCCTAAGGAGCTCACAATCATCAGGGTTGGCTATACTGCTTGGTATGATGCTTCGTACGAGTGGTTTTCGCTAGATTTTTAATGTTGTTCATGCTCATGGCTAACAAGAGTCGTGTTGGGAGCTCCTCATGCATTTGAGATTATCGGTAATCTTACACACTGCGTCGTTCATTGACCAACTATGGGAGCTCTATCCTTATCTTCACAATTCCTATCCAATGGAGCGTAATGAATCCTTGCTGGTGTACAATCGAGACAACTCAACTTATATGGGTATTCATGCATATGCTTATGAATAGATTGCTGATTATTGTGGCTCACAATTAGGAGCTTAATCAATCCTTGTTGTATTGGGCTTTATGTTAATGGCTTCGTGTTTTTAATATATTAGACTTGAATATTTCTGCTCACCTTGTTGTTTCCATAGGTCGTGCCTTTTTGTTGTTTCTATTTGGTTTGTTTTCTTTCTGTTTGTTGTTGCTTTTCTTGCAATTCTTTATTTGTTGTTTGTTAATAGGCTACCTAGATTTCTCTTGGGTTTATGTAAAACAGCACATTTAAACTTGTAAGTCATTTTGTTGTGTGTTAATAAAATGTTGATCGTTTTATTAAAAAAAGGACAGTGTATAGCTTTCAGGTTTTATTAAATTTAACGAAATTTTTCTTATAATTATACCTTGGTAACTATGTCACACCCCTAATTGGCTATACACAAGTATGTTTGGAAATAATAAAAGAATGCCAATTCAATATCAATTTAAATTGAGACGCTTAAAAGGTAAACTAAAGATAATACTTGATCAGAAAGCTTGTTAGACAATACTTTTTCAAGTGTGCATCTTTCATCAATTGTGATCCTTGTACAAAATGTTAGCAATGACTCAGAAGAGTAACAAAGATTATTGTGGGTTCAAAATTTGGTTGAACAAGTGAGTACTTGTTAACCTCATGAAATTCATGTATTTCGGCAAATTTGCCTTTAATTTCTCACACTTTTTAGTGTATTCATACATATATAGGGATACACATGCTAAGGAAATATGCTTAATTGATATTTGGGATCTTTGCTTAAGTGTGAATATTTTGCCATATTTCATTAACATTGGTTTTTATAGCCTTTCTTGTGTTGATAGGTTATCATTTGAGACAAATGTGGAGCCATTTAAAGCACAAATAAAATGACCAAGAAGTTGGAAAGGAGCTTAGAAAGTCAAGACACCATGGAAAAACAAGAAAAGATGAAAAGGAGTTTTTGGCCTCAGTTAAAAGCAAGACAGAAACTTTTTGGCCTCATCTAAAGCATTATTTGACCTCAACTAAGGCATTCTCTAGCCGCAACTAGAAATAGGACAAAAAGTTCTTGGCTACAGCTAAGGCCTCTCTTGGTTGTAGCCAAAGACAGTAAATGAAACTGTGCGTTTTTAGGTTAGAACTAATTCTTAGGCTTTAAATGCTGAAATTCGTGAAGAGCAGTGTCATTCTTCACTTCTAAGGCGATTAGGGGGCGACTTGGGAGCCTCTCTTTGTTAGGGTTAGTGTTCTTGAAGGAGATTCAAGTGGAGATTAAAGATTTGAAGAGATTCAAGCTCATTTCCCTTGGTTTTGCTAATTCTTTTCCCTTTCTTCTTCATTTTTCTAATATGGTTGTAGTTATTTGTGTATTTGTGGCTATTTGCTAAACATGAGTGTCTAAACTTTTTATTCTAAGATTATTTTGAACCTTTGTATGGATTAAGACTTGAATATTCCTCTCTTTTAGTACCTAATGATATATATGTGTTTATTTTATCCTTTGCTTAATGCTTCTAAGTGTTTGGCCACCATTTAGACTGATTTGTTTTTTTTTTGTTTGACTTGAGAAAGCTAATATAGGTGTAGAGCTTGGCTAAAATCATGCTTGATTTGAAATTTACTTGATAAATGGATAGTTTGTTGGTAAAGTAGAGATATATTTAATAACCTTGCATTGACACATTGAGGTTGTTGCTTAGAGTTGATTTTCATTAATTGTAGCAAGAGATTATGCATTTTAATGAAAAGAGAGACTTAATTTTGACTTAAGAGAGCTTTTTCAAGTGCTTTTGAACCTTATACTAACACATATATTCATTGAAAATACTATTTGAGAGGAATTAATATAGTTTTATTAAGTGCAAAGGGGAGAAATAATTCTAGACTCTATCTAATCCTTCAAGTCAAAGAATCATTTTCCTTTAGCAATTTTTAGTTTTAGAAATAGTTTTTAAAATTCTCATTCGACATTAAAAACTTGTTTTAGGTCAACTTCATTGAATTCACTATGCCTATTGCTTAACTAATTTGTCACTCAAATCTCTATGGGAACGATATCTACTTATCATTTTACTACTTGGCATGATTCGTGCATTTGTAATGCGAACAAGTTTTTAGCTCCGTTGTCAAGGATCAAACCCGGCTCGCCTATATGACATGCAGGAATACTCACTATTATACTAGCTACAACGACAGAGTGTAGTATAGTGGTGAGTATTTATGGATGATTTATTCAAGAGGTGTCCTAATCAACTCATTTGAAGATATGCCTCAAAGAATGAACAAGAGTGCATTTTAAATTGGTGCCACTCTTCCAAATATGGGGCCATTTTGGAGGAGAGAAAACTACTGAAAAGGTCTTCCAGAGTGGGTTTTATTGGTCCTTTTTATTCAAGTATGCCTTTGTTCTTCAATGTGACATATGCCAAAGAGTGGCGAACATTTATAGGTGGAATGAGATGCCATTGAATAGCATGGTTGAAGTTGAACTTTGTTATGTTTGAGAAATTGACTTCATGGGCCCTTTCCTTAAATCCTTCAACAATGAGTACATCTTAGTTGGAGTTGACTATGCTTCCAAGTGAGTTAAGACTACTGTATGTGTTACCAATGATGCTAAGACGGTGCTTAAATTCCTTAAGAAGTACATTTTCACTAGGTTTGGAACACCTAGAAAAATTATCAGTGATGGTGGTTCACATGTTTGCAATCAACAATTTTAAGATGAAGAAATATGGTGTCAGGCACAAGGTATCATTGCCTTACCACCCTCAAACCAATGGCCAAGCTAAAATTTTCAATAAGGATATCAAGAACATCTTTGAGAAGATGGTTAATATAATACTACTAGAAAGGATTGGTCTACCAAGTTGGATGATTTTCTATGGCCATACTAAATGGCTTATAAAACGCCTATTGGTATGTCTCTATATCGTTTGGTGTTTAGGAAAGCATGCTACTTGTCGGTAGAATTAGAGCATGGAGCTTATTGGGCTATGAAAAAGCTCAATTTTAATCCTTAAGCTGTGGGAGAGAAGAGGCTACTTCAACTTAATGAGTTAGATGAATTTTTCCTCAATGCCTATAAGTGTGTAAGGATTTACAAGGAGAAAACCAAGAGGGATCATGACAACAAGGTCATTCCCAAGAGTTTTAAACCCAATCAAAAGGTTATCCTTCACAACTCCAAGTTGACGTTAATTTCGAGAAAGCTGAAATCTCGATGGTCCTTTACATTCACGGTGGTTTAAGCATCCAAATTTGGTGATATGGAGCTGAAAAATGAAAAGGGCGAGAGATTCAAGGCTAATGGTCAATTACTGAAACATTATTGGGGAGGAGAACTGGAAGGCTGGTATCCGCTATCCACTTATCTAATGAAGAGTGAACAACATGAAAAGTCTAGCTAAAAACTATAAATTAAGAGCTTCTTGAGAGGCAAACCCAAGTTCTTAACTCAATCTCTTTAATTTTTGTATGTTTGGATTTTTTTTTTGGCTTTTTGTAGTTGAGAGAGGTACTTCAAATGAGTGAAAGGAAGAAGTAAGCCTAATGCAAAAGAAGGTTGAAGAACTTTGATGCTTGATAAGCATTTTCAGGGAAGCCCATCATTTACTATGATTCTATTGATTTTAATATTATATGGGCATGACTTGGTTTGATAAAAAAATTCTTGCAAATGAATTATCCCTTCCTTAGCCCTTGATCAAATTGTTTTTATGGTTGTGGGATGAATTAGAAATTAACTTTTGCATTGCAATTGCCTAATCTTATCAATTTTAGATACAAAATGAGTTCATTGATTATGGGTGCAATTTGATCATGTGAAAGTGTGCTCAATTGTGTGATTTATTGATTTCTTATGAATATGTGTGATTCAAGATGAATTTATGGTGAGATTGATTGAATTGTGGAGTTATATGCTATGTTCATAAGCTAGAAAGCATGAAAAATTCTTCTTTGTGTGTTTCAACTTTTAGTGCTGATATCTAAAGCAAGTCAGAATGTTTTGGCCCGCAGCCAAGTATAAGTTAGTAAGATTTAGGCTGCAACCAAGCCCAAACTTCGCTACAGCTAAATCTAAGGCTAAAGGTTCCTTGGTTGCAGCCAAACCAAATAAATAAAAATAAATTTCAAACTTCTTTTGCACTAATCCCTCTTACTCTCCTGTCTCACGATTTGCTCTCCAACCGTACCTCCTCCCACTCACAGCTCTACCACGACCTCCTTCGATCATACCTCTAAGGCAGGAAAACTGAACTTTTCCTTGTCGCTCCTCATTCTTCACCTCTTCACACCAGACACAACTTCCCCTTTAGTCACCATCCTTACCAACTTGTTGCCATGATTGCTACCATCTCAAGCACCAGTCAGAAGCATCGTTACATATGTCGACAACCTTCACCTACTCTTTATATTTAAATCATTGTCTCCTTCTTTCTCTCGTTCAAATCCTCACCCTTTTTCTCTGATCAGTAACCACAAACTTCATCCTTCTTCTCCAATTATGACTTAGCCATATCTTTTCCCAGCAATCTTGACCACTACCTGTTCCTTCCTTACCATGTCTCTCCAGCCTTTATTTTCTCTCTCTTCCTCTCTTAAAATAGAACTACCAATCTCAGTCACCACCTATGAATCTCAGTTAGTCTCTTTCTTCCTTTTGTCGTTCATGTTTATGGCACTCTCACGAACACCCTTACTGCTCTATCTCAGCAAACTCTCCCTTATGTGCTTTAATTGTAATATCTTATAAGTATGACTGCCACTTTTGCTTGCTTTTGTTTTAATGTTTTGATAGGATTAAATTTAGAGATAAATTTCAGAGTAATATCAGTTTGTGGTATGACTGGGGTGGCTATTGTAGTTGTCGATGATTTTGGCTTTCTGATAGTTAATCTATAATTAGGTTGAACATTGATTGTTGTTTGTTTGATGTGGATGTTTCAAAGGAAGGATTAATATGGTTGTTTGTTATTGCTATGACTTGTTAGAGGTTTGAATTTTAGCATGAGGATAGAATTATTGTTAGTAACTGAAGCTAAATTTTTTGATTTGGGTACGTGCATCTAGATTGAAATTAGGACAGGGATAATAGAAGCTGACTTGTTTTGCTTTGAACTAATTTGAAGCAGCTGAAATTTTGAGCTTCACCAAGTATACTTGAACATATTAAGGATAAATGAAAATTGAGTGTGCATAATGTCATGGATCGGAATTCTTTCTATCTAGTTATTTGAGCCTAACCTTTGGAGTTTAGAATTTAGCTTGACTAAATTTAGGACAAGATAAATTGAGGTTTAAATTATGCTTAAGTTTGGGGGAATCTCTTTTACTTTAGAATAGGATTTTGTTTTTATTAGAATTTTGTTTCTAGCTTTCTTTTAGGATTTGTTTATTTGATTTTCCATGTGATTAATTGTTTTCCAGTTACGGTAGGTTGCACATTCTATATTTCCTTGAAGGAATTATGACTTTCAAAAGGACTGCCAATAAGTGATCAAGGCAACCATCCCCTCAAGCAATCTGTGACGCCAAAAAGAAGATTGTTCTAAGGCCTCTTCTGCAAGAAAGAGAATTCTCATTCACTATTTCCCATGATTTTTATACCATTGTAACTAGAACTTATCATTTGGACAATCTCATGATGGGTGTAAAGAGTGTTGTTAATCTTCAAGTGGTTCATGAATTCTATTCTCAAGCTAGTGTTTGACAAATTTGGAAGTTCCCTATTCGTGGAGTTGACATTGACTTCACGATCACTGCCTTCTGACAGTACTTAAATTTTTCAATAGTTCTAAAATGTTAATACAAGTTCTATCAAACACATGAAACAGAGATCTCTGAGGATGAGGGTTTCAACTCCTTGATTTTGAAAGTAAGGTGTCTTGGACATGTCCTGCAGGGAATCAAAAGTATTTGATTCGACCATGATTATTGGTTGAGGCTACATTTGGTTGCACTTTGTGAAAGATTACTTGTGGCAATCATCCAACCGAAGTCACATAATTAAGGGCCAAGCCCTTGTTGTGTACTTCTCATGAAAAATAAGAAGTTGGAGATTGAGTATTTGATGTTTACATGTTTAAGGGACTATATTAATGATTACACTTTTGGTCTCATGCTTCCACACCTGATATCAGCCTTTTACAAAGCACAAGGAGTTGTTGATGCCTCGAATGATGTTTCATTTGAACATGTCCCTAAATCTTAGTACAAAAGCATCAAGACAAATATGGTTAGCTAAGACCCACAATCTCATATACCACTTGATGATGTAGTCATGGAGGATTAGCCCATACCTCCTGTGTATGTTGAGTCACTGCCATCTCACCCTCAACCAATTATGCAAGACTTGTTTTCAATGTTGCAGAAACTTATTGAGACTATTAGAAAATGCCTAACGGCTTTGCATGACCAAGATGGTAGGTTGTCCAAGATAGAGACATTCATAGCTCAACAATCTTAGAGTGCAGCACATGTTGTAATGAGGATGATGCTGCAACTGATGGTGGATCTGAGTAGGAGGATGCTGTTGATAATGGTCTCATTGATTAGTTAAGTTCTTTTTCTTTTACTAGGTTGTATTTTTTGTGTGTTAGCCTGACTTCTTATTAGGATCTTTTGTGTATACAGTGCCTTATGGTTGTGACTACGTTTTAGTAGGATTTCTTATTAGGATCATTTGCTACTGAGACTTATGTGCTACTTTTCCTAGATTATGTATGGATTTCCATGTTGACTACTTTCTGGATAATTAACTCTTCTGTAGCTAGTTGTCATTTTGTTACCTGTGGATACGGTTGATATATGCTTTAAGTGTAGGTGATCTTTGTGCCTCTCATGCAACATTGTTGTTATTGTTGGATGTATTCTTGTATGAGAGAAAACCCTCAGTTTTCCATTATGATAGTGAGGACATTATCATTTTAATTTTGGGGGCATTTTTTACTGTTTTTTTGCTGATTTGACAAGGATTTCAAGTTTAAAAATTTTGACTATTTCTTATCCTTTGGCTTGGAAGCTGAGTTAGATTGATTAATTATCTTTTGAAGTGAATGTGTGATCCATAATAGAAATTATGCTTAGACCATATGTTTCATAGGAAATTTTGGTTAATATTTTTGAATGCTTGATTTATATTTTAAAGTTTGTTTTCTGACAATTTTTAAAATAAACACTATGCACAAGGGTTAGGAATGATTTAAATGCTTTTGTTAGAAGATTTTATAGCAATTTGGTGTGTATGTTCTTTCTCCATTGAAGGACTTTAGAACCTATATTGGAATCTCTTGAAATGATTTAATTATTTCACACATTTTTGAAACATGATTTAGGCATTTAAAATAAGTGTGTTTATACATTTCAAGCCTATCTATGACAATTTCTCCATTTGCACCCTATTTGAGCCTTATGAAAAAAACCATATGAATTTTCTTTTTGAAACCCACACTAGACCTTAACCTGTGTAACTTGAAAAACTATGAATTACCCTAATTTTGAGATAAATGATGATTTGATGATGATTATTGGTAGTGAGGAATGGTATGGTGGTTAGTAAATGTATGTTATTAGCAAAAAAATTGGGTATAAGGAATGTAGTGTATGTTCTCTAGTAGTTTGTACTCCTAAGTCAATTTTAGCTTGTTGTTTCTTTAAAAAATTGAAAAAAAAAGAATAAAAAAAGTATGTTTAATCCAAAAGACTTGGAGTGCATAAAAATCAATTTGAGGTAAGTTTGAGGGAGTGTTTGGTTTCTTGAAAGAAAATTTTTTGTAGTATAAAGAAAGGAATTATCACTAGTGTAAAATAGGCTTTTTAGACCGCATTATTTAGACCGGTTATTGCGGATAAGGTCTAAAAGAAAGATGGAGTGACAATTCCGTAATTAAAATCAATTTTTTAGACCGGTTGTTTAAAAAACTGGTCTAAAGAAACCTTATTTAGACCGGTTATATAAACAAACGGTCTCAAAAACAAATTAAGACCGGTTGTTTAAATAACCGGTCTTAAAAGTCAATAATTTAAGACCGGTTATTTAAACAATCGGTCTGAAAAACAAAATTATTAATATGAATAAATAAATCACGTTATTATTAAGACCGGTTGTTTAAATAACCAGTCTTAAAAGTCAAGAATTTAAGACCGGTTAGTTAAATAACCGGTCTTAAAATGCTTTTTAAGACCGTTTATTTAAATAACCGGTCTTAAAAGTCTAATATTCAAACCTAATCGGCCGTGAAAGCTCATTTCATCAGCACGTTTCATTTCCCCCAACTCTATTTCCACCGCCGCGAACAGCTCAAGTCCAGGATCGTAGGTGATATTCCACCTTATTCTCCGGCCACCGCCACCGCTTCCACCTTCTTTTCCATTTTCTGTTGTCGGCCGTTTAAAAATACGCCCTCCTTCCCCGTTCGTGTGCCCGTTGCTGCGAAGAAGTCCACCGTGAGTACCATCGTGAAGGGTGGCTGAGCTTCTTATTTCACCAGCCTTTATCTCCCTCCGGCGTGTTTTCCAGCCATTGCTACCCCTCTCCTCCTACGCCTCAAGCCACGGTCCAAGGTTACTTCAAAGAGGTAATGTCCCCTGTCTCAATCCTTCGTATAAATAGAAATTTAGTATTCACTGTCTATCCAAGAAGAATCTCTACTATAATTGAACTAGAAATGAACATAGAAATAGAGAAAAAAATGACATTTACTCTGATGGAAATTAATTGGTGAACCTTAATTAACGGTGGCCTGAACTGGTATGATTTGATTATTTGAGGATTAGGGTACTGATTATTGCTAGCTTTTATAGTCTCTGGATTGCTTAAGTTATTGTGTCAAATTTCCTGGCATGTATGCTCATGAATGGCTGATTAGAAAATTGTTACATAATTTTAAGTTAGTTTTGAAACTAAATTTGAGAGGTGATTTGAGGTTTAGACTAAAGTAATTCTTGTGTATGTGGTCTAACTTAAGTCCTGAAATTGCTAGTGTATGTTGATAAATTTTCCATATTACTTGAAGAAAATGGAACAGACTGCAATTATATCTTATGCGGAATTCTAATGAAGAATTCTGTTAAACTAGATAAATTGATGAGTGTCACCTTTTCATACTCTCATCATACTCCTGCCTTTTTCAGGGCAGTTAATATATAGAAGAGAAGAAAAAAAAGGGTGTTGAAATATATGGATCGTAGTTGGATAAACGCTAAACGGACTAATGTTGAATATGATAATGGGGTAAGGGATTTTTTGGAATTTTCTAGAAGAAATTCTGGTAATGATGATAGTGGGATGTTCTATTATCCTTGTGTAGAATGTCTGAATGAGAAGTGACTTAGTGCTGCAGATATATATACACATTTAATTTGTGAAGGATTTTGTAAGAGTTATACAGTATGGGTATGGCATGGTGAAGAAATAGAAATTCCAAGCGCAACTCAACAAGGGGGGTCGCCTTTGATGATAATGACATGGTTTTGAATGATCGGATAGAGGATATTATTCGTGATGTTGGAGAAGAGGCTTTTGAGCAATCATATGCATATGGTAATATGTGCAGTGATGCTGAGAAGCCGCTGTACCCGGGGTGCACAAAATACCAATTGTTGAAAGCTGTATTGAAATTGGTAAGCTTGAAAGCACGACATGGATGGAGCGACAATAGTTTTTCAGAAGCACTTGAGGCCTTCAAGGACATGCTTCCAGATGATAACGTGCTGCCTTGCCGATACTATTATGCGAAGAAAATACTGTGTCCACTAGGGATGAAGTATAAAAAGATCCATGCATGCCCTAATAATTGTATATTGTACAGAAAAGAGCATACAGAGAAAGAGCAGTGTCCGATATGTGAAACCCCCAGATACAAATCAAATAAGGCCCCTGCAAAAGTGTTGTGGTATCTTCCTATCATACCGAGGTTCAAACGGTTGTTTGCTAATGAAATTGATGCCAAAAATTTGAGATGGCATGCGAATGAGAGGATTTCCGATGGAAAGATTCGACATCCAGCTGATTCTTCTCAGTGGAAGAAAATTGATCAGTTGTTTCCTGACTTCGGCAAAGAGCCTAGGAATCTTAGGCTTGGACTTAGCACAGATGACATGAATCCTTACGGTAGCCTAAGCAGTATACATAGTTCATGGCCTGTTCTGTTAGTAATTTACAACTTATCTCCTTTATTATGTATGAAACGAAAGTACATCATGTTGTCTATGTTGATTTCGGGACCAAAACAACCCGGAAATGACATAGATGTTTACTTAGAACCCCTGATCGAAGACTTGAAAGAGTTGTGGGACAAAGGTGTCGACATTTTTGACGCGAACAAGAAGGAGATGTTTAAAATGCGAGCCTTGATCTTTTGTACTATAAACGACTTCCCTGCTTATGGAAACTTGTCAGGATATAGCATTAAAGGCCACAAAGCTTATCCTATTTGTGAAGAAGGCACATGCTACCATCAACTTCAACATGAAAAAAAGATTGTTTATCTTGGTCATAGGAGATTCCTTAGACGGGGCCACCCATATTGCAGATTAAAAAAGGCCTTTTTTGGTGGCCAAGAGTTTGAAGATGCTCCAGAGGCTTTGACTAGGGAGAAAGTGTATGAAAATTTCAAAAATATCAATGTCATCTTCGGTAAGACTTCAAAGAGTCAAAATGAAAAAAATATATGGAAAAAGAGGTCTGTTTTCTTTAACCTTCCATATTGGCAGAATCTTGATGTCAGACACTGTATTGATTTCATACATGTGGAGAAAAATGTGTGTGATAGTATTGTTGGGACACTACTCAACATACAAGGAAGTTCTAAGGATGGCGTTAACGCAAGATTAAATTTGCAAGAAATGGGAATACGGGCAGACTTACATCCGAGGCCACATGGTAAGAGAACTTTTTGTCCTCCAGCTTCTCATACTTTGTCCAAGGATGAGAAACGAAGTTTTTGTGAGTGTTTACATGGCGTCAAAGTTCCCTCAGGGTATTCTTCAAATTTTAAGAAGCTTGTGTCTATGAAAGACTTAAAGTTAGTAGGGCTGAAGTCTCATGATTGTCATGTCTTGATGTAACAACTACTCCTAGTGGCTATTCGAGGCATCGCCGAATATGATCTTCAACACATATTGACCAGACTTTGTTTCTTCTTTAATGGGATTTGTAGTAAAGTCATTGAGACGGAAAGGTTGGATGAATTGGAAGATGAAGGCTACCTGATCTTGTGCCAGCTTGAGAAGCTTTTTGTTCCTTCCTTTTTTGACATCATGGTACATCTAGTTGTTCATCTAGTGAGGGAGATAAAATTGTGCGGGCCTATCTATTTTCGATAGATGTACCCAATTGAAAAAACTATGAAAATCCTAAAAGGATATGTTAAGAACCCTAACCGACCTGAAGCTTCTATTGTTCAGAAATATGTTTTTGAAGAAGCCATGGAATTGTGTCAACATATTTGACAAATGTAGGACATATCGGCCTTCCTAAACGACATGATGAAGAAGGGGGTAGGCGCGGGTCTACCGTCAAGAGTGTGGATCCTGATGAATTACAACAAGTCCACTTGTACATTTTGAATAATGTTGATGCAGTTCAAATTAAATTAAGAGTATGGATCCTGATGAATTACAACAAGTCCACTTCCTAAACGAGATTTGGGTGGTTGACTATGTTAAAATTAAATTTCTCATTTTCAAATGTAAGTAGGTTGATGTCAATAATGGTGTGAGGATCGATAAGTCAGGGTTTACATTAGTTGATTTGAACAACAGAAGTTTTGGAGATGAACCTTTCATTATGGCAGATCAAGCGAAACAAGTGTTCTATATTATTGATCTGGCAAATAAAATATGGTCTGTAGTTCTCCAAGGAAAAAGGGTCATTGGTATTGAAGAGGAAAGTCATTCAAATTATGATATTCTCGAGACCCCTTCTTTTTCTAAGGGTCTTCCTGCATTGAACGAAGAAGATAAAGCTGATAATGAACACGGCACAAGAAGTGATCATCGTGAAGGGATATGGGAGGATATCTCTTTATAAATCTACTTTAAATGTTAGCTATCTATTTAAAGTAATTATCGTTATAACTTATATGCAGATTATATATATAGTTATTTTATAACTTACTAACTCAACAATTTGTCTTAACAGTACAATGACAGATCCGGTGCATCCTACAGTAGAGTATCAGGTGCATCCTACAGCAGAGGATCTGGTGCATCCTACAGTAGAGGATCAGGTGTCACCTACTGCTCAGCACAGCGAGCCTCAGAGTGTCAATCAGGGGCAGTCATCGGGTGAGCCGAGTCACCAGCCCAGACGGAGGGGCTGGACAGCCACACGATTGAGGGATGTTTCCTTGAGTCGGTCGGCCAGGGAGAGGATACCGATCCAGTTCAATCAATACTGGAAACCGATCGGGCCGAATGCCAGTCGTTATAGGAGTTTTTTCGACCTCCTCGTACAGAATAAGCCTAGCATATTGATAGAGGAGTGGAGGAATGTCGACAAAAATGTTAAGCAGCATATTTGGGACACTATTTAGGTATAAAATTCCCTCTGTATGTTTCTTTTATCAAATTTGTTTCATTATTGTCACTAACTCCTTTGATTCATGAATAATAGCTCACCTACGACGTTCTTCAGAGTGAGATCTTGTATCACAAGACTATGATGTATTGTTGTGAGCGCTGGAGAAAGTTTAAGACGAATCTGGCCAATAATTACGTGCATATCGAGGTGCCAGCTGGTAAGCCTCGTCCTACTCCTTACAGCAAGTATTCGTACATCGATGAAGCGACATGGCAGGAGTTTTTTAGGCTTCAGACTACTCCAGAGGCTTTGGTGAGTTAACTTATTTTGCACTTTATTTACTTATCTTTTGTCTTTACTGTTTGTAACCTTTTTTCACATTTCTTATTCGTAGGCAAGAAGGCAAAAGGCACAAGCGAGTGGCAAGAAGAATGATTGCCCCCATACAATGTCTCGTGGGGGATACGCAAAGGCCGAGAAAGACTTGTTGGTGGCCAAACGGAGGAGATTGGAAGAAGCATCTTAATCCGATCCTTCTGTTCTACTATCTCCACCATCTCCGATACGGCACAAAGAGTTATGGTTGCATGCTCACCGGAAGAGTGGTGGATCCTATATGAGTGACCAGTCTCGTATAGTCGGTGAAAAAATTGTAAGTATCGTTGTTCTTATTAACTGTTTAATAAACATATTTCATTACTCATGTGTGTTTTTTGTATATCTCACAGGAGGAACTTCAAAAAAAGAAAGCCGAGGGAGCCTTCAAGTCAGAGGGGAGGAATGACATTCTCACGGTTGCTACTAGAAAATGTGAGCATCCAGGCCGCGTCAGGGGAGTTGGAGGAGGGGTGGGTATAAAGGATTACTTTGGATCCTTCTCACGCAGTTCTTCCTCCAACGTGGTCACAAGAGACGAATTGGAGCGTATGTTGGCCACTGTGAGGGCGGAAGCAAGGGCTAAGGCAGAAGCATCATTTGATGCATTATTGGATGCCCGGTTGAGCAAGATAAAGGATGAGGTATATGCCATGGTGAGCACAAGACAAGATACCGCTCCTGTCCAGGCATAGTCGCTCGATCGCCATAAGTAGAGCACCAGAGGGAGTTGTTGCAATATGGGACAGTCATCAGAGGGTCCTAGAAAGGATGATGCCGAGCCTTGTGAATTATATGTTGAGGATCCTCTGAGACGGTTAGTTACACGGGGGAGTGTGCACAAGCTAGGATCAACAGTTCACCACCTTGAGATGACAGATGATCAGGTTAGGGTGTCAGTTGAGGAGATTATTATCGCAGACGCACCTATCCCTATCCCTTCTGAGGAGTTCAAGATTGTGGCCGATGTCTTGGGTACCTTCATATCATGGCTGAAGAACCTTGTTTCTATTGGAGCTGCGGATTCCTCGATCAGAGCCCCAAGTTTAGCTCCCTTCCCTCGTGAAGTTTCACAGCCTCCACCACTGAAGGTGATGCAGCAAGTGATTCTGATGGCATTTGATACATCTTTCCCAACTAGAAATTGGCCTATAGATTCAGTTGTTGGGCCGTCAGGGGCGGCATGCTATCTTGAGAGGGATAATTTAATGTCCATGGTCGCTCCTAGACAAAATCTTACGATTGTGATTGTCCAGCTTTTTTTGATGTAAGTATCTTCTTCAAATGGAAGTAAATATCTTAAAAATTACGCTGTTTAACCTTAATTTTGTGCTTCCATTTTTTAGGTACATGAATCGTAGGTTGGTTTCCTCTGGGCAGAAATTTTGTGCTTCCATTCTTCAAATGGATTTATGTGCCCAGCTCATGCCACGGAGAAAGGGACCACTTCTGCCATCAGACATAGATATTTATCACAGAGGCTCAGTGAAACAGAAAATGACTGTTTCTTGGTTCCTTATGTGCATGGGTAAGAAACATCAAATTTATATTCCAAAACATCACATATAATGTTTTATATTTTCTTAACATTCACCTCTTTTTTTAAGGGATCATTGGCAATTGATTATTCTGTGTAAGGCTAGTTACACAGTGATCCTCCTCTGCTCCGTCCACTTCAAACTGGGGAGTGACTTGAAGAAGACCATGAACTCATAAGTTTTCTTGCTTTATTACCTTTTGTTTGCAAAGTTTGTGTGCAAAATAAGTAATCTTTGTGATTTTGATCATAGGGCTATACGGACTTTCCTACACGCTAAGTGTGGTAGGCATGTTCGTGACTTAAAAGACCCTACATGGATCACGTCAAAGGTTAGTACATATTTGTTTTCTTTAAGATGCGTTTTATAAGCTATGCTTTTATGCTTGATTTGATGATATCATGTTCTTTTTCAGACCCGTAGGCAACCACCGGGCTCTAACTTATGTGGTCTTTATATGTTGAGGCAGATTTACAATATTATCAGCCTAGGCACGACTGACTTTACAGAAGAGATAATAAATGTATATTTCAAAAATTTTGTATTACTTTATTTTTTTTAACACTACTACAAAAAAGGGATTTAACGTCACATAAAGACGTCACTTCTTCGAAAAGGGAAGTAAAACTGTACGCAGTGGCATTTACGTAAATAAAGAGAGACTTTTTAATCTTTAGGGTCCCTTCTTCAAGAAGGGACGCCTAAAGGGTGCATGCCAGCCACGTAGCTAGCATGCAGCCCACATTAGGCATCCCTTCTGTATGAAGGGACGCCTATTTATATGTTTAGGCGTCCCTTCTTACAGAAGGGACGCCTAAACATATTTCCCTCCACTTTTTTTCTTCATTTCCCTCCATTCCTTTCGTTCACTCTTCCTCCCTCTCTCAAAAACACGTAGCCTCCTTCCACCGTCTCCCTTCCACCATATCCCTCCTTCATTTTCTCTCATCTCCTCCTTCTATCATCTCACAGTTGCAACATCGAACTCGCTCCCTCTCTCACGTTGGTGCGCGCGCCTCCTCCCTCCCAACCTCTTCATCACGCCATTTTCCAAGCTAGCTGTAAGCTTTTTTGTTTTTTTTTTTTGCTTTTGGTTTATTTTTTTTTTCACTTTAGTTAATGTCATGACCGTTTAATTTAAAGTAGTTTTGCTAGAAACTATAAGCCAGTCATATTATGCCATAAGTACATGTATGTATGCTAGAGATTCCAGAAACCTGTTGACTTGGTTTCTACTAATTTAATGAGGAAGATGAGTTTATACATTGATTATTTTAATTTCATACATATATGATTGAAATTAATTATGAATAAATGAAAATGTATATATTTATGTGAATTAAGCAACTTTCTCTTTAAATATGTTTACTCATTTGTTCATATGGTTTGACATTTTACGCACTGAATAATATTTGTTTGTGTAATTTTATTACTAATTTTTATTTCTTGAAATTGAAATGACTTTTTTGCATTCTATATACGTTTTCAAAAATAAAAATAAAACATGTTCAGGAAGCTATAAAAAATTTAGAAAATAATAGTTTTTTAGAAAATAAAACATTTAGAAAATTTGCACTCATCAATATGTTTTACTAAAATAAATTAATCAATAATGTTACTCATCATATATATCTTTAATATAAGACCTAGTTAACTAATTTTATTAGATTAAATAAGTTATATAATTTATTTAATTATAAAATAAAACATGTTTAGGAAGCTGAGTGCTATATAAAAAGACACATTTTAGAGTGCTAAATGCAATTTAAGTCTAAAATCTAAACATAGAACTTGTTTTATTTTATAAAACAAGTTATCAACAAGTAATTTTCAACATTAACCAATTGATTTTAATTTCACTGGTTTGAAATAATGAATACATATATAGAACTTTTAATATTGTGTAGGTGCATAGAACTTTTAACTTGTACTAATTTAAACATATTAGTTCCCTAAAGAAAAATTGATATTTTAAATTGTTGATATTGTCCTTAATTGCCTCAGTTACTTTATTTTTGTTTTGTTTTGTTTGAATTAAGGTGAAATGGTTTGTTATTAAAATTGTGGGATCTTACACTTAATGGGAAATGCTGCCGAAATGTTTTTTGAAAAAAGTGATAAAAGGCAATCTCATAGTTAATAATTGTTATAAACTTGAGTATTATTGGGAATGATTTAGGTGGTAAAACAATGGATCATAGTTGGATGAATGCTTTGAGAACTAGTGAAGAATATGAGAATGGGGTGGAAGAGTTTATTGAATTTGCTAGAAGGAATGCTCCAACTAAAAATGGAAAGTATTTTTGTCCTTGTGTGAATTGTTTAAATGAGAGTTGATGAGATGTTGATGATATAAGGGATCACCTACTTTGTGATGGAATAAATCTTCGATACACAAGGTGGATATGGCATGGTGAGGAAGTAACCGATTGTCCGTCGCACAAGAAGGAAGGAGTGGATGTTATAGAGCAAGATAGAATGGAGAAAATGATTCACGATGCCGAGGTTGAATCCTTCGCCCAGGCACATGAATTTGACAGCCTGCGGAGTGATACGGAGACACCATTATACCGTGGGAGTAAGTACACACGACTGACGGGAACATTGCATTTGGTGAACTTAAAGGCAACTTGTGGATGGACCGATAGTAGTTTTACATTACTATTGGAATTATTGTGTGATATGTTTCCAGAAGATAATGTACTTCCAAACCGTATGTATGAGGCAAAGAAAATCTTGTCTACGATGGGTATGGAGTACAAAAAGATACATGCTTGCCCTAATGACTGTGTATTGTATAGAAAGGAGTATGCAGGTCTTAGTGAGTGTCCTAACTGTAAAACATCACGATATAAAGTGAAGAAAGACGGTGGTTGTAGAGAAGGGACAACAAGTAAAAGGCAACCTTTGAAGGTGTTATGGTATCTTCCAATAATACCATGGTTTAAGCGTTTGTTTGCGACCGCAACAAAAGCGAAGAAGTTGAGATGGCATTCTGATGAGAGAATTTGTGACGGAAAATATCTTCAGCACCCGGCCGACTCTCCACAGTGGAAGGAGAAACACACTTTTGACAACTTAAGCATTGCAAAAAAATAGTGTACCTTGGTCACAGGAGGTTTCTTCATCAATTCCACCCATATCGTAGGCTGAGAAAGCGTTTTGATGGCTTACCAGAACATGGAGTTGCACCAAGGGCCTTAACCGGGGAGGAAGTTTATAGTCGGGTAGAACGTGTCAATGTGACCTTTAGTAAAAATCAAAGGACTAAGGGTGAGAAGAACATATGGAAGAAGAGGTCAATTTTATTTGATCTTCCGTATTGGCATTGTCTTGATGTAAGACACAGTATTGATGTGATGTATGTGGAGAGTGTGTGACAGCCTTGTAAGTACGCTTTTGCACATCCCAGGTAAGACCAAGGATGGAATGAGCACGAGACTTGACCTTGTTGATATGGGAATAAGAGATCGGTTGCATCCACAACTAAGAGATGATGGTAGGAGGGCATATATGGAGCCAGCTGCGCATACGCTATCAAAAGCGGAGAAAAGAAGTTTGTGTGGGTGTCTGCATGAAATTAAGGTCCCACAGGGCTACTCTTCTAATGTTAGTAGGTGTGTGTCAATGGACGATTTGAAGTTAGTGGGAATGAAGTCCCATGACTATCACGTGTTAATGCAACAATTGTTACCAGTAGCCATTAGAGGCATTATGAAAGAAGAAGTGCGAACTACTATAACCAGATTGTGTGTTTTCTTTAATGCTATCTGTAACAAAGTCATCGACACTGAGAAGTTGGATGAACTAGAAAATGAGGGTTATATAATTCTGTCCCAACTAGAGATGCATTTTCCTCCATCATTTTTTGATATAATGGTGCATTTAGTAGTTCATTTAGTAAGGGAGGTAAGGCTTTGCGGTCCAGTTTATTTAAGGTGGATGTACCCTTTTGAGCGATACATGAAGATCTTAAAAGGGTATTCTAAAAATCCTTATCGACTTGAAGCCTCAATAGTTGAGCGATATGTAGTTGAAGAGGCTATAGACTTTTGTAAAGAGTATCTATCTGGTAAAAAGGAACAGTCTCGGCTTGAAGAGGGGAGAAGCAAGGGAACACGAGGACTAAAAGTGAAGACTGCAGATCGTGAAGAGGTGTTGCAAGCACACTTGTATATCTTGAATAATATGGAAGAAGTTCAGCCATACATAGATGAGCACAAAAAGACTTTGAAGAACTTGAATCCAAAGAAGAGTGTCATGCAAATAGCTATTGAGCAAAACAAGACATTTGTTAAGTGGTTTGAGGAGAAGGTTTTGCATGAGATCAGTGTGTCGGAGACAATCAACTGGCTAGCTTGGGGGCATTCATTTCAGGTTGTTACTTAGACTGGTTATGAAATAAATGGGTATTCATTCTACACAAAAGAGCAAGATGACAGAAGTACCATGCAAAATAGTGGGGTGATGGTTGAAGCTGAAGCTATGCACTTTTCCAGTTTGAAAGACAAAAACCCCATATGTGCATCAATGGCTTATTATGGAGTTATAGAAGAAATATGGGAGATGACCTACAACAAGTTCAAAGTTGCTTTGTTCAAA
The DNA here is from genome assembly GCA_037074505.1 of Albizia julibrissin. Lineage (NCBI taxonomy): Eukaryota > Viridiplantae > Streptophyta > Magnoliopsida > Fabales > Fabaceae > Albizia > Albizia julibrissin. The sequence continues at coordinate 21,845,358 of CM073482.1, forward strand.
TGTAAGTGGGTTAGCAATGCTGCTGTGGTAATAGATCCACAATTTGGATTTGTCTCAGTCGATCTTCGAAGGGTTGGTTATAGAGATGAGCCCTTCATTCTAGCAAGCCAGGCGAAGCAAGTGTTTTATGTCACAGATCCTGCAAATAAAAATATGTCCATTGTACTTCAAAGCAAAAAACAAGAATATGGTGATCCAACCTTCAACCTTGATGACACACCACCTTTGACAACAAATCCACCTATAGGAAGTGAGGTCGAGTTGGTAGATGATGAAGATTATTCTGCAAGAAATGATCATTGTGAAGGAATATGGGAAACAATATGAAGTAAGACCTTTAACTATATAAAATTGTATTATGTCCTATGTGCTTTTTTCCCTTAATGTAGTTTATACAGATACCTGTAATCTACTTACCTCTCTGACAATGATTTTTTTCTTTCTAGGAATATGTCAAGTTCTAGTGACTCAGGGAGCGACAGCGAGCAGCATAATGGAAGGCAAGAAGAGCCACCCGCTCCGAGAAGAACAAGAGGTGCCACGAAGATGGTTGTATTGGCGAAGCGTCACTACAATGAACAGGAGAGGGTTCACATAGAGTTTGATGCCAACATGAATCCAATGGGTCCTGAGGAAGACCACTTCATTAGTTATCTTGGTTTTTTAGGTTGAAGCAAAGTCTGAATCATCTATGATAGTCGGAGGCAGGTTCCCAAAAAGACGAAAGCCATGATATGGCAACAGATTTTGGTACATAACTTTCGATACATTTTATGTATTTAGACCTTTCTTCCTATTCAAGTTTAATTGTCTCCGTTTTTGCAGCAAACGTTCGATGTTCCTGACACCACAGACATGTACAACCACTGGATGGGAGAGGTTCATTTGTACTGGAAGGATTTTAAAAATAAGCTCTCCAGGAAGTACCTTAGAGGTGACAAGAGTCATCTGGATCCTTGTCAGGAATATTCATATCTATCTCCAGAGGACTGGAGGTTGTTTGTAGGTAAACGACAAACTCCTGAATTTTTGGTAAATTTTATGTCTTCAGTATGAAAATTTATAATTTCAATATAGTTAATGCACTAATGACTTATTTTTCCTTGTTTCCCTTAAACAGGAATTAAGTGCAGCGAACACACAGAGGCAATAAGCAAATCAGTACCAGCATTGCATGTTTCGGGGTGGCTACAGGAAGCTGGAGTGGATGATGATGGTAGAAGAGCTGGAAAAAATGAAGGAAGCTGTGAAATCGGATCCTTCCGTTGTTGTGCAAGCGCCAGCTCCTCCTCCACGTCACAAAAAATGGAAAGCAGGGATGATTAAGGGTGGCAAATATATAAATCCTACTATTGTTGAGGTTGCCTCGAGGATTGTAAGTAGTAATAGCATAAGTAATTAATTGTGAAATTCTTTCACATTTCTAGCATTTAATTTTCATTCATAACGAATTGTATGCTACAGGACGAACTCGAACAGCATAGTAGCCAAGGGTCGTTCACTCCAAGTGGACGAAGGGACATATTGGCAACAGCGATTGGGAAGGCTAAATACCCCGGCCGTGTTAGAGGGGAGCCGAGGGGAGTTGGTATTTCGAAGTATTTTGGTAAAGCCTCGTTATATTCTTCACAAGCTGACCCAGTCAAGAGTTTGTGGCTAAGCTTCACGATCAAATCTGAGAAGAGCTCCGAGATGAGCTAATGACACAACTACGTGGTGAAATGAAATCGTGGTTTGATTTTCATCACATGGAGACTACTAGGGTTAGAAACAAGGAATCCCCGGCCTTCCCCAGCACTAAAGGAAGTCACAACCCACCGGACAAATCCCTTGTACAGCCTTCCCACACTCCGCAACTCGTTGCCGAGGCTTTCCACAATCCAGAACCCCTTGTCCAGCCTTCCCACACTCCAGAACTTGTTGCCGCTCCTTTCCATAGTCTTGTCCAGCCTTCCCATAGTACAGAACCCTGTGGCCAGCCTTCTCACATAACAGAACCACTGGGCCAACCTTCTGCCACTCCGGAGTCGGGTGAATCGTGTATCCTCTATTTGGATGCCCCCATGATTCGTGTTGTAGCCGATGCTCTCGTTTACACACAAGCTACCACCCACCATCATAATCAAATTCCATAGTATTTACGTAGGGTGACAGTGACACGTGTTCATGAGGGGGAAGAAGGTGCAGCCATCCCTATCCCTGACGTTGAGATTGCCACGCTGGGTCAGGCAATTGGAGGTTTCATCCTTTGGCCTCAATATCTTATTGGCACGTTGGCAACCCCACCAATGGTAGGAATTATATTCATATCACTTGACATTTATTGGCATCATTGTAATATAATTAGTTTTGTTTTCTATGGTTATAGGAGGAGCAACATGCGCTGAGATGGCCCTTTCTAGCACGGCTCCAACAGATGTACAAAGGTATTCCCCAAGTCGACTTCAATATGCCCCCAGGGATTGTGGGTACACAATTGACGTATCCCTACACGATCGACAATAAAGATCTTAAGGAGTTTATGCATTTGGAGGAGATAGATGCAGGATGGGTCAAACTTGCCATTTGGTTAGTTTTTCTTTTCTAAGTTCAAGATTTCATAAGTTCAATAATTCATTGGTCATTTTATTTCTATTTTAGGTCCTTCTACCACATGTGCATTGATATGGAAAGACCAAATTTATACGGATTCTTGTGTCCGGAAAATACGACATCGGATAATAATGATGTCACACAAAGGACGCATTATGTGGGCTTCACAATAGCAGCGACCAAATTGCGATGTTACCTAGCGCCAATTGTTCAAGGGTATGTAGTAAAAAATTTTATTTTTTGATGTTTGAGAAATAATTTTCTTCTAATCTCAACTTCATTTTAATCTGTGTATTGTTTTAGTTACCATTGGAGCCTGTGTGTTGTTTGCCCACGCCTCAATGAAATCTATTGGTTTGATTCCTTGACAAAAAAGCCCGACAAGGACACAAAATCAGTCTTCAACACGTTAGTTATTTCTTTTTTATTAATTAAAGAAATGCTTGATTTAAATAAATTATTCTAACTTAAAATGTTTTACATTTTAATGGTAGCGCGACCCAAACATATAGAATGCTTGGCGGGTCACGTGAGGGTAGAGTTGTTCGCAAGCCAAAGTGGTTCTATCCCAAAGTATGTGGTTCCAATATAATTTAAGTTATTTTATTTATGGTTGTTTTATAAATGATGTATGTTATTGATTTTAACCAATTGCTTTTGATTTATAGTGCCCTCAACAGCCAGGTGGTACTGAATGTGGCTATTATGTTCTACTTTACATGTATAATATCATTCAAAGTGGCGTTACAAATGATTTTCAACAGGTAATCAAATGATAATATTTTGGTTGTATTTTAATTGAATTGCTAAACAATCTTTTAATTTCATTGATTTCGTATAATCATATTTTCTAATTTGTAGATCTTTGATAATGATGCTGCTTACTTATATGAAGACATTAATTTGATCAGAGACTTGTTGGCTGGGAGGATTCTTCAACACATTGATTTGTAGAAGTTTATTGTTTCCTGTACATTTACTTAGTAGTTGTTTATTATATTAGTGGACAACATTTCTGTCAACAATGTAGTGCATGAATGTTTCATTAGAGGTGGATGTTGTGTTTTGTTACTTATAAACTGCGTGCTGTATGTTTCCTTTTTGTGTATACGTTGTTGTTTGCTTTCAGAATGATATGGCCAGAAACAATACAAATGGCACTGTATGGAAAAAAAACCCTTTAGGCGTCCCTTTGGCCAAAAGGGACGCCTAAAGTCCCTAATTTTTAAATAAAAAAATTCTAAACGGGGACTTTAGGCCCCTTTTGCTAAAAGGGACGCCTAAACCCAGACTTCAATCGTCCCTTTATAAAGGACGTATAAAGTCCAAATTTATTACGTCGCTGACATACGCGTCCCCCCTAAAAGGACGTTAAAAGTCCCAAATAAGGGACGTTAAAAGTATTTTTTCTAGTAGTGTAAGTTAGTAAGTTAATGTTTTGTTTGGCTTCGGTGTTACACATACAGATGTTTGATCTTGTTGATCCCTTTCCTGAAGAAGATATTGATTTCATCCGCAATTGTTGTGCTGAATTCATCTATGAGGTTTTACAAGATTAGTAAGTTTTTGAATCCAATCCTATATTTTTCTAATAATACTTATGGTTTTCATATATATCTAACTTGGTTTATATCTCTGTTCATGACAAATTCTTGGATATTGGTGATACTAGTTGGCTGTTGATTCAGGCATGAGATCACTATTGTAAATTTTCCTTCACATTTTTCATTTCTCTGTAAAGCTTAGGAATTTTTTGCATATAATGAGAAATATTTATTTTCCTCCTTCTCTTTACAAGCTTTGGGATTGCAAGTTCACACAATGTCACGATTTTCCTGCTATAATTGTTTAATTGTGGTGTTGTGGTTCAAAATGCCTGATAATTATAAATTTTTAATGTTGTACTGTTTCTAAGAATTGAATAAGTTGATCATGTGTTATTGGTAGTCATTGGAATTGAATGTGTTTTTTTTCAATGATTTTTTTTTCATAATGTTCATTCTGTGATTGTTGAGAGTCGAGGGTTGTAAGGGCCAATTGTTTTCCCTTGAACAGACTGACATTTATAGGTTCATACCAATTTTGATAACTAAGGTCATATTTAACAAAAGAGGAAAAGGGGGACTAATAAGGATTTTAGGCTTCATGATTCTAAATTTGGAGCAAGTTTGCATTCTGAGAAATACCAATTGTTTCTGGAAATAAAAATGTTGTTGTCACTGCTTCTGATTGTCAATATATATATATGCATGTGTTGTTGCTTGTGTATGTAATGTGGCATAGAGGGGATTGTCGTTGAATATGGCTTACTGGCCTGGGTAAGATTGAAACAAATAAAATGAAAAAAACAATTTTTAGACCGGTTCTAACTATAACCGGTCTTAAATATGAATTTAAGACTAGTTAAATTGAAGACCGGTCTTAAAAGATTAAACTTTAAGACCGGTTCTAACTTTAACCGGTCTTAAATTGATATTTAAGACCGGTTATTAAGAGAACCAGTCTTAAAGAAGTAAAATTTTAAGACCGGTTTCCTTAAGAATCGGTCTTAAATATAAATTTAAGACCGGTTAAATTTAGAACCGGTCTTAAAGTCCTATTTTTTTATACTGAAATTTTCCTACCCGTTCTGTTAGTTAAACTTTAAAACCGGTTGTTGTAGAACTGGTCTTAAAATTTTATATTTTAGACCGGCTTTTTAACGGGTCTAAAACGTTAAATACTTTTTAGACCGGCTGTATCAAGAACTAATCCAGAACCGGTCTAAAATATCTTTTTTAACCGGTCTTAAAAGTGATTTTTGTACCGGTGTATGTATTGTCATTTATCTCAAGAGATTTGAATGCTATTTATTTCCTTATTCTTTTAATAAGCTTAACCATTGGCCACATTATAGGCTTATAAAGTTCCATTGATTTGAAATTGTGTGGAATGATCTATTAGTGGAGAGATAGGAGAATGTGAGCATATGAAGGCCTTATATTGAGGTTTCTTTATACAAGTTGAAGTGTTGCATTTGATCTTGACAACTGTAGGAAAATTGTTATCTAACTCTCCTCACACAAACACATTTTGGAAATTGCTAGGAAACCTATTTCAAATTGTGAATCTTGCATTCTTCTCTATTCTATTGTTTTCCTATTGAATATATCATCTTAAGCAACCAATGAGGAAATTGTAACACACCATTTTTAATCACCAAAATTCCTCCTATGTAATTAATATATTTAATGGAATAAAATGGTAAATTGTGGTGTGCATAAATTTACAGAAATATTCCAATCGCCGGTTACACACAACTCGGCCAAGTAAGGACACAAAGGAGAAACTAATGTCCAATTAAAGGCCTACTATTGTAACCAAAATTGGAACATAAAATGACATGATTAATGGGCCAATATACATGTCAAAAATCAGCCAAACCAAAGGAAAGGAGTAAGAAATGATTTATTTTGATAAATCATAAAACGTAAGGGAAAAATGGTAATTTTGCCATAAAACAAGAAGCAATTATTTTTCTCCTAATTTTCCCCATATTTCATCCAAATGGGGAATTAAAAAAAGGAAAATGGCTACTTAGTAATTAATAAGTCCATTTTGGAGTATTATTACCAAGAAAAAAAATGTTGCAAAAAGTCAAAAGGTAATATGATCTTGGTTTATGAATTGGAAGAAGCTATTTAATTCCCTTGCTTCTTAGACTTTCGGTGGAGAGGAAATTAGCAAGAGAAACACACACACACACACACACACACACACACACACACACACACACACACACACACACACACATATATATATATATATATATAGTTGGTCATAGTAAAGCAAGAAGAAGGAAGTCAAAGAAAAAAACAAAAGCATGAAACTTTGACTAAGGAAATTCAAGAAGCAATGAACACCTTTTGGTCAACAAATGGAAGAGATAGAGAAATATATATAATCTTTCAACTCTCAATAAATTTCGGCAGATAAGAGAGAGAAAAGGGAATAGAAATTATATTTTATGATATTAAACAAAAAGTATAATTTTGGACCAATTGGAAATAACCACATGTAAAGCAAGTTGGCTTACTTATTAAGACATTAGCTTCTCATCTTCCTCCATTCATTCACGGTGAAAAAGTGAAACAAAGAGAGAGAGAAATATGGGAAAATGCTGCCCAAATTCCCTCTAAACATGACCATGTGGTGTTTAAGTAGCTAATCATGTGATTAGAAGTAGAAAGGAAGTGATTAAGCAAGAGAAAACAAGAAAACAACACAAAACTCTTAGAAATCCTAACTTGCTGTTCTGTGTGTGACGTGAGGAAGAAGTAGGAATTTGGTAATTTTAATAATTTCATTGGCTTTATAAGGCAAAATTGTGTAGGTATGCAATTTTTTATGATTTTTAGATGTTTGTATGCCAATTTGAAAATTTATTAAGTTTGTGTGTACATATGTTGATATGCCCTGTCTGGAATAGTGATATTTTATGTGGTGTTTCATGGACCAAAACTTGTTCAAAAATTCTAAAACTTTCCAGAATTAAAGTAGACACATAGAGCTTTAATTTTATAGGTATTTTTTAATTTTTGGATAAGTACATTGAGAGATATGGATTTTTGAAGCTATGCCCTGTTTTCTGGAATGCAATCTAGAATAGTGATTTTTAATGAATTATTGGGAATGATAGTACTACATTGAGTAAACCTAAATATTTTTCATCAAAATTAAATTGAAATATCTTCATTTTGGCTTTGGAATAAGTCAAATTGGATTTTTTTAGAATTAATTATGAATTTTCAAAGTTGGCTGACCAATCTGCCAGTTTCTAGAAAACAGTAGAACTGCACTGTATAAAATTCTATTGTGCAGAAACTGTTGTAACTGCATTAATTAACTAGCAGCATACAATTTAAAATCAGCAATGCTACAAGTAATAACCAGTTACTTGTAACTTTAATTTTATAGGAATTGGACCTAGCCCGAGCCAAAATCCAAGTGTAGGACACACACAGTTTTGAAAAAGATTCAGGTAGTAACTTCTTCTTATGTATACTATGTGATTACTAATGTTGATTATGTAATTCACTATAACATGAGCTAGTGTCCTAGACACACCAATTTGCCATGTTGTGGTCAGGGGCGCCAAGTAAACCAAGGTGCAGACATATAGTTTGGCCTTGGGCAAGTGTACACATATAGTTTAATCATCTTACATGACAAGACATTGCATATCTATTTTCACATTCTATATGTTTGTAAGCATGTTGCTACTGAGATTCCCTCAAATCTCATTCATTTTCAAAACAAAATTGTATAGTTGAAGTGGGCGGCTCAAAAAACACGACGGTGGCTCCTGGTAATTAGGGTCTTGGAGTTCTCTGTTTCTGCTTTAATTATTTTTCCTGTACCTTTTGCTACTATTTGGAATGCTCAGTACATTTGTATATATTCTCAAACCCTGCGGGGATTCTCCTGTAATGCAAACTTGTACCTAATATCAGTAATGTTTCCGTTATTTCTGTATGCCTTGTGGAACTTTATGTTTATCACTCTGCGAATATCAAAATGTTAAGAGGTTTGACAGAAATCATCATACATGTATACTAAGTAGATGATTGATTAATCTAGCTCTTTCATCACTTGTTTTACTTTAGGACGATCAAAAGTTCAAGTTCCTGTAATTTCTCACACTTTTTGGTGAATTCATACATATATAGGGATACATATGTTAAGGAAATGTGCCTAGTTGATATTTGGGATAAAGGGATAGAATTATTTGGTTAAGTGTGAAAATTTGCCATATTTCATCAACATTGGTTTTAGTAGACTTTCTTGTATTGATAGGTTATCATTTAAGCCACACTTAGAGCTATTTAAAGCACAAATCAATGACTAAGATGTTGGAAAAGAGCTTACAAAGTCAATACACCATGGAAAAAACAAGAAAAGATCAAGAGAAGTTTTTGGCCTCTTCCAGAGCATTCCTTAGCCTTAGCCAGAAGTAAGACAAAAACTTTTTGGCCTCATCCACAACATTCTTTTGCTTCAACCAAAGATCAGACAAAAAGTTTTTAGCCTTAGCCAAGGCATTCTCTGGCCGCAGCCAAAAATAGGACATAAAGTTATTGGCAGCTGCTAAGGCCTCTCTTGGCTGCAGCCAAAGACAATAAATGAAGCTGTGTGTTTTAATGTCAGAACTGATTCTAGGGCTTTAAACACTAAAATTCATGAAGAGCAGCGTCATTCTTAACTTCTAGGGCGATTAAGGGGCGACTTGGGAGACTCTTTACTGAGGTTGGTGTTCTTGAAGGAGATTCAAGTGGAGATTGCAGATTTGAAGAGATTCAAAGCTCATTTCCCTTGGTTTTGCTAATCTTTTTCCCTTTCTTCTTTATTTTTCTAATATGGCTGCAGTTATTTGTGTATTTGTGGCTATTTGCTAAACATAAGTAGCTAAACTCTTCATTCTAAAATTATTTTGAATCTTTGTATGGATTAAAACTTAAATACTCCTCTCTTTTGCTAGCTAATGATATATATATGTTAATTTTATCCTTTGCTTAATGCTTCTAAGTGCCTAGCTACCATTTAGACTAATTTGTTCAGTTTGGTTTGACTTGAGAAAGTTAATATAGGTATAGAATTTGGTTAAAATCATGTTTAACTTAAAGCTTACTTGATAAATAGATAGTTTATTGGTAAAATAGAGATTTTATTACTAACTTTGTATTGTCCCATTGAAGTTGTTGCTTACAGTTGATTTTCATTAATTATAGCAAAAGATTATGCATTTTAATAAAAAGAGAAACTTCATTTCAACTTGAGAGAGTTTTGTCAAGTGTTTTTGAACCGCAGACTAACATATATATTCATTGAAAATACTATTTGAGAGGAAATTAATCTAGTTTAATAAAGTGTAAAGGGGAGAAATAACCCTGAGCTCCGTCTAATCATTGAAGTCAAAGAATCATTTTCCTTTAGCAATTCTTAGTTTTAGAAATATAAAATGATAAAAAGGAATATATACAATTAAAAAATTTATAAATATATTTCTTAATATTTTTTAACTTCAATTTTTAAATGATAAATAATTAAATAAATAAAATTATTCAGATTTATTTTTATAAATTTATATCTAAAATTTTATATTATCTTAATTTTAATTTTTTTTTATTTTTCTTTACTTTAATACTCGCATGTATCGAGATTAAGAAAAGGAATAAAAAAAACGTTGAAAAGTGACAATAAAAAAACGGATAGTATGGAGAAAAAATAAAACTATAAAGAACTATTAATTTTTATTCCACCCTGTTTCTACATCAAAAATCTTATAAAGCCATTACATTCATTTGATTTGCACAGTAAAATATGAAATATGCTAAATGTTGTTGTGCATAATAGCAGTTGATCTTATAGGGGGAGGGGGGGGGGGAGAGAGGGAGATAGAGATCTATCAAAACATGGAAACATTTTTTGGGAAACCAGTTTCAGTTTCAGTTTCAGTGCTTGTCCCTAATCACGGTAGGGAAATATACAAGGTTCAAGTGGAATTTCAACAGTACATATTTAAGATTTTTAAATAATAATTTTTAAATAAAAAAGTAATTTTTTGAAAAAATGACAATTAAAAGTGTATCTTTATTTTAGATTGTGCGCACATTAAAATACTTTTTTGAAAAAAATAATAAAAGTAAAATATTCAATTTCAACAATCTAAATTAGATCTACTTGGTTGTAGTGGCGACTAGCTTTTGGTGTTTATCATTACGATGAGATTTGAAACTGACTCCACCTTTCTTCAAGGTTCAAATACACACACATATACATACTGTTTTCTTGTTAATTGTTACTCCATTCGGTTTAATTCATAAGCAATGTTTTTCTTGATTGAGTAAAATAAATTGGTAGTTAAAAGTAATAAGTGTGTAAAAAATTCTATGCTTTTCTCATATATGCCTCTATTTATGAAAATAGAAAGAGAATTTATAAAAAGTATGAGAGATAGTAAAATACATTTTCCCAATACTTTGTTGACTTCATTTACCTAATAAATTCTCCCTCTTGAATATAATTCTTAGTGTATGTAATAATTAATTATAAATAATATGTATTTATTAAGTGTGAAATAGAAAAAATGAGTTTATATTTTTAAACATAAAATAAAAATTATTTATAAAAAAAATAAGTGCAAGAAAAAATTATTTATAAATAGAGAAACGCCTCTTCGTATTCAAATCTTTGATCGATTGGTTATTTTCCCGCTCCATATTTTCTTTCGCCGCTCTTCCGCTTTTCTGATCTTTTGCTCGATCTTTCGTGTGATCGTCACAGATCGTTCGCTCTAAAGGTTCGACTCTCCTTGCTCCGTCGGATCGGCGTCTCAAGAAAAAGCTTATTCGTGTCCGTTCTGATTTAGGGTTTAGGGATTATTTTTGTACGTCGTAGTCTCAAGAAACAGATGCTTCTCCTTGATTATTCGTGTACGTTCAGATTGTTACGATCCGTGGACGCTGACGATTTTAGAACTCTTGAATTTCAGAATTTCAAGTTTTTACGAAGAAGGTTCGGATCTTTCTGCAATAAAGGAATCTAAGAGAGCTACTCGTTTTGGCGGTTCAATTTGTTCAGTCCTATCTGAGTGATTGAAACTAGGTAGAGAAAGAGAAAAGGAAAAAGAAAAGAAAGAGAAGCGTTTGATTTCTGTAGGAGGTCCTAGTTTGTTCTGTTGTGTTGTTATTTTTTCATGTATCCCCTTTTATGTATTGATAGAGAATTGTACCAAGGCCATGTATTATGCATTTGATATATAGTGGGAGGGATTACAATCCATTTCTTGTTGACTGTTCTTTCTTCTCTCTTCTTTTACCTGTGTACTTTCTTCTCTCTTGATGAATTTTATTTTATTTTTTATTTTTTTGTGGAATCCAACCATTTACAGGGTATTAACTGTTCCAATGGCTGTGTACTTATAAATTTAATAAATCTGCTTCAACGATCAACTCTAAACTGGAAAAATAAGGATTTTTCTGTGGAATAATAGTCCTAGATTCTTAGGTTTGGACATTAATATAGAACAGGAAAAGGGAAATTACGTTTTAGGTGTCCGACTTTGAAGAATTATGATATCTTTAATGCAGAGAATCATATATTTACAGCATTTTATAACAGCTTTAGTTTGCTGTGTTAATTCAATAAGTTCTCAGAATAAGTTCTTAGATCAAGTAGGAGACTATCTTAAACTTAAAATCAGATTCCAAGAGCTTTTATCTTATCATATAAAAACTTTCTGCAGGCAAAACCTTACCAACTCTTGACATCTCTCTCATGGTATGCAAGTAACTTGCTTTTCTTTATAAAACATTGATGTGGAATTCCTTAGAATGCAAACTTAGTGTTTCATAACAGGCTGAAGTCTCAAACTTGATTCAAGAGGTTCCTACACCAATGAGTAAAGCTGAAGAGGACAATAGGATTAAGGCCTTAGTTAATACCCCAGCGTTGGATTGGAAACAGTGAGTTTCCATCTTTCTTTGCCTATCATTCTCTCAAAATGACACTTGTACATTTTTGTTATCTTTCTTTGCCACCCAAAAAGACACTTCTACTTCTGTCATTATGATATTGATGAGTTTTTTCTTTGGCAAGCAGACCTTGTCCTAATGGTTTTAGAAAGATTGTGAGAGGGCATGGTTATGGTGATGCTCAGAAAACACCTCGCCAGAGTTATGTGTGGCGCAGATGCGCTGTCCATATTTCCAACGTAACATCAAGCAAATTAATTCCAGAGGTTCTTTCCAACAATGAATAAAGCTGATGAGGACAATAAAATTAAGGCGCAGGCTGATATAGGTGGACGAAACTTAGGTAATTCCCTTAGCCTAATTTTTCTGATCTACTGCTTTGAACAATGTGTGATGTTCACTTATTTTTCATGGGGCGGGGCAGTGTTACAACAGAACAAAGTTCCACCAGGCTATGTTTGTCACAGATGCAATGTGCCAGGTGTGTAGTAAAAATGTTGCAATTTTTCTCTGCAAAATTGTGGGTATCAATAACCTATGTACTTACTTAGAGTGCATCCTTGCTTAATTAGGACATCTTATTAAGTACTGCCCCACAAATGATGATCCAAATTATGACATTAAAAGAGTGGCACCACCCAGATCAATGCTTATCGCCGCGTCAGATGGTTCCTATGTTTTACCGTTACCATATGAAGGAGCAAAGATGCAAATGATGAATTATTATGGGTTAGGCCACTTCCACATGACCATGCCCTTTGGAAATGTTATGCCTCAATTTCCCTTTGGAGGCCTCAACAATTACATGTTCCCTGTTTTGCTTCCTCCAAGGTAATTTAACAATAATCTGCTACCTCATATGCATATACATATATATATTGACACAGATTAATTATACGTTTACGAATTTATTTTTTTAATCATCAAACAGGGACGTAACCAGAGATCGGGAAGTGAACAGTAGTGGGGATATTTCTTCCAAGAACTGTATTGCTCCCTCATCATCGCCGGATCAATCTTCAGGCAACTTACAACCTTCACGTCCTTCTAAAATAAAATCCGAGCACTATTCTGACAGTGATCGTAGCAGTGACCACTGCCACCATCACCGATCAAAGTCCTTGACAAGGCCGGCAGCAAAGTCCTCCTCTGCCACGACCAAGGCCACCGCAACAACAGAACGTAGGCATAAGGCCGATGACTTCTCCGGCAGGAGCATCCGTGAGAGGCAAGTCTCAAAGAAGAGAAAGCTCACAACATCATGTTTGACTGAGCCAGGTCCGAAATTGACAACTTCGAGGACGACGCATCACAAGGCCATTCCGGCAAGAGGTGGTGGAGAGAATAAGAGTACAATAGATTACAGATCTAGCGATGATGAACGACATTACAGAAGGAGGCTACCTAAAGCAAGCTGGGAGGAGGAAAGAAGGCATAAGCAAAAGCGAAGATATTATTATTAGCACTTAAATGTAGTAAAAGAAAAAAACGTGTGTACAACAAACCATTATTATTCAGTCTTTTAAGTTAAATTTCTTTGCATAATTGCATCTTGTGATACTTATAGTTATTCCTCCGCAATAAATGAGGTTACTCAATAAAATTTTCTAGTGTTTATTACATTTTTTTCCCTCAAGGGTTTGTTTGGCGTGAGGGAGTTGTATTATTTAGATTTTAGAAGTCCAGCTTAGTTTTATTGGGATTTTCACGTGAGACAATATCCTTACCCTAACTAACTTTAAAAATAGTTAAATTTTATTATTGAAAAATAAATTTCTAAAATAACCATAAGTTAAATAAATAAGTGAATTAAACATACCAAAAAATAGAGACCGTCAAAACGGGTCTAATGGGGCAGGCTGTATTTTAACGGGTGCAAAAAAAAAAAGCGGGTTTAAACAAGCTAGTCTGTTAGAGCTCAAAAATTAAAAGGTTATTCCGTTAGAGCTGAGGGTCGGCCCTTTTAAGCCACCCACTTTTTAATTTATTAAAATAAAAGTATTCACTCTTGTTTGGCAACACCCTTAGTTTGGGGGAAAAAAATATAGGTACTTCAGTTTACTTACACTTGTGCCCTTGTCAAAGTTTAAAGGTTTAAATAGGGGTTAATCTATCTAGCTCTAGCCACTCCACGTACATTTGGTGATGATGTACATATGTTTTGCTTTGATTCATTATTTCATGCATCCACACACACGTAGGATGATTGAACTTCGAAAGGAAGAGGATATAGTATTTTACTTGACATAATCTTAGTCTACCTATTCTTAATCCCTTTCCAAGACTTTTTCAAAGAACATTTTAACTTAAAGTAATATCATAACAAAGAAAACGTAATAGTCATACGTAATTTTTTATGAAAAAATTTTAAATAAATACCACTTGAACTTTAAAATCTTAAATTGGTTTTATTAAATATAAGAATAATGGGATTGACAAAAATAATATGGTAATTAACAACTCAGTTTTTTTATAATCACTTATTTGAGATTTTGTAGTTGAAGTGATATTTATTTAGAATTTTTTTATATGTAATAATTATGAGATTTTCTTTATCTTTTTAACTACTAAATTTTTTTCTATATGCAACTATAAAAAGAAGGTAAATTATTTTGTTTGGGCTTTTTTTTAGTTAGGACAATAGTTTATTAGTATTAAAAGTTTGATTTGTATTAGTTTTTGAAATTTAGACAATAGCTTGACACTTTATACATACATATATGTATGTATGTATGATTTGAATTAGAAATTTTAAGAGATTTAGATATTTTAATGTAGTTTAAAATTTTGAAATTTAATAAAAATATATGAAAGGCTATGGGCCGATCTTGAGCCCGCATGTCTGAGGGCCAGACTTCAATAATATAGTGGTTTTATGGTGCGCGAGCTTTTCAAGTCCGACCCTTTTAAGCCCTGGCCTTGATAAATAAAATATTTGCATATTCATTTTCCCTTATATGATGATTTTGTGGACTATATTTGAGCTGAATGTAATCAATTTAGGTGTAATTAATAAATAAATAATGATTTTCTTGCAGCCATGGATAGTACCAGATTAAAAAGAATTAAAGAAGGCATTTAAGGGAAAGTACTATTCACGTGTACTATTCACTATACACTGTTCATGTGGGGTATTGTTCACTGTTCACTGTAGCAGTTTCACTGTAGCGGACGGTGTGGTCGGTACTGTAGCAGTGCGGGTTACTGTAGCGGACGGTGTGGTCGGCTCACTGTAGCAAAATTACTGTAGCAGTCCGAAAATGAAGCCTATAAATAGAGCTTCTTGGCACCCTAAAATGAGGAGGAAGGTAGGAGGAAGGAAGAGAGAGAGAGTTGTTATTTTTAGAATTTATTTCTTGCATTTTTTTACTTCTTGCATGCCTCCTACATGGATGGTTTTACCTCCTATATGGAAGGCCTAGGTAGTCCTCCTTTATGGATGGTATAGGTTGCCACCTACATGGATGGTTTTACCTCCTATATGGTAGGCTAGATTTTCCATTTTCATGCATCTTGTAGTTGTATTTTTATGTTTTTGTAATTAATTTTTATGCAATATTTATGATGTTTAGAATATATTTTGGTTTTGTTTTTAATTTTATCATGAACTAAATTTTCCTTTTCCTAAGGTGATGACGTAGCTTACTAATGATGGATTGAATCTTAACTTATTAAATCTAGTTTTAATTTTTCCTTCATGATTGAGTTTTAATTATTGCTCTTAATGCTTACAATTGATTGGCCACCTTTTGGATGATTTTAATATGCATGTTGAGACCGGAAGGAGATACATGTGTGTGGATCCTATAATTAAAACCATAATTTGCATATGAAATAAGAATATATTCATATGGGTTATGTAGTCTTAATTGAGTTCCATAAATCTTAATGCATGATTGATTGTTTAAATTCATATAGGAATATATTGGGTTAACAATTAATTATAGAATTACTTGACCTTAGAAGAGGCTAGTAATTAAAATAAGGAAACTCGACTATCAATCATGTGGAATAAATTGGACTAGAATAGATAAGTGATTCAATCCGGAATTTATTAAGTGAAATCTAATCCCTAGTGTTTTTACTCATATTTGTCTTTATATCACTTGTATTCATATTTCATCATTTTTATCTTGCAATCTCAATCACAACTAATCAACCGACTAAATAGAATTAAAATTACCAATTTTGGTACTTAGTGATCAATCCTCGTGGGAACGATACTCTACTCACTTCTATATTACTTGATTACGACAGTGTACACTTGCACTTCTAAATACACCATCCTACACTCGTAACAGGCCTTTCAAGGGCCAACCCTTTAAGGCCGAACTAATCCATTTTAACATCTCTACCAAAAAGTAAACAAATAAAAAACATATGATTAATAAATTATTTACTTAAATATGGGAGTGAAATACGGAGTGTTTAAGGAATAAGGTTGAGCATAAGTATTAATCAAAACCAATGCAAAAAATAATTAAAAATTTCAAAATAAATAGAAGCAAATAAATTTTTCAATTCAAAAAAGTAATTGGCTACCTTTAGTGCTTATTTGGGTAACAAAAAAAGCACTTTTGAGCCCTAAAACTAGAGCCGGGAAATCGGACTCGCCTGTTTAAACCCCTTTAAATTAAGGGTCGAGCTTGAAAATTGAAGCCTCTAAATGAAGTCAGGCCTAAAAAGGGCCAGCCCGTTAACCTTTTTTTTATAAAAACTTTCCCTGCCCAGCTGCCCCCCCTTTTGCCCGTGCGACTCCTTCGGTCCTCCCTAAGAAAAGAACCCTAATTGCAAAATTTCCTAGAGTCTCGGTCTGATTTCACTCTCAATCTTAGTCTGACTCCGTTCGCCAGCCACGCCATTTTTTATTTCACTCTTAGTCTAGAGTCTCAGACTCAAATCATTCCTCCAATCCTCCCTATCGACCCCATTGGTCTCACACTCAGACTGATCGGCGCAACTCGGCACGACGGTGACTGTTCCTCCCCATATGTAATACCCCATTTTTTCACCAATATTCCTTGTATATATTTATGATATTTAGTGGAATAAAATGGTGAATTGAAGCATGTATAAATTTACAGGAAAATCCCAATCGCCGGTTACACATAATTCGGCTAAGGAATGACACGAAAAGGCAATTAATGCCCACTTGAAGGCCTAATATTGTAACCAAAATTTGAGTATAAAATGACACAAAAAATGGCTTCATATAAGTGTCAAAATTAGACCAAAGCAAAGGAATTGAGCAAGGATGATTTATTACGATAAGTCATAAAACGTAGGGGCAAAACGGTAAATTTGCCATAAAACAAGGAAATAAATATTTTTCTCTAATATTCCCAATAATTTTAGTTAAATGAGAATTAAAAAGAGGAAATGGCTAATTGGTAAGTAATAAGTCTATTTTAGAATACTATTACTAAAGGAAAATTAAAGCATGGAAAAAAAGTCAAAAAGCAAAGGCATGAGACTTTGATCAACAACTTGTGAGATGATATTATGTGACAAGTCAAAAAAATATTTTCTCCTCTAATTCTCATGCATTTCGGCTGTCAAGGAAAGGGAAAAGGGAAATAGAGATATTGAATAAAAACCATATGATTTGGACCAATAGGATGCAACCATGTGTAAAGCAATTGAACCAACCATTAAACCATTGCATTAAGTCATCATCTTTTCATTCTTCATTCCTGTGCAAACTGAGCTGAACAAAGAGAAGCTTGAAACACACACAAGAGCTTAGGATTCTCACAAAATCTAAGGTAAGGAGTTGCAATCTTGAAGTTTATGCTTCCAAATCATGTAGGAACCTCTACTAACCTCTTATCCTCCTTAAAAACCATGATTAGCAAGCTGAATCAAAGGTTTAGACAGAGAGGGTTGAGACATTTTAGAGAGAGAAACCACAAGAATCAAAGGTAAACTTCAAGATCTTGCTTCCTTGTACTTTTGTTGTTGTTGGCTTGAAATTGATTGTTTTGTGAAGATTGGATGATGAAACCCTAAGGGGTCCTAATACTCAAATTTCTTCTAATCATGTGTAATGGGTGCTTAAGTAGCTAATCATTTGATTAGGAGTAGCAAGAAAGTGATTAAACATGAGAAAACGAGAAAACAACAAACTTTTTCTACGAATATCAATTTTCTGCCTATATTGTGACGTGATGACGATGAAGAAATTTGGTAATTTTGATGATTTCATTGGATTTATAAGGCAAAATTGTGTAGGTACACAAGTGTTCATGATTTTTGGATGCTTGTATATGAATTTGAAAATTTATAAAGTAAGATTGTTTATAGTGTTAATCTACCATGTTTGAAGCACTGTTATTGTGCGTGATAATTCAATGGGTAAATCTTGTTCTAAAATTATGAAACTTTATATAATTAAATTATATGCACAGATATTTAATTTTATAGGTATTTTGTAATTTTTGGACAAGTACTTTGGGAGATATGAATTTTTGAAATTGTGCCATGTTTCTAGGATGTAATCTGGAACAGGTTGTGTTTGGAAACATTTTAGGAATTATGTGGGTGTGTTAGCTAGATTTGAGCATATTTATGTCTAAATAGACTAAAATATATTTATATAGAATTTGGAACCACTCAATTTGGAGTTCCCTAGAATTAATGGTGAATTTTTAAAGTTATGCCTTATTTCTGGAAAGTAATCTGGAACAATGGTCTTTAACGAATTTTTTGGAATGATTTGTCTACATTGGGAACATCTAACTATTTTTCCTCAAATTTATATTGATAGAGATTCATTTAGGCTTTATAATTAGTTAAATTGGATTTTTTAGAATTAATTATGAATTTCCAAAGTTAACAGAAAAATCTGCCAGTTTCTGGAAAACAGTGAAATTGCACTGTACATAATTGTATTATGCAGAAACTGTTATAGCTGCTTTAGATAACCAACCAAATTTTATTTAAAGGTAATAATAGTGCAAGTAATAATCAGTTACTTGTAACTCTAATTTTGATAGGAACTATAACTAACCCGAGCTCCAAGAAACAGTTGGATATTACTCAAAGGAAGCGACTAGGTAGTAACTTGTCTTTCATATATTTATAATAGACATTATATGTTGTGTGAAATCATCATGAATTGTCTGACACGTTCAAGTTATGCTGAGTGGTCGCCCGGGGCCTTTCTGCATGGGTGGACGCTTGGGCGAATAACATTCTGTAATGCACGAGTGGGTGCTCAGGGCCTATTGCCCGAGTATCCCTCGGAGCCTTTAATATGCCTAGCACTATGGTTATTTATAATCTGCATGTAATACACTGAATGTTATTGTGATAATTATGTTGTATGATGACTGTGTAGCATACTTTGTGATGTTATATATGTATGATTGGCACACTGTTACTATTGAGATTCTTTTGAATCTCACTCTTTTTCATAAATCATCTACAGCTCAGGGAGATAGCTCAAGGGACAAGAATAAGGTAAATGTAGACGGCTAGAGGTTGGAACGCGGAAGATTATAGTTTTTGTTGGTTGTCTGTTTCTTGTACTTAGATATTTTAGATCTGTATACAGTATAAATAGCATGTAACTCTAACATGATATACTAGCGACATTGGTAATGTCGGTAGACTAGGAAAGGAACCATTTAGCTTTATTAAGCTTTCAATCGCTAACGAAACTTAACTAAGGCATAAAACGTGAAAACTAAGTAGAGAATTGCTCGCAAACTCTGATAGAATGAAAAGAAGAACCGGTGAGACTTAGTGAGTTAGTGAATGTTTGTGAAAGTATTCGAGAAAATTTTTATTACTCCCAAAAACTTCTCTCAATCCCAGGTTCAAATCCTGATATAGATTTAGGGAATTGTAAACATTTTTCTAAAATTGCTTAATCCGGGACCTGATCCTGGTTTTACAAATGATTTTGCTACTCTTTTATATTCATCTTAGGCTATAGGAAATGAGGTATCACACCATCCACGTCTGTCTTACACTCTATTCAACTCTCAGGTCCTAGTCTCGCAATAACATACTCGCAACAGGTCTGTGTCCGCCTGTCCAGCGTCTTCAAGGTCACAAGATCACAACCTACGCCATGTCTCGACTCTTGAATGAGGTTCAATCTTATTATTCTGTTTTTAGTTCAAATTTATGGATCTTGGTGATTCTTGTTTTCCCGTTTTTGTTTCTCGCCTGGTGATTTTGCCAACTTCCATTTTGGTTTTCCATTTTTCCATGTATCGTACATGCTTCATTTTTGCTTTTTTGTTTTTGTTTCTCACTTGGTGATTCTGCCATTCTGGTTTTTCAAATAAAATTACATTATTATAATTAGCACTGTTTTACACAATGATTTAAAACAGAGTCCATTACACAGACTTGTAACAATTACTTTAAGAAAATTGAGTATCAATAAGTTTGGTCAAATCCTCTTTAAAAGAGAAGAAGAAGAGCATAGAGCTATAATTTTGTAATTAGGAAACCTATTAGAAGCATTTGTGATTCAACTTACTTGCTAAAATACGACCTTTGGCTATAATATATCAAAAGAAGAGATTAATTGTTACATGTGTGATGTATGTGTTTATTTCACAACTTGCTCAAACATGACCAATAGCTAATAGAATTAGAAAGTGATTTCAATAACAGTAAACTTTCAGTAGTTCTAGAATAATTGTTACATGTGTAATGCAACTTAATGTCTTCATCCATGAAAATGAAAGAGAAGTTTGACAAATATTGGCATAATTATAGTGTCATTCTTGCAGTTGCAGTAGTTCTTGATCCTCGATAGAAGTTCAATATTATACAATATTTCTACGGAAAAGATTGACCATATGACTTGCAATGAGAAGATTGCTAATATAAGGAGTAAGCTGAATTTCATTTTCAATGAATATTCCAATGTGGGAGAATCTCTTCCAACTCATGGAGTTGAAGGTGCATTGATCACTAGATCTTCCACATTGACGACTCATCATTCTTCTCAGATTCCAAGTGCTTAAGTAACCTCCTTTGACGATGCATTTGATGTATGTTTTCATTTTAGTGTCAATTGCAATTGTCGGGTATCCAACTAGTATTTACTTGAATGTTTTTCAATGATGCAGGACGATCATTCTTCCATGAACAAGTCTGACTTGGAAACTTATTTGGAAGAACCAATACTGAAGCCTGATAATTGGAAATAATTGGATGTCTTGAACTGGTGGTAGAACAATCAACAAAGATTTCTGATTCTTTCAAAGATGACAGCTAACATTCTGAGCATTCCAATCACTATAGTAGCAAGTGAATTAGCTTTCAGTATTGGTTCATGTGTTCTAACAAAATATAGAAGTTCCATTCTTTCGTCTAACATCCAAGCTCTTATTTGTACTCGTAACTAGATGCATGGATTCACATATGATGGTAATTTACTAATTTATTTGTATTTTGTATTTGTTATAGAGTTATTTATCATTTTTGTTTATTATTTGGTGCAGATAAAGATTATGGATGTATTCATGATGCAGGAGAAGAAATTCTTGATATTTTTACCCCTCAAGTGGATCCTACTACTAAAAGTGAAGCACAATCAAATTTTCTTGAAATTAATGATAGTGGTGAAGATGAAAATGATAGTCATCATACTCATGTTACTTAGAGTGGTTAGCTTCTTGCCTTCTTATGCTTTTGTGTGAGACTGTTAATTATTTATGGACACTATTTTTTACCTTTGATTATAAATTAGTAACTGCATTTGTTTTATTGCATGAAGCGCGTAGACGTGTAGTTAAATTTTGTGAAAATGGCTTTTGGCCCTGACCCGCATGCTCTCGGGTTAGGCTTTAAAAAACAGCAATTTTTCTTACCTCAAGCCCAGCAAGGTCGGCCCTTTTAGACCATGGCCCGTCAAGGACCGACCTTGATTCCCAGCTCTACCTTTTTTTTTTGTTCTAATTCCCAGCTCTACCTAAAACCATGATTTGCTAAAAAAAGACCCTAACACAGAGAAATGGCAAAAGCACTTTTTGTTCATAAACCATGGTTTTTGGTCTCAAAATAGCATGAACTCTCCGCGCCTTATGCGGGGAGCAATTCCTCCTGGAAAAATTATACTTTACCTACATAATTTGAAAAAAAAAAGATTAAAAAAAATACTAATCACATAAATGGTAGACCATACATCAGTATTTGGTTGGAACAAAACTTCCAACACAACAATTAAACACTATCCCTTAAGTCAAAATTCGACTATCAATATAAATTTGAATATTTTCAATTACAAAAAAATATGAAGCACCTTCCGGTGTGGTTACATTTCCATGAACTTCGTATCAATATTGAGGACGTAGGATAGTGCATGCATAAACATAGATGTTCCATGCTTCTAAATTATAATTAACCGCGTAAAACTAAGCAACTATACTAAGAGGTCAGGATGTTATAGTCAAAGCATTTATATGAAACCTATGAAGTTCTATTATACTCAACCAAAAAAGCTCTCGTAACTCCAGATTGTTGTCAACCTTGTGAAGTTTTAAGTAGGAATATTTAGATTGTTGCGCTCTTGACTGTGAAGATTACTAGTGTTTTAACTTCCAGAACAGAATCAATGAAGGGAAACAAATCCTACTACGAATTAATATAAGGAGAATTACATGTAGTCCTTCAATACTAACCTATATGTTTAATAGCTTCACAGGTTCTTGAAGCAACGTGTTAAATCTTGCAAACTTTTCCTACTTCCTCTTCCATGTTTTCTTGAACGGCTTCCCTTTTGTGGTGATATAACTGCAGACGGCCGTGTATAGATATAAGAAGCATTACTTCGATTTTCTATATCACAGGGGCTTCCTCCATTTTTCTTAGAAGATGAAGGAGTTGACTCGCTCATCATGTAGCAGTTGCTGAAGGAAAAAATCAAGTCAGAAGTGTTATACAGTCAAATCAGTTGTCATTGCAAGTGAAATGTAATATAATCTAATCTAAATATCACAAAGATGAAACCATTCAAAAGTAGATGACTTGATAATTTTAAAGCAAACCTTAAAGATGGGTGTTCATTGTAAACTAATTGGTTTAAAATCAATGGTCTTCCGTAATACTTTTTAGGGATGCATTTAGAATGGAGAGTTGTTTCAGTTTGGCACAAGTTCTGATCAAAACGTACTTCCAGTTACTCAGGCGCTAACCTTAAAAGCAAAAATCTTCATGAAAATGACAACTCAATTTTCTTATGCTTGTGTCCTGATGCATGAAGTCACTTTTTAATTAATCACCATTTTTTGTTTAAAAGGGTTTACTCATTGACTGCCTAATTTGAAATCTTTGAATCTTTTAATATATCAGTTACTCTCTAGGTACATGATGATATCTTCACTTAGTCTAATATATAGACAAACAATAGAGTGTGTTTGGATTAACTTTTAAAGAATAGCTTTTGTAGAAAAAAAATGACAAAAGTGATTTTAGAGAATAGATTCTGAGTAGAATAGTTTCTAAGAAAAAATGTGATTTTGATAAAATGATAGTGTTTGAGTATTGTAATTAGAATTACTTTTTTCATGGTCAAATTATTAAAAAGGATATTAGCTTTTGTGGTAATTACATATAAATGATAAGATGATATTTTATGTATTATTTAACATTAAATTTTATAACAAATACCAAAAATGAAATAAAATTTTTATGTATATGAAATTATTCCATTTCTTAATTTTTTATTTCTTTATTATTTTTAAATTTTTCTCTCTATATATATATTTTTTCCTTTGTCATTTCTATACATGTAAAATGTTAATTTTGAATTCTTTTTTTTTTTATTTCTTTCTGCCCTTTTTCCTTTTCTCTCTCTCTCCAACTCAAGCATAGTTCATTCCCGTACATGATGATGATAAAACTATTCAGCAATTTTTTTCTCCTTCCCTTTCCCGAGGCACAAGCATAGGAGCTTCTTGATTCAAGAAGGGAAAAATATTAGATTTTCCAAAACCATGGTTTTGAAGCCGAAAACCATGGTTTTAGACAGAAAATAACTTCTACATATTTTTTTGAATGTTTAGGTAATATTTTTTAAAACCTTGGTTTTGGTGCCATTAACAACTTTTTTTTTCCAACCAAACACACTGTAAGACAAATTCCTACTTAAATCTGGTCATTTGGTCAAATTCAGGCCTAAATGACGAAAATACCCCTTGACAACCCCTACTTAAAGTTTTAAGGGTAATTTGGTCATTTCACACTCTAGGCCTTTTCTCACTTCATCATCAGCATGAATCCTACACAATTTTCCCTTCTGAACTCAATAGAATCATCCAATTTATGAAATTTCAACTCATGGTTTACGCCACACATAAGGCAGCCAATTAAAGTTCTCAAAAGAGTTGTGTTAGATTCTTCCTTTCTCTTGCCTAAACACTTCTTTTTTACTTCTAATCATATGATTAGCTATTTAGATATCTATTGGACATCATTTAGGCCATCAAAACACCTTTGAATGAAGAGTGAACAGTACCCAACCCCCCTCAAAACTCATCCAAACAATGAACCGATAGGTTCAAAAGGAATCTTATGTTTACCTCTATACATTTTTGAATTCAGTTCGGAATTCCAGAAGCACTCTAGCTAGCGAGACGACACTAACCACCTCTAAACAAGAATTTGAAACCACAGAAATGAAGCTTGGGATGAGTAGAAGAAGGTTCGAGAATAGCACTTTGAGAAAAGACGTCGTTTCGGTAGAGTTTCGGTGACTTGAAGTTCTGTAAACTTCTCTCTCTCTTCCTCCGTTCGTTTTCTCCATTCTCGTTCTCTCTCTTCTCTCGTTCTAGTTCCACCAAAAATGAGAAAAGAAGGTGAAGGATGATGACTTTTAATGAGTCATCAAAGTGGCTCACATCCAATTGATCCAACTATCTCATTTCTTGTATAACAAGTTCCACTTCTCTTTTCCTTCATCATCCACTGAAATTAATGAGAAATGAGAGAGTATAAATTACTCTCAAATTATCCTATTATACCA
Source organism: Albizia julibrissin (assembly GCA_037074505.1). Lineage (NCBI taxonomy): Eukaryota > Viridiplantae > Streptophyta > Magnoliopsida > Fabales > Fabaceae > Albizia > Albizia julibrissin. The sequence goes on from CM073482.1 coordinate 21,870,450, forward strand.
CCCTACAAGTAGTTAACCAAAGCCTTATTCTTTTCCACTCATTGACTTTCCTTGATAATAATTCACCAGACTAGGCTCATTAATTACCAAGTAGTCATTTTCCTCATTTTAATTCTCATTCAATTGAAATCATAGAGAATACTAGGGAAAAATACTCATTTCTCGTCTTATGGAAAAATTATCATTTTGTCCTTACATTATTTTCCCCCAAACTCTTTTAATTCATCATAATATTCCCTTTAATATTCCAAGGATATAAAGGAATTTCAGGGAATACAACCATGCCTCACCAGAATATTTGCTAAACCGGGGTCTAGCAGTCTACTTAATCCAGGCTTAATCTCAAGCCTCTTGTTCCAAAATTCGGGATATTTCATTCACACTTTCATATCAAATTTTAGGATAGAAAGAATAAGCATGCAGTCTTATATTTGCAAAATTTCTCTCTTCACTCTTCAATATTTGACAAAGGTCTAGTGGTTGAAAATTAATCTTCAATTGGTGCCTGGTGGCTTTATACTAACTGGAATTTTGAGAAACCATAAAGTTAGCAATAAAATAAGTTTTCCCTTCAAAGATGCTTCTTCGAAATCTATCATGGAGGTTTTTAGGGATCACGCTGGCCTGAATTTTGTTACCATGCATTTGAAAATTTAAACCAGATGTTAATGTGCCACAATATCATTCAGACTACTAAAGGTTGTTGTTATGAGAATTATTTGAATACAAAGATCATGAATAGATTAACTATTTACTTCCCTATCAACCAAAATCAAGGTAATACAGAATAGATGGGATGGAGTAGACTTCTAGTACACGTTCCACTTCCTGAAGACTAAAAACAATATTCCATCTATCAGTCCCATCATGCAACTATTTAAGCAAGGAAAGATGAGCCATGACTGATACTGCAAGAATTGCAAGAAATATAGAGGAAAAATCAAAAATCTAGAAAAGATTACTTTGAGGGAGGGAAGTTGATGGAATGGTGAGCGTGATAGTAAATTGATAGGAAAAATTCAAAACAAAAGTATGCAATTTGGCACCAATACCTCTACTGGAATTTGAATTTTTAAAATTCTTTTGTTCTTCCTTTAGATTCAAATGTATGCAAATGTGTTCTGTTAGAAAATTTTGGTGCCCACCACATTATGATGCTTTCAAAATGTTTCCAGCACAAAAGTAATCAAAGTCTTTATGAGGTCAAGAAGTTCTTGGCGCCAGTGATCATATCAAGCAAAAAGGATTCCAGTTAAGTTTTCTTCTGTTAGGTATGATAGCACCAATAAGTAAAACATGCAAAAGGTTATCTGAGAAATATGACGGAATCATTATACAATCCCTTCAAAAATTCAAACTAATATAAACTCCAGTGGTCATTAATGAGGATGATCCATTTGTGGTAATATCTTCACATGTAAGGCACTGTCATCACTACTAAGATGTCATATGCTTACAACTATGAGGTCAAGAAATTCTTGGAGCCAGGGATTATATAAAGCAAAAAGGCACTACAATAGTCTTAGGTTTGTCTAATTCATTTGTGGTAGCTTTTGCACCAATGAGTAAAACATACAAAAAGTTGTCTAAGAAATATGACAGAACCATTGTAAAAGCCGATCAAAAAATCAAACTAATATGAACTCCAATAGTCTTAGGTCTGTCTGATTCATCCGTGGTAATAAATATTCACATGTAAGGCACTACAACACTGCTAAGATGTTCTAATGACAAGTTTGGCCCTAAAGTTAGCTTGGTCCAAGTAAAAGAAAGTTGGCATGCATATAAATGGTTGAAGACAAAGTATGGTACTGAATCACTGATACATGAGAGACTAAAATAAATGTTTATGTTTCAGGCTTTAGTTTATATGGAAATAGAAAGTTGAATTATGAAATATCAATGGTACCATTTTGCTTGTGACTGTCTTATTACCAAATGTGTCTTAAGTTTCACAGTAGCCTATAGATTTCATTAAAGATACATTCACTTGATGGTTAATTTGAACCATTTCACTTCTCAAACTTGATCTGGTTTGTTTTCCCCTTAGCTCCTCAACTACTACTGCTATTGAAAATGGAAGAATCTGCATCCCCACCGTCAAGAAAGTCCCATACCGTTTTCGTTGCACTTGTTTTGTCATTGCTTACTTTTTTTTATGCCATGTATTGTTAAGATCTTTAAAAATACTTAAGGATTAGTAACTTAGTTGTACGAGTCTTTGTACTTTCTTCTTGTGTCTTAATTGTTGAAGAATATCTATGTTAACTTTATTTTTTAGCAATGTTAAACTAATATAGACCAATCTGCATCTCTGGAATTTGCAGCAAGAACATTCCACATGTATAAACATGTAACTATAATTGAGTACTTAATGTGCAAAGTGTAATCAAAAGGAAATGAGCAATATATGCAATGGTCACTATTATAGTTAATTCCAGATTCCATTCTAACTATTATAATAGAGTAATATTAAAATGAACTAATATATTATAATGGTCACTATTATAATACTCTTGTATCGTCAGGACCTACTGGATAACCACATCATAGTATGACTCCATGGATTATAAAAATAGTGACCATTAGAAGATGAGATGGGACCTCAGGTTTGTTGTGTGTTTGGATTAGTTTTTGAGAATAGCTTTTATGATTTATGAAGTAAGTTTGTAAGAAGAGTTTTATCTCGATTTACGTAAAATATGATTTGAAACTATGATTTAGAGAGTTTCCAAACACACAGGTTATGAGTTTCAAATATCCATGGAAGAGTATAAAAACAATTGAAAAAGGCGGGGAACTTCCAAAACTAAAATTCAAATTTGAGTGAAGCCACGTGCCACATTGCTGGAAGCCGCAAGCCAGGAATGGAGCCTGAGGTTTTTTTTTTTTTTTATGTCAAGCCGAAGCATTATTGTGAATAGTGAATTGAGTCAGGAGCTGTATGAAGCCGGTATAAAGCGATCGGCTTGGTGGAGTTGTATTAACTATTAAGTGATATGTTGATGGTTTTGGAAAAGCAAAAATGTTTCCCCTTTGTAAAGGTAGTTAAGCCATAATTATGATCTCATAATTTCCCCAAGCCCATAATATCCTTTTTCTCTTTTTTTCGCCATTTCTCAACTCTCACCCTCTCCTATAATTATTTGACGATATTTACTCTCGCCATCTTCGCCATTTCTCAACTCTCATAATTTCCCCAATCCCATAATTATTGATGATGTTTTACAAAAGCATCACCCTTATTTTTTAAGATTCCATTTTTTAGCCACTAAATATTTAGCTATTGAATAAATTATGTATTTCAATCTAAAATATTTTTATTAAAAATTACTACTTAAAAATGATTTTAGTCATATAATTTATTAATACATATATGTTTGAGCTAATTTTTTATCATCTTATAAAATTGACTAATGTTATAATTTTAATTTTGAAGAAAAATTTATTTAAATTTCGTTATTTATTATAAAATTTAATGTTAAGAATATTTGAAATAGAATCTTATCCTTTATATGTAATTTTCACATTAGCTAATGTCTTTTTTGACAATTTAGACATAAAAAATGATTCTTATAACAATTATCTAAAAACTATTATTTTACCAAAATCACCTTTTTAATAGATTCTATTCTACTCAGAATATATTTTCTAAAGTCACATTTATCACTTTTCTTAAGAAATTATACTCCAAATAGCTAATCCAAACATAATCAAATACGGAACAGTTAAAGCACCGTGAGAATTGTTTTTCTATTTTTCTTTTTGTTTCATGAAAGGCATCGAAAGAAGGGAAATTTCAGTTAGCCCCCTTGGTAACAAGTTAATTTCAGTTAACCCCTAAAACTTTTTGAAACTTCACTGCACCTCATGGTCAAAATGAAATTAATTTTTATGTGTAAAAAGTCAATGATGCCCTTACTTTATTTGTCTTATAAATTATCTTGGTTGTTTTGTAAATACTCATATTTGTCTTATAAATTTCTATATTTGTCTTGTAAATGACCAAAATATTTTTAATTCCCTAGATTTTTTTGAATCGCTTTATTTGTCTTGTAAATGTTCATATTTTTCTAGTAAATTTTCATATTTGTCTTGTAAATAGCCAAAATATTTTTAACTCCCTAGGTCCTTGTTTTTTTGGCCAAACTCCCTAGATGCTTTTGAATCCCTTTATTTATCTTATAAATATCTTTATTTGTCTTGTAAATGCCTATATTTATTTGGTGAATTTTCATATTTGTCTTGTAAATAGCTAAAATATTATTAACTCCCTATGTCCTTTTGAATCCCTTTATTTATCTTATAAATGACCATATTTATCTAGTGAATTTCAATATTTGTGTTGTAAATTGCCAAAAAATATTTTAAATCCATATGTTCTTTCAAATCCGTTTATTTATCTTGTAAATCTCTTTATTTGTCTTGTAAATATATTTATTTGTCATGTAAATACTCTTCTAAAAAAATTAAAAAAAATGGCATCATTATATTTTCATTCATAAAAATTAATTTCATTTTGCCTATGGGGTGCGGTGTAGTTTTAAAAAATTTTAAAAGTTGACTGAAATTAATTTACTACTAAGAGATGTAACTGAAATTTTACCCCAAAAGAACTAGAAGGGCGCACAACTGCAAGAATCTTTTTTGTTTGCTTTTTTTTTGGGGGGGGGCAACAAGAACAACAATAATCTCTCCAAGGCCAAGCCTAAACCCCGTATATAATAATTTTAAAATGGGAGAATTGTTAAAAAAAACATTGTAAGCAAATTAATTGCTCATTGCTACCATTGCATACGGTGGGTGGTATGTTGCACATGGGCGGATGCTATGTTGCATACTAGGGATGGTATTTGCACTTTCGCAGGGATGCTTTTTGCACATGTGGATGCTGATTGCACATGGTGGATGCTTGCTTGCACATTGGTACCATTTAGCAATTAATTTGCTTAAATGGTATTTTTTAACCATTTTCCCTTTTAAAATTTTGCTGTAAAGAATTGTGAATCCATAATTACACTCATTGAGGAAAAACTGAAAATTAAAATAATAACAAAAGATGAAAAATGAAAATAAGAAATAATTCGTTTTGAAAAAGTAAATTTGAGATAATTTCAGTTCAAGAGTATCTTATTTTATCTATGAAAAAAGAGAACAAATAAGAATAAGATATAATTAGCTTTAATTATTCATTTGAATAAAATTTAAACTGGTCCAAGAAATAGAAATAATTTCAGACCAAATGTGGCTTATTTTATGTAAGAAAGAAAATGCCCAACTAAAAACTTTGAAAATAAAAATAATGGTTAATACCATCTATCCTTTTTAATCAATCCTTCCAATAAAAATCAAGGCCAAAACCTCCAATAAAACGACAATTCAAAACCCGTTAGAAATTCCTCTTCGTCTATACAACAAAACCCATCATATTTTATTTTCTTCCCTCAATAAGCAAACAAGCAAACAGAGAAACACAACTCTTTCATCATCAACCTCCTCACCATCACCAACAACATGGATAATCAATAATCCTTCTTCGACCAACCTAAAAAAGGATGCTTAAAACATTCAAATAGTTATTCAAACAACATTATTTTATTTGAGCTCTCTAAACACTACTACAAAAATATAAGGATTAATGGCACACTTTTTATAATACTTATTTTAAGAAGTGTCACAGCTTCTTCTAGATTTTTTTAATTTTTTAAAAAAAAATTAGGAGGAAGCATCACAGCTTCCTGGTGACTTTAGGTGGCGCTTCCTTAAGGAAGCGGCACCTAAAGTTTTTTTAAAATAAAAATAAAAATTGAAGCAGTAACTGTGGCGTTTGCTCAAGGAAGTGTTACAACTGCTATGTATTTTGTGTGTCATTTAGCTCAGTAAACACCATACAAAGTATTATTTTTTTAAAAAAAAATTAAAACACTTCTCTCTCCTGCAATTTGCTTTCATCACTTTTATCCTCTTAGTCTCCACTTTTCATCCAACACGTGTCATCACACTTATCCTCTTAGTTCTCACATTTCCTCCTTCTCCTCTTTTTGTCATTCATCACCGTCCCCACTTCGATCTGCACTTCCCTCATTTTTTTGTTCCATCACTTATCACATTTCCTCATCCTCCTCTTTTTATTTTTGGCACTCCTTCCTCATTTTTTTTGTCTCATTTCTTGCACCAAACTGACTCCACTCCTTCTACCTCTTGGTCCTATTTCATCCTTCTTATAGTTTCATTTCGTCCTGTAAGTCATAGCCACTCATTTTTTCCTTTTTTTTAAATATTTTGAAGTTACATACAACACATTATCTTCTTAACCAAATTTTTTTAAACATCTATACAACTCTGTCTTTCTCTTTTTAATTTATTAATTTTTTTTTCAGGTGTTGTACTTGAGGTTTCAGCTCACCATATTCAAGTTTCCTATATAATGTACGTTTTTTTTTTAATTTTTGAGCTTACAAATATAATTTTATTAGTAATTAATAATTTAATTTTCTCAATATATTTTATATTTAATTTATTATGAAATATGAAAAAATTATCATTTTTATATGCTGAAAAATAAATGAGATAAAATTAAATGTTATTATATATAGGTTATATGTGAAGATATGTAGTAGTTATAATTTTTTGTTGTTGTAGTAATTGTTAACATTGATGAGTTGCATAAATAAAATAATTATTTATTTTTAACACTTGTATTTTTTTTAATAGTGATTTTTTAATTAGTTATTTGTTAATTTATATCATTTTGGAGTTATTTGATTGTGGTTTTCTTTTCTTCATTTTGTTGTAGATATAGAGAAATGTGTTTAAAGTGTGTTATTAATATAATTATAAGGTTCTAAAAGAAAAATATGAAAAAAAATTATTTTTTTTAAAAGGGTCTAGGATGACGCTTCCTCAGTAGATCCATTTTTTAAAAAAATAAGAAAAAAATATTTTTAAAAAAATAAGGGTCTAGGGTGGCTTTTCCTTGAGGAAGTGTCACATGAATTTTGAACTTCTGTGGCACTTTCTTAAGGAAGTGCCACCTTTGGTGGTATTTAAATAAATAAAAAATATACATGATGTGGCATTTATGGGTAGCGCCATAGCTTCTTTTAGTGGCATTGTGATATGTTATGCTTGTCAAAGGCCACAGATAATATTAAAATGAGCGTCAAAGCTATGTTTTTTTGTAGTAGTGAAAATAAAAGAAATTGCTTAAAACTGATGCCAGAAACCAAGCAATTGTCTTAACTCATCAATTCAACTTCATTCTTGTTCCATTCACCAACAATCTCAGCTTCACGATGATCTATTACTTTAGTCTTTTCATTCTCATTTCCAATTTCATCTTCCTTTCCTGATTAGGTCATGTAATCCACCACAAAAACGAAATCCCAAGCCATGCCCTACAATTCAAGCAAAGCCAGATTGAATCTCATTGAGAGAGAGAGAGAGCAAAGGGGCACTACTACAAAAGAGGCTTTTAATGGCGTACATTTAATGACGTCTCTCAAAGAAACGCCGTAGGTAACTGTTTCCTTTTTTAAAAAAAAATTATAACCTACAGTGCTTTATATTATAAACGTCATAATTTAGTGTTAAGATTTTATGGCACTTCCTTAAGAAATTCCATACAAGGCCTTTTTTTTCTTTTATTTTTTATACTAAGTATATTAGCTATGGCGTTTTATAGCAAATCGTCACAATTGATGTACTGATTTAAAATTATTCTGAAAGTTTAGATGCTACTCAAGTTATATATGTAATATCCCGAATTTTAGGACTAAAGGCATAAGATTAAGACTTGATTAAATGGACTGTTAGACCCCGGTTTAGCAAATGTCCCTATGAGGCATGTTTAAATTCCCCAAAATTTCTTTATATTATTGGATATTAAAAGAAATTATATTAGTGAGCTAAAGAGCTCGGGGAATAAAAAAAACAAAGTGATTGGAAGTCACACATAATATAGTAAAGTGGAACACAAAGTAATTTTGCCACCGGTGAAATTTCCGGTGTGGCAGTGGTGATTGTGTGACCTTTTTTTGATGGGTAAATGATGGTAAAAAGTTATAAACTTTCCAGAATGAAAGTAGACTTACCAAGCTTCAATTTGATAGGTCATATAAGTCATTTGGAGTTATACACAAAGAGAAATGAATTTTTGAAGTTAGCCCAGTGAAATTAATTATTTTCTGGGACAACATTCAAAGATTAAAATTATGGGACGAGTAAGCTTCCAATTGGCCAAATGTTATATTTTTCCTTAAAACTAGACTCAATAAGAGTCGCATAGCCTTTAGAATCACTCCAATTGGACATTTGTACAATTAGATATGAATTTTCAAAGTTTAATGAAAATTCTGTCAGATTAAGCATTTTGTGCGGAAATTGTAATTTTGGGCCAATAGGGAGCTGACACGTGGCATATGAGAAAACTGACCCATTTAATCATTAAATTACCATCTTTCTCAGCATTTTCATGGAGAAAAGAAAAGCACCAGAAGAGAGAGAAAGAGATCAGGCGAAAATGGAGGAGGAGGAGAGAGAAAATTCTTTTCTCCGAAACACTGCCAAAACGGCATCCTCTCTCAAAGTACCCTTCAGGAAACTTCCTCTACTCATCGAGATCTTCATTCCTACGGTTTCAAATTTTCATTTGGAGGTGTTTGGTTCCGTCTCCCTTACCGGGGTGTTGCCGGAATTCCAAACCGTTTGTGGAAACGGGTAGAGGTAAGCGTAAGCTTCCTTTTTAACCGATTGATTTGTTGTTTGGATGAGTTTTGGGAAGGTTGGGTACTGTTTATGGTGGTTTAAATTGGTGTTTTCAATGTCTAAATGATGTCCAATGGATGTATAAATAGCTAATCACTTGATTATGAGTAGTAAAGAAGTGATTAGGCAAGAGAAATCGAAGAAACAACAAACTCTTTCTGAGAATCCAATTTCCTTCTGTTTCTGCCTTGTATTTTTTGTGTAGGAGGAGTTAGAATTTGTTGATTTTAATGCTTCCATTGGATTTAGGAGGCAAAATTATGTGGGTATACAAGTGTTCATGAATTTTGGATACTTGTACATGAATTTAGAAATTTTAGAAGTTAAAGGGTAAATGCTGTGTATTCCGTTTTCTGGAGGCAGTGTTATGGTGACATATTTTTGAGTAACCAATATTATCCAATGACTATGAAACTTTCCAGTCTAAAAGTAGAGACATATACCTTTAATTTGATAGGTCACAATGGTTAATTGGACAAGTATGCTATGAGATATGAATTGTTAAAGATATGCCCTATTTTCTGGAAAGAATATGAAACAGTTGATGTTTGGAAAATTTCTGGGAATTGTGTAGTGGTGGCGTTTAAACTCGAGTATTTTTATATAAAACTAAACTTAAAGGGCTTCAAATAGAGATTTGAACCACCTCAATTGGAGTTCTATAGAATTAATTATGATTTTTTAAAGTTTGGTTAAAAATGCTGGTAGATTGAGTACCATGCGAATTTGAGTAAGAAATTGGCCAAATATAATTGGAATGAACTCCAAGGGTGAAAGTAAGCCTTTAGGGCTAATGTGGGCCATTGGGTATTCACTTTTCATGGCTCTAATGATGTTATCACTTGCCTAGGGCCATGAAGTGATAAAGAAGGAGCAATGGTTGGCGGATCAAGGGACAAGAAGAGAAGGATATAAAGTCCATCAGGTAGTGAACTTACCTTTTCTGCATGTATGTGATATGTATGTCTTGCATTGATTATGTAACTGCTTTGCCTATTTGTGTGGAACATGTATGATTGGTTGAAGCTCTGTTATATTTGTCCAATGGCCATATGTATGTCATAACATCGAGCATGCAGTATGTCATTATGTTGGCATGAAATAGTGTAGGCAAGCATGTCATGCATTCATATATATCTGGCATGCATAGTGGTAATGTTTGCTACTGAGATTCTCTCGAATCTCACTCCTCCCAACCAACCATTCAGACAGGTGAGCATTAGAAACGTGCTGAGATCATAAAAGAGGTATGCACGAAGAGGAATGTTGCTGGTTGTTTGAAGGCCTTTTAGTTATTAAGGTCTGTAAATATTGTGTAAACCCCTAGTGGGGAAACTTTTGTATTATAATCAAGCAATATTGTATTAATATTATCAGTATATTCATGCTATTCCTGTGTGCCCACTGAACTACGTATTGCTACTCTGAGTAAGGTCAGTAATAAGGGATATGTGAGGCGGGTCTTTACAATATATATACATATAGTCAGTAAATAAACTTCCCCCAACTTATTTATTTCTAATGCTTTAATTATGAATTAAAATAAATGAAGTAAATATTTAAAAAATAAATTAATAAAAGCTATACAAACACTTTATCTAAAAAAAATGCTTGAATGAAATTTTCACTTTAGTAATAGGTATAATCATAAAAAAAAAGTTATCATAAAAAAAAAAATATATGCACTTTAGTCGATGCTTTCTTGAAAAACATCTAATAAAATTCTTAAATTTTAAAAAAATCATAATTGTCTCAAAAAAAAATTTAGTACCTTAACCAGCGCTTGTCAAAAGCGCCGATTTAGGCAATTGCTATTTTGGCAATTGCCTAAAAGGCATTCATTCATATAATATATATATATATATATATATATATATATATATATATATATATATATATATATATATATATTTTAAATTGGGTTGGTTATGTCTGATAATTGTCTTCGAAGATATAATTTAAAATTGAATTTTAATTATGATGTAAAATTAAACAAAGTAAAAACTAAAAAAGTATATTAAGTATATATATAAAGTATGAGAGATGAATGTCAGATCTAAGAAAATTACAAAAAAGTATGTTAAGTTACTTTAAAAAAAACATAAAAAAAATAAATAATTGACCTTCAACGGCGCTTTAAAGTAAAGTGACAGGCAATGAATTACCTTAGCCAGCGCTTCATCAGGGAGCGCCGGAGCCGAGGCCCTCATCGAGGCAATATATAATTCTCACACACACACACACACACATATATAATATTATATATTATTAAATAATATTATATTGTATATATTATTATATATATTTTTAAAGTAATACATATTTATTTGCCTTCAACAACATTTGTTTAATTAGGATTTTTATTTTTTTTTAATTATTGAAAGCTATAACGCTTGCTAGGAAAGCGCCGAAGCTTCTTCAAACTTTTACGTTGCGCGCTTATATAATAAGGTTCTATTTTAACTTTTCACCAACCCGCCATTATTATTTTTCTCGTGCGCTCTCCAGCTCTCAATTTCTTAGAGCTCCATTACTCCACTATCTTGTCTTATTCCTTCAGTCTCTACTCTATTATCTTGGTCCCTATTTTCGGCAGAAGTCCTTTAGCTTGTAAGTGTTTTTTTTATATATATAAGCTTAAATATGTATGTTTTCTTCTTAGTTAAAATATTTCATGAACATTATATGTATGTTTAATTTTTTTTTCCAGGTATTTACTTGAAGTTTCAACTCTGCCTTCTTAAACTTGCTATACATTATAAGTTTTTAATTTATGAGCTTAAATATGATATGTATGTTTTCTTCTTCTTCTTCTTTTTAGTTAAAATCTGTCATAAATCTTATACATATGCTTAATTTTTTTCTAGGTATTTACTTGGAGTTCTTTCATGCTTAATAGATGAAGATGAGAATTCAATATTGCAAAGGATACCGGCAAGTTTGATGATGGATTTGAATGTAAATACAGATCTAGGGTTTCATTAGAAAAATAAAAAAAATTACGTAAAATTATTTTTTTTTATAAAAAAGACCTCCTATGGGGCTTTTGTGGGGAAATGCCGTAGGAAGTCATACACTTCTTATGACACTTCCTTATAAAAGCATTGTAGGACGTGTATCTTTTTTTTTAAAAAAAACCTACGACACTTTTAGAAATTTAAGAAGCGCTGTAGGTTGTTTTTATGGCACTGGATACTACGGCGTTTTCCAAGCATCATAATATTTGTAAAAATAAACGTCGTCTATAGTGTTTTTTGTAGTAGTGGGGAGAGAGAGAAGATGAAGGAGAAGGAGAGAAAAGACTAAAGGAAGATAAGACCAGAGATGGCGGATGAGCAGTTCCGAGGAGCAATGACGAGGAATGAGCAACGTGCTTGGGGGAGAGCTCGCTGGCGATAAGGCAAAGAGACTGTGTGCGACTTTGTTGACGAAGGGGAGGAGAGATAATTTAGAGATAAGATAAAAAAGAATGGGAGATAGGCCAATCTTGTCTTTTCTCTCCAAACATTTAAAATCCATATTCCTATTTGATCACCTCTCTATTCTTTTCGTTATTCAGCAGACTTTTTGGGATTTTTTAAATTCAAATAGTATTTATGTGTTTTTTCCCTAAAAGTTAATTAAAAATTGATAAATAAAAAAAGTAAAAGAAAATATTTGTTTGACAATCTCTTTTAGTTGGCCAAACATGAATAATCTCTTTAGTGAACAAATGGAAAATTTCATAAAAATATAATTAAAAATAAAAAAAGATAAATTGATGCTACGAATTTATCAAATCTTAAATCATAATTAAAGTAGGAATCTAGGAGTTCCAATTCTAACCAAATTGCCCTCAATAAGTTTCAGGGGTCAATAACAACATCTGTATCTATATTAACAACATTCGATTTTATATTAACAACTTTACTTTTATGTTTGTCAACTTTATATCCCAAAAATAAGGGATAATTTTGAGGGTCCAAGTTTCAAGGGTTAATAACAACATCTGTATTTATATTAACAACTTCACTTTCATATTTTACAACTTTATATCCCAAAAACTAGAGATAATTTTAAGGGCACAAGTTTCAGGGGTTAATAACAACATCTGTATCTATATTAACAATATCATATTTTACATTAACGATTTCACTTTCATGTTTCATACTTAACTCAGTGCAATTTTGTTATTTGGTCAGAATTGGAAATCTGAGATTCCTGCTTCAATACTAACATGTGATTTGATAAATTTGCAGTATCAATTTATTTATTTTTATTTTTAATTATATATTTTTAGAATTTTTCCTTAACAAAATTCTTATAAAAAATAATTTCTTTTAAAATTTAAATCTCGTCGAATCCCTCCTCAGTCCTCACTCGTCACTCGTCAGTTTAAGGAGTAAGCGAAAGGAAGAAACAGAGTTACAGCGATAAGCACATAGCTCGCGACGAAGAAAGAACCGTGAGAGGGGAAAGAACGACTGAGAGAGAAAGAGAAGCTCGAGGCATTTTTTGTTTCTTCTTTTTGCAATTTTAAGTTAATTGTTTCAGATTTAGGGTTCTATTTTCGTAGTAGCATGGCTCGATTATTGCTGTTCTTTTACTCTGAAAATCTAGCTGAGAAATTAAAGATTGAGACTCTTTTTTTCCCTATCAGTAAAATTATTTTGAATAAGATGGATGCTTATCCATATTCGTAAAATCTTGGATGAATCGATCCCCAGGTTCTTACGTGTATATATATTTCGTTTTTTAACATGCGTTTCCATGGTTCTGAAAGAATTTGATATCCCTGAAAAGGTACCTCTCTGTGAGAAGAGAGGCTCCTCTGTTTAGAAATCTATTTTATTTCCTGAATCCGAATTTTGGTGGGGAAAAAAAATTTAATGAAGATGTTTTACCGAATTAAATAAGATTTTAATTTATTTTCGAAATCCCAATTTCAAAATAACCGCCTTGTTCACAGTCCAATTTTTGATCGATTGTTTATTTTACCCTCCATATTATGATCGCAAGGCTCGATCATCGCCGATCGTTCGCTCACAAGGTTCGACTCTTCTTGCTCCGTTGGATCGGCGTCTCAAGAAACAGATGCTTCTCATTGAATATTCGTGTCCGTTCTGATTGTTACAATTTAAGAGCTCGACTTTCAGAATTTCGTTTGTTCCGAAGAGAGCCACTCGCTTTGGCGGTTCATCTTGTTCGGCCCTATGAATGATTAGTTAGGTTATGTTTAGCCCGGGGAGGAGAGGTTATGTGAGGGATTTTAATGAAAGAGAGGGGGAAGGGGGGATATTTTTTTTTTATCTTGTTTGGATTGATAAAAAGAGAGGAGAGGGGAATGATTTTGACATTATCTTGTTTGATATAGGAAGGGAAGGGAGGGGAAACATTTTTATATGGACAACTTTATCCTTATTTCATTTAATTTGCATTTTATAACTTTCTAACATATTTAATAAAATATAATTATAAATGATATTTAATACATAAAATTATAATTTTATAATTATAAAAATTAAATAAATATAATTATAAAATGTGTGACAGTTTTGGGTAAAGAATGGAAATGACACTGTGAGAATATTATAAAATAGTAAAGACATATTAGTCAATGTATATCTAAACATTAACATTTCTTTTCAAATTCCCTCAATTTTAGAGGGGAGAGTTAGGAGGGGAAGGAAAATTTTTTAAAATTTTTCCTCATCTCCTAAAAATTTTAACAATCCAAATAAAGAGAGGGGAGTAAAATCCTCCTATTCCCCAAATCATCCTATTCCCTTCTCCTCTGACCTCATAACAAAATGACCCGTAGAGAAAAACAAAACAGAGATATTGTACTCTTTGGTTTTTATAGGAGGGTGATATCAAATCCTCATTTCATTGAAGCTTTTGTTCTGCGTTGTTGTTTTTTTTTTCCCTTTTCTTTTATCCCTTTTATGTATTGTACCAAGGCCATGTATTATGCATTTGATATATAGTGGAAGGGATTATAGTTCATCTCTTATTGTCTGTTCTTTCTCCTCTTTTGTTCCATTGAAAGAACTTTTTTTTTTTGGTTTGGAATCCAAGCATTTACAGGGTATTTAACTGTTACCTTGTAGTCATAAATTTAATAGATCTGGTTCAATGATTGGTTTTAAACTCAAAAAATATGGCTTTTTCTAAGAAATCGATTCATGCAAGATTTTTCGAATTTGCACAAAAATCCAAGATTGAAGGATTCTGGTATCTTTAATGCAAAGAATAATATATTTGCAACGTTTTATAATGACTCTGTTTGTGTTCATTCAGTAAGTTCTCAGATCAGTATTAGTGAACAAAAGTAGGACTATTGTAAACCTAAAATCTCAATAGATGGTGGAATTTTCATGATCGATCAGATTCCAAGAATTTTTATCTTAATTGTACTTTATATGATACTTGGCCAACCTTCATAAAATATTTATTAATTTTTGCAGGAAAAAATGGTGAACACTGAGTCTATAAACCTCCTTCATGGTATGAAAGTGTCTTCTTTTCTAACTTGCTTTTCTTTTTTAAAACATTATATTGCTTTGGAATTCCTTAGAACGCAAACCAGTGTTTCATAACAGGCTGAAGTCTCAAACTTAATTCCATAGAGTAAAGCTGAGGAGAACAATAGGATTAAGGCTTTGGTGAATACACCATCGTTGGATTGGCAACAGTGAGTTACCATTTTTCTTTGCCTCTCAAAAACACACTTCTAGTTTTCGTCTTATGATATTGATGACTTTTTTTTTTTTTTGACAAGCATGCCATGTCCTAATGGTTCTAGAAGTGGATCGGTGGCCGGATGGTGAGAGTGCATGGTTATGGTGATTCTTTTAGCCTATTCTAATTTCCCCTTTTACTTGATTGGTTGGGTTAAGGTGCAAATTTATCTTGAGAGTTTTTCATTGAAGAGCAATATTTCGGAAATTGTTTCAGGTTCAAAAGAAGTTTTAAAACGTAGCAATATTGTTCCATATCGCTAAAAAGCTATGACTGTTAAAACAATTGACATTGACTATTAATTTCTTAACAATACCGGACAACATTGCTTCATTTTAATATTTTCAGAGCAACATTGAACTTCAAAAAATTCCAAACAACATTAATTTTCAATAAAAACTTTTGGGACAAATTTGCAACTTAATCCTTTATTGGTGTGCTCCATTATGTGATGCTTACTTATTCCTGTTGGGGTTAGGCAGGGTTGCTGCAGAAAATATCTCGCCATAGTTATATGTGGCGCAGAACCATGAATAAAGCTGATGTGGACAACGCGATTAAGGCGCCGGCTGATATAGGTGGACACAGTTTTGGTAATATCCTTAGCCTAGTTATTTTTTTTATTTTTTCCCTTCTTTTGTGGTCTACTACTTCAAATAATGTTATGTTTATTTATTCTTGATGGGGCTGGGCAGGGTTACAAAAGAACAAAGTTCCATCAGGCTATATTAAAAATGTAGCAATTTTTCTGTGCAAAATTATGGGTTTCAATAACCTATGTACTTACTTAGATTACTTCCTTGCTTAATTAGGACATCTTATTAAGCACTGTCCTACAAATGATGTTCCAAATTATGACATTAAAAGAGTGGCACCACCCACTTGTATCCCGAGATCCATGCTTATCGCAGCGTCCGATGGTTCTTATCTTATGTTTTACCAACTGGTACTTTAGTTGCTGTGAAGACAGACGAATGAGTACCTTGATTATATTCTCCCTCTCATCGATTTTTTAATTCATCTGTAGGCATGAAATTAATGGTAATCTTTTTTCATGGGCAGAGCTACTTTTGAGAAAGAAATGGAAGGCATAATACCATCAACTCTCCCTCTGAGTGGTCCTGAGATTCCTTCTTCAACATCTTTAGATGAGTCTAAAAGGGAGCAAAAGGTGTCACTTGATAATGAAGAAGAAACAAAAATACAGGAAACTCCATGTTCCCCAGAGAAGTTAGAAGATGTGCAAGCCTCAAGTCTTGGTCATGATGATGATTGATTTATCTAAGGCTTCACAATATAGGCGTCAACTAGTTAAGGAAGAAGCACATCCTATTGAGGAAGGTAACGTAATGAATTTATTCCTAGTTGTTTGTGAAAACCTATTCTCTGTTTATTTTGGATAAGTGACATTAAACAGACTGTATTTTGGTATTAGAAAATATATTTATTTGGTTTTAACTTAGATTGTGGGATTGCTTAGCAGAGTTTGAGTGGGAAGCTGAACATAAGGGTATGGAGCTGAGAACAATATGATGATGGCTGGTTATAATCTGTACTGGAATGGCATATGCAAGGATTTGGGGCACCATTGCCATTACCATATGAAGGAGCAATGCGAATGATGAATAATTATGGCTTAGGCCCCTTCCACATGATGATGCCCTTTGGGAACTTGATGCCTGAATTTCCCTTCGGCTTTAACAATTGCATCTTCCCTCCAAGGTATTCCTTCGGTTCTTTTTTATAAGAAACAATTGTCATATTTACCTGTTCCTATTTATAAAAAAACATTAAGAAAATGTTTTAATTTTTGTTTGTTACTCTCCATTAGGAAAAAAAATTTGTTTATCACATTCTCATTTTGTCCCTATTTAATTACCCATATTTTTCACACACTCTCTCAACCACACATTCTCTCTTTTCTACAATCATATTTATTACAATATTACTAATTTCTTATTCTCTTTCTTTTACAATCCTTTTTACTATAATTATTTTCTTATCCTCTCTATGATTCCCTCTCTCCTTATAAATAACGGTATTTTTGTCAAAACAATTACAAATTTTATATATTTATTGTCCTTAACCCTTCGATTAAGTATTTCTTATAAAAAGCAACGGATGGAGTATTTCACAGCATTCACTACGTTAATTTGCTTTCAAACATCAAATTTTGGCACCCTATCCTTCCTATCTATCTATGTGAAAGAAACGCTGGTTAGTTCCAATGTCACATCATGTGAGATATCATAGTACTAAATATGTACTGTGTACATATTTGTTTTGTTTTTTTGTTTTCTTCCATGAAAATGAAATCGAAATCTGTATGTGTTTTTCATTTTTGTAATATTTTAGAGTCATTTATGCCGTTTAAGTCCCCTCTCCCTTTTGATTCTTCTCTTAGTCTCAAAAGTGAAACTAATTGACGTCTAATTGTTCTATTTCATAAAAACTGAGAAAACAAGAACATCTTTAGATTATTAGAATAACTAGCTCTTTACATTGTAGAACATTAGGTTTAAGAATAGAAATAATAGTTAATAGTTATATACAAAAAGAAAAAATAAATAAATTTTATTTATAAACCCGTATATCTTGCTCAAAGTGTCTAATAATTGGCATATATTCTTTCTCATCAGACGCAGATTCCTCCCTCATCGGTCCGTACAATACTCCACCATGATTATCCACAGCAGTTATCCTTGGATCAATATTCAAGCAAAGAACAACCTACACGTCCTTGCAAAAGAAAATCCGAGCACTATTCCGAGTCTAATAATTGTGGTTACATTGACCACGATTGCCCCCGCCATCATCTATCAAAGTCGTCAACAAGGCCAGCAACGGAGTCAATTACTGAACGCAGGCATAAGGCCGATGATTTCTATGGCAGGAGCATCCCTAAGTGGAAAGTCTTTAAGATAAGAAAGCTCACAACATCATGTTTGACTGAACCAGCTCGTAAATTGGCAACTTCGACGACGACATATCACAAGGCCATTCCAGCGAGAGGTGGTGGAGGTAAGAAGAGTACGGTGGATTACAGATCTTGCGAAGATGAGCAGCGACATTACAATAGGAGGCTACCAAAAGCAAGCTGGGAGGAGGAAAGAAGTCATAGGCACAAGCAAAGATATTGTAGTAGTAAAAGAAAAAAAGTGTACAACGAACAAACAATAATTATTCCGTCTTTTAAGTTAAACTTCTCTCCAATCATGTAACTAAGGTATTCCTCCGCCATAAGTGAGGTTACTCAATATAATTTTGCAGTAGTTATTATCATTATATTTTTTTCTTAAGGGTATGTTTCGCATAAGGGAAATTGAGGGTAGGGAAGGGGTTTGATTTAAAAAAAAAAATTAGGGAAGTAGTTATTTTCATTCTCTATTCATATTCATGACCAAATCCTCTTTTACTTTGCCTCAAAAGGAAAAAAAGGTAGTTAGACTTTCTCGTCTTGTTTCACAATGATTTAAATAATTTTATTTAATTATGCGCCGTTAGAATATTTTCAGATATTATTTTGTTATTCAGTTAGTTGTATGGCTGGGTTACCCATGTAGATATGCAAGCATTTTCTATATGTAACATTATAGCGCCTCACTCTTGATGTCTACTTTGGGATTCCATTACCCTTTTACGGTTTTAAAACACGTTGAGAGAAAAGATATCTAAACTCTTGTAAAGTGTCCTTAGCAGATATAAAGAATGCCAACAGGTTATTAAAGGTAATTAGATTTTATTTCCATTTTATATAAGTTATTGTTTGAAGTAATATAATTAGAATTTTTATACGATTGGTAATGTTTTCTATGGAAAATAATAATTGCAAAGAGAAGCATCTTTGCCTATTTCTTTGGACTGGCTATTTTAGTACTTTAATTTCAGAGCTCGGCAATTGGCTCTGTGAATTAAAGTCTCTATTTACTTTCATTAAAAAAAAAAAAGTCTCAATTGGCTCAATGACCATTTCTTTCTCTTTTTCCTTTTTTTTTTTGAGTGAGCTCGATGACCATTTATATTCCATAGAATTACCAAATACAACTCCACTCTTACTTGAGCTAAACAGACTTCAGGATTTGTTTTCTTTTATTGATGAATTGATCTATAACACATTAGCCCAAAATTGTTCATTAGTTAACCAACGAGAAAACTGAATTTATTTAATATTTATTTTTAAAATTTGAAATTACAGTATGTGTCCTATAAAAATTTAAATTTAACAGTATAGTCTCCGTAGAGGATTTTTAACCGTCAATTATAAGGAATATATATTTTTAAACATACATATATTCAAAATTTAAAAAATATAGGAACAAAGCAGTGATTGGTAGGTCAAATGAAATGTGTGACATCCTACTTTCCAATGCTCCAATTGAGCATAAATGAGTAGTGAAATCTGTAATACCCCGAATTTTGGGATCAAAAGCTTGAAATTAAGTGGACTGCTAGACCCCGGTTTAGCGAATGTCCAAGTGAGGACATGGTTTACATCCCAAAATTCCTTAATATCTTTGGATATTAAAATGGAAATAAAAGGTGAGGGCAAAATGGTAATTTTGCCAAAAGATGAGGAATGATGATTTTTCCCTAATATTCCCTATGATTTAAGTTGGATGGGAATTAAAAGGAGGGAAATGACTACTTGGTAATTAATAAAGCCATGTTGATAATTATTATCAAGTAAAGTCAATAAGCGGAGAAGCTTAAGGCTTCGGTTGACCACTTGAGGTGGCATAATGAGATAATTTGAGAGTGAATTATACTCTCATAAGTCTCATTAATATTAATGGGATGATGAAAGAAAAGAGAAAGGAAACTTACTGTGCAAGTAATGAGATAGGTGGACTAGTTGAGTAAATGTCAGTAGATGATTTTAATTAATCATCATCCTTCATCAATTAATTCCCTTCTTTCCTGCGGTCGGATTAAAAGGAAAAGAAAGAGAATCATATCAGAACGAGAAAGAAAGAAAGAAAGAAAGAATGAGACGCGACGGAGAACGAGAGGAGAGAGAGAAGAGAGAGAAAACTGTTATTAGCCGGAACTCGTCCGAAACGGCATTTTCTCTCGAAATGTCCAGTACAAATGTTCTTCTACTCATCCCAAGCTTTGATTCTATGGTTTCAGATTCTCGTTTGGAGGCCGTTGGTGCCGTCTCGCCGGCCGGAGCATCACCGGAATTCCGAACCGAATTCAGAAGCGGGTAGAGGTAAGCGTGTACTACCTTTCTACCATTTCGGTTTATCATTTGGATGAGTATTTTGGAAATAGTGTATTGTTCATCCCTCATTCTATCCGTGTTTTGGGAGCCGAAACGATGTCCAATAGATGTCTAAAAGGCTAATCATGTAATAAGGAGTAGAAATGAGGGTATTAAGTTAAAGAAAGGGAGGAACCGACACAACTCTTCTGAGAACTCTAAAATGGTTTCCTGAGGTGTGGCATGAGTAAAGAGTTGGAATTTTATCGATTGGATGATTCCATTGAGTTCAGAAGACCAAATTGTGTAGGGTTCATGTTGAAGGGGAAGTGAGAAAAGGCCTAGAAATGACCAATTTACCCTTTTAGCTCTACATAGGGGCTATTAAAAGGGGTATTTTCATCATTCGGGCCTGAATTTGATTGATCTGGAGTCATAAATGGATTCTACACCTGAAATTGTATAGGATGGACCCATGTTGTAATTTTTGTAAAAGTACAGTTGGGCCGGGCTTCCGGGGGCATTTTGATAATTTAGCATAATTGGGCTAAGTTATCAATTAATATGAGTCTAGAATAATGTATGGATGAGTAATGACTCATGTATTAAATGTTTGGGAATTCTAGGACTCGATGGATGGATATGCCCGAACCGGAGCAAAGACGAAGGATTGAGAACAGACGTGAGGTCCGACAGGTAGTGGACTTACTTTTCCTGCATGGGTGTGATATGTATGTTATATGCATTGATTGTATGACTGCTATGCCTATTTTTGTTGAGCATATTTGATTGATTGAAGCTCTGTTATATTTGTGCGATGGCCATTGGTATGTCATAACATTGAGCATGCAGCATGTCATTATGTTGGCATGAAATAGGGTAGGCAAGCATGTCATGGATTCATATATATCTTCCATGCATAGTGGTACTGTTCACTACTGAGATTCCCTCGAATCTCACTCCTCCCAAACAACTATAGTGATAGGTGAAGATGCACGGAGGAGGTATGGAGACGTGAAGTGAACAGGAGGCTGTAGTGCGGGGTACTACTTCTTGTATTTGATATATGTGTGTATATATGGATGTATGCGTATGTATGAATGTTGTATAAGCAGAGAATCGCTCTAATGTATTTGAGAAATTTTCAAGCATGAATAAGAGAACGGCTTTTAGTTTAATAATTAATCGCTTGCTTACTCTGATTTAATGGAACTAAGAGCCGGTAAGGTAAGTATATAGAAAGGTGTTTACAAAATCGATTGTGGAACCAGGAACTACCCAACGTTCAATAACGTTCATAAATCCTCACTCTCAACTCAGGATTTGAACCTAAGGTTGAGAGGGTTTTTCAAAAGGGTAGAAAACTTTACAATCGTTTCCATAAGATTCACTACGTCACCAATACCTCATCGGCTCTTAAATTCATAAAATCAGATTATAGGCGAGCGTTTTTCTTTTAATCATACTAGAGCTATTCTCTGCTAAACTCATTCATGTATTCATACACATATACATTAAATGTATAACTTCTCATAAAATACAATAACCAGAGTATTTACATCAATTCAAAAGATAGTGGCTTACATTATGCTCTTCATTTCACCTCCATATCTCCTCCGTGCATCTTTCTATGCATCCTTCACCTGTCTAAAATGGTTGGTTGGGAGGAGTGAGATTCAAGAGAACCTCAGTAGCAAACATTACCACTATGCATGCAAGATATATATGAATGCATGACATGCTTGCCTACACTATTTTATGCCAACATAATGACATGCTGCATGCTCGATGTTATGACATATATATGGCCATTGCACAAATATAACAAAGCTTCAATCAATCATACATGTTCCACGCAAATAGGCAAAATAGTCACATAATCAATGCAAGACATACATATCACATACATGTAGAAAATGTAAGTTCACTAACTGGTGGATCACTGTCCTTCCTTTGTTACCTCTTCTTCCAACTATTGAAGCTTCTTGGAAATTCTTCCATTCCTCTTCTTTCTTGACTTCTCCATGGCCCTAGATACCTAATCACATCATTATAGTCATCATTGTGGGTCATTAGAAGTGTATATTAAGGCCCAAGAAGCTAGGGAGGGCTAAATAGATCAATTTCCCTAAAAAATATGAAATCCTAAAATTTGAGGGTTTTGGCCACGGCCAAGAATGGATGTCCACGACAAAAAACCAGACATAAACATTTTGGCCGCGGCCAAGAATCTCGCTATTCAGAATTTCACCGTCTTGATTCTTGGCCGAAATTGTAAAATTCATAACTAAATGTAACAAAATCCAAATGAGGTGCTTCAAATCTCTAATTGAACCTATTTAAGTATAATTTAAGGGAAAAATATGTTCACAAGCTAAATGAACTAACATAATCACATACATCTATTCAATTGGATATTGCTCCAGAATTGCCCAATTTCACGTGACCAGAATTTAAAAAATCATAACTCCTAGCATACTTGTCCAAATCCTTCATATTAACTATCATTTTAAAGCTCTACATGTATAATTTAAGTCTGGAAAGTTTCATTGTTTTTAGACAAGTTTTGGCCCTTAAAAGACCACGTACAACAAGAGTGCTATAGATAGGGCAAATTAACACTATGAACAATCTTACTTCATAAATTCCCAAATTCATATACAAGCATCCAAAAATCATGAACACTTGTATTCCTACACAATTTTGCCTCCTAAAGATAATGGAAGCATCAAAATCATCAAATTCTCATCCCATCACCACGTCACATACAAAATAGAAAACTGAAAATCAAAGTTCCCCGAAAAAGTTTATCGGTTTATTATTTTCTTTGGCTTAATCACTTCCTTTATACTTCTAATCAAATGATTAGCTATTTAAACACTCATTAGACATGATTTAGCCATTGAAAACACCATTTTAAACCATTCATGAATAGTACCCACCTTCCTCTATACTTATCTAAACGACAAACCAATCGGTTAAAAAGGAAGCTTACGCTTACCTCTACCCGTTTCCATAGACGGTTCGGAATTTCGGCAACACTCCAGCCGGTGAGACGGTGCCAACCACCGCCAAATAAAAATCTAAAACTATAGAAATGAAGCTCTCGATGAGTAGAAGAAGATTCGTGACGGGTATTTTGCTAGAAGACGCTGATTCGGCAGTGTTTTGGCGGCTGGAATTTTCTCTCTCTTCTCCCTCCATTTCATCCAGCTCTTTCTCTCTCTCATTTCTGGTTCTTTCTGCGTGTGAGAATGAGGAAGGAGATGAAGAATGGTTGATTAAATGAATCAGCAAGTGGCTTGACACATGGCACTTCCTCATTGGTCCAAAATTCTAATTTTCGCACAAAATGCTTAATTTGGCAGAATTTTCATTAAACTTTGAAAATTCATATCTAATTGTAAAAATGTCCAATTGGGGTAATTCTAAAGGCTATATAACCCTCATTGTGTCTAGTTTTAAGAAAAAAAATATAACCTTTGGCCAATTTGAAGCTCACTCTTTCCATAATTTTAATATTGAATGCTGTCCTAGAAAATAATTAATTTTGTTAGACTAACTTCAAAAATTCATTTCTCTTTATGTACAACTCCAAATATCTTATATAACCTATCAAATTAAATCTTCATAAGTCTACTTTCATCTTGGAAAGTTTCATAAATTTTGGACATAATTTGCTTCTTGAAATCTGCCACACAAACATGACTGCCACATAGGGAATTTCACCAATAGCAACAATACTTTATATTTCACTTTAGTATATTGTGTGTGACTTACAGTCACTTCATTTTGTTATTCCCCGAGCTCTTTAGCTCACTGATATAATTCTTTTTAATATCCAAGGATATAAAGGAATTTTAGAAAATAATACTATGTGTCACAATGACATTTACCAAACAGGGGTCTAGTAGCCCCCTTTAATTCAGGCTAAATCTTAAGCCTCTTGTCCCAAAATTTGGGATATTACAAAATGTACAGGTACACCATCATGTACTACTTATTTTTTAGCATAATGTGAACCTTCAATAACCAATGTTTGTTTAATTTTCCCTAATCTCATGTTTTCACATGGTCAACTATGTATGGATATATCTATGATTAAAATTACAAATGGATTAAGAATTATAAGGCAGATTTTATGTCACTTGGCTATAAAGCTATTAGCCTTGTCTTCCTCCCTTTGAATACTAACCTGTAGTATAAAGATTTCTATTTAAAATATGTTTAGAAAATAACAAAATGATGATTTCAAAAGTCTTTTTTCATAAGCCGATATAAAACACATCTCACATTTTTACCTCATAAATTGTAAAAGCTATTCTTGAAAAGTTAATTCAAATATGTACTTAATCCTAGTGCCAAGTGGTATGAAGTTTAATTGGGATTTATCAGTGTATTCCTTTTTGTACAGTATTAAAGCACAAGAGACGTGCTTCGTTCAATTTTCAAACCTGTATGAAATTCCTTTTGGGCCTTTTCTTTTGTGGTTTTTTTTAAAGGATTAAGGCCCAGAGGTTTACTGTTTAAGCCTAACATTTTTTGCAAATCCATGAAACACCATAGAAAATTTCATTAAGGGCCTATTTGGTTGGAGGGGAGGGGAAGGGGATGGATGAAAAATGAGCCTCTTTTATTATTTGATTTGAAAATTTAGAGGGGAGGGGAGCCAAAATATGGGCTCCAAATCTCTCCCCTTCCCTTGTTTTGCTTCCTCCCAACTTGAGGTTTTTTAGAGGGAGCAAAATATTTGGACTAATTTGCCTCTATTAAGTTTTTGATATTTCCATCGATACCCTTGGGGAAAAGTTAAAAACACGCTCTAGATTACACCGTTACTTAAATTGTATGCTATTAGTTATTTAATGTAGTTACAATAGTTTTTGCACAATACAATTATGTACAGTGTAATTTCACTGTTTTTCAGAAACTGGCAGATTTTTCAGTCAATTTTAGAAATTCATAATTAATTCTAAAAAATTCCAATTTGACTAATTACAAAGCCTAAATGAAGCTATTTCAATGTAAATTTGAGGAAAAATAGTTAGGTTTGACCATTGCGGACACATCATTCCCAGTAATTCGTTAAACATTACTGTTCCAGATTGCATTCTAGAAAATAGGGCATAACTTCAAAAATCCATATCTCCCAATGTACTTGTCCAAAAATTACAAACTACCTATAAAATTAAAGCTCTATGTCTCTACTTTAATTTTAGAAAGTTTCAAAATTTTTGGATAAGGTTTGACCCATAAAACACTACAACAATATCACTGCCACAAAGGAGCAGATCAACAACATGTATATACACACTTTATAAATTTCCAAATTGGTATACAAACATCCAAAAATTATGAACACTTGCATACCTATAAAATTTTACCTTCTAAAGCCAATGAAATTATCAAAAATACCAAATTCTCACTCCTTCATTACGTCACATACATGGCAGAAAGTTAGGGTTCTTTGGAGGTTTATGTTGTTTTCTTGAATTCTTCTACAATTGCTTCTTACAAGTCCTTAGTCAAAGTCTTATGTTTTTGCTTTTTCCTTTGACTTTCTTCCTCCTACTTTAATATAACCAAATTTACACACACACACACACACACACACACACACATATGACTTTATTCCTCCTACTTTAATATAACCAAATATATATATATACATATATGAATTTCTTCCTCCTACTTTAATATAACCAAATATATATATATATATATATATATATATATATATATATATATATATATGTATGTATGTATGTATGTATGTATGTATGTATATGTATATGTATGTATGTATGTATGTATGTATGTATGTATGTATGTATGTATGTATGTATGTATGTATGTGTCTCTTGCTTCCTTTCCTCCTTGGTTGTCCGAAACTTGAAGAGGAATGAGGAATTTAATTGCTTCTTACATCTCCCAAAAATTGCTTCTTAGACATGTTACTTTAGTTGCATTTGTTGATTTTTTCTAACTTTGATTTTTCTTGGTAATAATACTCCAAAATAGGCTTATTAATTACCAAGTGGCCATTTTTCCCTTTTTAATTCTCATGTACCTGAAATTATTGAGAATATTAGGGAAAAAAAATAATTGTTTCTTGTTTATGACAATTACCGTTTTGCCCTTATGTTTTATGATTTATCGAAATAAATCATTTCTTGCTCCTTTCCTTTGGTTTTGTCGAATTTTTGACATGTATATTAGGCCATTAATTGTGTCATTTTATGTTCCAATTTTGGTTACAATAGTAGGCCTTTAAGTGGACATTAATTGCTTCTTCGCGTCCTTGCTTGGCCGAATTGTATGTAACCGAATATTGGAATATTTCTGTAAATTTATGCACACCACAATTCACCATTTTACTCTATTAAATGTATTGATTACATAGGAGGAATAATGATGGTTAAAAATGGGGTGTTACATTCTTCAATAATGTGTGCAATCTGCTTCGAGGTTGTTCCTTGTGATCGAACAACAAGAATGGACTGTGGTCACTGTTTTTGCAATAGCTGTGAGTATTTGGTTGTTCTGTTATTCCCAACTTATGGATATTATTTAGTGCTAAAACTAGTTTAATAAATGGGATATGGATCAGTGATTGATTAGCCTTTTTTATACTAGAACGAAAACTTGATCAATGATTGGGATTTTTTTATTTAATCATGTAATGGTTTAACTTAATTGGATTTTAATGGTATAACTTAATTTAATGGTTCAAGATGAAGCACAATTGCATGCTTCTTTTAAGGATAATGACAATAACTTCTTTTTTCATAGATTGAACAGGATATTTCATTTTCATGATAAATGAAGGTCAAAGTAAACACATTAGATGCATGACACATGGATGCAAATATTATTGCAATAAGGATGTTGTGAGTACACTGATCAGCCAAAAAAATATAAGCTAATATATAAGGGTAAAATGGTAAATTAGTTATTATCTCCCCTCTCATCCCCTCTTAAGCCAAACAAAGGATTATTAAAAAATCTTCCCCTTCCTCCCCTTCCAACCAAATCAAATAAAGAGACCCCATATCCCCTCCCCTTCCACCCCCTCCCTTTGAACCAAATAATAGGCCCTAAAAGACTGTTGTAGCAATACAATTTCTATTCACCCCAAATAATTCTGAAATTTTAAATCAGCCTCTCTAGGCTGTAGCCCATAATGACATTATGAATGTGTGGAATGTAACACCTCATCCAAAACCACATATGTACTTAACATTCAATTTGTTAAACATCACTTATGAGCTTAGAGACTCTATCCCAATAAAACTTGAACAACACTTATTTAATATTTGCAAATATAGTTCAAAGGTTTAGTTTCAAATAAATATTTATCAACTGAAATATTTTAGGGTAAAAAATAATCCTAATGTCATGGAAATTATATATAAAGTGGTATATATAAAATCCTTTCCTTAAAACTCAATTCTCCATACACTTAATTAAATCTTTTGATAATGAACAATACTATTGCACAAACACTACTACAAAAAAACCTTCATGTGACACTTATAATTGAATAAGCTGTGGCACTTAGGACATGCTACATATAAAGATGCCACTAAAAGAATTTGTGGCGCTTCAAAGAGCCACAACTGATATATTTTTTTAAAAAAACAAATCAACCTTCCTGTGACGCTTTTTGGATAAAGCACCACAGGAAGGCCACTTCTTTTGGCGCTTTCTTGAAAAAGCGCCATAGGAAGTCCAACCTCCTATGGCTCTTTTTGGTTGAAGCGCCACAGGAAGTGGCCACAATTTTTTTTGTCTGACTTCCTGTATCCCTTTTTTAAGAAAGTGCCACTGAAAGGATTTTTTTTAAATAAATTATATTTTTGTATTTTTAATTCATATCCCTATAAATTATTGTATTGAATAGTTTTAAACACAAATTTCAATATTCATCACAACAAAAGGAAGAAAAGCAAACATCAATAAATGAACTCAAAAATAATATAGATAAATAACTAATTAACAAAATTAGTACTAAATATTTTTACAACAATTTTAAATGAAATACAGCATAAATTCAACTTAAATAAACAACACAACAATTGGCAAGAAATAATACCTAGGATAATTAATCAAATAGTACCTAGATAGTCGTTTGCCTAAGCACATACTCACACCATTCTTCGATCACTTCATTGACTTGATGGTCAGTCAAACTGCCACAACATTGATCTTTATAATACTACATATATGTACAATGATGCACACAAAAAATTGAAATCACTACAACTTAATTATCTGGCATTAATCAATTGGATTTAAAACATAATATGAATTGCAACTAAATTACTTACATTTTGAGGAATAATTGGCTAATAATATGTAATTACATCCTTCATAAATGTCATGATATAATACCTGCAATCATTGTTATTGGGCTGGAAAGGGCACTACAAGAATATAATGAAATAGTTAACTCAATTTTTGCATTAAAATTGTTTAATAACAAAATTTGAGTAAACTTATATATCAGTACCTGTATCTTCTTCCAGACATAGCTATTGGTAGGATTAGCAGCTCTAGAATAGTTTAAGGAGATAGAGAACTGAAATGCAGTCAATGTGCTAATAAAACAAATAGAAACTGATTACTTTTGATTATTCAATTAAACACACAAATATTTACACATACACGCGTACGCTAACCTATTGAACAATATCAATATTTCACGATGGTCATTTGGAAGACCTCCCATTAGAGGATCCACATAGGAAATGCGAGGGCCTGTAGGTCTGCTAGGTTGATAACAATCAGTATCTAATGTTCCCTAAAATATTTTAAAAATTTTGTTCAACAATCATGTTACAGTATAAGTTAAACAATTAAACAACATATATTAAAATACTACCACTAATAACTTACCTTGCATTGTATGGCACTCTCTTTCAAATCATTAGATTGTGCGCTCAAATCTATTCTAACTCCATACTGGCTATGATATCCCAAATTTCAGTTACCAAAATTCCTCTATACCTTAATGGTATTAAAGGGATAAAATAGTGAATTAAAAATAATATTAAGAGACACAAAAAGGCAATTAGAGGTCACACACAATATAGTTATTTGATACATAAGTTAAGGATTTTGCTGGTAAGTTTCCTTGTGAGGCAGTTGTATTGTGTGACATTTTTAAAATGTAAATGATGTCAAAAAATTGTGAAACTTTTCAGAATGAAATTAGACATAATAATATTTAATTTGATAGGTCATATATAATTTTTATATTTTTACACAAGGAGATATGAATTTTTGAAGTAAACCCAATGAAATTAGAAATTTTCTGTGATAGCGTCAAAAAATGGAATTTTTGGAAATTTTGAGCTTCTATTTGGCTAAATCCTATATTGTTTCATGAAACTATACTTAATAAGAGTCACATAGCCTTTAGAATCACACCAATTGGATATCTATACAATTAAATATGAATTTTCAAAGTTTGATAAAATTCTGCCCAGCTCTTCAGCATGTGAGAAAATGAACAATAAGTGTATGGGCAAAATGGTCATTTTAGCAACATAAAATAAATTCAAAAATTTTCCTTAATGATTAAGGAAAATTTGGTTTTGAAAGGAAGGAACAAGAAGAAGAAAGAAAACTCTAGACAAGTTATACATGGAAGCAAAAGATGAAGCATGTGAAAAATAATAATAACAAAATGAAATCACATGCTAAAAACCATAATAAATTAATATTAATCTAAGGAGGTGGTAGGAGCTTCTTGAAGAAGCTATCTTACACCTCTAAAAGGGCCAAAATTTCGTCCAACATGAAAAGGAAAAGAGAGAGGAAGACTTGGAGAAAGTAAGAAGCAAGGAGAGAAGAGCAAGATCAAGGTAAGTAGGTAGAAATTTCTACTAGTTCTTGTCTCCTAATTCATGGAAACACCTCTCTAACTCTCATGCTATCTTGAATCATCCATGTATCAAGCTTAAATTCAAGGAGAAGAAGAGGAAAGAGTGGTGGTTTTAGAGCTAGAGGAAGAAGAGCAAAGGTAAGCATAAGAACTTGTGAATTCTTGAAGATTTAAGCATGTTCTTGTTGTTGTTGTTGGTTATTGGCTTGAATTGGTTGGATTTTGTAATTTGGGATGTTCAAAACCTAAAGGGAGATGCTACCCAAATTAACACTAATCATGTTCAAGTAGTGTTTAAGGAGATAAACATAAGATTACAAGTGGAAAGGAAGATGTTTTGAAGATTAAAACATGAAACTTCTAAATTTCCAATTGTTCCAGGTTTGTTGTGGCGTATTTTTGAACATCTTAACCTGATCCAAACTTTATGAAATTTAAAGGATGAAAGTAGACATGCTGGGCTTTAATTTGATAGGTATTATAAGCCATTTGGACCAGTGTATTGAAAGATATGATTTTTCAAAGTTTAACTATGAATCGGGAATAAATTATGTGGCAGATTAGCTTGGTCGAACTTTCTGGAATTTTGTGGATATATTTGGTGCTTTTTGATATTTTTTATTTAAAGAGGACTGAAATATATTTACATAGGAACTAAAACCACTTAATTTGGAATTTTTTATATTTAGTTATGAATTTTCAAAGTTGATTGAAAATGCTGAAAATTTCTGGAAAACCTATGAAAATGACAATTTTGCCCTTAAAACCCTAAGTTGGTGGCTGTCAAGGGTAATCTGGTCATTTGAGTGTGAATTTGGCCAAGATAAGGTAAAAAATGGATTCCAAACATGAAATTGTAGAGGGATAGCCAGGTTATAATTTTGGAAAAAGGTACCATTATACCAGGAATAAAGGAAATTATATTGGATTCCTTAGGGGCATTTTGGTAATTTGGCACCTTGAGTAAAGATAACCAACTTATGAGCTTTAAATAAGATATGAATGAGTAATAACTCATTTTTTATTTATTTGGAAATTTTAGGATGTGATAAATTGCCCAAGCCAGACGAAAAGTTAAGGGACCAGTAGTAGCTAGGCCATTGAAAGGAGTACAGGTAGTAACTCTATAGTTCATATTCTATGTGAATGTTAATATGCATTATTTTCCATGTTCTGTACAATGTGTTGCATGTGGTTTGAATACTCACTGGGTGTAGGTGATAAGTTGAACTAACCCATGGATCTTGTAGGGTACCATGTGGCCAGGTAGACCCAGTTGAGTAGCTTAATATCTACGGACATGTGTAGACATACTCTAAGTTATGATGAGTATAGACAGATATAGGCTGCTCTAAGTTATGATGAGTACGGACAGGTATAGGCCTGCTCCAAGTTGTTGTTGTGATCATACTATGAGATTATGATTGTGTAAATCAGGAACA
Source organism: Albizia julibrissin (assembly GCA_037074505.1). Taxonomy (NCBI): domain Eukaryota; kingdom Viridiplantae; phylum Streptophyta; class Magnoliopsida; order Fabales; family Fabaceae; genus Albizia; species Albizia julibrissin. Next base: position 21,902,470 of record CM073482.1, read on the forward strand.
TATGATCATTTTGATCTGGAAAAAATCATCATTTGGTTCCTAAGCATTGTAAGATATGTGCTTGGCATTTTGATTGTTGCATCATGATAAATGCTACATTGCATGTTTACCTTTCACATTTTATATAATTGATAGCCTGTTATTATTGAGAGTTGTATGAATCTCACCCTTTCCATAAATTTAAAATTTATTTAGCAAGTGGAAGCGGCTCAAAGAGCAATGCGGAAGATACCGGAAATTAAGAGTTCAGTACTGATCAAGATATTTATCATTAATTATCCATTAATCTTCCTAAGTATTGGGATTTGTATTATATTATGTACAAACCCTGTGGAGATTCTATGTAATGTAACTAAGAATTTTATATCAGTATAATGTATTATTTATGTATGCCCATTGAACTGCACGTTAATACTCTGATAAATGTCAAAATATTAAGGGGTTTGACACTGGCCAATGAGATAAGGGTTGACAAATGAGAATTAGACACTGTATGTATCCATTAAGATGTCATGGTATAAGTGCCTGGTACAAAACAAACAACATCATTAAAACTAAAAAATTGAATGATAAAAAGTAATTGCAGTGATAAATGATAATGAGTAAGTACCTAATCTAGATGTTGATCGCCGAAGTACTGACCCATCCACGATTACATATTTTAGCCAACACATCACCAATAATATGATCAATTATACCACTAACACTGTAGATGTGTCTATCAAAATGTAATTTTAGACCTCCTTCGCGGATCAATTTTGGTGCAATTGATACCAATTGATCACTATATAAGGTCAGTTTTCTTTTGGTCTGTTGGCTGGCCAATGCTTTAAACTTTGGTTGTGTTGTGGAACACTTTGAAATCTTACCGTGCTATTGAATATCTTTTCCTTTAGACTTCCCAGCCTGCAAAAATCATGTAGTTTTAGATGGAAGTGAAAAGGAAAAGTAAAGGGAATTGTAAATGAACTATCTTTTCACATTGCTCGATAAGACCTATTTGCCAAGCAACATAGCCACCTATAACATCTTTCACCATTATTTCCTCATCTAGAGAAGGGATCGGTAAGAGTGCATTTTCATTTGTGCAGATGTCAACCCTTGCTCGGAGTGTGTTGTCAAGCAATGGTGAATTGTGCAATGTGTCATTATCAATGTTGTAGGAAACACCCACTACAATTGCGTGCTTGGAAGCTTGATCGATGTATAACTAGCACGTCGACTTGCCCTATGTAAAATAGAGTTAACATATTGAGGTTTGCTAAATTATAAAGTAACAAAAAGTTAAGTAAAGAAAAAATTAATCACCAAAGGAAGAGGGGCTCTAGGCATGGAAGTGCAACTATCTCTGACACTTGGGCTGTCACAGATGGGAACATTTTGTAGGACCCTACACTGCACCATGTGTTCAATTTGCATCCTCAACTACGCATTTTTTTTCTTGCATTAAACGCATTTACTCTAAAAATTGTTCTTGCATTTAATTCTTGAAGCTATTCATCTCCTCGTGTAGCTGTAAAATGTCACTTTGACTGGGGTGCTTCTGGCGTCTGAAGTATGATGTTTGCGTTACTGCAAAACTAGTACCACGAACACAACCATGATACTCAGGTACTGGTAGCGCTCTGCTCAACAAATCATCTCGACCAACATAGGTAGCCAACTCAGGATCCTGCTGACTTATTAATCACTATCACAAAATGAATTAGAACAATATTAGTTATTATAAATTAGATTCATTTCAGTCAAGCTAATTATTTAATGTATGCATAATCCAATACTTACACAATATTCTGCTACTCTTCTTGCTTCTTCACTAGGAATTTCACCTTTTTTGGTTTGTGCAACTGGCTACCTACAGCATGTCACGGTACTTGTGTAATATCTGAATTTGATTCTTCTATCTACATATCAAAGTTAGTTTAACTTAATTGTTATTCATACAAGTTATCTAAATATGAAATAATCATTAGTTCTTACAATTTTTTTTTCTAACTATCCGTATGAAATAGGTCCTTGTGTGTACCGGTATGCCATATTGGTTGTGTTGGAGTGATTTTTCCCGCTCAACTCCTGTTTAGATCCAAATAATTCACATCAATAAATATTAAATGCAAATATATTGTAAGTAGTAGGTAAAGTGTAATATATATATTATATTACCTGGAATTCATGAGTTGTATGTGTTCTCAAAAACTCATCCCAAATTCCTTGAGTGATGATTCCTTCGTATATTTCCAGTAGTGTAGTGATGATATTCTCATCATCATCCCTTAAGAAGTATTTTACAAGGTCAGAACAAAACTTTCTCATAAGTTTACCGGCTTTTCTCAACACGTAGTTCTTTTGATCATCACCCTCAATAATAAAACAGCTCTGTAACAATAAACAAACATAATTTGTTAGGATTATAATTATATGAAACAAAAAAAAGCCAAACAATAAAGTAATTAATTTGTCACCTGTACTTGACCCCAGATTTCATCCCCATATTGTTGCTTCACCCGTCTCCAATCTAGAATTGTAATAAGGACTCTGTCCTGAACTGTAGAAATAATTGAACGAGCTACTGCTTGGTCTTACTGGGTTTCCCTTTTCATTCCATTCAATTTCTAACTTAATTCCCTTGCTTCTCAATTTGATCAACCTCGCCATAATGGTCCTGCCACGGGTTACGTTCGCCATAAATCTTTGTCTAGCAATGTTCGTTGGGACATCATCATTTTCATGTGGTGAATCCATAACCCTGAAAATAGAATAAACCAAACAAAACATCAAGCATAGTGGCAATTATGTCAAATAAGGTAAATTAGTTTGAAATATATAAATACATCTAAAACATACAAGTAAAAGAAGTCAAGCAACTCATTATCTTTTCCTTTTTCTTGTTTGATTTAGAATTTTATTCTTCATAATTCATGTTGGATTGAGAATTATGTTTCTCTTGACCTATGTCCCCTCTTCATGATCATGCCTCATATATAAGGGTCAATCTTCATCTTCATGTATAGCAATATCTTTTGACCACAAATTCTCAAACGAAGCATCCTCAATTATATTCAAATATTCATTACTATCACCATCAACTTGTTCTTAATGATTCTTGTTTGATGGAAGCATAATAGACTAATTCTTCTTAGTAGGATACGGAATGAAAAAAACTTGTTTTGCTTGCGCTGCTAAAAAAAAGGATCATCTGCATACCAAACTTTAGAAAGGTCTACTTAAACAAAACCTAACTCATCCATTTGTAATTCACTGTTGTTGTTAACCCACTTACATTTGAAGACAAGGATCCTGAACATAGAGTAATCTAACTCCCATATATTGGAAATTATGCCCTAGGGACCAATCATTATACTTTGAATATTGTTATTCAATGAATTTCTTTATTTAGTTATCACATTATTTGCATGTTTATTGTGATAACTGTATCGTTGGATAAATCATAATGATTATCCTAAATGTCCCTGGTCGGTCATCTATGTGAGAGCAAAGATGAAAAAAGACCAGTATGACTTTGATAAGGTATGGGGATACGAATTAAAGTCGTAGGAACTTATAGGAGTACAAGGTGCTGGACCGACCCGCTATGAGAAAGCTGCATGGATCAAGTAATAAGCTTATCTTATGTATAACCACATTACTATACTCTTTGACTTGAGATCATCATGGATTTTTATAAGAGAGTTGCTAAGCTTTGACCTAGTCAAAAGTCACCTTTGACCGGTGATGATATAGGCTACAATTGAGCTTAGTGGTTTTCATGCAGAGAAATGTGAATGGTTAAGATGGAACTTGTCCCTCACATTAGTAGAGATATATTACTGGGCCCCTCGATGAGTAAGTCTGAGAAATATATGGACATACTACGATGGAAAGAAGTTTCCATTTATATAGTTAGACTACTCAAGGATCGAGAAAGTAATAGTAAAAAAAAGGAGGATGACATTATCCATGCCTCATCCTTGGCCGAAGTATTGTGTGACAAAAGGGACGTGATATGGTTGTATGACAGGTTGTATTGTATTATCGATCCTCATATGAATTGGGTAGTCATAATATCTTGCTAGAGACCACTTGCGATTTGTGGGTTAGTACAGTGAGTGGCCCACTGCCAACTTCGTATGGGCCTACAGGGTCACATACAGGAATAGCTCAACACGAACTATAATGTCTAGGTTCATTGAATCTAAGATACGTCTAAGATTCAATGAATATAATGTTCAATCTAGGGTGGACGAATTACACACACACACACACGTTGTCTGAATATTTACTTGATAAATATTTATACGTGTGTGTGTGTATGTATATATTTGGAAAAGAAAATTAATAATACACATATATGTATTTTTGAAATACATACATACATATATACAATATATATTATTTAATAATATATATTATATATGAAAATATTATATTGTATATATAATATATATTATTTGATAATATATATTATATATGATAATATTATATTTTGTGTTAATATTATTATATTGTGTACATATATAGATTTTATATGATAATATCTCAGATTTAATTCATAAAGATAAATTAAATCTAATTGTATTGGCTCTTTATTCTAACTAAATAAATAGGTAAAATTAAAAATGTGAGACATATTTAATTAAACTAGATTTATTTAATTAACTTATCAAGACAGTTAAGTATTAATTGATATGATAAGAATTTTTGAAATTAATTAAGATTAATTTTAAAAATCCAATATCCATCATAAAATAGATAACCTTGACTAGGTATAAAAGGTGAGAGTTAGAGTTTTTTACAGATGATGAAAAAATAGAAAGCCACAAGAAAACCCTAGAGGGGGCATTGGAGTCGCTAACACGCTGCCAGTGTTAGGTCCTGTTTGTGTGGATATCAGTAGAGGGAGCTGATCTGAGTAGTTGACTCCTCAAAATTGAAAATGGAAAAACTTAAAAGGTATGACTCTTTCTAACTCGATTTAAATGTCGTTGATAGATCAGCAATTGAGATTGGTAAACTTTTGCAATTTTAAATTCTTTCGCTGTGTGCCTACCAATCCTAATAGTAGCATCAAAGCCAGGACAATTGTGTATTTAAATTGAGTTTGACTGATTATTGTGTGCTTATATATGTGATATATAAGTTGAACATGATTTTAAAAGTGTTGAATTGAAAACCCAAAGATTGAAGTTAAAGTAGTAGTGCTGCCAGATTTCATTTTCTAAAGGAAGTGTGATTGTAATGATTTGTTTCATGATTAAATCTTGTCTAATAATCATATTAAGAATGAAAGTAGACATCCTTAGCTTTAATTTGAGATATAATATGTGCCATTTGGGTCAGTATATTAAGAGATATAAATTTTTGAAGTTAGGCTTCAAATTTGAAACGTTTTCTGTGGCAATATGAATTAATTGGAGTTTCAGGAACAATGGGCATATAATTTTCTGAAAGATATATTTTTCATCAAAAATAGACTTAATGAGGATCACATAGAACTTTGAACCACTACAATTGTATTTTTATAGATTTAATTATGATTTTTAAAATTAAGGTGAAAAATCTGGCAGTTTAGCGGAACCACCGTAGCTAACTATTCGTAGCTCGATATAATCTAATCATGACATTTATTTCTTTTTTTATTGTATGAATTGTTACTTGTTGTGGTTTATTTCTCAAAATTGTTTAGGTATGGTGAACAACATGGCTTTAGTTTTACAAGGGTTGTAATATTTAAATACGGCCTGTGTGTTGTGCCTTCCTCTAAATAGTCTCGATGTACATTCTATTCTCATCTCACTCCCCTCGTATGTTTAAATGACATTTCTCTTAATGTATTTCTTTTTCTTATTTAGAGAAGTCCTCTCATTGGCTTGGGAGGATTTTAGATTAGGTGAGCCATGTTGTGTCACGTTTAAATTATACTTTTGATTAGATCATTCCATGCATTCTTTTGCATTTATATGTATTTATTTGTATGAGATACAACCATGATTGCATTCATATAAGCAAAAATAATTGATTAAGCACTCTAAATAAAATCTTAAGTCATAATGCCATCAATTAATAAATACTTGTCAAAACCTAGATCGCTCAATTGTAGGTTCTATCAAAGTGGATGCATTTGAGTTATCTTGGTGAGACAAGCATGAGAAATGGTGCTACTTACAAAGATTCATTATTGTTTTGACTTAATTGAGATTAGCAAAATAGTTTTGGATCTTAAGGCATTAGATGGGATTAAACATGCTGGATCATATGATGATCAAATCCCATAAAAATCTAAGAGTTACATGTGATGTAATTGGTAAAGAGGTTACCTACCTAAATAACTTGAATTTAAAAGTCCTGCTAAAGTGGACTTAAATTTAAGCAAAATATGGATCTTAGCCTACTAATTATTACATTGAGGGTTATTAATTTAGTGAGAGATTACTAACTAATTTTGCATATTTTAATTGTAGAATCATGTCGACTAGTAATACCGCTACACTATCATTGCGATCAGTCTTTGAGAAGGATAAACTTAATGGGACAAACTTTCTTGACTAGTTTAGGAACTTGATAATTGTTCTCAAGCAGGAAAGAAAGGCATATGTCCTAGATCAATCCATTCCTGAGGAGCCTGCAGCCAATGCTCTAAGAGCTCAGAAAGATGATTACATGAAATATAAGGACGACTCTGTGCATGTAGGTTGCCTAATGCTTGCTACCATAGTTCAGAGCTCCAAAGAGATCTAGAACTTATGGAGGCTTATGAGATGATTGTGCATCTCAAGGAAATGTTCCAGCAATAGGCAAGGCAAGAGAGGTATGAGACCATAAAGGCCTTATATTCCTGCAAGATGGCTGAAGGTGCATCAATTAGTGCTCACATCTTAAGGATGAAAGGCTACATTGATCACCTTGAGAGGCTTGGATTTCTCATGAGCTAGGAGTTAGCTATAGATTTGATCTTGAACTCACTCTTAGAAAGTTATGACCAGTTTGTTATGAACTACAATATGAACAACATGGAGAAATCAATTTTTAAATTGCATGGGATGCTTAAAGTTGCTGAGCAGAGCATTAAGAAAAGGCCCAGTACTTTTTTGATAGTTTAGAAAGGAAAGGGTATGAAAAGGAAAGGCAAGGGTAAGGGGAAGCGTAATTACTTAAGTGGTAAGACCAAAGAGTCAAATAAGGCCAAAACTATACCTACAGCTAAGAAGGCAAAGCCTCTAAAGGAAGGAGTATACTTCTTCTACAATGAACCCGTTCATTGGAAGAGGAATTACAAACTCTACCTCGAAGATCTAAAAAGACCAAAAAGGATCAAGTCAAACGATTTGAATTTGACATATCTATGGCATTGTCGTCTAGGCCATATAAATGAGAAACACATTTCTAAACTCCATCAAGATGGATTTCTTAACTCATTTGATTTTGAATCATATAACACATGCGAGTCTTGTTTATTAGGAAATATGAAAAACACACCTTTTACTGGGCATAGTGAGAGGGCTACTGATTTATTGTGCCTCTTACATACAGATGTATGTGGACTACTGAATACAGTTGCCAGAGGAGGTTATATGTACTTCATTACATTTATAGATGAATTTAGTAGATATGGATATATCTATCTAATGAAACATAAATTTGAATCTTTTGAAATGTTCAAAATATTCCAAAATAAAGTACAAAACCAACTTGACAAAACAATTAAAGTACTTTGATCTGATTAAGGTGGTAAGGCAAGAGTTCATTGACCATCTTAGGAGTTATGGGATAGTCTCACAACTAACTCCTCCAGGAATACCACAATGGAATGGCATTTTTGATTGGAGGTATTGAAAACTATTAGATATGGTTCGATCTATGATGAGTTCAATAGATCTTCCATCGTCCTTTTGGGGCCATGCCCTAGACATGGATGCATTCACACTAAATCATGTTCTATCTAAGACAGTTGAAAAGACACCATACGAGATATGGATTGAGAAGAAACTTAGTTTATCTTTTCTCAAAATTTGGGAATGTGAGGTTTATGTTAAGCAACAAGCCTATGATAAATTAGCGCTCAAATCCTCAAAGTGCCTTTTTGTAGGGTATCCAAAGGAAACGAAGGGATACTATGTTTGCAATCCCACCGATAACAAAGCGTTTGTAATTTGGAATGGTATCTTTCTAGAAAGGGAGTTTATTTTAAAAGAACCAGTGGGAGCAAAGTATATCTCGAAGAAGTTTGAGAATTACAAGATAGCACAGAACCATAGATAGAAAACAAAGAAGACTCACAACAAGTTGTTGAGCCTCCTCAAGTAACACAAGGCCCATGAAGGTTTGATAGGACATGGAATCAGTCTCAGAGATATGGATTTTTTATTACTGGAAGTCGTAATATGTTGCTCGTTGAGTAGAATGAGCCAACCACCTATCAACAAGGCATAGTGGGATCAAACTCTCAGAAATGGCTAAACACCATGTAGTCTGAAATGCAATCCATGTACGACAATCAAGTATGGACCTTAGTCGATCCACTTGAAGGTGTAAAAACCATTAGGTGCAAGTGGGTTTTCAAGGAGAAAATCGACATGGATCACAAAGTAAATGTCTTCAAGGCACTACTGGTTGCAAAAGGATTTACTTAAACTCATGGTGTAAACTATAATGAAACCTTTTCTCCAGTTGCAATGGCCAAATCAATTAGAATCCTTCTTGTCATTGCAACATATTATGACTATAAAATATAGCAGATGTACGTCAAAAACAACCTTCCTTAATGGAAAGCTCTTTGTGGATGTGTATATGACACAACCTGAAGGTTTTATACATCCAGAAGACTCTGGTAAGGTATTCAAACTTCAAAGATCTATTTATGGATTGAAGCAAGCATCTTGAAGCTGGAATCATCATTTTGATAAAGTAGTCAAAGAGTTTGGATTCATTTAAATCATCGATGAACCTTGTGTTTACAAGAAGGTTAGTAGGAGCATAATTGTATTTCTAGTGCTTTATATAGATGACATCCTATTCATTGGGAATGACATTCCTATTTTGCAGAGTGTCAAGTCTTAGTTAGGGAAGTCTTTTTTGATGAAAGACTTAGGCGAATCCACTTACATCCTAGGGATTAGGATATATAGAGATAGATCCAAGAGGCTAATAGGCCTAAGTCAAAGCACATATATAGACAAGATACTGCATAGGTTCAGTATGCATGATTCAAAAAAGGGGTTACATGCCCATGTCTCATGGCATCCATCTTAGCAAGGATCTGTGTCCTAGTACACTTGATCAGTGAGATCACATGAGCAAGGTTCCATATGCCTCGGCCATTGGATCCATCATGTATACCATGTTATGTACTTGACCGAATGTCTCATTTTCCTTAAGTATGACCAAAAGATATCAATAAGATCCTAGTGAGGGTCGTTAGATTGCTCTAAAAATATCCTAAAGTACCTGAGAAGGACTAAGGACTTATTCTTGGTATATGGTGGATTAGATGATAAGCTTTGTGTAACTAGTTACACAGATGCAAGTTTCCAAACTGACCAAGATGATCTTAGATCACAATCTAGATATATATTCCTTTTAAATAGTGGTATAGTAAGTTGGAAGAGCTCCAAGTAGAGTATTGTAGCAGATTATGTGATAAAAGTTAAGTATATAACAGCACCGGATGCAACTAAGGAAGCTGTTTGAATTAGAGAGTTCATTACAGAACTAGGGATGGTGCCTACCATCTCATATTCAATAGATTTATTCTGTGACAATAGCAGAGCTATTGCACAGACCAAGGAGCCTAGGTCATATCAAAGGACCAAGCATATACTCAAGTGATTTAATCTTATCAGAGAAATCAATGATAGAGGTGATATAAAAATATGCAAAGTATCAGGAGAAGACAATGTTGTTGATCCTCTTACCAAGCCACTTGCACAGGAAAAACATGAGCGTCATGTTAGGATAATGTGAATTAGAAAATTAATGATTGTACCTAGTGCAAGTACGAGGATGTTGAAAATTATGCCCTAGGGGTCAATCATTGTACTTTGAACATTGTTATTCAATGAATTTCTCCATTTAGTTATCACATTATTCGCATGTTAACTGTGATAACTGTATCCTTGGATAAATCATAATGATTATCCTAAATATCCCTGGTCGGTCATCTATGTGAGAGTAAAGATGAAAAAAGACCAGTATGACTTTGATAAGGTATGGGATACGAATTGAAGTCTTAGGCACTTGTAGGAGTACAAGGTGCTGGATCGACCCACTATGAGAAAGCTGCATGGATCAAGTGATAAGCTTATCTCATGTATAACCACATCACTATACCCTTTGATCTGAGATCATCATGGATTCCTATATGAGAGTCGCTAAACTTTGGCCTAGTCAAAAGTCACCTTTGACCGGGTGATGATAAAAGCTACAATTGGGAATAGTGGTTTTCATGCAAATGAATATGAATGTTCAAGATGGAATTTGTCCCTTAGTGGGCCCCTCGATGAGTAAGTATGAGAAATGTATAGCCATACTACGATGAAAAGGAGTTTCCATTTCTATAGTTAGACTACTCAGGGATCGAGAAAGTAATGGTCAAGAAAAAGAGGATGATATTATCCATGCCTCATCCTTGGCAGAAGTATTGTGTGACAAAAGGGACGTGATATGGTTGTATGACAGGTTGTATCGTATTATCGATCCTCATAGGAATTGGGTAGTCGTAATGTCTTGCTAGAGGCCGCTTGCGACTTATGGGTTACTACAGTTATTGGCCCACTGCCAACTTCGTATGGGCCTACAGGGTCGCACACAGGAATAGCTCAACACGAGCTATAATGTCCAGATTCATTGAATTTAAGATGTGTCGAAGATTCAATGAATACAATATTTAATTTTGGATGAACGAATTTTAGACACACACACACATGTGTGAATGTTTACTTGATAAATATTTATATGTGTGTATATATATTTTTATATTTGGAAAAGAAAATTAATAATATACATATATGTATTTTTGAAATACATACATACATATATATAATATATATTATTTGATAATATATATATATATATATATATATATATATATATATATATATATTATGATAATAGCTCATATTTAATTCATAAATAAAAATTAAATCTAATTCCATTGGCTCTTTATTCTAATTAAATAAATAAGTTAAATTAAAGATGTTAGACTGATTTAATTAAACTAGATTTATTTAATTAGCTTATCAAAACAATTAAGTATTAATTGATATGATAAGGATTTTTGAAATTAACTAGGATTAATTTTAAAATCCAATATCCATAATAAAATAGATCACCTTGACTAGTTATAAAAGGTGAGAGCTAGGGTTTTCTACAGATGATGAAAAATTAGAGAGTTGCAAGAAAACCCTAGAGAGGCATTGGAGGCGCTAGCACACTGCCGATGTTAGGTCATGTTCATGTGGATACCAGTAGAGAGAGCTAATTTGAGTAGTTGGCTCCTCAAGATTGAAAAAGGAAAAAATCAAAAGGTACGACACTTTCTAACTCGATTTAAATGCCGTTGATAGATTCACAATTGAGATTGGTAAACTTTTGCAAGTTTAAATTTTTAGTTCTTTTGCTGTGTGCCTACCAATCCCAACACCATATGCGTTCAATGACACCAAAGTATGACATTAATGCAAAGATATGGTGCATGTCTTTAGCATTGGATCTATGCCATAAATCAGCAACAAGAGTTACCCCATTATTCTACATCGTGCTCCGTTTATCATGGTCTTTTGTGTAAAACGTATAACTGTTGATTGCATAACCATTGTAGGATAATATATTTAAGCTCGGTCCCTTTGACAACTATTTCAATTTATTAGAAACTGAAGCATGATTCCTTTCCATCTTATCATTAATGCGCTTTTTCAACTAACTTGAAATTTTTCGATTGTGTTCTTTTGTTATCAAATTTTCATTCCTATCACCATGTACCAATCGAAGAGCATCCTTATGTTCTTCAACATATGGTTTGACCTCGTCATTGTTATGTAGCACATATAAGTGAGCTTGCTCCCATTCAGTTACTAATATCGTTATTACATCCCTCCCACTTGTTCCTTTCCCTGATCTTCGCCTATGATGACGACACTTCGGGATCCCTACAGGGTCAACATTTGATAGAAAATAAGCACAGAAGTCACTTGCTTCTTCAAACATATACCTTTAAGCAATACAACCCTCTGGTTGATATCTATTTTTCACATACCCTTTTAAAATTTTTATGAATCGCTCATTCGAATACATTCATCGCAGGTACACTGGTGGACCGTATAGTTGAACCTCTTTGACCAAGTGTATGGTTAGATGGACTATGATGTCAAAAAATGAAGGTTGGAAATACATTTTAAGTTCACACAGAGTACAAACAATTAGCCTTTGCAAATCTTGCAACTTGGTTGAATCAACCACTTTACTGTAAGTTAACTTGAAAAACATGTAAAGTTTAGTGATAGCGTTTCTTACATTTTTAGGTAAAATGGACTATATACCAACCAATAGGAAATTTTGCATGAACACATGACAATCATGAGATTTAAGGTTCTTTAACTTCAACTCTTTCACTGATACAATATTCTTTATATTTGAAGAGTAGCCCTCGGGAACCTTAATTCCTTGCAGAAACTTAAAAAACAAAATTTTCTCTTTCCTTGACAGGTGTAACCCGCTGGAGGTAGATAAGTACGATGCCCTTACTCAACAAGTGCCAACTCTTTTCTGATTCCTAAGTTCACCAAATCCAACCTCGAATTGACATTGTCCTTACTTTTTCCTTGGATATTGGGCAACGTGCCAATTACACTATTACATATATTTTTTCCTATGTGCATAACATCAATGAAATATCTAACATATAAAGACTTCCAATAAGGGAGTTCAAAGAAAATAGACTTTTTCTTCCAACAACTTGTCTCAATTTGTTTTGCAAAAGGCTTGCCAAAATTGTTATCGAAGTCTTTTACCTTTTCAAAAACCTAGGTACCGGTCAACATCTTCGGTAGGCTATCTTCTTCTGAGTCACCATTGAAAGCTTTTTTGCACTGCCTCCAACGATGTTTTGATATTAAGAATCTTTGTGTCTCATGTAAACATTTTTCTTACAATGATCTAGTTGCACTGAATAAGTGTCATCTTCACATACAAGGCATGCACCATATGTAAGACCCCATCTTATTATTAATATTGCTCCACCTCTTAGCATGTTTAACTCAAACATTTATTCCCTTCTTGATCCCCTTTTTGACCATCCAACATCATAAAATGAAGGGAAAAATATTGGCTTTAATTTTCATTAGCCAAATGACTACTTTGCCCATACATTTTTGTGATTTTCGTACATACTGGAAAATCTTACAGATTTTTCATCAAACTTTGAAAATTAATATCTAATTGTGTAGATATCAAATTGAGGTGTTTCTAAAGCCTATGTGACCCTTGCTAAGTATAGTTTTAATAAAAATATAACCTTTGTCCAAATAGAAGCTTAACATTCCCAAAATTATTGTATTTGGACACTACCTCTGAAATTTGTCAGTTTTACTGGGCTAAATTAAAAAAAACATAACTTATTGTGTACGGCTCTAAATAATCCATATGACCTATCAAATTAAAGATTGGTAAGTCTAGTTTCATTCTAAAATTGTTTAGAATTTTTGGACATCATTTTTCTATTTAAAAATGTCACACCACACAACTGCCTCACAGGGAAATTCACTCGTAGCAAATCTCATTTGTGTTCCAGATATAATTATATTGTGTGAGACATCTAATCGCCTTGTTTTTCCATTCCCTATGCTCTTTAATACCCCAAGGGTATAAAGGAATTTTAGGGAATAAAATCATGCCTTACTAACACACTTGTTAAATCAGGGCTTAGCAGTCCATTTGTTTTAGGCTTATTCTCAATCCTCTTGTCCCAATATTTGGGGTGTTACACCATATCCTTTGACGCTATATCTGGATAAATTACCATAAGCAAGAAAATCATTAATTGTTCCAAATAACATAACTTTCAAAGTGAAACTTTCTTCCATATACCCATCATACATATTGACGCCTTCTTCCTAAAGCAGCTTCAAGTCATCAATTAAAGGAGACAAGTACACATTTATATCATTCCCATGTTGCCTTGGCCCAGAAATTAACACGTTGTATCATAAAATTACGTTTCATGATCAAGTATGGAGGAAGGTTATAAATCATTAATATCATCGACCACGTGCTGTGTGTACTACTCTGAACACTGTGGGGATTAGTTTCATCAGTTGACAGTGCAAAGCGTAGATTCCTTAGTTCATCTGCAAAGTCGGGGTACTCATGATCAATTCTTTTCTACTGAGGAGCATCTGCAGGGTGCCTAAGCTTCGTGTCTTTAATCCTTTCATTTGCATGCCATGTCAACTACTTAGCTATCTCTGTATTATTGTATAGTCGTTTGAATCTTGAAATAATGGGAAAATACCATAGGACCTTCAAAGGAATTTTTCCTTTCTTCTTCCCATATCGAGGTGCGTTGCATTTAGGGTACTTTTCTAACGTTGCATACTGATTCTGAAATAATATGCAATCGTTAGGGCATGCATGTATCTTCTCATAATCAATACCAGTTGTTAAGCAAAGAATTCGCTTTGCCTCATATGTCTTGGTAGAAAGTACATTTTCTTCTGGAAGCATATCTTTCAAAAGTTCAAGCAGTGCTGTGAAACCCGAATCACTCAATCCATAGCGCACTTTAAAGTTGTACAATTTCAACACTGCTAGCAATCGTGTGTATTTTGTACAACTAACATATAATGGCTTCTCTGCATCACCTTTCAACTTCTCAAATTCTTTAGGACAGTTATGAAGAACCTCTTTGACCGCATTTAGCATTTCTTCAAGACTATTATCTTCATCACACATGCTACAGTCAAAGTTATTTGAAGCACCACTTGTGGTATGCACTCGATCACTACATAGAACGTGCATCTCACCATGCCTTGTCCATCGTATATTTGTTTGATCAATCCCATAACACACTAAATGATCTAGCAAATCAAGTAGACTAATCTTCTTTTCAAAACAACAAGATAAGCAAGGACACAAGATTTTGTTAGGATCTTTTGTATGATCGGTTGCAAATCTAATAAACTCTTTCACCCTATCTATATATTCCCTTAAACACTGATAAGAAGACATCTATTTTTGATCCATCTATACCTTTAACATATTTTTAAAAAGTGGTTAGTTCCTATCTTCTTTTATTTACTTTTTAAAAAAAATCGGCAGCATAACATCTTAAAAATTGGAGCTTTCCAGATCTTAATTAAACCCTATCTTCTAATTGATAAATAATCTATCAATTAATCTCACAACATCATAATAATTTTTCACAGCTCATAACAAAATAAATCATATTTACCAACACATATCATTGGTAAATTAGAAAGCATTAGTAGCCAACAAATAAAATACAAGTATTAAAAATAATTAATTATTTTTATAATAGTGTTATAGTAATTAATCCTTCATCATTAAACTAAATTAAAATAGTTTTATAAAAATTTAAATTTGAACCATTCATTCTAAGAGTGGGTCATTCAAGCAAGAAGAACATGCAAAATGAATTATTAAATGTAACTCGCTTTTTTTAATTATCAATGTTAAAGTATAGAAATATTATAGTAATTAAAGTAAAGTTAAATTAAATAGAGTAGAAAAATTAAACATGGAACTATTCATAGATAGCAACAAACATTAAATATGGAATTATTTAATAAATAACTTCAGCAATATTACTACAATAGCCATGTCTATCACATTTATTTGAGAATAACTTTCTCATATTTCAGAATAAATTAAACATAAAAGAAATTATTTAATTAGAAAATTGAACTATTAACTTCTAATAAAATTACATTTGTATGCTCCAAAATTATAACACTTACAGTGAATAAAAGATTCAATAGAGAAGTGAGCTGCTGAAACTACAAACATAAACATAAAAAGAAAATTATTATAGGACAAAAAGAAACACAAAATTGCATGTATTATCTTTAAACATTAAAAAAAACCAGGGGGTGGGGACTTACAGGATAGTGGCCGGTGTGAGGAGGGAGGATGAGTGATGATGTGGAGGAAGTGATGGTGATGAAGAAAAGAGGAGGCAGAAGGAGTAATGTAGAGGAAGAAAGCACCTTAACGATGAAAGAAGGATGAGAATAGATAATGAAGTGGGGACCAAGTGTGGGGATAAAAGCTTGAGGAAGATGAAAATGGAGAATGAAGTGTGATGGGGACAAGGGAAGACGGTGAAAGAGGGAAGTGGGGATGGGAGGGGCTTGGCCCACGTGGGATAAAAGGGATAAGGGAGAGTATGAGTAGTTGGAAATATGAGAGGATAAGGTTTTAAAAGGAAAAAAAATAGGGCCTTGGGTGGTGCTTTTTAAGAAAAGCGCCACCCAAGGTCAATAAAAGTTGTGCCGCTTGGATGACTATGCGGCACAACTTCTCTTATTGGGTCTTAAGTGGCGCTTATCTAATAAAGCGCCACCCAAGGCCCACTACATGATGTGGCACTTTCTCAGAAAAGGGTCACAACATCCTAATATTTTAATAAAAAAATAGAGGAAACTGTGGCACTTCTCTAAAGAAGTTCCATATAGCGTGCGCTACTATTACCCATTTTTGTAGTAGTGAAAAGGAAAACTTAATCTCGAAGGTCTACCATAGTAGAAAAGATTACAACTCATCTTTTAAAATTTAACTATGGTAGAAAAAGAGTTTAATTAACCATTTGAAAACTCTACCATAGTAATAAAGGATATAAGTCCCTACAAATATTTACTCATGATGCAAAAGAATATACTAGTTATTTAAAATTTATCATGCATAATAAAAATCTTCTCATTGTTTTACAAATCAAACCATAATTAATTAACATTCTTGGGCCCTGAACTTTTCTAAGTCTATAACATAATCATTCAACCACATGCCTAATATCAAACTCAATTATTAAAATACTTAAACAACAATTTTTCAAATATCAACTTGAGTTGCTTATCCATGATAGAAAATAATATAATCCAGATCATAATATTATATCAGAGCATGCAGCATGAACCTTATAATGGCAATACACAAAAATTCACCACATAAATAAAAAGGAGGAGGCTTTACAAAGATTATCACAATAATCAAGCCTTCATAGCCTTCCTCAACTGACTAGCGGCAGAACTATTACCTAAAAAATGTTAAATCGACGGTGTGAGACAAAAGACTCAGTAACCAACTATCCAACTCGTTACACATGCTAATATGTGCTCATGAGATGCCAAGTGGAACAATTTATATAACAAAGTATTAGCAATATAATTCACAAACTCTATATCAGAAATTCTGTATCATAATTTCATTTAAAAAATTCCATATCAGGACTGTTTATCACAATTTCTATATCACAGGTTCATATTACGAATTCCATATCACAATTTCGTTTCATAAATTCCACATTAGGAATTCTTATCACAATTCTCAAGTTGCCCCCATCAATCCAACCGAACCGCCTTATTTCCATCGACTAGACCCATGGGCTAAGTTACTATCCATGTCACTCACTCAAAAAGCTCTTCAGTCATGTGATGAGGATTGGCTAATTCCTTATAGCACATGCTTAGACCATGGGTCTTTCCCCCTCATTGAACTAGTAGGGTGTCGCAGCCTCTCATTGAACCAGTGGGGCAATCCCTCATTGAACTGGTGGAACAATCCTTCATTGAACTAGTGGGAAAATAGAAAAACAAACATCATGTATAATGGAGGCTATATGTGAAACCTCACTTTCAATACATCACCAGCTCTTAGTTTCCATAGATTAGAGTAAGCGAGCGATTATTTTAATAAACTAACATCCGTTCTCTTTATTTACACTAGAGCGATTCACTTATTACATTAGAGCAGTTCTCTGCTTTAACAACATTCATTCATTTATCCTCATACATACACATATACATCAAGCCACACAAGGCTATCAAATGGAAATCCATTACATCAAATCCAGATAGTAGTGCCTCGCACCACGATCTCTACTTAGCAATTCCTTCTTTGAGCATAACTCCATGCATCCTTCAACCAGTCTAAACTGGTTGTTTGGGAGGAGTGAGATTCGAGAGAATCTCAATAGCGAACAATACCACTATGTATGTAGATATATATGAATGCATGGCATGCTTGCATAACACTATTTCATGCCAACATAATGACATGCTACTTGCTCGATGTTATGACATACATATGGCCATTGCATAAATATAACAGAGCTTCACTACATCAAACATGTTCAACACAAATAGGCAAAGAAGTCATATAATCAATGCAATACATACATATCACACACATGCAGGCAAGGTAAGTTCACTACCTGTCGGACTTAATGTCCGTCCTCAATCCTGCGTTCTTGCTCCAGTTCGGGCAAGTCCATTCATCGAGTCCTAGAATTCATAAACATAGCATACATGAGTCACTACTCATCCTTATAACATTATAGACTCGTATTAGTTGATAACTTAGCCCAATTATGCTAAATTACCAAAATGCCCCCATAAGCCTGGCCCAACTGTACGTTTACAGAAATTATGACATGGGCTAATCATACACAATTTCACGTGTAGAATCCATTTATGATTTCATATTAGTCAAGTTCACGCCCGAATGACTGAAATACCCTTTACAACCCTTATTTAGAGCTTAAAGGGGTAATTCGGTTATTTCACACCCCATGCCTTTTCTCACCTCATCATCAACATGAACCCTACAAAATTTTCTCTTTTGAACTCAATGGAACCATCCAATTGATAAAATTCCATCTTTATCCTCATTCCACACCCAGGGCAGCCAATTATAGAGTTCTAGAAGAGTTGTGTCGGTTCCTCCCTTTCTTAGGCTTAATACCCTCATTTCTACTTCTAATTACATGATTAGCTGTTTAGACATCCATTGGACATCGTTTCGGCTTCCAAAACACTGATCAAACAAGAGATGAACAGTACCCAACTCTCACAATACTCATCCAAATGACAAACCGAAATGGTCAAAGGGAAGCTTATGCTTACCTCTACACGCTTATGAATTCAGTTCAAAATTTTGGTGACGCTCCAGCCAGCGAGATGGCACCAACCATCTCGAAATGAGAATCCGGAACCATAGAATCGAAGCTCAGGATGAGTAGAAGAACATTTGTACTAGGTACTTTGAGAGAAAACGCCGTTTTAGTAGAGTTTCGGCGAATCACAACTTTCTCTCTCTTCCCTCTCTCCTCTGCGTTCTCGTTCTTTCTCCGTTCTCTCTCTCTTTCTCGCATTTTTTGATTCTTTTCCCTTCTCTTTTCTGTTTTATCTGAACGCAGGAAAGCATGAGAATAAATGATGAAGGATGATGATTAATTAAAATCATCCAAGTGGCTTACCACCAATTGATCCAACTGTCTTATTACTTGCATAACAAATTTTATTTCTCCTTTCCTTCATCATTCCACTAATATTAATGAGAAATAAGAGAGTATCATTCACTCTCAAACTATCCCATTATACCACCTTAAGTGATCGACCAAAGCCTTAAGCTTTTGACTCTTTGACTTTGCTTGATAATAATTCGCCAAACTAGGCTCATAAATTACCAAGTAGTCATTTCCCCCCTTTTAATTCCCATTCCACTCAAATTATAGGAAATATTAGGGAAAAATCATCATTTCTCATCTTATGGAAAAATTACCATTTTGCCCTCACCTTTAATGATTTATCATAATAAACCATTTCTTGTCCCTTTTTATTATTTCCCCCTCAAACTTGACTAATCTGGGCATCCATAATAGGGAAATAATGGCTGCTAGCCATTCGTTAGTCAAATGACCATTTTGCCCATACATTTAATATTTCCCCGAGCTCTCCAGGTCACTATAATATTCCCTTTAATATCCAAAGATATAAAGGAATTTTGGGAAATATAATCATTCCTCACCAGGACACTTGCTAAACCAGGGTCTAGCAGTCCACTTACTCCAGGCTTAATCCCAAGCATCTTGTCCCAAAATCCAAGATATTACACTATACAACGTGGTAAAATAATTTACTAAAGTAAGTTTTAACCACACTGCTTCTAATCCA
The DNA here is from genome assembly GCA_037074505.1 of Albizia julibrissin. NCBI lineage: Eukaryota > Viridiplantae > Streptophyta > Magnoliopsida > Fabales > Fabaceae > Albizia > Albizia julibrissin. The sequence goes on from CM073482.1 coordinate 21,922,647, forward strand.
AGAGCTCAAATATGCGCAAGAATTAATCTACAATAATCAATTTGCCACACTTAATACCTCATTGAGTTATTTGAGATAATTTATCACTACTTCTTAATTTTCAACTTACTAATTAATAATTGTTATCTTTAATTACACACACACACACCCCCCAAGACACTTCAACCATATATTTATTTATATAGCTAAAGTTTATACCTCTCCAAGTAAGGAAATATTTCTCAAATATCCCATAGACCATAACTAATTATTTTAACAAAATTTCCATTTTCTCTGGCAATCCAAATCACTCAATTAAATTATTGAAAACTCCCAAATATCTTACTTTAAGAAAATCCCAAAGTTTTAAAAATCTAAAATTCCATTAAAATTCTAACATTTAAATTTCAAGCTTAAATCTCAAAACTAAACCATCAAAAATTTAATAATACCTCTAACAAACCCAAATTTAATCAGTGAAAAAGTCTAATATAGAATTATTTATAGGTTGATTATATAGAAAATTCATTATAAAATCTTATACTAACTAATAACAAAAGTAAACCAATTAAAATTCACTATTAATCATCCTCTACATTCCTATAGTCTTATATTGAGAAAACTCAAACTTGCCCAAAATAATATTCTCTAATCAATACAAAATTACTATTATAAGAAAAAGAAAATTATTTAGAACATTTTTCATGAAGAAATTTGTGTGATTAGAAGTGATTTTGAGTACCTTATTCGTCCTCGAAAAACTGAAAAATACTCCTATCAGAGTCTCGCCGTCCGCCCTTTTGCAAAACACTTCAATTGTGTGAAGTGTTTAATGAGGGGGGTATTTATAATACCCTCTCCCTCGTCATATGGTGCCTACGCCACAATTACACACACACACACACACATATTAGGTAATGGCACTGAAAGGTGTCACTTTCCCTTTAATTGGCAGGGCTTTCGGTGCCACCTTTAGAGCACTTGTTATTGTTATTGCTGTTGTTATTGTTGTTATTATTTTAAAATTTTTTTAATAATTTTTTAACCAAATCTCCCTTTTCTTTTTATTCCAAAAATTGCCTACTAAATTTATTTTTTTTATGAATAATTATTTTTAAATTATAATTATATCCTAGAAATAAAAATAAGGATATTACAATTCTCCCACCTAATTAAAATTGTGTTCCCATAATTCAATCCAACTAAGGAATAAAAAGATAATCAAAATACAATAATTCAATCAAAACAAACCCAACCACAAACTTAAGCGAACAAATTAGGAAAGTCATGACGCATTCTTTCCTCAGTTTCCCAAGTTGTATATTCGGGTGTCATACCTTTCCAAAAGACTTTCACTAGCTAAATGCTCTTTTTCCACAGTTGTTTGTCCTGGACATCTAAAATTCTCTTTGGTTCTGCTGTATAAGTCAAGTTTTCTCTCAATTCAACTACCTCAGGCTCAATGACATGAGACGGATCTGTATGTTACTTCTTCAACTGTGACACATGGAACATGTCGTGCACATTAGACGAGTGCGGAGGCAAGGCGATCTGATAGGCAACCGACCCAATCTGCCCTAAAATCTCATATGGCCCAATAAATCGTGGAGTCAACCTCTTTGCTTAATAGATCTCCCAATGCCCGTAATGGGTGAAACCTTTAGGAAAACATGATCTCCTTCACTAAATTCCAACAGTCTCCTTTAACAATCTACATAAATCTTCTATCTATTATGAGCTGTCAACAATTTCTGCTGTATCATTTCAATCTTCCGTGATGTTTGGTCTAGCAGATCTGGTCCAATAATAGTTCTTTCACTCAATTCGATCTAAAACAATGGTGATCTTTACCTTCTACCACATAAAGCCTTAAAATTAAAGGTACCATCTGAATACTAGAGTGGTAGCTATTATTGTATGTAAATTATACCAATGGCAAGTGCTTATCCTAGTTACCTGGGAAGTCGATGTCATAGGCTCTTAACATGTCATCGAGTGTCTGAATAGTCCTCTTGATTTGACCGTCTGTTTGAGGATGATAAGTGGTACTGTACTTCAACTTTATACCCCATGGCTTCCTGTAAGGACTACCAAAAGTTTGAAGTGAACCTTGGATCACAATCTGATATGATACTCTCCTGCACCCTATACATACGAACAATTTCTTTAACGTACAACTCGACTAATTTCTCTAAAGTGTAATCCGCTTTAATCGGCAAAAAGTGTGATGACTTGGTTAATCAGTTTATGATCACCCAAATAGCATCAAGATGGCCCAGATTGGCTGTAAACCCATGATAAAATACATATAAATGATATTCCATTTCCACTTAGGGATATTCAGATTCTAAAATAGCCATTGTGGTCTTTGGTGCTCAATCTTGACCTTTTGATACATCAAACACTTCAAGACAAAGTCAATCATGTGTCTCTTCATCTTTAGCCACCAATACTGTCGCTTCAAATCATTATACATCTTAGTGATTCCTGGATGCATAGCATACCTGCTTCGATAAGCTTCTTCCAAAATGGATTTCTTCATCTCATTGTTGTTAGGAAAAAATATTCTCTTCTTGTATCTCAAGATATCTACATTCCTAATGTCATAATCTAGAACTTCACCATGTTCTAGTTCCTCTCAAATTCTACCTAACTGATCATCTTTCATCTGGGACTACATGGATATCTCTTAATCCATTTAGCCAACTTTTGTCTTCCAAGCTCATACGAAACAAGTATACGACTTTTGACTCGAAGCATCTGTAGCCATATTAGCCTTGCCGAGATGATACTTCAACTTGAAGTCATAATCCTTTAAGAATTTCTTCTATTGGCGCTGTCTGTTATTTAACTCCTTCAGATCTACTAAATACTTCAAACTCTTATGGTCACTGAATTCTTCAAACTGAGACCCATACAAGTAATGCCTCCAAATCTTCAAGGCAAATACCACAGCTACTAACTCACACTTACTATACTTAGTATACAAATGGTGCTCCCTTAATATACGCAACGCAATGTGTATATGCTCTTGGTCTTCCTCATTCTTAGAATAAATGAGAATGTCATCAATGAAGAAAACAATAAATTGATCTAAATACAACCTAAAAATCCAGTTAATATAATTAATAAAGACGACTGAATCATTGGTCAACCCAAAAGGCATAACCAAAAACTCATAATGAGCATAGCAAGTCCGGAAAGCAGTCTTCTAGATGTCCTCGACCCTAACTCTAAGCTGAAGGTAATCCAATCTCAAGTTAATCTTAGAGAGCACTGTGACTCCCTTGAGTTGATCTAGTAAATCATCAATCCTAGGTAACAAATATTTATTTTTAATGGTGACCTTATTCAATTGTCTGTAGTCGATGCACAACCATGTACTTCCATCCTTCTCTTTGACAAATAACACTGGAAAACCCCAGGAAGAGACACTTGGTCGAATGAAACCTTTCTTAAGCAACTATTTTAGCTATTTCTTCAACTTTGCCAATTCTGATGGTGACATCTGATAAGGGGTCTTAGAAATTAGGGTTGTACCTGGTACCAAATCAATGAAGAATTCAACCTCCTATTTTAGAGGCAGCCCTGATATCTCCTCTGGAAACACCTCAGGATATTCTTTTACCACATGATATGATCGATCCCAACTTCCTTCTCTATACCAACAAAGAAGAAAACTATATAGACTTGACAACCCTTTCAAATACACTTATCTACTTGAGCTATCGATGACAACATAGGGACTATAGAGGCTTCTACAGATACGACATTCATGGCATAAGTTGCTACCTTCTTCTTACAATGAAGTATGACATCATTGTCTACTAGCCAATCCATAACGATAATAACATCTATGCCTCTCAACAAAAAACACACTAAGTCCACAATATAATCTTTGTTTCTAAACCGAAGGGTAAATCTCATACAAGCACATGTAGTCCACACAATATCCCTCTAATTATATTAAGAGACGTTTCAGCCTCTTTCTGAGTCATCTTATATACTCGGCCAAACACGGTTGGATAACTATCTTAGGTAGTTTATTGTCACTACCTTTGAACAATGGCGCGCAATACAATCAAACTTATGGCATTGATAACATTTCAAACATTGATCAGCATAATTGATGTCTCCTCCACCTATCTTAGGTCAGAAGGGTATACTATTCATAAAACTTGGCTTTGCACTCCTCCCATATGGTCCTTGAATTATCTAGACTACTCACACTAACAACCCTTTACTGGCTCCATCTGAGCATTCATCATTACAATTTGCATCTTCCTCTTCTTCACTAGCCTTATCATATTTAAACTTCCTTGTTAGTTTATCCATCATGACAATAAACATCTCTTTTATGTATCAAAAGAGCATTACTATTTAGTAAATTAGACTGCTCAAGATTAGGTGGAGATCTGTTATCATTGAGGTAGGTCCTTCTTTACCGTACCATTCTCCTCACCTAATGATAAAGTATAAAACTCAACAATACTACTAAAAAAATAAGGGAAGGTTATGTGTGAAAGAGCATATTGCTACTATATGCAATGCATCACATATCGCAGGATCTAAGAATGTAATGCCCATATCCTAGACCCCTTTATATAGCACTGCGGAAGCATTATTGGCTTAGGGGTAACGCTACTCAAGCCCCTAAACCCAGAGTTAATATTTAATTTATAGGGTCAATATTCATTTGGTAATGCCACGTTTAACAGATTGCTTAACTTTATTCACGGGGTTACTAACTTCTCTCCATTTATTTCCATCAAAGTTCTTCTCTATTCATTAATTCATGGAATGTTCATTACCTAATGGGCTCGTACCGTGAGATTAGCCATTCCTAGTTCAATTCAATTATCGAGCTTAGATAAACATCTATCCGTCATGCAGGTTAAACCATTAACCACATCAAATGGTAATTATACATGACGGATTAGTTTGTACTAATTCTTCTATTCTTTGTCCCAACTTCTTTATTTGGCACATTGTCCTGCACTCCTCTTCTATGCTCACGTGCCTATATGGTTGGTTAAGGGAGAGTAAGATTCAAGGGAATCTCAGTAGCAAACTTTGGTAACTATGCATACAAGATACAAGTTAATGCATGACATGCTTGCTTACATAAATTCATGCCAACATAATGGAATTTTCATGCTCAATGTTTCACATAACATACTCTATCCATAGCATAAATAGAAACAGAGCTTCAATCATTCACATATGCTTCATACAATTCATCAAAGCAATCATACATATCAATATATAAGCATACTTATTAGTAAATGCAAGTCAAGAAAGTTTTATTACCTTTGTCTTTATGTCCTTCTCTTATGCCTTTTCTTCTAACCACTGAAGTTGCTCAGGAAACCTTCCATTTCCTTTTTCTTGTTATCTCATAACCTTAGATATATAATCACATCATTAGAGTCACCAATGTGGTTATTTTAATAAAGTTACTTTATCAGTGTTGACTCAGGATCCTACTAAGATTTTTACTCGGGATTGTGTCACGCTTATTAGAGCCCGCAAGATGACTCCAGGTTGAAGTATATGTGGGCCCCACAGCGCTACATACTGGTGTCTTTTCCAAATACATAGGGTACACATGTCTGCCTTGAAAATGACATGTGCACACCTACACCGACATATTTTGCTTGACATTTGATCCTCCTTCCTAATGACATAGCTAGGTGGTATCTTTTTACCAACCCAATGGCGCTGTATATGTGTTCGATGCACATCTGTGGCGACACTTGATCCTTCTGCCTACGCATACTGGGCCCTCTACCCGATAGAGCGTCTTTTTATCTCTCTTTATTCTTGGGACCCTTGCCAAATTGGGCTTAGTAGTATGTCTGATATAGGCATATCCTCAAGTCTCTATGCCTGAAATTTGGGATATTAAAAAGAATATCATGGATAATTAAACTCTTCTTATTGATTTGCAAATCAAACAATAATCAAACAACATCCTTAGGCCTTAGACTTCTCTAAGTTCAAAATATAATCATTAAGCCACATGCCCAATATCAAACTCAATTATCAAAATACTTAAACAACAATTTTCTCAAATACCAACTTGAGTTACTTATCCATGATAGAAAATAGTACAATGTGTCAATTCAACATTAGGAATTCTTATCACAATTTCATCTCACAAATTTCATATTAGGAATTCTTAACACAATTCTCAAGTTACCCCCATCAATTCAACCGGACTGCCTTATTTCTGCCGACTAGACCTATAGGCTAAGTTACTATCCATGAGGTCTCTGGTCACGTGATGAGGATTGGCCAATTTATCATAGAACATGCCCAGACTATGAGTCTTTACCCCTCATTGAACGAGTAAGGTAGTCCATCATTGAATTGGTGGGATAGTCCCTCGTTAAATTAGTGAGACAATAGAAAGTCAACCATTGTGCACAATGGAGGCTATACCACATGGTAAAATAATCTACTCCATCTCATCCCAAACCAATCATCACAATAATTATCAATAAATTAGCTCAAAGGGAATTTCTCAATATTTCCACATTCATATAAGGATATTCAAATCATCTACATCTACATGACATAATGTCTTAATTCTCTTTCTATACAAAACTTCCTTTATGAAATTAATAATAATCAATGACTTGAATAGATTATTTGAGTTAAAAAAATATTTAAATAAATAATTGGGATGTTAGTGGGAAATTGGAATTTTTGGGAGTAATTAATTTAAAAACTTTGAAATTTATAAAAGTAAGTTAATTTTTCTAACAACTCAAAGAGTTATTAATGTATAATAAATTGATTATTGTATATTGATTTTTGGCGTGTATTTGAGCTCTTGGGTTATAAGCCTTGTAGTTATAATTTGCTTTGGTAAGAAGTAACTAATTTCTTCTTGTTGTGTATGCTTGTATGATGTTTGTGAGTGATTTTCAACTATATAGAATTATAAATTTGGCTATTGATATGTGATGTGGACTTTGAAAGTATGTTGTTAATGAAATTGTCTTGTGGGACTTATTTTCATTGATTAAATGACTAGTGATATTATATTATATGAATTGGTATTTATTTATGAGATTGGAAAGATTCTTTTTGTTAGATTTCATGTTTTGATGATAACAAATCATGTTTTGGAAGCTCATGGATTAATTACCACCAAAGCAATCAATTCTGGTGATCTGTGCAAGATCACTCGAGTGATTTTATTAATCACTCGAGTGATATTCAAGATCACTCGAGTGATCGCTGAAATCACTCGAGTGATTGCGAAAAATAACAGATCACTCGAGTGATATGGGAAATCACTCGAGTGATCCGCAATTTCACTTCCAGTGATCGCAAAATCACTGCAAGAAAATTTCACTGTTTTGAAAATCACTTCCAGTGATTTTGAATCACTCGAGTGATGCGCCAAATCACTTCCAGTGATTGTGAATCACTCGAGTGATACGGGTAATCACTTCCAGTGATTGTGATTTCACTTCAAGAAAATTTCACTGTTTTGCAAATCACTTCCAGTGAAGCTCAGATCACTCGAGTGATCCGCCAAAGTTTTCAAATCACTTCCAGTGATCCTAAAATCACTCGAGTGATGTTGCATTTTCGCTGAATCACTTCTAGTGAATTGGAAATCACTGCAAGAATATTTCACTGTTTACCAAATCACTTCCAGTGATCTTGAATCACTCGAGTGATATTTGAAAAGTTGCAAATCACTTCCAGTGAATTGGAAATCACTCCAAGAAGAAATCACTATTTACAAAATCACTTCCAGTGATTCCAAATTCACTCGAGTGAAATATGTAATTTCCAATATCACTTCCAGTGAACCAGCAATCACTGACAGAAGTTTTCAAAGTTTTCAAAATCACTCCCAATGACATTATATTCACTTCCAGTGATATTGCACTTGCTCATATAATGATCTATTGTTTCCATGTGCTTTTACCTCAACTGATTTTGCTAGTGAAATTCTATTATTACTGATTTCTCCAAATAGCTATCAAAATCATATGGTATATCATTTTAATACTTAGTTGCGAAAATAGGATCACTCTCTATGGTTTTATTCTGTCACTTTTTATAAAACACCTCCAGTGATCCATATTAATTTGTTGAGATACAAATATTGCTTAACGATTATATTCATAAGTGTGTTACAGCTGTACTCCACCATCACGCACTTGACTTGTAACTGAACACTCCACTCAAACGACAACTATTCATGGTAGCAGCAGAAATTCAAAAGTAACGGAAGACAAATGCTGTTACATTTGTCAGAAGCATCTTTGAATCAACGGGCAAATTTACAATGGTCTTCAAGTGGTTCTATTATATATGTCCAGCCATTTGAAAAATACAACAACGAAGAAAAACGCCTGAATACTCCAAAAAGCAATATCCTCACAAAAGCTTCAGTTCATCATTTGTGCTTCAGTTCTTATCTTCATACTCTGTGAGAGAGATTTGTCATTCATACTTAATCATTTTCAATAGAGTTAACTTAAGGTTGAGGAACCTTAAGTAGGGATTTGTGATTACCTTGTGTAAGGGGGAGCGAGTGTCTAGAGGAACTTGCTAGTTGTACTGTGGTGCCAAGAACCCACTGAATCTTGGAAGATATAGTGAAAAGCTCAGAAGGATTTCAGAGGACTGGACGTAGGTCAAGTGATTGAGACCGAACCAGTATAAATCTCTGTGTGAATCTCGGTGATATCTCTTCCTTTCATTAACTGTGCTTTAAGTTTTATAAATTGAATTTAAGCTTTTGATTATTTTGTAATCACCCAATTCACCCCCCTCTTGGGTGAAAAGCTTGCTCTAACATTTGGTATCAGAGCACAGGTCTTCTAATTCAGGCTTAACAACCTTAGAAGGATCCGATGGCAAGCATGGGTGAAGCAATCCTTCCTGACGGAGCTTCTATCACTAGACCACCTGGTTTCAGTGGTGAACATTTTTCCTTCTGGAAAGCTAAGTTCCATGTATTCGTAATGGCTACAGAATACGGACTATGGGATGTGATTGAAACTGGAAACTATGTGCCTACAAAGACTGAAGAATCTCGAAAAGTTCCTAAATCACCAGCAGAATTTGACGACAATGACAAAAGGCTAGTGACTCTCAACAACAAAGCAATTCTAATGATTCAGAGTGCACTAAGTCAAAAAGAATACTTCAGAATCTGTACTCTTCAGACTGCGAAAGAAATGTGGCAAGCGCTTGAAGTAGCTCATGAAGGAACATCTGGAATAAAAGAAAATCGAGTCAATACTCTAACTACAGAGTTTGATCTGCTTCGTATGAAGGAAGGTGAGTCAATAGCTGAATTTGAACTTAGATATACTCACATTGTTAATCAACTTGCAGCACTTGGAAAATTCTATGATCAGAATGTCCAAGTAAGAAAAATACTAAATATTCTCTCCAAAGAATGGGAAGCGAAAGTCACAGCAATAGAGGAAGCCAAAGGAGAATCAATGCAGTCTGTAGCTTCTCTGTTTGGAAGCCTTTCAGAATATGAAAGCAAACTAAAATTCAAACGAGAATTATAAGAAGTTGGCGACAGGAGGAAGAAAAGTCTTGTACTGAGTATAACAAAAACAAAGGCAGAAAACCAGGAAGAAGAAGAGGAGATCGATGATGATGAAATGGGCCTGATGATCAGAAGATTCAAAAAATTCTACAGAGGCCAAGGATTCAGAAATTTTCAAAGAGGTGGAACAAGTGGCAAAAGAGACGCTAAGGAAATCATCTGCTATGAATGTGGTAAACCGGGACATATCAAATCAGAATGTCCGGAGCTATTGCAGAAAAATAAAGAAAAGAGAAACTTCAAATCCTTCAACAGAAAGAAGGCATTTGTTTCTGCAATATGGGGAGATAGCTCCTCAGAAGAAGAAGAAAGCGATAATGAGGAGACAGCCAATATATGTCTGGCTGCTCAAAAAGAAACAGACGAGGAGGTAATGAATTCTGACCCTACATATGATGAGTTACAAAATGAATATGATGCTTTACATTCTGAATTTATCAAAATTGTTAATACTTTGATTGCCTGTAAAAAGAGAAACAAATTTCTTGAAGAAAGAATTAAAAACCCTTTGGAAAGAGATTGCGAAAGGTGTTTGTCTTTTGAAAAGAAAAATATTGATCTTACTAAAACTCTTGAAAAATTTACAAAAGGAAGTGAAATGTTAAATGTTATTTTAAAAGCACAACGTCATGTGAATGATAAGTCTGGTATAGGATATGATCCGAACCTAGACAAAAGAAAAGGTAAGAAGAAAACAGGAAGTAAATCCTATCTAAGTTATTTCACACGTTCTGTGCACACATCTAATCCTTTTGCCTATTGTAATTACTACAATAGAAAAGGACATTATACTTCTTCGTGTTTTCATAAAAAGAAAGGAATTATAGGAACCTATAAATGGATACCTAAGAAGATTCATGAACAAGAAGTTATTTGTACTAACCCAAAAGGACCCAAAAAGATATGGGTACCTAAAACTTAATTATCCTTAACTGCAGGTTTGTCTCAGAACATCCAAATCAACCAAATGGTATATAGATAGTGGATGTTCAAGACATATGACTGGTGATCCTGAGAACTTCACCACATTAGTACCTAAGGAAGGTGGCAAGGTGAAATTTGGAGGAAATCAAACTGGAAGGATAGCAGGACTTGGGGAAGTCAAAGATAAAATCAAAGACGTATATTACGTTGAAGGTTTATGTCACAATCTATTAAGTGTAAGTCAAAGCACGGATAAAGACAACTGGGTAATATTTGATTCAGAAGAATGTCTGATAGTTAGCAAGAAGGATCTGCAAATTGAAAAGAAAAAGTTGAAGACCAAACTCAAGGCAAAAAGGGAAGGTAACTGCTATACTCTTGATATGAATGAAAATATTTCCGAAAATTGCCTTCTGAGTAACACTGACGAGAGTTGGCTTTGGCATAAGCGACTTGCTCATGTTAATATGCATCAATTACAAAAGTTACTCAAAAAGGATTTGGTAATTGGACTACCTAATGTTAATTTCAAGAATGATTTAGTCTGTGATGCTTGTCAAAGAGGTAAACAAACTAAATCTTCCTTTAAAACAAAAACTGAAATTACCACTAATAGACCACTTCAACTATTGCATATGGATCTGATTGGTCCAGCAAGAGTTAAGAGTCTCGGTGGAAACTTGTACACATTTGTTATTGTTGATGATTTCTCTAGATTTACCTGGAATATATTTCTATCATCCAAAGATGAAACTTTTTATAAATTTATTACCTTTGCCAAGTGCAAAATGAGAAAGGTATGTCAATTGCAGGAATCAGGACAGATCATGGTGGAGAATTTGATAATCAAGCATTTACAGAATACTGTGATACAAATGGTATCGATCACAATTTTTCAGCACCAAGAACTCCACAACAGAATGGTGTAGTGGAAAGAAAGAATAGAGTTCTTACAGACATGACTAGAGCAATGCTCAACGAAAAGAATGTCTCTCAAGTCTTCTGGGCAGACGCAATGAGCACTGCATGCTACATCTCAAATAGAGCATATGTCAGAACCAAACTTGGAAAAACACCATATGAACTTTACAAGGGACAGAAACCAAACCTTGCTCATCTACACATATTTGGCTGTAAGTGCTTTATTCATAACAACAGTAAAGATAATCTTGGAAAATTTGATTCTAAGGCTGATGAGGGACTTTTCCTAGGATATTCAAATCATAGTAAAGCATTTAGAGTTTTTAATAAACGAACATGTGTTGTAGAAGAATCAATTCATGTTGTATTCGATGAATATGTATCCTCTAGTAAAAACTTTAATGATGAGATAACTAGAAACCAACCATCTATTAACTCTTCAAATCTTGAAGATGACGATTGTGAAAAAGAAGTTGAACTGAGTAATTCAGATCAACCTCGTGCCTGGAAATACATCAAGAGTTATCCTCTAGATCAAGTAATAGGTGGAGTTAATGAAGGTGTCAAAACTAGAAACAAGGTTTTAAACGAAGTAAGTTTTTCTGCATTCATTTCTCAATTAGAACCTTCTAACATTGAAGAAGCCCTATCAGATAATGATTGGGTGTTAGCAATGCAAGAAGAGTTAAATCAATTTGACAGAAATCAAGTTTGGGATTTGGTGCCCCGGCCTAAAGACCACTCGGTTATTGGCACTAAATGGGTATTCAAGAACAAACTTGATGAATCCGCAGCTATTATCAGAAACAAGGCAAGATTGGTTGCCAAAGGCTACAATCAGGAAGAAGGAATTGATTATGAGGAAACATATGCTCCAGTAGCAAGATTGGAAGCTATACGAGTACTCTTAGCCTTTGCATGCATCAAAGGATTCAAATTATATCAAATGGATGTGAAAAGTGCTTTCTTAAATGGGTACATCAAGGAGGAAGTTTATGTAGAACAACCTCCTGGCTTTGAAGACGTATCCAAACCAGATCATGTTTTCAAACTCAAGAAAGCCTTATATGGTTTGAAACAAGCTCCTAGAGCCTGGTACGAAAGGTTGAGCAAATTTCTCATCGAATTTGGTTTTACTCGAGGAAAAGTTGATACAACTTTATTTATAAAACGAAAACTAAGTGATATTTTGGTAGTTCATATTTATGTTGATGATATTATATTCGGATCTACTAATAACTCCTTGTGTAAAGAATTTTCTGAGATAATGCAGGGAGAATTTGAAATGTCATTAATGGGAGAATTGACCTTCTTTCTTGGTTTACAAATTAAACAAAGGAAGAATGGAATATTCATATCACAGACCAAATATCTTCAAGAATTGCTCAAGAAGTTTGGATTGGATGACGCTAATGGTACAGATACACCTATGAGCTCAACCGTACTGATGGATGCTGATGAAAAAGGAGTTGACTTCAACATAACTCAATATCGAGGAATGATTGGATCATTACTCTATCTCACAGCCAGCAGACCTGATATCCAGTTCAGTGTTGGTCTATGTGCAAGATTTCAGTCATGTCCTAAAGTGTCACATGCTAAATTAGTGAAACGAATTTTCAGATATCTCGCAGGCACAAAAGAGTTGGGTATATGGTATCCCAAAAAGGGTAATGAATATTTAGTTGCCTATTCTGACTCTGATCATGGTGGCTATAAAACATATAGGAAGAGCACAAGTGGGCAATGTCAATTCCTTGGAGGCGCAGTTGTTTCTTGGTTCAGTAAGAAACAAACTACAATATCATTATCTTCAACGGAAGCAGAATACATAGCAGCCTCAAGCTGTTGTGCACAAGTACTGTGGCTAAAACAGCAACTTCAGGATCTTGGCATATATCTTAAAGAAATTCCTATTTACTGTGACAACACCAGTACAATAAGTTTGGCGAAAAATCCTGTACAGCATTCAAGGACCAAGCATATTGATGTGAGACATCACTTCATTAGAGATCATATTCAGAAAAGAGATGTCAAGGTGTTATTCATACCCACACACTTGCAATTAGCTGATATCTTCACCAAACTTCTTGCCCGAGAACAATTCATGCACATACGAAGGGAATTGGGAATGGTAAATCCCAATGAATTGTAAGTTGTTTAATCTTTATAAATGTTGATTTCATATTGTTTTGATGATCCCATTACTAACTTAAGCATCGGAGTATCTACAAAGTTGTTTTGCAGGATGCTCTGTAATATCCTCAAGTAACAGGGACAAACAGAGAGGAAGACAGTGGAGTAAGTGAAAAGTGAAACACTGCAATCATAGGTAAATTAGATAATTAAATTAATAAATTTGTCACTGGTAAGTCACATGAGTATTTTAATTATTAATTTTGGAATTACAGCATGGTTTGAGATTCTGTGAAGTGTTTTTGTACTTCACTCGAGTGATTTTTATATTTCACTCGAGTGAAAACCAAAATCACTCGAGTGAATGTTAAAAATCACTCGAGTGAATGTTAAAAACTCTGTTATATCAGTTTTTCTCTCTCGCGACTGTTCACTCTCTTCAAATCGTCACCTCCACTCGCTGAAATCCTCTCATTTTCCTTAAAACCTCTTGAACCCAGTAACGGAAACCTTCTTTACTACTCTTAACTGAAAAATCCCCTCAAAAGCCAGCCTATTTCAGTTTAAAATCTTCCTTCCTTTTCCGTCAGTTTCACCCTTCATTCCCGACAGTCTCCTTTTCGCTTTTCTCTCGCCATTTGCTTCAGACAGTCTACCAAGCGTCAAAATTTCAGTCTACCCAGCGTCAAAACCTTCGCCTCCACCAAGTGTCGGTACCCATGGCAAGAACAAAAAGGCCTGGGCAATCTCCTCCACCTCCACCTCCGTCTAAGAGGGTGAAAGCCCCCGCTGAACCAGAACCCAATCCACCCAGACCAAGACCCAAGGGAATTCGGATTGAGGAACTAACGGGAATGGCTACCCGTTCGCATACCAGCATAAAAGGGAAAGGGAAAGAAAAACAGCGAGAAGCAGATGTCCAAGAGTCTACCTTGCAAAGAAAAATCTCACGGGCAGTGAATATCTTGGCAGCCTCAGTTCCTCAGAAGTCACGGTATGCAAGTCAAGCCACTGGTAGTCGTCAATCTGGATCTCTGGCTGAAGAAACCACAGAACTCCTTGAACCTCCTTCTGGATTTAACACTGGTAATCTCAGTATCTTGAACTCCATTGTGTTTGCCTCACACTTTGCCAAAAGAACCTTCTGTCCTGTTGTGTGGGTTGACTTGGAGGAACTAAAACAGAAATTTCATATTGATCTAACCCCATATTTGAAACAATATGAACCTTGGCTGAGATTGAGAATGTCATACAATCCTTTGGTTGTCAAATATTTTTACTGTAACATGAAGACTGCTGATGTAAAGGATGACCAAGGAAACATCATTGCTGAGAGAATTGAAACAAGTATTAGAGATCAGAAAATTCTTCTGTCTGGGGATCTTATCAACACCTACCTAGGCATAGAGGATGCTCCCATGAGGCCTCCACGTGTCTTTAATATTCATTAATTAGTTGATATCTTTAGACCAGGACTGCCTGGTATGCCTTTACCCAATTCCCCAGCCTCTCTTACCAACAACCAGAGAGCCTTATTCTACATTTACTCCCGTAGCATGGTTAACAAAGCAAAAAATTTCACTCATATCACGGGGAAGGATCTTCAGATGATGGCTTCTCTTATGACAAGGGAAAGAAGAAACGTGGGGGAACTCATTTTTTAAGAGATGAAGAGGTTCAGATTTTACTCCTCCAGGTCTACTACTATTCCCTATCCTCAGCTTGTGTCTTACATCCTTTCCATACACAACATTTGGCATTTGACACCTGAGGGAGATATTGTTAGGATTCCTAAGTTTGGGAAAATCCACCTCACTTGGATGGAAATTACCATTCCTGCTGGAGCATCTTCACAACAGAGACACCATTCACCTCCTCCTGAGGCCAGCCAGAGAGAACCTCAGAGGATGGACCCTTCACCCTCCAAGATGGATGAGGCACAATCCTCTAGAGCAGTCTCCCATGGTCCCTCTTTTACTCAGGCTGCTATTCAGACGTATATCCAGGAGGCCATTCAGTCTGCAGTCACTCAGTTGAAGAACTCTAACGCTCAACTGATTAATCAAGTCAATAATCAAGTGACAGTCTTAGTGGCAGCAGTGGATCATAACTCCAATCTCCTCTTTGAGCGCCTGACTGAGCAGTCACAGAGAATTCAGAGGATTAAGGATGCTCTCAGGACTCACCTTCATATCCCCTTCCCTGACTTACCACCTGCCTCCTCACAACCTCCTCCATCAGATTCTTCAGTTCCAGAGATTTCACTTTCTGATCCTCCCATCATTCCTCCCATTATTCCTTCAGACACTCCTCCAGCACCTCCCACAACCTTTATCTCTGATCCTATTTCTGCTGGTGATATTCCACACACTGACCCCATTCTCCAAACTCCATCATCTTCTTCACATCATACTGCTTCTAGTTCTCATATTGAGGAAATTATAGCTGAGGAAGCCACCACAGAGGTCATAGGACCTACTCACTCCACTTCCACCACTTCTCTTGAGCCATCTTCTACCACATTTTCCTTCCAATCTCCTCCACAACTTTCCATTATTCCATATGTTCCACCTACCTCCTTCTTTGCTTCTGCATCCACTCAAGCCTCTACACCGTCTACCTCTCCTTTAGATGATGCCAAAAAGGGGGAGAAGAGCTGATATGATATATTTTCTTTTGATGCATATGTGTTCTAGTTTGTAATTCCAAGTTATGTATTTTACTTTTCCAAGAACTTGTCATTGTGTAGCTTGTGTAATCTGAACTGACTCTAATCTAATGGAAATATGAGTTTATGATATGATCTCATGAAATTTTTAATGCATCTATGTTTATGATTGCAGTAGCCAATATGATCTCATGGAAATCCTAGTGTATTGCAGCCGCCAAAATGATTTCAAAAAAATCACTTCTTATGTGCATTTTCTGTTTACAATGGTTTTTGAACTTTGAACTTACATCTTTTACTTTCCAAAGGTCAAAAACTCTTAATCTTTTAAACAAACTCATCTTAGCAATTGCAAATCAAAATTAGTGCAAAAGTTTTCAAAAAGATCAAGTAAAGTGTATTAGAAAATCAAAATCTTAAACTTGATCATATGATATGTTTTGTCATCATCAAAAAGGGGGAGAATGTTAGATTTCATGTTTTGATGATAACAAATCATGTTTTGGAAGCTCATGGATTAATTACCAGCAAAGCAATCAATTCTGGTGATCTGTTCAAGATCACTCGAGTGATTTTATTAATCACTCGAGTGATATTCAAGATCACTCGAGTGATCGCTGAAATCACTCGAGTGATTGCGAAAAATAACAGATCACTCGAGTGATATGGGAAATCACTCGAGTGATCCGCAATTTCACTTCCAGTGATCGCGAAATCACTGCAAGAAAATTTCACTGTTTTGAAAATCACTTCCAGTGATTCTGAATCACTCGAGTGATGCGCCAAATCACTTCCAGTGATTGTGAATCACTCGAGTGATACGGGTAATCACTTCCAGTGATTGTGATTTCACTTCAAGAAAATTTCACTGTTTTGCAAATCACTTCCAGTGAAGCTCAGATCACTCGAGTGATCCGCCAAAGTTTTCAAATCACTTCCAGTGATCCTAAAATCACTCGAGTGATGTTGCATTTTCGCTGAATCACTTCCAGTGAATTGGAAATCACTGCAAGAATATTTCACTGTTTACCAAATCACTTCCAGTGATCTTGAATCACTCGAGTGATATTTGAAAAGTTGCAAATCACTTCCAGTGAATTGGAAATCACTCCAAGAAGAAATCACTATTTACAAAATCACTTCCAGTGATTCCAAATTCACTCGAGTGAAATATGTAATTTCCAATATCACTTCCAGTGAACCAGCAATCACTGACAGAAGTTTTCAAAGTTTTCAAAATCACTCCCAATGACATTATATTCACTTCCAGTGATATTGCACTTGCTCATATAATGATCTATTGTTTCCATGTGCTTTTACCTCAACTGATTTTGCTAGTGAAATTCTATTATTACTGATTTCTCCAAATAGCTATCAAAATCATATGGTATATCATTTTAATACTTAGTTGCGAAAATAGGATCACTCTCTATGGTTTTATTCTGTCACTTTTTATAAAACACCTCCAGTGATCCATATTAATTTGTTGAGATACAAATATTGCTTAACGATTATATTCATAAGTGTGTTACAGCTGTACTCCACCATCACGCACTTGACTTGTAACTGAACACTCCACTCAAACGACAACTATTCATGGTAGCAGCAGAAATTCAAAAGTAACGGAAGACAAATGCTGTTACATTTGTCAGAAGCATCTTTGAATCAACGGGCAAATTTACAATGGTCTTCAAGTGGTTCTATTATATATGTCCAGCCATTTGAAAAATACAACAACGAAGAAAAACGCCTGAATACTCCAAAAAGCAATATCCTCACAAAAGCTTCAGTTCATCATTTGTGCTTCAGTTCTTATCTTCATACTCTGTGAGAGAGATTTGTCATTCATACTTAATCATTTTCAATAGAGTTAACTTAAGGTTGAGGAACCTTAAGTAGGGATTTGTGATTACCTTGTGTAAGGGGGAGCGAGTGTCTAGAGGAACTTGCTAGTTGTACTGTGGTGCCAAGAACCCACTGAATCTTGGAAGATATAGTGAAAAGCTCAGAAGGATTTCAGAGGACTGGACGTAGGTCAAGTGGTTGAGACCGAACCAGTATAAATCTCTGTGTGAATCTCGGTGATATCTCTTCCTTTCATTAACTGTGCTTTAAGTTTTATAAATTGAATTTAAGCTTTCGATTATTTTGTAATCACCCAATTCACCCCCCCTCTTGGGTGAAAAGCTTGGTCTAACACTTTTGATAATTGTAAATTGATAATGACATGTTATAATAACACAATATTAATATGAGAGGGGATGGTGGATGTGGATTTGATGGGAGGTTACGCAAAGAGGAAATAAGGGGGTGAATTCTTATACAAAAAGAGGAAATAAGGTGGTGGACTTCTAGGTGTACACTGGTTAGTCCTTTGACCCATTTGTGTTTAGTAGGGCCTTGACACCCCACTAATGTATTTAGAGGGGGAGCCCTTGGTCCATTTTTGTACTTTATGGATTTTGGCCGTTCCATTTCACTTGATCAGTGAGCTTGTTGAGTTAAACTACTAGTCATATGGGTGAGTACTAGCCTTTTGGTTCAGTCAAAGTAAATAAGGTGAAAAGGAAATAAGGGAGGACAAAGAATAAATTCGTGTGTATTGATTCTTATACACTTATGTGATATTTATGAGAATGAGATCATGATATTGCGAATTATTATGTATATATACATATAGACATGTGATATTTTAATAATGCTATACTTTTATAACTATCCCACTTGGCACCTCACGGACACTTACTCGTATGCCTGATAAGATGGATTGCTGGTTGCTGAGGCCTTTGTCTCACGTCATTGATTTAACATTTTTTTTCAGGTGATAGTTGTTGTGCGTGTCCATCAGGGAGGATCCAGAAGCTTAAGCTACTTCTGTTAAAAGTAGTGCTTCTATCTTTTTAGTATATGTTTTTTTATTGTATATTGCCATGTTATGGCTCATCTTTCATACTCTGATCTATTTTGGAGATTGGATAAATTAACTATATCTTTTTAATTACTCTTGATGATGCTTGATAGCTTAGATCCCTTATGACATGTTTTGAACTTGTGGATCCATAATTTGATCTGATATAGATATTTTAATATATAAGGAGATATTATTCAGTTAAAGAGCTTGGACTTGATAGTGAATAGTTATTTTGGGCCTTGTGATGTCCAAAGCCCATTTGTGAGCGTGATAATGTTTTGGCAATTGATTTTATTAAACCCATAGTTAATTATTATTTTAAGAAAAGGATTTTACAATTTGGTATCAGAGCTCAACGATTTTGCGAACTGTTGTGCATGCATTGCATATAGTGGCAATATATAATATTGACATATACCTTCCTTGTTAGTTGTTTCTATTGTGTTTCGTTTGACTACTCACTTGTTATGGTGGGTTGCATCCTTAGGTGGGGAGAAGATGGTATAGACTCGTTGTACTGGTTCTGGGCATAGTAGGCCTCTATACCCATATGTTCAACTGTAGCAGTAACAACAACTCTTATTTGATAAGGATGCTTTTATGCAACAACTGAGTAAAGTTATGGTGGATGTTATAGAGGAGTGATTTAAGTAGTTTGAAGAAGATAGTAGGAAGCGAGCAGGGGATAAGACCCCTATGGAGAATGATTATGATCACCAAAGCGTGTAAAAGTTTGAAAAAATGTATGATACTGCTAATGAGGGCCATAGTGATTATGTACCCCCAACAACTACATGTTCCAACTCCTCGCTCTATTTCCAGTGTGTATAAAGATTTGGCTCGACATCGCCCTCCTATTTTTAATAGTAATCTATATCCTGTTAAGGCAGAGACGTGGATTGAAGACATAAAGTTGTTATTTCAGGATGTGGGTTGTACCATTAAGCAGATGGTACAGGCAATCACCATTCTTCTCAAGGGTAAGGTGAATGAGTGGTGGAAGAGTGTGAGATTGGTAGATGTGTCATCTTTGAAGTGAGCGAAATTCAAAGACATGTTTTATGCACACTACTTTCCAAATGAGTTGCAACATGAGAAGGAGTTAGAGTTTTACTCTCTTCATCAAGGTGATATGAATGAAGATAAGTATATCTCTACTTTTATTTGACTAAGAAAATATGTTACATATTTGAAGGATCACAACAACCCTGTTTGGAAGATTAGATAGCTAATTGATAAGGCTAGGCCGAAATTGAAGCCATATATGAGGTTTTCTAATATCTGAAATTTTGAGAATGCATGTACCAAACTACGCATTGCTATATGTACGGTTCAAGAAATAGAAGAAGCATCGCTACCCTACAGATTGGTCACCCCACCGTTCCTGGTTGAGTGTTTACTTTGACCCTAAAAGAAGCAGGAGCGTCTACAAATATGATTTGAGGTATTGTTTCTCTTCAAGGACATGATGTATACGTGTTTTGATTCTAGCACTTCACATTCTTTTATCTCTGATAAATGTGCTCAAATATTATAATTGCAAGTTTGTGAATTGCCTTATGATTTAGAAGTGTCCAATTATGTTGGAGCTTTTGTTATGACTGGTCAGGCTTGTTTAAATCTTACTCTTAAGTGATATCTATAATTTAAAGATAGATTTGATTTGTTTACTGCTTAAGGGTATTGATGTGATCATTGGCATGGATTCGTTGTCTACCAATAATGCTCACCTTGACTGTAAGGCGAAGAAAGTGAATTTTCCCTTATGTCTGGCATATGTTAAGGCGGCTTCTGGACCCTTGTTGTTGTCGGCCACTAAAGTGAAAAAATGTGTTTGATGAGGTTATGAAGCCTATATGGTATTCTTTTCTATCAGTACTGACAAGGATGTTGGGATCAATCATATCGAAGTGGTGAAGGAGTTTCCAGAGGTGTTTCAAGAAGAGATATCAGGACTACCTCCAGAGTGAGAGGTTGAGTTCTCCATTGAGTTAGTACCAGGTACAACCCAAATTTGTAAGGCCCCTAATCGAATGTCATTATTAGATTTGGCAGAGTTGAAGAAACAACTAGAAGAGTTGCTCGAGAAAGGTTTCATTTAACCAAGTGTCTCTCCTTAGGGTTCACCATTATTATTTGTCAAAAGGAAGAATGGAAGTATGCGGTTGTGCATCGACTGCAGAAAGTTGAATAGTGTCACCATTAAGAATAATTATCTGTTGCCTAGGATTGATAAGGACATCTCAGAGTTACCATCAGCTCAGAGTTAGGGCTGATGACATCTCAAAGACTACTTTCCAGAATCGGTATGGGCATTATGAGTTTTTAGTTATGCCTTTCGGGTTAACCAATGCTCCAACCATCTTCATGGATTATATATGAACCAGATTTTTAGGTCGTATTTAGATCAATTTATTGTTGTCTTCATTGATGACATTCTCATTTATTCTAAGAATCAGGAAGAGCACTGAGAGCATCCACATATTGCATTGTGTATATTGAGGGACCACCAGTTATATGCTAAGTTGAGTAAATGTGAGGTTTGGCTCAGGAAAGTGAATTTCCTTGGCGATATGGTGTTTGTTGAGGGGGTAGCTGTTGATCTTAGTAAAGTGGATGTGGTGTTGAAATGGGAATCCCCAAAGTCGGTGACTGAAGTAAGAAGTTTTGTAGGATTGGATGGCTACTACAGGAGATTCATTAAGGGGTTCTCTCAAATTGCTATGCCTTTGACCAAGTTGACCAAGAAAGATCAATCATTTATATGGATTGATAAGTATGAAGCTGCTTTTCAAGAGTTGAAGGCAAAGTGTACTACAACACATGTGCTTACCCTTCCTGATCTTGGACATCTATAAATAATGTATATGGATGCTTCCCTTAAGGTTTTGGGTTGTGTGTTGATACACAAGGGCAAGGTTGTTGCATATGCTTTGAGGTAGTTGAGGCCTCATGAAGAGAGTTATCCGACTGATGAGTTGGAGCTCGATGTAGTGTTTGCATTAAAGATTTAGATGTATTATCTATATAGAGCTCAATTTGAAGTTTTAAGTGATCACAAGTGTAAAGAGGAAAGTTTCACCCAAGAGGGGGTGAATTGGGTGATACCAAATTTTTTAGTTTCAAACTGAATAAGGTGAAGGAGAAGATAAAGGAACTTACACACAGAGAGTTATATTGGTTCGGCCATAAGTTACTGCCTATGTCCAGTCCCCAGAGGTTTCCACCTGCTGAGACTTTCACTATTCTTCCAAGATTCAGTTGGCTCTTGGAAAGCACAATACAACAGGTATCCTTGCTATGACTATGAGTAGAATGTTCTTCAACTCAGAACTTTCTCTCCCCCTCACGACAAAACTTATGAGCATAGTAACTTCAATGATCTCTCTCAACTTCACTCGTAAGGAAAACACTCAACCCTCTCAAGGTCCCTTTACCTTGAGATGAATATTACAATGAAAAGATTTACAGAACAAACTCTTTTACAGAGCAGATGAATAATCACTAAAGCTTACAATGTAAATTTTGGAAGATTGAGAATAAGCTCGCTGTATATTGCGCTTGAAGTTCTCTCAGCTAATCTCTGTGTGTTCTCTATTGTTATTTGTGAAGAGCAGCTTTTATTGATCTCTTTCTAACCGTTGCAAATATTCCCGTTGATAACATCATGATGGGCACTTGAGTTTATAATACATTATATCGTGCAGTGCTTGAACTCTCTGTATTTTCTGCAGTTTCTGTCGTCCCACTTCTTTGAGCATGTTCACTTACATAATGTCTGTCTCCCACTGAGAATAATACTCAAATATGTTAATATATGAATCATCAATGAATAAATAATATATATACATTTTAGAATTGATCTTTGAATGATTATATCCCTGACAGCGTCATGAACTCGACTTTGCCCAGACCAACTCGAGCGTAAATTCAATATGAACTCGAGTGCTCACTGATGCACTTGAGTGCAGTCCATTTTTCCTTGCTTCTGATAGTGATTTTGAAGAGAACATAAGTGAGAATTGACCAAGGACTCGAGTGCAAGAAATAGAACTTGAGTGCATATCATGCTTATTCATGTTAATTGTTCTCGGGTACAAACTCTCAAGCCAGTACTCACAGGACTCGAGTGCTTGGTGCTATCCAAACTCGAGTGCATAATCTGAAACTCGAGTGTTGGTCTTGTTCATCTAGCTTTGTTCTTCTCGGATGAAAACTCACAGGTCAAGAAATTGCATAACTCGAGTGTGCCTTTGCTGTAGAACTCGAGTGCACCAATCTGAACTCGAGTGCACCAATCTGAACTCGAGTGCACCTTAATTCTTCAAGTTCACAAGTCTCTTGGGTTCATACTTCCATGTCAAAACTCACAGAAACTCTTATATCTATACTTCCAGAACTCGAGTGTGTCATATGCCACGAACTTGAGTGCAATATTTCAAAATCGACTGCACATCATGTTTTCACTCGGACACTTCCCTGGGACACACTTCTTTGAGCATACACTCAGGACTCGAGTGATCTTCTCATAACCAACTCGAGTGCATGAATCCAAACTCGAGTTCAGTGCTTATACTTCAACAGCCTTGACTCTGGGAAGTACAATCTTGTCTCACAACTCTCAATGCTCGAGTGCAACTCTTTTAAGGACTCGAGTGCAGATCCACAAACTTGAGTACTATAATCCTGGCAAACATTACACTTCAACTTTCATTAGTTCACAATGGTAATTACACAATAAATTTTGAATAGAACTCGAGTGTGCATATCAAAACTCGAATGATATTCTTAGAACTCGAGTTTATCAGAGGAAACTCGAGTGAGACAGTAATTTCATAGCAAACATGAACCATAAGTTTCAATTCCGTTTCAATGACAAAATCCACTTAATGTCTTCAATTAATACTACTCATTTCCTTGCAAAACATCTCATTACTATTTTGTTATCATCAAAACATAGGATTCAACATTCTCCCCCTTTTTGATGATGACAAAACCTTAGTGATGGATTTGAGAGTTTTGAGAAATTTTTTGAAATACTTATGCAAACTTAGATTCTATATGTTTATGAAAATATACTCATCATAATACCATTAGTCAAAAGTTAAATACATATAATCCTAGAAAAACTATTACAATCCAATGTCCATACATAGGAAAGAGCGACAGAAGCACAAAAACAACATAGACAACATAAATGATAAACTAAACAATAGAGACACTCCTAACATAAAACATTCTCAACATAAATGCTCCCCCTGAGGAACTCAGAATCCATCAGTCCTTCTTCTCCCCCTTTTTGGCATTATCTGGCTGAGGAGGTGGTGAGGGAAGGGTGATATCTGTAGAAGTGGGAGGTACATAGAGCACCATGGTGTTAGTAGTTGGTATAAATGGTGGTAAGGTAGGAGGTGGAATTGGTGATGATGGTGGTGAAGCAGGAGGTGGAACAAAAGATGCCTGAATCATGGTTCGAAGCTCATTCAACTGCCTTGTGTGCTCCGCCTGAGTCTTCAAGATGAGGGTAAAATTATGGTTGGAATTTTTAACGAGTCTACCCAAATGATCATCGATGGTGGTAATCATCTTGTCATATTCATCATTCAGCTGTTTGAATTGTTCCATCATCTCTGACCGAAGACCATTGACGGCTTGGTTAATCAACGCCCCCACATAAGTCAGAATAGATGCACCAAGGAAGGATGGAGACTGGGGTTGACCTTACGGAGAGGATTGGGCCTCATCTTGAATGGCTGAAGGAGAGGGTCTTGAGAATGGAAGAGATATACCCATCCGATGCATCTGAGACATTCCAAACCGAGGTATTCTAACTTTTTCATTCTTCTCCAAGTACCAAATTTTGAAGTAACGAAGGATACATGAAACAATATGGGGTAGAGGAATATAGGTATTAAGAGTGGATGAGAAGCGGAATCTTCTCATCTCTTGGAATATGAGTTCCCCTACATTCCTTTGATGTCCCGCAATCAAAGATGCCATCATGTAATAATCTTTGTGGGCAAAATGAGTGAAGTTTTTGGATTTGTTGACCATCATATAAAAGAGAATGCGGTAAAGAGCAAGCATCTGAATAGGTTTGAAATTTAGTAGTCCTATTTTCTCTCCAGGTATTAGGATTTAAAAAACTTGGATTGGAGTGAGTTCAATGGCAGGTTCAGAAGGAGGATTTTCATATCCAAGTATGTGGTTGATAATGTTAGGAGTAATCTTAATGATTTACCCCGGACAGTGGTTTGAATCCCTTCTTCTATCAATTCACCATTCTTTAAGAATTTTCTTTTAACAATCATATTCGAATAGAAAATTTGAACAACAGTTGGTGAATACAGTAAATGATCACTAAGCCAAGGTTCATAAAACTCCAGAAATTGCCTCAGATTGATGTTATAGCTCAAATGCAGATGATCTAAATCAATATAAACAACCGGAAAAAAATTTCTATGGGATAATTCATCATTGTATACCTTCTTATCCGATGGTGTGATAGCAGAGGTATTAAATCCTTCTAGTAGTCAATGATAGCAGAAACACCCGAGTTAGATGGCTTGTGTGTCACAGAAGGACCAGGGGAAGTGCCTGCTTGAGAGGCGATCTTCTTGACAAGAGTATCCAACTTGGAAGCACGTATGGCTTCTTGAAGAGGTTGGTCATCTGAAGAGGAATTCTCAGAGGAAGATGGAGATGCAGCTGCTTTTCCCCTTCCTTGAACTGACTTCATTTTAGACCGGGTGATTATGGGTTCTTTGATAGAGAGCTTTTTAGGAGTTTGGGTAGGTTTTGTGATTGGTTTTGATTTCTTGAGAGCTGGTTCAAGAACTTTAGACTGAGGCCGTGGGAGTTTGATGGATTTGCGTGTAGCTTTTAGTGGAGGAGTGGGTATTAAAGATGGAGTTGGTGAAGGGGACAGATAATCCGATCGAGAAATAGACTTAGAAGGAGTTCCGTCAGTTTTCGATCCAGACCTGGTGGAGGAAGAGGAATGGAGTTCCAGATTTTTGCTTCTAACCATTGTTGAGTAATGAACAAATAAGCTTAGATAGGGATTTTAGAGAATATCGAAAGAAAAAATCACAGAACACCCAAGCAAGAATGGTGAAGATGATGCTGAAGGGTCTTCTGAAATGAGAGATTTATAGACAGAATGCAGCGATCGGAAAGGGTGAAGAGATGTAACCGATGATTAAATGAAATGAATGAGCCATTTGAGAGAGTTGAAAAGGTGGGATTTTAGTTCCAGGGCTTCGAGTGAGAGGACACGTTCGAGTGGGATATATGCCGCCCGACACTTGAGTTCTAACCTTATGAACTCGAGTTCAAAAGCACTCGAGTTCATTAACACTCGAGTTTGAAATATCAAACTCGTGTTCGTCAGTACATTTACCATATTACCCCAGCGTACCTGGCAAGAGTGTTACTTGTAGACACTCAAGTTATTTCCCAACTCCTAGGTTTCTTTATACTCAAGTCCTCCAAGATCACTTGAGTAACCCAGCTGCTAAGTCTGATTATTTGCATAGAATTTTTAAACCGTGAACTCGAGTTGTCCCTGGTGAATTTGAGTATGGTCTTACACTTCTTTATGAACTCAAGTGTTAAGCTTAGAGTTCATATCCTCTCTGTTAACCTCTGTTTGGCTTTACATATACAGAGCATTTCCTGTAAAATAGACTTATAGATACTCCGATGCTTAAGTTAGTGATCCTGTCATCAAAACATAAATAGTAATATATAAATAATCTTTAACAAACATCTTACAGTTCATTGGGATTCGTCATACCCAATTCTCTTCTCATGTACACAAATTTTTCTCTTTCCAGAGGTTTTGTGAAAATATCAGCAAGTTGGAAATCAGTTGGAATGAATTGAACGCTTACATCCTTTCTTTGAATATGATCATGAATAAAATGATGTCGAACGTCTATTTGCTTGGTTCTTGAATGTTGTACAGGATTTTTTGCCAAGCTGATTGTATTGGTATTATCACACAGAATAGGTATTTCATTTAAAAATATACCCAAGTCTTGTAGTTGTTGTTTCAACCATAGTACTTATGAGCAACAACTTGCAGCAGCTATATATTCAGCTTTAGTTGAGGACACTGAAACGGTGGTTTGCTTTTTGCTAAACCAAGATACTAAGGAGCCTCCAAGGAATTGACACTGTCCACTAGTACTTTTTCTATCAGTTTTGTATCCTGCATGATCTGAGTTCGAATAAGCCACGAGATACTCAATTCCTCCTTTTGGATACCATAATCCAAGTTCTGTAGTGTCTCCTAAATATCTGAAGATTCTTTTCACATTTTCAGCATAAGACACTTTTGGTGCAGACTGAAATCTCGCGCACATCCTAACGCTGAACTGAATGTCTGGTCTGCTTGCTGTTAAATAGAGCAAGGAACCTATCATTCCTCTATATTTGGTTATATCATATGCTTTACCCTTCTCGTCTGCATCTAACGAAGTTGTTGAGCTCATTGGAGTTTCAGCTCCATTGGAATTTTCCATTCCATATTTCTTTAATAGTTGCTTCAAGTACTTGGTCTGGGAAATAAAGATTCCTTTATTCCATTGTTTGATTTGAAGTCCCAGAAAGAAAGTAAGTTCTCCCATTATAGACATCTCAAATTCACCCTGCATAAGCTTAGAAAATTCTTGACAAAGAGATTCGTTAGTAGCACTGAATATGATATCATCTACATAAATTTGTACTACTAAAATATCATTCTTGTTGTGTTTGATGAATAATGTTGTATCTGCCTTTCCTCTAACAAAGCCTTGCTCAAGAAGAAACTTGCTTAACCTTTCGTACCAAGCTCTTGGTGCTTGTTTTAAACCATATAAAGCCTTTTTAAGTTTATAAACATAATCTGGTTTTGATTCATCTTTGAAACCATGAGGTTGTTCTACATAAAATTCTTCCATAATGTAACCATTTAAAAATGCACTTTTGACATCCATTTGATAAAGTTTGAAACTTTTTATGCATGCAGAAGCTAAGAGTACTCGTATAGCTTCCAATCTAGCTACTGGAGCATATGTTTCCTCATAATCAGTACTTTCTTCTTGATTGTATCCTTTAGAAACTAATCTTGCTTTATTTCTCACAATGATTGATGATTCATCAAGTTTGTTTTTGAAGACCCATTTGGTCCCAATAACAGATCGGTCTTTTGGACGGGGTATCAAGTCCCAAACTTGATTTCTTTCAAATTGATTCAGTTCATCTTGCATAGCAAGTATCCAATCATTGTCAGAAAGTGCTTCATCAATGCAAGATGGTTCTAGTTTAGAAATAAATGCAGAAAAAGTTACTTCGTTTAAAAATCTATTTCTAGTTTTAACACCTTCATGAACATTTCCAATTACTTGATCAATTGGATGATCTTTCATGTGTCTCCATGCTCTAGGCTGAGCATCTTCATTGACATCATCTGATTTTTCAGAAATATTTTGATATGATAAAGTTACTTCTTTATTTTTCTTGACTAAAGCAGTTTCTTCTTCATCAAGTAACTTTGTATGAGACTTATTTTCATCAAACACAACATGAATGGTTTCTTCTACTACACATGTTCTTTTATTAAATACTCTATAAGCCTTACTCCTATTTGAATATCCTAAGAATAAACCTTCATCAGATTTAGGATCGAATTTACCGAGATTATCTTTACTGTTGTTGTGGATGTAGCATTTGCATCCAAAAATATGTAAATGAACCAGATTGGGCTTCCTTCCTTTGTATAGCTCATATGGAGTCTTTCCAAGTTTCTTCCATATATATGCTCGGTTGGAGATGTAGCATGCTGTACTCATTGCATCTGCCCAAAATACTTGGGACATTTCTTTATCATTAAGCATTGCTCTTGCCATCTCCGTGAGAATTCTGTTCTTTCTTTCTACTACTCCATTCTGTTGAGGTGTCCTTAGTGCTGAAAAGTTATGATCTATTCCTTGATGGTTGCAGTAGTCTTTGAAGAGTTGATTTTCAAACTCTCCTCCATGATATGTTCTTATAGACACAATAGGAATACCTTTCTCATTTTGGACTTTCTTGGCAAGAGAAACAAAGTTAACAAATGTCTCATCTTTTGATGCAAGAAATATAGTCCATGTAAATCTTGAAAAATCATCGACAATTACTAGAGTATATAAGTTACCTCCAAAACTTTTCACATGAGATGGACCTATCAGATCCATATGAAGCAATTGTAAAGGTTTAGAAGTTGAAATTTCATTTTTGATTTTGAAAGAAGATTTAGTCTGCTTGCCTTTTTGACAAGCAACACAGATCATGTCATTTTTGAATTTTAGCTTTGGAAGAACAATAACTAAATCTTTTCTAATCAATTTCTCAAGTTGATTCATGTTGACATGTGTAAGGCGTTTATGCCATAACCAACTTTCTTCAGTTTTACTTAGAAAACAATTTTCTGAGGAACTGGATTTTAAGTCAAGTGTATAACAGTTACCGTCTCTTTGAGCTCGAATCTTAGCTTTAATGGATTCTTTGTCAAGTAGTAGGTCCTTCTTGTTGACTATCAGACATTCTTCTGAATAAAAGATTACCCAGTTGCCTTTATCAGTACTTTGACTTACACTTAGAAGATTGTGACATAATCCTTCCACATAATAAACATCGTTGATTGAAACTCCATTTAATCTCCCAACTTCTCCAACTCCTGCAATGTATCCGGATTGATTGCCTCCAAAGGTTACTTTTCCTCCATTTTTAGGTACTAGTGTGGTGAACTTTTCTCTATCACCTGTCGTATGTCTCGAGCATCCACTATCTTATACCATTAATTTGCTCATGATGCTTTGAGACATACCTGTATCAATATCATTAAAATTTAGGTACCCATATTTTCTTGGGTCCTTCATGGTTAGTATGACTCTGGTTTGGTACATAGGTTCCTTTTGGAATCCATTTGTACGTACCGATATTCTTTCTTCTTTTAAACTGACATGATGAAGTATAATAACCTTTTCTATTATAGTAATTGCATGATGCAAATGGATTGGATAAGTAGAAAGTATTTTTGAAATATTTCAAGTATGTCTTACTTCCCTATTTCTTTTGTTTGTCTTTCTGTTGAACATGCTTATATCCAATTCCAGATTTATCATGAACCACACGTTGTGATTCCAGAATGATTTTCAAGGTTTCACTTCCCTTAGAAAATTTCTCTAAGGTTTTTGTCAAATCATTAATTTTCTTATCTTTATTTTCACATGATGCATATGATGATTGTAGCATGCTGTTATAACTTTTGCCGTCAAAACTCTCAACTTTTCTTTTGTAACATAACATTTCCTTAGCAATCCTAACATATTCAGAATGCAATGCATTATATTCAGATAAGAGTTCATCATAAGAAGGTTCAGAATCACTTACCTCTATGTCTGATTCTTCTTCTTTGGCTACCTGGCATATGTTAGCGACTTCATCATCGTCACTCTCTCCTTCTGACGAACTATCGCCCCATAGGGATGATATGTATGCTTTCTTTCCCTGTTTCTTATCTTTGTTTTTGAAGCATTCGGACTTGATATGTCCTGGCTTTCCACACCTGTAGCATATAACTTGTTGCTCTTTATTTTCTTTCTTGCTTGGACTTCCTTGTTGAATCCTAAAATTCCGTTGTCCCTTTCTGTAGAATTTTTTAAACCTCTTGACAAGCATCCCCATCTCTTCATCGTTGATTTCCTTTTCACTTTCAGATGGTTCTGCTGCCTTTTTGGCTTTGAGTGCAACTCCTCTTTTCTTTTTATCATCAAAATCTTCTAGTTCTTTTTTGAATTTCAACTTACCTTCATATTCTAAAAGACTTCTAAAGAGTGCAGCTACATACCTCATTGATTCTCCTTTGGCTTCTTCTATAGCTGTGACTTTTGCTTCCCATTCTTTGGTAAGAATGTTCAAAATCTTCCTTACTTAGACATTTTGATTAAAGATCTTTCCAAGTGCTGCTAACTGGTTGACTAGATGAGTATATCTAAATTCAAACTCAAACATTATTTCTCCAGGTTTCATTTGAAATAGATCATACTCAGTAGTTAGAGTATTGATTATATTTTCTTTGATTCCATAGCTGAGGTACCTTCATGTACAATTTCTAAAGCTTCCCACATTTCTTTTTCCGTACTCAAAGTACATATTCTGAAGTATTCCTTTTGGCTAAGTGCACTCTGAATCATGAGAATAGCTTTACTGTTTAGTGTAACTAGCCTTCTGTCATTCTCGTCAAACTCTTCTGATGTGTTCTCTATTGTTATTTGTGAAGAGCAGCTTTTATTGATCTCTTTCTAACCGTTGCAAATATTCCCGTTGATAACATCATGATGGGCACTTGAGTTTATAATACATTATATCGTGCAGTGCTTGAACTCTCTGTATTTTCTGCAGTTTCTGTCGTCCCACTTCTTTGAGCATGTTCACTTACATAATGTCTGTCTCCCACTGAGAATAATACTCAAATATGTTAATATATGAATCATCAATGAATAAATAATATATATACATTTTAGAATTGATCTTTGAATGATTATATCCCTGACAGCGTCATGAACTCGACTTTGCCCAGACCAACTCGAGTGTAAATTCAATATAAACTCGAGTGCTCACCGATGCACTCAAGTGCAGTCCATTTTTCCTTGCTTCTGATATTGATTTTGAAGAGAACATAAGTGAGAATTGATCAAGGACTCGAGTGCAAGAAATAAAACTCGAATACATATCATGCTTATTCATGTTAATTGTTCTCAGGTACAAACTCTCAAGCCAGTACTCGCAGGACTCGAATGCTTGGTGCCATCCAAACTCGAGTGCACAATCTGAAACTTGAGTGTCGGGCTTGTTCATCTAGCTTTGTTCTTCTCGGATGAAAACTCACAGGTCAAGACTCGCATAACTCGAGTGTGCCTTTGCTGTAGAACTCGAGTGCACCTTAATTCTTCAAGTTCACAAGTCTCTTGGGTTCATACTTCCATGTCAAAACTCATAAAACTCTAGTGCTAAACTGACTGAGAACTCGAGTGCATAGTTTAGAACTCGAGTGATATGCTCCGAATCTCATATCACTTCCTCTCTGGAAAAAACTCTTATATCTACACTTCCAGAACTCGAGTGTGTCATATGCCATGAACTCGAGTGCAATATTTCAAACTCAAGTGCACTTCATGTTTTCACTCGGACACTTCCCTGGGACACACTTCTTTGAGCATACACTCAGGACTCGAGTGATCTTCTCATAACTAACTCGAGTGCATGAATCCAAAATCGAGTTTAGTACTTGTACTTCAATAGCCTTGACTCTCGGATGTATACTCTTATCTCACAACTCTCAATGCTCAAGTGTAACTCTTTTAAGGACTCGAGTGCAGATCCACAAACTCGAGTGCTATAATCCTGGCAAACATTACACTTCAAATTTCATTAGTTCACAATGGTAATTACACAGTAAATTTTGAATAGAACTCGAGTGTGCATATCAAAACTCGAGTGATATGCTTAGAACTCGAGTTTATCAGAGGAAACTCAAGTGAGACAGTAATTTCACAGCAAACATGAACCATAAGTTTCAATTCCGTTTCAATGACAAAATCCACTTAATGTCTTCAATTAATACTACTCATTTCCTTGCAAAACATCTCATCACTATTTTGTTATCATCAAAACATAGGATCTAACAACAAGAGCTTGAAGTATTTAGTTGACCAGAAGGAACTGTGAAACATCCCAAATTTTGGGATTAGAGGCTTGAGAATAAGCATGAATCAAGTGGACTACTAAGCCCTTGTTAGCAAGTGTCCCAAGAAAACATAATTTTATTCCCTAAAATTTCTTTATACCTTTAGGATACTAAAGAGAATAAAAGGGTGAACTAAAGACCCAGGAAATGATTAAACAAGGCAATTAGTGCTCACACACAACAAAATTATATTTGGAACATAAATGAGATTTGCTACTAGTGAGTTTCCTTGTGTGGCAGTCGTGTTGTATGACATTTTTAAATGAGCAAATGATGCCTAAAAATTGTGAAACTTTTCAGAATGAAATTATACTTATCAAGATTTAATTGATAGGTTATATAAGTCATTTGGAGCTGTACACAATGAGCTATGTATTTTTGAATTTAGCCTAGTAAAATTGGTAATTTTATGTGGCAGTGTCCAAAAAAATAATTTTAGGAATTTTAAGATTCTATTTGGCCAAATTTTATATTTTTTCTTAAAACTAGACTTAATAAGAGTTACATAGCCTTTGGAACCACCCCAATTGAATATCTATACAATTAGATATGAATTTTCAAATTTTGATGAAAATTCTGCCCAGTGTTTCAGCTAGTGCGAAAATGAAAATAAATGTATGGGCAAAATGGTCATTTGACCAATAAAGCAAGATGACATTATTTTTCTTTTGAATTGGTCAATAATTTTGGTCAATATGAAGAAAAAGGATAGGGATAATTTAATTGGTTGATATTTATTCAAAAGAGAATTAAGTTTGGCCAAGTAAAAGCATGCATATGGTGATTTTTCATTAAATAATATTAAGTCAAAAAGCAAGATGAGATATTTGATGGAACCAATATCCCATCCCTTCTTTATTCATTTCAGCTAAATATGGCAGCCAAGAGAGAGAGAGAGAGAGAGAGAGAGAGAGAGAGAGAGTTCATACAAAAATAGAGAGCCAAACGGAAGAGTAAGGATTCAAGAGGCAACAAGATGAGTTTGGCACTAGAAATTCCCTTGTTCTTGCCTTCTTCTTCATGATCACTCTTCCTAATCTTTATGCCATCTTGAAATACATGTTTAGCAAGATAAAACAAGAGCAATAAGGAGGATAGAGGTGTTTCCTAGAGATGGAAAGAAGAGAAATCAAATGTAAAGCCATAAACCTTGCTCCTCTTGTTGATTCTTGCTTGTTGTTGGTTGTTGTGATTATTGTTGGCTTGGTTTGTGATTTGGGAATGTCAAAACCTAAGGGGAGGTGCTGCCCAAATTAACATTAAACATGTTTAGAAGGGGTTTAAGTGATTAAAAATATGATTAAAGGTGAAATGAAGGTGATTAATGAATTGAAATCAAAACAACATTCTTTCCCTTAACTCTTGTAAAGTTTTGGCCAGACCTGGTTAGGAGGGAAGGAGCTAGAATTTCATCAATTTGATGGTTCCATTGAGTTTAAAAGGGAAAATTGTGTAGGGTTCATGTGGATTATGAAGTATGAAAAGCCTTAGAATGTGAAATGACCAAACTACCCTTAAAACCCTAAGTTAGGGGTTATCAAGGGTAATTTCATAATTTGGGCCTGAATTTGACCAATATGAGGTCAAAAATGGATTCTACACGTAAAATTGTATAGGATTAGCTCATGTTATAATTTTTAGTTTTGTACAGTTGGATAGGGTACAAAGGGGCATAGTCCTAGTCCCAAGGGCATTTTGGTCAATTAGTGTTTTTGAGTCAAGATAGCCAATACATTAAGTTTAGAATGAGTTATGAGTAAATAATAACTCATTTATTCTAAATTTGAAATTTTAGTATATACTGAAAGTCTGAGCCAGATAGGTAGAGCTGGTTTAATTGACAGGCAAGGAAATGACATGTTCCAGGTAGTAACACTTTCTTTCATGCACTATGTGACTATTATATGCTTTGAGTATGCCATTTTCTATAACATGAGCATAATGTCTTGAACGTGCATATTAGCTTAATTATGGTCTGAGACCCAACAAGTCGCAGAGTTAGGCCGGCACAACATTCTATCATCTTACACAACATGGTGCATGGCATATTTATTTTCACATCTTATATGGTTGATTGTATGTTACTATTGAGATTCTTTCAAATCTCACCCTTTCCATAAACATGTAAAGTTTCCAGCAGCAGGTAGTAGCTCAAAGGGCAGAACTATAATTTCCCGCAGTGGAAGGTTTCGGACTAGTCCAAAGTAGGCGTTGGTTATTTGAAGACCTTTTTTTGTTTTAAGGTCTATATTTATTTTGTACTCCTGTGGGGAATTACTGTATATAAACAAACACATTGTTTCAATAATATTAGTATATTTATGCTATTCCTATGTGCCCACTGAACTACGCAAATAATACTCTGAGTAGTATCGATAATGAAATGGGGTCTTATAAACTAAATAATAGATAACGCAGATGGATGGAGTTCCTGAAAGATTATGATTTTGAAATAAAGTATCACCTTGGAAAGGCCAATGTTGTGGCCGATGCTTTACATCGGAATTCTATTCACATAAACACCCGTCTGACATACCCCTTAGTATTGATATTAATGAGAGTAGAAATGCGTAATTCAGCGGGTATATTGAAATAGCACAAATATATTGATATTATTGATACAATTTTGCTGGATTATATTATAGGATTTCCCTATAAGGGTTCGTACATAATATTTACAGACCTTAAAATAATAAAAGGCCTTTAGATAATCAATGTCTCCTCTTGTACTGGTCTGGAACCTTCACTTGCCGGTAATTATAGTTTTACCCCTTGAGTTGCTGCCTGCTGTTGAAAACTTTATACATTTTACAGAAAGGGTGAGATTCAAAGAATCTCAGTAGTAACAAGCAATCAGACATATACGATATCAAAATAAATATGCAATGCATCATGTTATGTAAGATGCAAACTCATACAATATTGTATGCATATTGTTTAAGGCTAAACGACTGTTTGCAACCTTGGCTTAACTCTGTGCTTCCGTTGGGTCCCAGACCACAACTAAGCTAATGTGCCCTCGACACTATCATGTTATAGAAGATGGCATATATAAAGCATAAAATTGTTCATATAGTGTATGAAAGAAAGAGTTACTACCTAGAATGTGCCCTTTCCTTGCCTACCTATCAGTCCAACACTGTCTATCCGGCTCGGGCTACTGATATATCCTAAAATTCTAAATTTTAAGATAAATGAGTTATTACTCACTCATACTTGATTTTAAACTCATTGTGTTGGTTATCTTGACTTAAAACTGCAAAATTACCAAAATACCCCTGGGGACCTGATCTAAGCCCCTTTGTACCTAGTTAAATTATACTTTACTAAAAATTATGACTCAGGCTAATCCTACACAATTTTACTTCTATAATCCATTTTTGACCTTAGATTAGTCAAATTGATGCCCAAATTATATATTTACCCTTGACAGCCCTTAACTTAAGGTTTTAAGGGTAATTTTGTCTTTTCAAATTTTAAGGCCTTTATACTTCATATTATACATGTTCCCTACACAACTTTCCATTATAAAGCCAATGGAATAATCAAAACCATAAAATTTCAGCTCTAAACTTCCCAAATAGGTCTGGCCAAAATTATAGGAAAATTGGGGAAAATGTTGTTTTTTTATTTCAATCTACAAATCTCCTTCTTTTCACTTCTAATTACATTTTTAACCACTTAAACACCTTTTAAACATGATTAGTGTGAATTTGGGCAGTACCTCCCTTTAGGTTTTGTGTATCCCAATCATCAAACCAAAGCCAAAACAACCACTAATCCACAACAATCATCAACAAACGTCAAGAATCAACAAGAGGAGCAAGGCTTATTAGATTACCTCTTGACCCTCCTCTTTCCCTCTCTAGATGCCATCTTCTCTCTCTCTTCCCTCTTGATTTTTTTTGCTAAACATGGTTTCCAAGATGGAGAAAAGATTATAAGAGATATACAAGAGATCGAAGACAAGAACCAATGAATTCTACAACTAACTCACCTTGATCTTGCTCCTTGTACCTTGCTCTTCCATGTTCTTCAAGCTCTCTTCTCTCTCTCTATTTTGTTGTCTTGGCTGAAATAATGAAGAAGAAAAGGGATAATTGTTTGGTAAAATATCTCTCTTGCTTTTGGTTTAATATTTTTTAATGCTAAATCAACATGTGCAATTTTACTTGGCCATAATTTTCCCTTTTCTTTAAATATGGACCAAGTATATTTATTTCCCTATTATTTCCCCCTTTTTGATAGAAATATCAAGAGGAAAGAGGGAATAAATATTTCTTCTTGCTTTATTGGTCAAATGACCATTTTGCCATACATGTTTTCCCATTTTCTCACTTACTGGAAAAATTATCAAAATTTTCATCAAACTTCAAAACTTCATATCTTTATTTATAGATATCTAATTGGTATTGTTCCAAAGGATATGTGACCCTTATTAAATTTAGTTTTAAGTAAAAATATAGCATTTATCCAAATAGAAGCTAAGAATTCCTAGAATATCATTTGTTGGACACTGTCACAGAAACTTTCCAATTTTACTGGGCTAACTTCAAAAATACATAACTCTTTATGTACTGCTCCAAATAATTTATATGACCTATCAAATTACATCTTGATAAGTATACTTTTAATCTAGAAAATTTCATAGGAATTGGACATCATTTTACTATTTAAAAATGTCACACAACAAGACTGCTACCCAGGAAAATAAACTGGTAACAAATCTTAATTCTTAAAATTTATGTTCCAAACCTAATCATGTTGTGTATGTCCACTAATTGCCTTGTTTTGTCATTTCCTGCACTTTTTAATCCACCATTTTATTCCCTTTAATGCCACAAAGGTATAAGAATTTTTAAGGAATAACATTATACCTTCTTAAGACACTTACTAAATTAGGGCTTAGTAATCCACTTGATTCAACCTTATTCTCAAGCCTCTAGTCCCAAAATTTAGGATGTTACAGTTCATATTTTTTGTATGAGTTTGAATGAGCACTATTAGTTGGAAGGCTTAAGGGGCACTTATATTGTTCCATATCATAAGAAGATAGTTACTTTGAATGTGATCATTGGTGAATATGGGTTTTATTAGGACCTGAGAGATTCTTAGACAAAAGATGATCAGCTAGGTAGAATTCGAGAAGAACTAGAGCACGGGGAAGTTTTGGATTATGATGTTGGGCATATGGATATTTTGAGATATAAGAGGATAATTTATGTTCCTAATAACGATGAGATCAAGAAAACCATTTTAGAAGAGGCCCATCGGAGCAAGTATACCATGCATCCGGGAATCACCAAAATGTATAACGATTTGAAGCGATAGTATTGGTGGCTGAAGATGAAGAGAGACGTGACTGACTTTGTCTTAAAGTGTTAGACGTGTTAGAAGGTCAAGATTGAGCACCAGAAACCATCAAGACTACTTCAGAATCTGGATATCCCTAAATGGAAATGGGATAGCATTTCTATGAAGTTATCATGGGTTTACTGCCAATCCGGACCATTTATGATGCTATTTGGGTTATTGTAGACCGATTAACCAAGTCAGCATACTTTTTACCTATTAAAGTAGACTACTCTTTAGAGAAATTGGTCGAGTTATACATTAAAGAAATTGTTCGTATGCATGGAGTACCGGAGAGTATTATATCAGATCATGATCTAAGGTTCACTTTGAACTTTTGGAAGTCCTACAGGAGGCCATAGGTACAAAGTTAAAGTACACTACCACTTATCATCCTCAGACATATGGTAAAACTAAGAGAACTATTTAGACACTATAGGAAATGTTGAGAGCTTGCACCATCGAGCAGCGGATTGGACCGGTTGCCTATCGGATCGCCTTGCCTCCGCACTTGTCTAATGTACACGACGTGTTCCATGTGTCACAGTTGAAGAAGTATCATCTAGATCCGTTTCATGTCATTGAGCCTGAGTGAGTTGAGTTAAGAGTAAACTTGACTTATATAGTAGAACCAGAGAGAATTTTAGATGTTCAGGACAAATAACTACGGAAAAAGATCATTCGGCTGGTAAAAGTCTTCTAGAAGGGTATGACACCCGGAGATGCGACTTGGGAGACTGAGAAAAGAATGCGTCATGACTTTCCTAACTTGTTTGCTTAAGTTTAAGTTTGTGGTTGTGCCTATCTTGATTGAATTATTGTATTCTGATTGTATTTTTGTTCCTCACTTAAATTGAATTTTGGAAACAAAGTTCTAATTAGGTGGGGAGAATTGTAACATCCTTATTTTTGTTTCTAAGATATAACTATAATTTGGAGATAATTATTTATAAAAAAATGAATTTAGCACGTAATTTTTTAGGGATAAAAAGAAAAGAGTGATTTGGTTAAAATATGTTAAAAATTATTATTATTTAATAATAATAATAATTTAAAAAATGAAAAAAAGGGTGGCACCATTTTTGGAAAAGGGAGTGGCTACTTTTAGTTCCATTAGCCTTGAATAAAAAAAATTAAAAATTTTAAAAGTCACACCACCGAAGAGGGAAGGGGTTATATAAACCCCCATCCCCTTCTTCACTTCGTCATTGAGATGAAGTCATATTTCTAAAGGAGAGGAGTCGTAAAGTCCAAGTTTTTGCAGCTTTAGAGATCAATAAAGTACTCAAAATAACTTCTAATTACAAAATTTATTTTAGAAAAAAAGTTCTAAATAATTTTATTTCTTATGATAGTAATTTCGTATTGATTAGAGAATATTTTAGGATTAGGATTTTGGGCAAGTTTGAGTTTTGTCAATATATGACTACATGAATGTAGAGGATGATTAATAATTAATTTTAATCTGTTTATTTTTTTTTATTTAGTTGGTATAATATTTTATAATGAATTTTCTATATAATCATCCTATAAATAATTCTATATTGGATTTTGTAACCAATTAAATTTGGGTTAAATGATTTATTTGGATTTTTGGGGGTATTCTTGAAGGTTTAATCGGTTTAGATCTTTTTACGATGAAGATTTATAATTTAGTTATTTTATGTCCTAAACTCAAAATTGGGGATTTTATGTAAGGGAATGAAATTAATTATAATCAATGAAATGAATAGGTTATTTGATTTAAGAAAAAATATTTAAATAAATAATTGGGATGTTAGTGGGAAATTGGAAGTTTTGGGAGTAATTAATTTAAAAACTTTGAAATTTATAAAATTAAGTTAAGTTAATTTTTCTAACAACCTAAAGAGTTATTAATGTATAGTAAATTGATTGTTGTATATTAATTTTTGGCGTGTATTTGAGCTCTTGGATTAGGAGCCTTGTGGTTATAATTTTCTTTGACAAGAAGTAACTACTTTCTTCTTGTTATGCATGCTTGTATGATGTTTGCGAGTGATTTTCAACTATATAGAATTATAAATTTGGCTGTTGATATGTGATGTGGACTTTGAAAGTATGTTGTTAATGAAATTGTCTTGTGGGACTTATTTTCATTGAGAAAATGACTAGTGATATTATATTATATGAATTTCTATTTATTTATGAGATTGAAAAGATCCTTTTGATAATGACATGTTATAATCAAACAATATTGATATGATAGGGGATGGTGGGTGTGGATTTGATGGGAGGTTACTTAAAGAGGAAATAAGGGGGTGAATTCTTATACAAAAAAAGGAAATAAGGTGGTGGACTTCCAGGTGTACACTGTTTAGTCCTTTGGCTCATTTGTGTTTAGTAGGGCCTTGACACCCCACTAATGATTTAGAGGGGGAACCCATGGTTTGGTCTTGTGCTCTGTGGATTTTGGCCAGTCAAATCACTTGATCGGTGAGCTTTTTGAGTTTAACTACTAGTCATATGGGTGAGTACTAGCTTTAGGGTTCAGTCAGAGGAACTAAGGCGGATAGTAAATAAGTGAGGACAAAGAATAAATTCTTGTGTATTAATTCTTATACACTTATGTGATAAATATGAGAATGAGATTATGATATTGTAAATTATTATATATATATACATATAGACATATGATATTTTAATAATTCTATGTTTTTATAACTGTCCCACTTTGAACCTTACAAGCACTTACTCGTATGCCCGTTGAGATGGATTGGTAGTTACTGAGGCCTTTGCCTCATCCCATTGATTTAACATTTTTTTTCAGGTTATAGTTGTCATGCGGGTCCATCGGGTAAGACTCCAGAAGCTTAAACTACTTCTATTAAAAGTAGTGGTTCCATCTTTTTAGTATATGTTGGATTATTGTATATTGCCACGTTAGGGCTTATCTTGCATACTCTGATCTATTTTGGAGATTTGATACATTAACTATATATTTTTAATTACTCTTGATGATGTTGGATGGCTTAGAGGCCTTATGACATGTTTTAAACTTGTGGATCAATAATTTAGTCTGATATGAATATTTTAATATATAAGGAGATATTATTCAGTTAAAGAGTTTAGACTCGATAGTGAATAGTTATTTTGGGCCTTGTGATATCCAAAGCCCAGTTGTAAGTGTGATAATGTTTTAGCAAATGGTTTTGTTAAGCCCTTAGTTAATTATTGTTTTAAAGAAAGGATTTTACATCTCTCGTCCTTGAAAGAACAAAACTAAGGAGGTGCCACATGTGACTCCTCTATTTTTAATATGATATGATGAGTTATTATACAATGAATTCGAACCATTGAGTTAGGTGTATCTGAAAATTTTAAACCTTCCAAAACAGTCATGTAGTGGTTCGCAACTTTATCTTAACTCATTAGTTCTTAATCTTAGTTATAATTATCAAAGTGCTTTTCTACTCGTAAACTAGTATATTGATAGTGAACTTATGGGCCCTTTCCTTACATTTGTCAAACTTAGTTCATTTGTCACTCTAAAAGAACTTATCATTTTGATATGTGTAATAGTTCGATTATGGCCACTCCAGGCTATGTCCATCAGACTATTTCTATAGGTACTAACATTACTATGGTTATATCTTTACATTTGAATATAATACATGTAGCCCGATAAGGCTACCTAAACATCCCAAGTTCAGTGAAAATAAGAAACAGATAACCAACAGAAGCTTAGTCCTTCATTTGTATTCTTTACTTATCAAGGATTACCTCTTTGCCCTTCGAGCCGCTTGCCTTCGCTGTATGTGAATTATTGGAAAGGGTGATATTTGTGAGAATCTCAGTAGTAACCACAATCAATCATATAATGTTCAAGTTCACGAAGCATGCTAAACAAACTATCATATAATGAATAATTATCACAGGAGCATTCATCAATCAATATGCAGCATAATCAATAATCACAGGACCCATTAATTGGTCCAATACCATAGCACTTGATAACTTAGGTCTTACAGGCCAGGGCCTCTGCCCTATACAAGTATGCACATCATGTCTTACTTCTATCTGGTATTACATCCTAGGGTCACTGCCCCTGCAAACTTGCACATCGGGTCTTACCGCCTTAGGTCTCTGCCCATCACAAGTTGAATGCTTATTATGTCTTATTGCCTAAGGTTATTGTCTCATGTTTCACGCACATTGGGTCTTACTACCTCGGGCCTTTACCTATCACCAATTCATATATTCATGAAATGAATATACCATGAATATACTCGATGGTACAAATATAAATGCAGAATAATACATAATATATGAGAGAAAGAGTTACTACGTGATCGCCTTTCCGGTCCTTTACCTTTATCAACCAAGTTCTTCTTCTTCACACTCGTGAAAATGTTAAATCCTATTATTTAGAATTCATAGATAAATGGGTCATCGTCTATTCCAATTCTATGGACATAATAAATATTATGTTACTCTTAATCAATTCCTATCCTTTACTTAACTTTGTTGGTTATGTTTTGGACTATTTGTATTGTGTCTATCGAATGGCTAATCTAAGACATACTATATGTCTTCCAACCTCATGTTTTAGGTATTCAATATTGTCATATTAGTCTCTAAAATATTTTTCTATTCCTCATATGCCTATTAACCATATTTCCTTCAAAAATTAGAAATTCCAAATACGACCCTAATTTTCTATATTTATTAGTCAATTTTGAAAATTCATAATTTAATCTAAAAAACTTCAAATGAGGTGGTTCAAGTTCCTACGTGAATCTATTTAAGTCCTATATAAAGAAAAAAATATCAATTAATGCTAATTACAGGGCCTAATTTCTAGGATCGATGACCAACATGACTACCTTAGAATTTATTCTAGTTTTGATACCCAAACTTTAACAAATTATAACTTACAAACTACTAATTCAAATAAAAAATTCTATACCTTATTTTAAAGCTTAAGATGTATACTATTAACCTGAAAAATTTCAAAACTATTAGACAAGTTTTGACTATCCAAAACATAATCCAAAGCAAACAAACTCCCTGAAAACGAATCTAGCAGCACTAACCACAAGCAACCATTAACTCCAATTTTAGGGTTTTCAATCTAACCCTTCTAAAATCATATCCAAAAGCTATTCCCACAGAATTTTTTTTGTACAATCCATTTCTAACCTCAGATTTGGAAAAATCCAACTCTTTCCCTATGAACTAGCTTAGGTCAAAACTTAGGGTTTCTTAGGCCAAAATTTTGTTTTCAATTCCAATGCTTCTAAAGTCATTCTCTTACTTT
Source organism: Albizia julibrissin (assembly GCA_037074505.1). NCBI lineage: Eukaryota > Viridiplantae > Streptophyta > Magnoliopsida > Fabales > Fabaceae > Albizia > Albizia julibrissin. The sequence continues at coordinate 21,966,188 of CM073482.1, forward strand.
TATCCCCACACAAGTTTTCATTTTAAACCTATTGGAAACCTTAAAATCAAAAAAATCTCATGCCTTCCTAGTGTCGTATTATGACCAAAATTTACCTTAGGGTTACACAAAGTAATTTTGCAATTTTAGTCCACAAAACTTACTCTATTTCATTCATACCATAATCAAACCTCATTTAACATCATGTTCATATTCATAAAATTATCAAAACCCTAAGATTACATCTTTAACACAAAATTAGGGAAACATGTTAACCTCATGAAAACTTAACCAAATTTCAAGATACTATATTCAAATCAGAGCTTATACTTACTTCTATCCAATGCTATACCCGTTCTTGGTTCTCCCAACGTCTACACCTTTTAGGTAGCACCAAACTCCTCTTTTAGAGAATCTAAAACCAGAGAAATATTGCTCTCGATGAGAGGAGCAAGATTAGTGAAGACACTCAGAGCTAAAAATGCGAATTCTGGAATGAAAATCATTTAATAACACTTTCTCTCTCTTTGTGTTCTTCAAATTATAGCACCTTCTCTCTTCTATCTTTTTCTCCCTATTTTTTTTGTATTTCCCCTTATTTTTTGCCTTTTGGCCAAATTCAATAAGTATAGGAGTATTAGGAATTAATTAAACAAGTGTGCCTAAGTGTTTAACTCATAGGATGACATGTGTCCAAAAATTTTGACCAACACTTCCTCTTCCTTATTACTTGGCCGGCTGTGCCTATTAGGGGAAGGGAAGTCTAACGATTTCATCCGACTTATATAAGCAGTATCAGGGAAGGACGGATAGGTGGCCTATCAGAAGAGCTGAGGTGTCTAACTAATTATGCATATGCTTCATGAGGGAGCTAGGTGGCGACATCTCATTAGTCTATCCTTAAAGTAAAAGTTAGGTAAAAAGTCAAGGTACTTAGGTGGCATTCGATCATAGCGCCAACCTAAAAGCCAAAGTTAGGTGAAAAGCTAAGGGCGTTAGGTGGCACCCTCATATTGTTCCAACCCAAAAGCAGAATTAGGTAAAAAGCTACTTTATGAAAAATATACTTTATGTGTGTGGGACCCACATAACACCACATATGTACTTGTGTGGCTCTAAGATTATGCCATGTGGAAACCTGTATTCCCTAGACAAATGGCACCAAGTCTGAGGAAATAAAGAAGACGCCAAATGTGCTCTTGTACACAAGCACTGATATATTTTATTCGACTAATTACACATACTAAGTAACACCAGTTACTAAATTTTTGGGACGTTACATCTCATAGCCCACAACTCTAATACAATCCTGGTCAAAGGAAAACATGGGAAAGGGGCCCTAACAAATGCCATCCACTGTGCACCGAGTGATGGCATACCACATGGTAAAAGATCTCACCATACAAATTCCTTCTTACTCCAACCTATCACAATTGCAATCACCATGACAGTTATATTTAATCACCAATAAATATAATATCATTAAAAGACAAGCTACAATAAATCATGCTTCCATTTGTATCAAATATCATAACATATTCAAACAGTCCTAAATGGAAATAATAATCCAACATTACATTAATTATGATTAGATTATTAACTATATGAATAAAGTGAGTTATAAAAAAATTACTTATAACATTACTTACTTGAAAATTTACAATACATAGATATATACATATAATTCAGTCCATTTTTTTTAAAAGATAAAAGATAGTCATTCACAATCATACACAATTCACAAGTATATGGAAGAATATTAAGAGTTACTTACTACTCCTTAGTTCATAGATAATCACACAAAAGGTACTTCATAACTCAATGAGAGTCTACAAAGTCAGAAATTTAAATATCTATTAATATGACAATCAAAACTACTTTAAAGTTTTTAACACCATCTCTAATTAATCATAAACATAACATGTTTTTTAAAAATTTCTTCAAACATGACCTTGAAATGAGTTCCCCAAATCAACAAACTAAATTAAGTAAATAAACTTCTTAGTCCTTCGCCTTCTATTAAAAGAGTACAATTATATCTATTCTAAGTAAATTCACATGCAATATGATGTCATAGACAAAATTCCCTAACTGTGGCAATAAAAATGAAATAAGTAGCAACCGCTAGCTACTCATTAAGATAGTCACATCATCATATGTCTTCCTAGTTGCTCCTGCCCTCGAGCTCTCTTACCTAAAAAAGTGAGAAGTAACGGATGAGACCACTGTCTCAATAACGCAATCACTACCCATCTTACCCACTGGTACCACCCGTGAGGTGTCAGGTGGGACTAATATACAAACATGTCAAGTAGATATATTAGGAATAAATGCAATCATATATAATAAGCAAGAGGTCAAGTAGATATACTAATTAAGAACATGATCATATATATTCATATTGTCAAAGAACATTTACTCACAGCACAACATATTGTTTCACAAAATGTCATTATGCATGATTATTCTTTATCTTTCATTAACCCCTAACCATCCTTATATCCTTCTTATGTCCTCCGACTGAACCCATAGGCTAAGTACTTTCCATTTTATTGATTTACTCTCACATGCTTTCTGTAAGTGTGATGTAGACTAGCTAAAGTACTATAGAGCATACAAGGGACCATGGGTTCCTACAATAGGGTTACTGCCTTTAAGAATATTGCTTGAGCCTTATGAATACTGCCCAGAAGCCCCTGGAGTGTCGTATTAAGGAATATTTCCTTGTAAAATAAATGCTAGCTAATGGTATATAATAATCAAACTAGTGGCTTGCCATGTGGTTTTCATTTTTTACAAATCACTGTTAGATCCAATGTTTTGATGATAACAACAGATGATAAAGATGATTTGATAATAAATAAAAGGTTTTTGAATGATTTGATAAGTTTGTTGAAAGGTGCAGAGCATTGGTGAATCAATGAGATAAGGAATCACTCGAGTGACCACTCAAGTGATGGCCTTAATCACTTGAGTGATCACTCAAGTGATACTATCAGAATAATATCTAGAAGTCTCTGCCAGATTTTGGAAGGGATCACTCGAGTGATCACTAGAGTGATAAGGAAAGTTTCTTTGTTAATCTTTAGAAAAGACTCTACCAAATTTTTAGATGTATCACTTGAGTGATAACTCAATTGATGATCATGGTTCACTCGAGTGAGCACTCAAGTGATACATTATGCAAGGAGTTATTTTATCAAGTAAAAATCTTTGGCAGATTTTTGAAGGGATCACTTGAGTGATTTGATAAGAAAAGAGTTTTGAACTCTCTGCCAGTTTTTAGAAGGGATTACTCGAATGGTCACTCGAGTGATAAGGTTCAGATTGTATGATAATCATATGTTGTTATTGATTTGTTATCTATATGATTAACCCTTCATTTTATTAGTATTGTAAGTATATTTTTAGGGAAACAATGAAGAGATCATTCAAGAGAAAGAAAAGTCAAGTTACAGAGTATAACATCCACCGAATGCATTGGCTAGTTTTTCAAATGTTGAAATAAGTCAAATGAAACTGCGCCACTCTAACGAACATGTTAAAATGCTACCAACGATTATCAAAACACAACTATAAATATGTAAGCATTCAACAAAGGAAGATAAGACACTTACAACACACGAACATACATCGATCAATACATTCTTAGTGTTCTGTCTCTCATATTCATTTTCTGTACTTTAATGTTCATATATTTACTCTGAAAGAGAGTTTTGTAAACAATTTTCATTGTAATTTTCATCTCAAGGTAAAAGGAACTTAAGAGGGTAAAATTTTGTTACAGGAGAAGGTGTAGAGAAAATTCTTAGAAAGACCTTATGCTTGTAAGACTTACAAGGTGTAAGCAGTAGAGAACGTTGTTGCTCGTAAGACTTACAAGGGTGTAAGTAGGAGAGAACATTGCTGCTCATAAGACTTACACTGGTAAGTAGGAGAGAGAGGTCATTGGATTTACTCTGCTCATAAAACTTACCGTAAGGGGGAGTGAACCTTACAGTGTTTAAGGGAGAGTAACTCCGTAGTAGGCTACATAAGTGGCCAGCTAAACTTGTAAGTTGTAAAGGTTTTTCTTGTGCCCGAATAAACAAGAACATAGTAGATTGAAAATCTCAGGAGGTGTTGATCTCTGAGGATTAGACGTAGGCCTGGGATTATGGACGAACCAATATAAATCTCTGTGTGCAATTTCTCTCATATCTACTCTTTCTTCATTCAGTTTCATAACACCGTATCAATCAAAAAATTTATCACATCACCCAATTCACCCTCCCTCTTGGGTAAAGCTTACCTCTTTTATTTGGTATCAAAGTAAGGCCTTCTAGGAAGAGTCTAACAACTTGAGAATGATCCATCTAAATGGCAACCATAGGTGAAAATATTCTTTCAAATGGAACTTCAATTTCTAGACCTCTTAGTTTTGCTAAAGAGCATTTTTTTGTTCTGGAAAGCTAAGTTCAGAGTGTTCATAATGGCAAACAAATACGGATTATGGAATGTAATACAAGATGGTGATTATGTTCCAACAAAGAAAGTTGAAGACAAAGTTGTAAAAAAAGCCCAGAGGAATTTGATGACAATAATAGAAGACTGGTAACATTAAATAGCAAAGCTATTTTGATGATACAGAGCGCCCTCATCCAGAAGGAGTACTTCAGAATCTGTACGTTGCCTACAGCAAAAGACATATGAGATGCTCTAGAAATCGCACATGAAGGTATGTCTGGAATCAAAGAAATAGAATTAATAATCTAATCACAGAGTATGATTTATTTCGGATGAAACTTAGAGAAAGGATATCTAAATTCAAACTTAGATATACTCAACTTATCAACCAGCTGGCAGCACTTAGGAAAACCTTTGATTAAAATTCCCAAGTAAGAAAAATTCTCAACATTCTTACAAAATAATGGGAAGCAAAGGTGACAGCCATCAAAGAAGCTAGAGGTGAATCGATGAGATTAGTAGCTACACTCTTCGGAAGTCTTTCTGAGTATAAGGGAAGGCTAAAATTCAAAATGGAGCTAAAAGAGTTTGATAATAAAATGAAAAAGGGAGTCGCCCTTAAAGCAATCAAGGAAGCCAAACCATCTGAAAGCGAAGACAAACTTGATGATGATGATATGGGAATGATCATCAAGAAATTCAAGAAGTTCTATAGAAGAGGTCAACAGAAATACAAGAATAAGCAAGGAGGTTCGAGCAAGAAAGAAAACAAAGAGCAACAAGTTGTATGCTACGAGTATGAAAAGCCGGGACATATAAAGTCCAAATGCTTTAAGAATAAAGATAAGAAGTAGAAAAAGAAAGCATGCATATCATCCATATGGGGTGATAGTTCGTCATATAATGAGAGTGACGACAATGAAGTTGCTAACATATGCTTGGTAGCTAAAGAGGAAGAATTGGACTCTGAGGTAAGTGATTCTGAACCCTCTTATAATGAACATTTATCTAAATATAATGCATTACATTCTGAATATATTAAGATAGCTAAAGAAATGGTATGCTATAAGAAGAAAGTAAAAGAACTAGAAAGTAGAAATAGTGCTAGCATATCATGTTCATCATGTGCATCATGCGAAGAAAAAGAAAAGAAAATAGGTGATTTGACGAAAACCTTAGAAAGATTTAGCAAGAAAAACAAAATTCTAAGAATAGTTTTGAAATCACAAAGAGTTACGCATGATAAATCTGGAATTGGTTATAAATCTGAACAAGATAAAAATAGAGGAAAGAAGAAACGAGGCAGTAAGACATATATGAAATATTTTAAAAATACAGTGCATGCATCAAATTCATTCACATCATGTAATTACTGCAATAGGAAAGGTCATTGCACTTCTTCATGTCATTTTAGAAAAGGAAAGACCATCGGTATATATAAATGGGTTCCAAAAGGGACACATATACCAATAGTAATCATACTAACCATGAAGAACCTAAGAAAGTGTAGGTACCTAAAATTCAATGATATTACTCCAGATATGTTTCAAAGCATCATGAGCACACAAATGGTACATTGATAGTAGATGCTTGAGACATATGACAAGTGACAGAGAAAAGTTCACCATGTTGGAACCTAGAGATAGAGTAAAGGTAGCCTTTGGAGGTAACCAATCTAGACACATAGCCGGAGTTGGTGAAGTGAAAGAACCAATGGAGTTCAAATCAACAGCGTATACTATGTCGAAGGATTATGCCACAACCTCCTAAGTATGAGCCAAAGTACCGATAAAGATAACTAGGTGATCTTCATTCAGAAGAATGCCTGATAATAAATAAGAAGGATCTTCAACTTAACAAAGAATAAGCAAAGATTCGAGCTCAAAGGGACGGTAACTACTATACTCTTGATTTAAATTCTAATTCTTCTAAAAACTATTTTCTAAGTAAAACTAAGGAAAGTTGGCTATTGCATAAATGTATTGCTCGTGTCAATATGAATCAACTTGAAAAATTGGTTAAAAAGGATTAAGTTATTGGTCTTCTTAAGCTTAAATTCAAAGATGATATGATTTGTGATGCTTGTCAAAAGGGAAAACAAACGAAATCTTCTTTCAAAACAAAGAATGAAATTTCAACTTCTAGACCTTTACAATTACTGCATATGAATTTGGTAGGACCAACTCGTATAAAGAGTTTCGGAGGAAATCTATACACTCTGGTCATTGTAGATGATTTTTCAAGATGTACTTGGACTATATTTCTTGTATCTAAAGATGAAACGTTTGTAAATTTCATTATGTTTTACAAGAAGGTCCAACATGAGAAAGATATTTCTATTGTTTCTATCATGACCGATCATGGAGGAGAATTTGACAATCAACTCTTTGAAGATTTATGTAACAGTCAAGGAATAGACTATAACTTCTCTGCACCTAGAACACCTCAACAAAATAGAGTTGTGGAAGGAAATAATAGAGTCCTCACAGAGAGGGCAAGGGCAATGCTCAACAATAAAGAGGTATCACAAGTATTCTAGGTGGATGCAATGAGCACTGCATGCTATATATCTAATCAAGCATATATTTGCAAGTTACTTGGAAAGACACCATATGGCTATACAAAGGGAGGAAGTCTAACCTTGCTCATTTGCACATCTTCGGATGTAAATGTTACATCCATAACAATGGTAAAGAAAACCTCGGTAAATTCTATTCAAAATCTAATGAAGGTTTATTTTGGGATATTCAAATAAAAGTAAAGCATATAGAGTGTTTAATAAAAAAATATGCACTAAAGAAGAAACCATTCATGTTGTATTTGATGAAGTAGATCCTCAAACAAAGTTTCTTGATGAAGAAGAAATAGATTTAATAAAGAAAATAAAAAATATAACAATTTATAATCAAAATGATTTTCAAAATGAAGAGAATGTCGATGAACATGCTCATCCTAAAGCATGGAGACACATGAAAGATCATCCAATCGAACAAGAGATTAGAGATGTTCATAAAGGTGTTAAAACAAGAAATAGGATTCAAAATGAAGATACATTTTTTGCATTCATTTCTGAAATTTAGCCTTCTTGTATTGATGAAGCACTTTCTGATAATGATTGGGTGACACTATCCAAGAAGAATTAAATCAATTTGAAAGAAATCAAGTTTAAGATTTGATACCTCGACCTAAAGACCGTCCGATCATAGGAACTAAATGGGTTTTCAAAAATAAACTTAATGAAACAGCAATCATTGTGAGAAACAAGGCAAGATTAGTTGTCAAAGGCTATAATCAAGAAGAAGGTATTGATTATGAGAAAACATATGCTCCAGTAGTAAGATTGGAAGCCATACGAGTACTCTTGGCCTTTGCATGCATAAAAGGTTTTAAACTCTATCAAATGGATGTGAAAAGTTCTTTTCTAAATGGTTATATTATGGAGAAAGTTTATGTAGAACAACCTCCTAGTTTTAAAGATGATTCAAAATTGGATCACGTTTTTAAACTAAAAAAGGTTTTGTATGGTTTGAAACAAGTACCAAGAGCTTGGTATGAAAGACTGAGCAAATTTCTTCTTGACTAAAACTTTGTCAGAGAAAAAGAGCACACAATATTATTCATCAAACGTAACAAGGATGACATATTAGTAGTATAAATATATGTAGATGATATAATATTTGGTGCTACTAACGAATCTCTTTGTTAAGAGTTTTCTAAGCTTATACAGGGATAATTTGAAATGTCCATAATGGGAGAATTAAACTTCTTTCTTGGACTTCAAATTAAACAATAGAAATGGGAATCTTTATTTCCTAGACCAAATATCTGAAGCAGTTGTTGAAGAAGTATGGAATGGAAAGCTCAAATGCAGCTGATACTCCAATGAGATCAACCACTTTACTAAATGATGACGTAAATGGTAAAGAATATGACATTACCAAGTATAGAATAATGATAGGTTTATTACTCTATCTAATAGCAAGTAGACCCAACATACAGTTTAGTGTTGGCATGTGCGCAAGGTATCAATCTGCTTTTAAATTATCACATGCTGAAAATGTGAAAATAATTTTCAGGTACTTAGGAGACACTGGAGAACTTGGCCTATAGTACCCAAAAGGAGGAAACGAATATTTGGTGGCCTATTTAGATTTAGATCATACAGGATACAAAATTAACAGAAAGAGCATAAGTGGACAATGTCAATTTCTTAGTGGCTCTTTAGTGTCATGGTTCAGGAAGAAGCAAACCGTTGTTTCATTATCCTCGAATGAAGCTAAATACATAGATGAAGCAAGTTGTTGTTCTCAAGTATTGTGGCTAAAGCAGCAACTTCAAAAGTTAGGAATCAACTTGAAAGAGATACTTATTCTATGCGACAACACGAGTACAATAAGCTTGGCCAAAAACCTCATGCAAAATTTAAGAACCAAGCATATAGATGTTCAACATCACTTTATACGTGACTATATCCAAAGAAAGGATGTCAACATGGAATTCATTATAACTGATTTTCAACTTACATATATATTTACAAAACCATTGGAAAAAGAAAAATTTATGTATATACGTAGAGAATTGGGAATGGTAAACCCCAATGAATTGTAAGTTGTAAAGTTTTTATAAATATTAGATATTGTTATTTGGTTATGTTTTGATGATAACTAACTTAAGCATCAAAGAATCTAGAAATTTGTTTTGCAGGACCTAGATACTTTGTTATGTGGTAAGGAAAACAAGGATAAACAGAGGGAGCAATTACTCGAGTGATAACTTCCAGTGATCAGCAGATCACTAGAGTGATAACTAGCACTGATAGATGCATCACTCTAGTGATAACCTGGCACAGTGGAAAAGTTGAGATAAATTCAAAAAAATTGCTTAACGGTTGAATATGAACAGTTAGAAGTTGAAAAGACTGATCACTCCAGTAATCACTCTAGTGATGTCTCAAAATCACTCGAGTAAGCACTCAAGTGATCATCAGCGTAGATGAAAAATCAACCAAGTTTCAATTCAAATCTATCATCTAGTGCCTACAAATCATTAAGGGAATATTTATAGGTAATTACAATATTATTCATGCCAGGTACGCGCTTAAATTTTGAATTTTTGGATCATTCATGCATAATCACTTGAGTGACCACTCGAGTGATGCTCAAGATCACTCGAGTGACCACTCAAGTGATGTCCGGCACAGTGGGTATAATTGTCAACATTCTGTTATTTTCTCACATAATCACTTTAAGTGACACTCTAGAGCTTTACCAAAATCTTTTCACGATCACTTACCCCACTATATTTCTGTTAAAACCTATCCAATTTCAGCATAAAAAACTACCTAAAATCTCACAAGTCCTAAGCCCTAACTTTGCGATAGTCATCACTCCTCTCTGACAAATTTTTGATTTTTTTTCTTCTAATCATACAATGGTAAGAACCAAAGTACCCCGGGTCAATACTCCTTTGTCATTTGAGTCTCCTCTATCTCCTCTACCCAAGAAACAGAAAGTTTCATCATCTCACAAAACCAAGCCACTCTCTAAACTGAAAGTATAAGAAAAACCTAAGGAAAAGGGGGTAGTGATCAAGGAGTCCATGGTCATAAGGGCTAGAACCAAGAAGGAAACTCCTTCGGGAAAAGGTAAAGAACCTTCACCTTCTCCAGATTCTTCTGATACTCTATCATGGTTTGGGAAAGGTTCAAAGGAACCTAAATATGATGTAAAGCTTGTAAAGGCTATGGCAAGTATAATAGATGAGTCCTATCAATCCTAAGGAACAAAACAAGGACCTTCCAAAGTTCCAAAATATTCACTAAAGGAGGGAACTGGAGAAAAAGAAGAAGAAATCATCAAACCTCCTAAAGGGTTCAACATAAACAAACTTGAAGAGACACCGAAGTATAAGGAACATTTTTCTAGAAGAAAGGTGTGTAAAATGTTCTATATTGATCTTCAAGTTCTTTTAGAAGTCTTAAAATTTGACTTGAGCCCTTATTACGAAACATACATTCCATAGCTTTCTGTAAAACTTCCTTATTGCACAAAAATAGTGAGACATTTTTATTATAATTTGGAATAGGTAAATGATCCTATATGGCAAGCAGTTGAGGAGGAAATGACTACTATAGTTAGGGGTTAAACCATATTGATTTATCCCTCAAAAATCATCACTTGGCTAGGCCTAGAGGACCCTCCTGATGATATCCAACCTAACCTTGAACCAAACCAAATATTTTCTATATTGAAGCCAGGCGAGAGAGTAGAACCCCTTATTTTCAATCCGAGTAACATGTGCAATATGCATAGGGTCCTTTGGTATATCTACTCTCGATGCCTTGTTAACAAATCCAACAATTTTACACATTTTACCGAGAGGGATTTCAGGAACATGGCTTCTGTCATCCTGAAAGAAGAGAGGAATTTAGGAGAACTTATTTTTGCTGAGATCAAAAGGCACAAGTATTCAGAAACCAAAATCACTCCTATGTTTTCCCCCCAACTCATATCATTTGTTCCTAAAGAAGAACAAAATATGGTACATAGAGCCTAATGAGCTAATTGAGAGGCTACTACCAATAGGGAGGAACCAGGTTGGGAAACTGGAAATTGAATTACCATTGAAGAAACACATGGATTCCATCCTGAAGAAAAAGAAGAAATATATTGAGGGTGAGATGAGTAAGTTGGATGATACTCAGTCCTCTGCTCTAGCCTCTACCTCAGCACCTTCTTTCATTAGCTCTACAGTCAAGAATTACATGAAGGAGGTACTTAAAGGTTTTCATGTGGACATCACCAACACCAATGCTAAACTCATCACACACATAAAGTTTAAGTTGGGACAGATAGTGGATTACATGACTTAGCATAATGAGGCAATGTTGGCACAGCAGCGGGCCCAGACTAATACTATATAAGAGATTGCGAATCTCCTGAGGTATTTGTACGATAAGGTAGATACCTTCATTCATGGCACCTCTACCCCTGGACCTTCCATACCTACTTCTGCCCTGGTCCCTAAGCTTATTCCTACCTCTATACCTCCTCCTACTATACCTCATACCACAACAACCAACGTTCTCTTCTTTATGACTAACCCATCATCATCTAAGCAGATTCATATAACTCTAGATGAGCTAGTCCAGCCTACCTCAGTGCACACACCTGTTGCCTTACTCACAGGCACTGAGCCTATCTCACAATCACCCTCTCACCACTCATACCACTCCTCCAGTTACCATTCACATCATTTATCTGCTAACACTAGACTATAATGGTTACTTCTCAGACTTCACCACTATTACCACTACAACACCCTCTGATATTTACACCATCTCCCTATGATCTTTACCAGATTCCACCTGTCAACCTTCCTAAACTTGAACAATCATCTCCTACATTCTCTACTCAGCAGGGTGAAACCCATGACACTGGAGCCATACCTTTTAACATCACCTCTATCTCTGCCGCTAAGCCATCTAGCTCTAGCTTTGCCTTTCTCGACTAATCCACCCTTTTCTGATGATATCAAAAAGGGGAAGAAGATTGGGGAGAAGAAGAGAAGACTTGTCTAGTGATTTTGTGATGGTTTGACAGAATGTGGATGTATAGCATATGGGTGTATAGGGACTTTAGGAGAATTTTATGTCATTTTATGGTATTTTGAACACTTTATGATATTTATGCAATGATTATGTTTAATTCATGTAATTATGTTCAATTATGGTATTTATTGTTAAATATTACATAAAGTTATGATTTTCTGCTTCCTATATCACAAATTAACTTTTTAAAGCAATATTGATTTCATACAATGATAAAATCTTCAATTGAATCAAGGTATTTGAATTAAATGACAAAATCACCTTAAGATGAGCATTTCAAAAACCAACTTTTTTTTAATCATAAAAAAGGGTGAGAATGTTAGATCCAATGTTTTAATGATAACAAACTATGTTAAAGATTATTTTATAATAAATAAAAGGTTTTTAAATGATTTGATAAGTTTGTTGAAGTGTGCAAAGCATTAGTGAATCAAGGAGGCACTCTAACTGATTCCGTAAGGAATCACTCGAGTAATCACTCTAGTGATGGCCTTAATCACTTGAGTGATCACTCGAGTAATGCTGTCAGAATAGTATCCAGAAGCCTCTGCCAGATTTTGGAAGGGATCACTCGAGTGATTACTCGAGTGATGACCCTTCATCACTCGAGTGACTACTCGAGTGATCAGGTAAGTTTCTTTATTAATCTTTAGAAAAGACTCTCTACCAAATTTTGGAATGTATCACTCGAGTGATCACTCGAGTCACTCGAGTGATCACTCGAGTCACTCGAGTGATCACTCGAGTCACTCGAGTGATGAGCTGTGCATGGAGTCATTTTATCATGTAAAACTCTGAAAATTTTTTGAAGGAATCACTCGAGTGATGACCCTGGATCACTTAAGTGATGTGATAAGAAAAGAGTTTTGAACTCTTCCATTTTTCAGAAGGGATTACCCTTGATCACTCGAGTGATAAGAATCAGATTACATGATTATCATATGTTGTTATTGATTTGTTATCTATATGATTAGCCCTTCATTGTATTAGTATTCTAAGTATATATTTAGGGAAACAATGACGAGATCATGAAAGAGAAAGAAAAGTCAAGTTACGGAGCATAACATCCACCAAATGCAACAACTAGTTTTTCAAATGTTGAAAACGGTCAAATAAAGTTGCGCTACTCTAACGGACATGTTGAAATGCTACCAATGGCTATCACAACTTAGCTATAAATATGGAAGCTTTAATGAAGGAAGATAAGACACTTACAACACATGAACATATATCGATAAATACATTCTAAGTGTTTTGTCTCTCATATTCATTCTTTGTACTTCAATGTTCATATATTTACTCTAAGAGAGAGTTTTGTAAACACTTTTCATTGTAATTTTCATCTCAAGGTAAAGCGGCCTTAAGAGGGTAAAATTTCCTTACGGGAGAAGCTGTAGAGAGAATTCCTAGAAAAACCTTTTGCTCGTAAGACTTACAAGGGCAGGAGAGAACATTATTGCTCGTAATACTTGCACAGGTGAGTAGGAGAGAGATGTCATTAGAATTACTCTGCTCGTAAGACTTACTATAAGGGGGATTGAACCATACAGTGGGTAAAAGGGAGTAACTTCATAGTAAGCTACACAAGTGTCTAACAAACTTGTGGGTTGTAAAGGATTTTCTTAGGCCCAGATAAACAAGAACATAGTGGATTGAAAATCTCAGGAGGTGTTGATCTCTGAGGACTGTATGTAGGCCTAGGATTATGGCCGAATCATTATAATCTCTGTATGCAATTTCTCTCATCTATACTCTTTCTTCATTCAATTTCACAACACCGTATCAATCAAAAAATTTATCACATCACCCAATTCACCCCCCTTTAGGTGAAGCTTGCCTCTTTCAATCACAACCCAATCACTAACTTTGCCATTTACATCACATTATTTTCAAGGGGTTTCCATATGTTCTCATGCTCATGCATGTCAATCAATGTCATAAACTCAACTCTTATCAGATGCATGTACCAAGTGTACTTTCATAATATATCAAAATATCACATGCTTGCACATTAAATACATGCAAAATTTAGCTTAGTTCACACATATAGACCTATGATTGTCTCTAATCATCAAACATGTCAATCTATCCGGTTTTAAGGTCCATACAAATATTCCATAAGGCAATTTTAGTCTTAAAATTATAGGGTTCATACTAGCTCTACTCAACCTAGGCTTGTAGAGTTTTCAGAAAAACCCACGAGTAGCACCTATAATTAAGATAGATAAAAACACGTTACCTGGTATTCTCTAAGTTGCAACCAAGAAAAGTCATTATCTCAAAGTTCGAACTCAACTACAGAGTAACGAAAAACTTAATTAAAACAAAATTATTTAGTAATAACACTAGATGTTCATAATTTTACCTCTATTCAGTGGCTTAGAATTTTCTATTAGTAGGAAATGTTATATGAGAACTATATTAGATCTAAGAATTGGAATCTTTAGAGTTTTAGAATAGCCTTATCTAATGTTTCTATGATCTCAATTTGGGATTCTAACCTTAAGAACCCTGCTTTCTAGAAAAGTCCTAAATTTACAACATAATTCCTATTTTCTGAATAGCAGATTTAGTGCATGATAATTTCTCTTACCTTAGGCATTCAAACGTTGATCCAACCATTCAAATTTTTAAAAAGCATGTCCCAAACCTTCTTGGAAAATTCCATGACAATCCAATGGTGAAAGAAGTTGCAAACGTCGATTCTTTCTTCTAGGGTATGTTCCAGAATCCTGATCGTATTTCTTGCTTTGTAACTCTTAAAATTCAAAACTAATAAATAATCCAACCATTTAATATGTTGACAAAATTTTAGCCCGATTCAATGGTCAACAAAGGAGAAGATAACATTTTATCGAAGCTGCCTAAGGTATATGCCAAAATAGAGTTGTTGCACCTTAAATCAAACTCACCACTTCTATATATAGGCTCTGAGGTCTCCCTCTTCTCCTTATTTAGTCAATGTGAGACTTTTTATTCCCCTTTTATTTTATTATTTAGTTATTTATTATTTACTATTAAATATTTCTTTCATAATATTACCTGAGTCTTATGAATGAAAATTTGAGATGTTACAAAGTTGCTCTATGATTACTACTCCTAAACTACTTAAAAACCTTAAAAGTACCATCTACATATATTATATACACATGAGTTCCATTTTTCTATTTTATTAAGGTTCAACATTGTTTGAGAACTAAATTTTCGTATGAGATAATAGATTTAAATATAACAATGTATTGTAATATATATTTGTATGTGTATAACTATGTAAATATATGTGTGTAGTGATTAATAGGGCAGTTGGAAGGAACAGACCAAGGAGTCACAAATTAAGGTCTCGAATATATGTGTTTTAATAAAAGATGACAAGGTCACCTGATGGGATATATGTAGCCAAAAGTCTAAGATGCAGTAAAGGACAAAATGCACTCCCAAATGAGTGAAGAGAAAAAAAAACATAGGTCAAGCTATTTGAATGCATAGAAAGAAGAGAGAAGATTTTGGTAGATTTAATTGAAAGTGTATATATTAAATTAGGGATGAGCAAAAAACCCGGTAGTCCAGGTAACCCATTCTAACCAGACCCGGTCCAGGTAAAAAAAATGGTCTGAAAAAATTTCCAACAAACTAGATCAGACTGGTCATCTCGGGCCAGACTGGACTTCGAACCAAGGCCTTAGACCCTTTGGACTTGTCCAGTCTGGCCCGAGTAGAGTTTTTTTCTTACTCCACCAGACCAGAGTGATAATCCACTGTACCAGACGTCTAGACCCTTTTGTTTTACTACCCCCAGCCCAAACCCCACAGGCCTAAACCCAATCTTCACTCTTTATTCTTTAATATTCACTTAATTACTTCAGCTGAAAGCCTTAGACTACACAGTGACAGTACACACACTGACACACTTTAATTGTTCAATCCACCATCACAAGTCATGAGCCTCACGTATTGGCAAATTGAAAGAGAGGAAGTGAAGAATCCTAGTTTGCTGATGCCGTCGCTCGTCTCTGCCTCTCCAGTATCTGTCTACGTCACCGTCTAGCGGTGAATCAGTCCCATTTACGTCACTTGTCTCTGCTTCTCCGGTCTCCATCGCTCATCTCTACATCTTCGGTCTCCTTCTCCATCACCGTCTAGTGGTGAATCAGTCCGGTCTTCGTCGCTTGTCTCTGCCTCTTCGGTCTCCATCTCCATCACCAAGCAGTGAGGTAATTAGTAACTCTGTGCTTTCCTTTTTGGTTTTAGAGTGTGGTGCCCCCCCAAATGCACTTTGTGTTATGGGTAGGTTCAAATGTTGCTTCTTAAATCAGGAAAAAATTAAAACAAAATACCTCAAGGGACCTAGACTGCTTGTACTGGTTTAGGCAGTCTACTAGTCTATTATGGTCCGGCCTGAGCTCGGGCTGGTGCTGGACCAGACCGGACCTCAGGCTGACTTATCCAGCCCGAGGTATTTTTCAGACTAGACCTCGGGTTGAGGCCAAACCTGGTTGGTCTAGTCCATGATCAACCTATATTAAATTATAGGACCCAAATTTGAAAGTGAAATAGAAAAAGTCTACCATATTGCAATCATACCCACGGGTAAGAAATAAATTGAATTAAATATACACAACCCTACATACATCAACAGTAACAAAAAAAAGAAGTTGAGGATAAAAATTTAAAAATAAAATATATCCTCATAAAGGAAGGGTGTTTGTTTAGGAAGTAAGGATCTATTATATATATATACATAAAAAGAGGAATGAAGTCATAGGAAGAAGTGATCTTATGGAAGGTTTTTAAAATATACAAACACAGCCACTTGTCGGAAGAAAATAAGAGGTACGAAGAAATACAAAAATATATATGCATCTCATGCCCAGTAAAAATAAGTGGAGAAATGAATGATACAACTAACATCGCAAGACATGTTTAGCAGATGAAAGAGAAGGAAAGAAGAGAGATAAAATGGTGAACATTTGTGACAAGACTGGGTGCCAAAAGGGATAGGACGCCGATCAAGGGAAGGAAAGGAGAAGAAAGGAGAGACTTACATAACAATGAGAGTAGGGCGACTGAGTACGAAATGTGAAGGGGAGAGGAATTATAGAAGTATGGTTAGGGTTTAATTTTTTATTAAAATAATATTATTTTATTTTTCTAGAAAATAATAAAAATAATAATAGGGGTGGTGATTTTCAAACATCAATTTTTATATTATTTATTTTAATAATAAGACATATTTATACACACATACCCATATATTTAAATAATTATTTTAAAGAGGTATTTTAGTTGTATTATATATTTTTTTGTATAAAGTAATATTTAGAACTTGATACTTCTTTTAAATTATTAATTTATTATATACTCTGGACTAATTAAAACTTATACTAGAATTAACTCTAAGTGCTAGCAAAAACTTAGGATGTTACATGGAAAGCTTATTTTGGAAAGAGGAATGAAACTGAGGAAGAGAGTAGAATATGGAGGATTCAGAGGGAGTAGAGGTGTATGAAAACCAGGACCTGGATAAACCACTAGTTCTAAAGGTGTCTATGGAAGAGTACATGGCATAGTGCAAACCTTGGAGTATATGGCATGGTGCAAACCTTGGATAAATTTCTTGATCATCAAAGTCCTCAGTGCTGAGTTTCCTACTTATATTATTAAAGATCGAATTCACGTATGCGGCAGCTGACCCAATTAAGTTGATCCCGTTGAGTAATGGCTACTTCAAAGTCTCTTTCACAACCAAGGAGGATTGAGATTATGCTTTCTAGGATGGACCATGAATGATTGACGACCACTATCTCATTGTGCAACGATGGAGGCCCAACTTTAATCCATGGAAGGCTGACTTGTTGATGTGTATCGCAACATGGGTTTGCTTTTTAGATTTTCCAGTGAGTATTATAATGTTGAGCCACTAAGGAGGATTGGGAACAAGTCATACTCAGTGGTGAGAGTGCTAATTATATTTTCTATTATTCCTGAGGTTCCTTTATAAGCTATCTTAAGAGCTTCACACATGTCTTTGGTATAAGGAAGAATATAAATTCTGAAGTTCTCTTTCTAACTTAAGACACTCTGAATCATCATAATAGCTTTGCTGTTAAGAGTCACCAATTTCTTTTACAGTTGAAGAAAGTAGAGAGAAAATCATAGGAAAAATAAAGAGGAGAGAAGTTGAAGAAAGTTGAGTGTTCTTGAGAGTCTTTGGCCGATTTTACTACTAAATCGCCATTTCCAGCATATAAAGCATGTACTAATCTTCTTCTACTCAGTGTGGGATTCAGTTCTACATTTTAGATTTTCATTCTGAGGTGTTTGATGCTATCTACCTAGGGCCGGTGCCGCCAAAATCAAGAACTGGTTGTAGTATTGCGGAAAGGTAAGTCTAAGCTTCGATTTGACACTACTACAAAATATAGATTTTACGTCCTCAAATGACATCTATTTTTCATAAAGAGAAGTAAAAAATAAAGGCAGTGACATTTTTATAATTTTGTGCATCAATTTTGATAGATTAGGCGTCCCAATTCCTAAAACAGTCGTCTAAGGTCCACTTTTGGCGTCCCTAATTTAATTTTAAATATTAGTGACATCACCTTTGGCGTCCTTAATTCCCAATTAGGGATGCCACTTTAGGTGTCTCTAATTGGGAATTAGGGACTCCCAAAGTGGCGTCTCTTGTAATATCTCAAATTTTGGGACTAGATGCTTGATAATAAGCCTGTATCAAGTAGACTGCTAAGCCCCGGTTTAGCAAGTGTCCTAGTAAGGCATGATTAAATTCCATAAAATTTATTTATACACTTGGGGGTATTAAAGAGCATTGATAATGACAAAACAAAGCAATTAGAGGTCACACACAACATAATTATGTTATAACATAAATTAGTGTTGCTACCAGTGAAATTCTCAGTATGGTAGTCGTGCTTGTGTGGAAATTTTCAATGGGAAAATGATGTTTAAAAATTTTGAAACTTTCAAAAATGAAAGTAGACTTATAAATATTTAATTTGATAGCTCATAGAATTCATTTGGAGCTGTATACAAAAAGAAATGAATTTTTGAAGTTAACCCAGCGAAATTAACTATTTTCTGGGGTAGTATTAAAATTATGGGAAGAGTGAGCTTCCAATTGGCAAAGTTTTATATTTTTTATTACAACTAGACTCAATGAGGGTCACATAGAATTTTGAATCACCCCAATTGGACATTTTTACAATTAGATATGAATTTTCAAATTTTAATGAAAATTCTGCCAGATTATGTATTATGTGCGAAAATTTGATTTTTAGGCCAATCATAACTTGACACATGGCAAGCTATTTTAAACACCGATTTAAATCAATTCTCCATCTTCTTCTTCATTTTCCAGTGTGAATCAGAAACGAAGAGAGAGAAAAGAAATCTGAACGAAAATGGAGGGAGAGGAGAGAGAAATTTCAAGGCGCCAAAATACTACCGAATCGGCATCTTCTCTCAAAGTACCCTTCACGAACCTTCTTCTACTCATCGAGAGCTTCATTTCTATGATTTCAGATTTTTTGTTCAGAGATAGTTGGTGCTGTCTCACCGGCTGGTGTGTTACCGGAATTCCAAACTGTCTGCAAAAACGAGTAGAGGTAAGCGTAAGCTTCCTTTCTAACCGATTGGTTTGTTATTTGGATGAGTTTTGAGAATGTTGGGTACTATTCATGTCTAGTTTAAAATGGTGTTTTCAATGGTTAAATGATATCTAATGAGTGTTTAAATATTTAATCATTTGATTAGAAGTAGAAAGGAAGAGATTAAACCAAAGAAAACAAGAAACCGACAAACTCTTCCCAAGAATTTTGAAATCTTCCATGTACTGTTTCATATAGAAGGAGTGAGAATTTGATAATTTTGATATTTCCATTCGCTTTAGGAGGCAAAATTTTATAGATATGCAAGTGTTCATGATTTTTGGATGCTTGTATATGAATTAAGAAATTTATGAAATTTGGATATTCATGTTCATAATCTGCCCTGTCTGGAACAGTATTCATGTGTGTGATATTTTAGGGTCCAACTCTTGTCCAAAAATTCTCCAATTTTCCATAATTAAAGTAGAGATATAGAGATTTTATTTTATAGGTAGTTTTTAATTTTTGGACTAGTATGCTAGAAGATATGAATTTTTGAAGTTTGACCCTATTTTCTAGAAAGAAATATAGAACAGTGAGGTTTTCCAAAATTCTAGGCCTTTTTTGATTATGGTGGACAAAATTTAGTATTTTTATCTCAAATTATATTGAAATATATTTACATAGAATGTAGAACCACTCAATTTGGAGTTTTCTATAATTATTTATAATTTTTCAAAGTTATACATTGAATCTAGAAGCTTCCCTGAGACAGATTTATTGTAACATGAGTTTTTCGAATCAAATGAACTCCAATGTCCATGATAGTTTTCAGGAATAAAGTAGACCCCCAACAAGCTTTACTTTGGTGGTTATTTTTTAAATATTGGACAAGTACATTAGGAGATACAAATTTTTAAAATTTAGTAATGGTTCTAAAAGCTGTCTTAAGACAATGGATATTAATTGTAAAATATGGATTTTGTGTGTGGGAAATGTAGGATTAATCATTTTTCCTGTAAAATAAACTTAATAAGGGTCATATAAGCATTTTAACCACCTCAATTGGAGTTCTATAGAATTAATTATGATTTTTCAAAGTTTGGTGAAAAATTTGTCAGCTTTATGTCTTATGCAAAATTAAGACTTAATGGCACCAATGTAATTGGTATGAACTCCAAGGGTGAAAGTAAGTCTTTAGGGATAATGTGGGCCATTGGGCATTTACTTTTCATGGCTCTAATAATTTTATCACTTACCTAGGGCCATGAAGTGATAAAGAAGAAGCAATGGTTGGCGAATCAAGGGACAAGAAGAGAAGGACATAAAGTCCGAGAGGTAGTGAACTTACCTTTTCTGTGTGTATGTGATATGTATGTCTTGCATTGATTATGTGACTATTTTTCCTATTTGTGTGGAACATGTATGATTGGTTGAAGCTCTGTTATATTTGTGCAATGGCCATATGTATGTCATAACATCGAGCATGCAGCATGTTATTATGTTGGCATGAAATAGTGTAGGCAAGCATGTCATGCATTCATATATATCTGGTATGCATAGAGGTAATGTTTTCTACTGAGATTCTCTCGAATCTCACTCCTCCCAATCAACCATTTAGATAGGTGAAGATGCAGGAGGATGCATGGAGGAAATATGAAGTTGAAGTGAAGAACGTAGGGCAAGGCACTACCTTGTGTTTGGTGTAAATGATTTGATAAGTTGGCTTTGTGTATATTTGTATGGATATGCATGTATGTGGATGTATCTATATAAATGAATGTAGTTTAAGCAGAGAACTGAACCACTCTAATAAAATGAGGAGAATAACTTTAATTCCAGTATAAAGGAAAGTGATTCGCTTGCGTATACTCTGATATAGTGGAATTAAGAGCCGATGATGTATTAGCGATGTAGTGAATCTTATGGGAATACATTTTAAGTATTCTACCATTTGAAAAACTCATCTCAGCCTAGGTTCAAGTCCTTAGTTGAGTTTGGGAGTTTTATGAACTATTGTGATAGTTGGGTAGTCAGGGTTCAAATCCTGGTCTCACCAGTAATTTCACTACTAATTTGTACTCATCTGAGGCTATGAACATAAGGTATTACATCTCTAATATTAATTTAAGTTAGGGATGCCTAAAGTGGCCTCCCATAATTTTAAATATTAGCGCCGAATAGATTCAAATGGACTTTCTCTTTCTCTCCCTCCCTCGCAACATTTCTTAGTTTCTTTGAGATGAATTATAGAGAGAGACTCACAGTCCTTAGATTCAAATAACTTCTTTTAGTTCTTCCTTCGGTGTTCTCATCATCCTTGCTCTCGTCATGCCCTCAGCCGTTCATGCTTAATATGCCGCTCCCGCCCTTGCCTTTACTTGCGACGGTAATCCTCTCTTCATCACTTCTCAACTCTAACATACTAGCCTCTGTTTACATTCTCTTTTCATTTAGATCTGACTCTCCTTCTATTTATAATTATTATTATATAATTTTATTTCCTTTTTCACAATCAAATCTAGTATGGTACATGTGGAGATGAAGATAATGGATTTTTGAATTCAGAAATTTGACTAAAAGAAAGGAAATAACATCAATTTAGGGAGGAAACAAAAGAATTGGTAACCTAAGGAGAAAGGATAAAAAACAAGATATTGAAAATTTGAAGAGCTACATATTGAAGTTCATCGTCCTCCTCTCTCCATTGAAGCTCGTCGCCCCTTAGATCTGATCCTCTTTTTGTGGTTTATGAAAAATTGTTGGGTAGTGAAAAATATAAATAAATATTTTTTTTTGAAAAAAAAACCTTTCAATATCCATAATGAATAAGGGACACCATAGCATACTTTAGACTTCCCTTTTTCTAAAAAAGGGACACCTAAAGGGTCACTTTAGACGTTCCTTTTTTAAAACAGGGACGTCTAAAGTGACCCTTTAGGAGTCCCTTTTTAACGGACGTTAAATGCCATATTTTACTACATCGCTCACATAGGTGTCCCCCTATAAAAGGAAGTAGAAAGGGCCAAAAAATAGACATTCAAAGTGTTTGATGTAATAGTGTGAGCCATACATCTTAAGGATTAGCTGAGTTTTCAATTATTTTTCGGGCTACCTTGTTTTCGGCCAGACCTTATTAATAGAGGAAGAATGTGATTTTGGTGTTTTTGAGGTTATAAATAGATTCTACACATAAATTTGTGTGGGAGTAGGTTGTGAACATAATTTTAGAAGGGTTGGATTGAAAACCTAAAAATTGAAGTTAAAGGAGTAGTGCTGCCATATTCATTTTATGGGAGACAATTTGCTTGTGATGTGTTTTTGAATAGCCAAATCTTATCCAATGGCCGTGATAGTTTATAGGCTATTAGGGATATCCTAAGATTTAATTTATAGATAATATATACCATTTGGGTCAGTATATTAGGAGATATGAATTTTTAAAGTTTATGCATTGAATTTGGAATGAATTTTGTGGCAGTAAGGATTGATTGAGGTTTCTGGAATTGTGTGATTGTAAGTGGTAGTATGGGATATTTTTTCCTTAAATTAAACTTCAAGAGTGTCACATAGAAAATTAAACCACCCTATTTAGATATTTGTAGATTTAATTATAAATTTCCAAATTTGGTCAATAAAATCTGGCACATTAGGGTGACCCACAAAATTATGGCAATTGAGGTAATTTGAGACAAGTATGGCTCCAAAGATAAGACACACGTCCTAAAGGCTAATGTACCCACATTGGACATTCATTTGTCATGGCTCTAATGATATTGTTTTATATCTAGGGCCATGGAATGACAGAAAAGAGGCAATGGAAGCTATTTCAATGGTTAGAAGAAAAGGAACAAGAGGAGGACATAAAGACAAAGGTAGTAAAATTGTCCTAACTTGCATTCACTTGATAAGTGTGCTTATGCATTGATGTGTTTAATTACTTTGATGAATGATATGAAGCATGTATGAATGAATGAAGCTCTATTTTCATTTATGCTATGGCCATAGGTGTAATGTGTAAAGCATTGAGCATGTAAGTATGTCATTATGCTAGCATGAATTTATGTAATCAAGCATGTCATGCATTAAACTTGTATCTTGTATGCATAGTTATCAAAGTTTATTACTAAAATTCCCTTGAATCTTACTCTCCCTCACCCATCCATTTAGGTATGTTGACGATAGGTGGAATGCTTGAAGATGTGCAAGAGGATAATGTAACGGAGATTTGAAGATAGATACATGATAATATGTTATGTATGACTTATCATGTGTCTGATGTTTATTTTGTATAGACTTGCCAAAGTGAAAGATGTATGTATGTATATACATAGATAAGACTTTGATAATTATGGACTATGTTTGAGAACTGAAGGTAAAGTTTTACCAAATGAAAAATGCCCTAAGAATAATTGGAAAGGTTTTTGGTGGGAAGCTTTAATTAACATTTTTCCTAAGCTGTAACAAGAGTATTAGCGTTTCAATATACGTAATAAAGGGTATAAAATTAAGGTGTTATATCTTTATACCAAAAATGTAACGCCATAGTTTTCAAAGCTTATAGATGAGTTTAAATAGAAAATGACTTCAAACCACAGATTGGAACTTGTTTATAAACAAAGGAGATCCTGACTCTAAGACAGGGTAGGTTTGAATCTGCACTTGGTTGGGTTTTCAAAAGCTTTTCAAAATATTTCCAATATTATCTCAACTAGTTTGCAATTTCATTATAATCCATCTGGTTTTAGTTCCATTTGTTAGTATCAGAGTGTTTACCAAAGTGTTCTCTGTTGAAACCCACATTTGCACTTGTTAACTAATCGGCCTTACACATACGATTGCTCGATTCTGATTCAATTATTACATTACAATACTAACGTTTGGATCTTTAGCTATTATATGTACCACTATTGCTAGTACTGGTTCTATTGTGTAGTTATATACATCGTATACAATCCAAAAATGAGATAACCAATGGAACATAAATTCAAGAGTCTTGTTCTTTACTCGTCTGTGATTTCTTTCTTGCTCTTGGAACTGCTTGCCTATGCTGTAAAATTTTTTATTCGGAAAGGGTTGAGATTCAAAAGAATCTCAGTAGTAATAGATATTACTTAGATAAGATGCATACATAAAACATGCTAGATCAACCATCATTTCATAACTTAGCACACATTCAACATTCAGAGATATTCTATACAGTATACAAGTTCATTCAAGGATACATTGGTCCCTTCCCACAGCGCTGGGTATTCTATTAGGCCTATGCCCTTCTCATCTAAATGCTTAATAGGTTTCTTGACTCAAGGACCTACTAGTCCAGTAGGCCCTACTGCCTATCTTATGTTCACAACACAGATATTCACTGTGGTAAAAACATGCATGTAAGATCATACATAGTATATGAGATAAAAGTTACTACCTTACATCCTTTTCAAGTTCTGTACTTGTTTCCAGTCTTTTGGGCATCCCGATAAAATGTCAAATCCTATAAGTTAGAATCCACGTACAAGCGAGTTATTACATATTCCAATTCTTTGATAACTCATGACACTTGAGTTGGTTATCCTTAGGGTTAGTGCACTAAGCCAAATGAAAAGTCAATATGTTCACACTAGCCCAAAATGCTTAGTTCTATCCTTGGAGTTCAAGTTTATTACACTTGGCCCTTAATTTCTTAAAT
Source organism: Albizia julibrissin (assembly GCA_037074505.1). Taxonomy (NCBI): domain Eukaryota; kingdom Viridiplantae; phylum Streptophyta; class Magnoliopsida; order Fabales; family Fabaceae; genus Albizia; species Albizia julibrissin. Next base: position 21,991,509 of record CM073482.1, read on the forward strand.
TCACATGTTAGCTAAAAGCTACTAGAATTTGCAATAAACTTTGAAAATTCATAACTTTTTCTATGAATGTCCAATTGCACTGGTGTTACAAGTATATGATGGTGTATTTAGAAAGTGCAAGTGTACACTGTCATAAACAAGTAATATAGAAGTAAGTAGAGTATCGTTCCCACGAGAATTGATCACTAAGTACCAAAATTGGTAATCTTAGTACTATTTAGTCAGTCGATTAGTTGTGATTGAGATTGCAAGATAAAAATGATGAAATATGAATACAAGTGATATGAAGACAAATATGAGAAAAAGCCCTAGGGATTAGATTTCACTTAACAAATTCTAGATTTAATCACTTATCTATTCTAGTCCAACTTATTCCACATGATTGATAGTCAAGTTTCCCTAATTTAATTACTAGCCTCTTCCAAGGTCAAGTAATTCTATAATTAATTGCTAACCCAATATATTCCTATATGAATTTAAGCAATTAATCATGCATTAATATTTATGGAACTCATTAAGACTACACAACCCATATGAATATATTCCTATTTAATATACAAATTATGGTTTTAATTATAAGATCCATACATATGCATCTCCTTCCAATCTCAACATGCATATTAAAATCATCAAAAAGGTGGCCAGTTAATTGAAAGCATTAAGAAAAATAATTAAAACTCAATCATGAAGGAAAAATTAAAACTATATTTAATAAGTTAAGATTCAATTCATCATTAGTAAGCTACATCATCACCCTAGGAAAAGGAAAATTAGCTCATGATGAAATTAAAAACAAAACCAAAATAAATTAAAGACATCATAAACATTGCATAAAAATTAATTACAAAAACATAAAAATACAACTACAAGATGCATGAAAATGGAAAATCTAGCCTACCATATGGGAGGTAAAACCTTCTATGTAGGTGGCAACCTATACCATCCATAAAGGTGGACTACCTAGGCCTTCCATATAGGAGGTAAAACCATCCATGTAGGAGGCATGCAAGAAGTAAAAAAATGCAAAAAATAAATTCTAAAATAACAACTCTCTCTCTAAAATAGAAGCTCTCTCTCTCTCTCTTCCTTCTCTTCATTTTAGGATGCCAAGAAGCTCTATTTATAGACTTTATTTTCAAACTGCTACAGTAAATTCCATTAGCTATAATGCAAACGGCGTCAGCTACAGTACCCCTACATAGTGCAAAATCGTCAGCTACAGTATTAATGCCATGCTACAGTGCCGTTCCACCTAACCCACTTCACCGTCCGTATTTTGATAAAGTGAATCCATACCCGTATTCCATTGTCTGTAGTTGGCTACAATCATGTCGTGAATAGGAACAATATCATGAATAGTGAATAATGCGCAGTACCCATGAATAGTGAACAATGACGTATGAATAGTAACCACATGAATAGTACTTCCCCTTAAATGCCTTCTTTAATTCTTCTTAATGCGGTATTGTCCGTAGCTGTAAGAAAATTATTATTTATTTATTAATTACACCCAAATTGATTACATTAAGCTCAACTATCGTCTACAAAATCTTAATATAAGGGAAAATAAATATGAAAATATTTTACTTATCAACTAGTTCAAAGTTTTATGTGACTCCCATTAAGTCTATTTTGAATAAAAATATCTCCTTTAGCCAATTACATGTATAGAATTCCAGAACCATATTTCAATTCACACTACCACAGAACCATCCCAGTTTTAAATGTCTAACTTTAATAATTCATAACTTTTAATGTACTAAGCCAATTTTCTCATATTATATATCAATTTAAAGCTTATCATGTCTAATTGAAATCTCAAAAATCTCATAATAATCAGACAATGTTTGGCTATTAAAATTTTGTCATAAGCAATATACTAGTAAAAAAGCAACTTTGGTAGCACTATTTCACAAGTAACTTAATTTTCAAATTTTAGAGTCTTGAATCTAGTTCACCTAAAATCATAACCAGGAACTTCTCTCACATATTTTTTAGTGTAGAATCCATTAAAGACCTCAAAAATATCAAAATCAAATTCTTCCTCCATTAATTAGGTATAGATGAAAATAGGGCAGCTCGAAAAATAAATGAAAACTCAGCTAATCCTCAAGATATATGGCTAAAATTGAAGCTTAGGCTTACCTCTTCACAATACTAGAGCCGGTTCTTGATTTTAGCAGTACTTTCCCTAGATAGATAGCACCAAACACCTCAGATTGAAAATCTAAAACCATAGAAGTAAAGCCCACACTGAGTAGAAGAAGATTAGTGAAGGCTTCGTTGACTGAAAATGGCGATTTGGTAGTGAAATCGGCTGAAGAATCCCTAAGAACACTCAACTTTCTCCAACTTCTCTCCTCTTTCTTTTTTCCTATGATTTTCTCTATTTTCTTCTTCTTGGCTGAAATCTTGAAAGAGAAAGGGAGGTGTTGGATTTTTGCCAAGTATCTTGTGCTTTAATCATATGGTATCATAGTGTGACAAATATCCTTTAAGCCTATTCTTTTCTCTTTTCCTCTCTCTTTAGGGAGTCCTTTTTGGTCTAGGGAAGAGAGGCTTGATGAATTCCGCTGACTCCAGGGTTCAGTATTTAGGAATGTCAAGTACATGACCAGGCCAGAGACCGATTGATTCCTCTAACTTAGAGGCTAGGTGGAGTCTCTTTAGAATGCCAACTCAAAAGGAAAAAAGCAAAGGTAATCATGAGAGACACTTGGAACCTTCTTATCAAGCCAACACAAAAGTTAAATGGTACCTCTTATGATGAGAGGGTATATGTCATCCTTCTGTGGTGTCAACATAAAAGTCAAAAAGTGAATTTCATGATTAAGGGACATATGTCATCTTCTTGTGGTTCTACTCTTAAAGTTGAGTCATCATTACTACTTTATTAAAGCTACTTTAATAGAGTTACTTTAATAAAGCTACTTTATTGGTGTTTACTTAGGATCTTACTCGGGTTTTCCTCAGGACTGCACCATGTATATCAAAGCCTTCCAAATGGCACCATAAGCACCTATGTCCCATACATCAACATACTTTGTCTGACTACTTATGCTATGTAAGCCTTATATAATCTAGATACTCGATCTTTATCTGGACATAATCCCTTAAAATCATTCTATTTCTCAAATATTCTTAGGACTCTTACTAAACTCGAGCCTGGTAGTCTGCCTGATTTAGACTTATTCTCAAACTTCTAGGCCCAAAATCTAGGATATTACACTCCATCTTATATAACTTGCCAAAGCCCATATTCATTTTCTGTCACGAACACTTTAAATTTGGCTTTCCTGAATGAGAAGTGTTCTTCACAAAATCCTAGTGGTTTAGTAATTGAAGCTTCATCAGGAAGTATAACTTTACCTATGCTTGCCATAGGATCCTTCTTAGGCTGTTATACCTTAAAATAAAAAGACCTTGCTCTGATACCAAATATTAGTTCAAGCATTTCACCAAAGAGAGGAGGTGAATTGAGTGATATTAAAATTTTAAAATTAAAAAAAACCTTAATAAAGAGAGTAGATTTGAAAAGATATTACCGAAGGTGGACAAGAGAATTATACAACCTTAATAAAGAGAGTAGATTTGAAAAGATATTACCGAAGGTGGACAAGAGAATTATACTAGCTACTTGACCTACTTCCAATCTCAGAAGCATTTCTAAGAGTTCTACTATCATTCCAGGATTCACAAGGCTTTTGGTGTCTTAGTACAAGCAAGTTCCTTTTCGCTTCCCTTTACACTTTACAATCAATGCCTTATCAAGGTCCCACTACCTTGAGTATCTTAGCCGTAATAAATTCTTAAGTATAATCTCTCACAAGAGTAAATAATTGATCACTAAATTACAAAATCATATAAGGATTGAGCTTTAAGACTTAGAGATGAATGTAATAGTAAATATGCACAACGTTTTAATTACTTCGTCTTAAATGTTCTTCTATTTTATAGGTTTGAGAATGAATGATGACTGTTACTCTTACATGTAGCATTGGAGTATTAGGTCATTGCTTCTATCTATTGAGAATGTCAAATTATTCATTTTGTCCTTTAAATTAGCTATTGGAGACAAAGATGATTTGAACTATTTGAGGTACAGAGTATTTAATGCTTATGACACATAAATTTCTTTTTGCTAATTTTGTGTTAATCCTTGATTAAGCACTTGTAATGTGATTAAATATTAATATAATAAAGTGTTAGAACCATTAGAAGCACAAAGAAAAGTTTAGAACAAATTGGAATGAGTATTAAGATTTCTGAGACACTACTCTGTTTTCTAAAACTGAATCACATGAATGATCTTCACTTAGAGATTTTAGAAACAAAACATATCGTTGGTTGGCTCACTATGGTGATGTAGTAGTGATGTATGTAAATAAGATCACTCGAGTGGTACTTAAAGTGATCATGTTTTATTCAATAACAGATCACTAGGTAGCTCACTATAGTAATGTAATAGTGATGAGTACAACTGGATCATTCCAGTGATCATGACTCATCTTATTTTAAAAGAAAATAGATTACCAGCTAGTATCTCCATGGTGCAGTAGTAGTGATACATTTTTCATACATTACTTGATTGGTCACTCGAGTGATCTTGTCTTTCAAAAGTTTTGAAAAATACTAAGCACTACTGAAGTCATTGTCATGCCGTGCTAGTAATGCATTTTTAGCACATCACTCGAGTGGTCATTTGAGTGATCTTCTCTTTGTAATATTCTTAGGAAACTGGTCACTAGGACAAATCACTTTAGTGAAGTGATAGTGATGATAATTGTGAAACATCATTCAACTGATCAAACTTGAAATTTCTTTCTAGAAAACCGATCACTAGTTTATTCACTATGGTGAACTCATAGTGATGCACTTTGAACCTTATCACTCCAGTGGCCACTCGAGTGATCTTTTAGAAAATTATTTTCTTGAAATCATATCACTATCTTGATCACCATGGTGAGGTGGAAGTGATAGCTAATATGTGATCTCTTGAGTGGTCACTCAAGTGATCATAAGTGTGAACGGTTTAACACTTCTAGTAAGCACCATGGTGATAAGCTCTTTTAAAAATACATCACTCGATTGGTCAATTGGAAATTTTCATAAAATTCTTCATCACTGTTTAAGAGATAAAAGAACCAAGTTTTACCATAATGATTTTCACAGTAAACATTCACTATGTGCTTTAAAACCTTTTTAAGCCAATGTATCTTCTGTAAAATAGTTTCTTAAGCTCTGTTATCATCAAAACATGGGATCTAACACAAATTACTAAAGTTGGGTGAGATCAATACAGATGGCCTTGCTTTCAAAGAATAATCTATAGTTTATTGATGGTTCTCTTCCTTCACTACCGGTCACGGATCTAATGTTTTCGATTTAAGAGCATTGCAATAACCTTATTCAAGGTTGGCTTATCAAAGACGTATCTACAACCATAGCAAAGAGTATTCTTTAGTTCGATAAAGCCTCAGAAATCTAGTATGATCCTTTTTCTATTGCACTGAATTAGATATTTTTTGGATTGCTGATCTCCAAAAGGAGATATATAGTTTGAAATAAGGAAGCTTGAGTGTTAGTGACTATTACACTAAACTCAAGATTCTATGGGATTAACTATCTAATATTCATCCTCTCACATTTTGTGATTATGGCTCTCTTGGCACTACCGCGAAGCACCCGGAGGAGGACTATGTTATTCAATTTCTCAAAGGCTTGAATGAGCAATTTGCCTTTGTCAAGTCTTAGATTATGCTTTTAGATCTTTTACCTTCTATTAATCGTGTGCTTTCCTTGGTTCTTCAACTAGAATATGAGTTTAATGCTTTGACTAATTCTATAATTCTTATGGTTAAAGGATCGCGTCCTTCTTTTTTTGACTTGAAACAACACAGCAATAAGCAGTGCACATATTGTGGAAAGCCATGTCACACTAAAGAGACATACTATCAAAAACATGGTTTTCCATGGGGCTTTAAATTCCATTCTAGTTCTTCTACCATGGTAAACAATGTTTCAATCCAAGACTCTGCTTCTACTCAAGAAATTCATACTGCTAATTAGAGCTGGTAATATGGGTTTTAACCGTGTTCTGAACCCGTCCAACCCAATAAAATGGATAGTTTAGGTTCTACAAAAGTGAGACCATTTTGATGCGGTTCTTTTTGTCCTGAACCCCATATAGGCCCAACCAGCGGTAGGTTGAACCATCGGGTTCGTTGGTTAGACCGTTTATTTTTTTAAAAAAATATGTGACTTTTCTGAGTGCATTGTGCAACCTAATACCATTAATATAAACTAATTATTGATTATATTAAATGTTAATTATGGTTTTTGGATTTATATTTCTTTTATACTATGTGTACTTGTGATGAATGCTTAATTTGTGAAGTCTGAAACTTTGAATTTGATATTTTATTATTAGTTATGATTTTGTAATGTATTTTTAACTTTTTTATGGTTTAGTTTTGTAGAAAAAAATTTAGTATATTTTTTTAAAAAAGTTTGAAAAATGTAGTATAAATATTTTTTAAAAAGGAAAATAATATGGGTTTGGTAGGTTAACCTGGCAACCCAAAGGTTATGAGTTGGGTTGGCTAAATGTTGACCCATATTGATGCGATTCTTTTTTACCCAAACCCATATGGTCCAAACCTATAGAGGGTTAGCTCTGAACCTAATGGTTCGACCCATATTACCAGCTCTTCTACTAAGCTTCTTTCTCCACATTCAACTACATTAACATCAACATCTTCTATTTTGTCTCAACTTTCTCCTGGTTAGTATCAATGTCTTCTTCATCTACTATGTCCTTCTCAGTCTTTTGCTTTAGCCTCTATTAATCATGTCTCCAGATTTGTTTCTTCTATTCATGGTAATTGTCTCTCACTTTCTTCCAAAACTTTTGCTACCTGGATCATTGATTTTGGTGTTACTGATTATATTTGTTGTTATTTAAATTTATTTTCCTCTTACTACTCTATCTCTCTAATTTATGTAAGTCTATCTACAGGTTCCCATGCTGTTCATTTTTTTTTGGGACAATCACTCTTTCTCCATCTTTAATTTTACATAATGTTCTTTACATTTCAAATTTTACCTTTAACATTATCTTAGTGTCTCACTTAACATCTTCTCTTAATTGTTTCTTGTCAAACCCCTTAACAATTTGACCTTTAATAGAGTATCAACACATAGTTCAATAGGTATACATAAATAGCATAAACATACTAATATAAAATACTTGATTACATTACAGGAAATCCCCATAGGGTTTGTACATAATGATTACAAATCCTTAAATACATAAAATAGTAAACAGATAACAAACACTAAATCTTAATAAGGACCAGAACTTCTTAGTTACCGGTGTTCACTTCCTTACCCTTTAAGCCACTTCCTCTAGCTGGATAAATTTTAATTTATGGAAAGGGTGAGATTCAAACGAATCTCAATAGAAATACCTAATCAATAATATAAAATGTAAGAAATAAACATGCAATGCAATATATATTGTAGCAGATACTAATGCCGTTCACATATCTGTAAATCAATGTTTAGGATCAAAACGATGATTTTGTCTGGATCAAAATGACCGTTTTGTCCCTACTTGCAACACATTGATCACAATAATGTTCCGAAGCAGGCACCAACCTGTCCGTACTTATCACATTTCCTGAGCTGGGTCCCACTGGCCCTATGGAAATTGTGTTTTTCCTATAGGGTGGTACTTGTACTTTTCCCACACCACAACGAGGAATTATATCACATAGATTTGCCCACCTTGACTAGGTCCAAACTAGCCTAATGGTGCTTGTGCTTTTCCCACAAGGTGGAACTTGTACTTTTCCCATGTCACAGCTCTAGGAATTACTGAAATGTACATTTCATCACACAAAACATGGCAATACAATGTATATAAACAATCATATAATGTATGAGAGATAGAGTTACTACCTAGAATTCTTTCCAATGCCTGGCTAATACCGGTCCTTTAACTCTTAGTCCGGCTTTGGCAAATATCAAATCCTAAAATTCTAAATTCATAATAATCATTCATGCTTTATTCCTAGACTCAAGTTGTTGGTTATTTTTACCCAAAAATGCATAAGTACCAAAATGCCCTTAGGGAATCCAGTCTAATTCCCTTTACACCCAGTATAATTGTACTTTTCCAAAAAATATGACTATGGCTATTCCTACACTATTTTTCATATAGAATCCATTTTTGCCTTAATTTTGACAAATTCACACTGCATTTCCAGCAAAATTACCCTTGACGGGCACAAAGTTAGGGTTTTAGGGGTAAAATTGTTATTTCACACCCTAAGGCCTCCATACTCCATTTTTCATATGTTCCCTACACAACTTTTCATTCTAAACATAATGGAACCATACAAGCCATCAAATTTTAGCTCAAACACATAAAACTCCCTCTGGCCGAAACTTTGAGAAAATTAGGAAATTTGAAATTTTCATGATTTCATTCCATTAATCACCTTTTTTTCACCCTTAATCACTTATTTAATCACTTAAATACCTTTTGAATATGATTAATGACAAATTGGATAGCACCTCCCCTTATGGTTCATGCATTCCAAATAACAAATTCAAGACAAACCAAGTCAATAATTAACCAAAACCACCCACAACAATCATAAAACAACAAGATAAGACAAGTATTCAAGCTTACATTGATTCTTCCTCTTTCTCTCACTAAAAATGTGTACTCCTCCTCCTATTTTCCATTGATTTTATTCTTGCTTTACATGAATTCAAGAAGCCTATGAAAATTAGAGAAGATTTCCAAGCATTTAGAGATAAGAACACAAAATTTGCCACCAACTTACCTTGATTTGCCTTCTTGATCTCTTGCTCTTTCTCTTTGCTCTTTGTTTTCTCCAAATCTATCTCTCTCTTTCTCTTGGTTGTTAGCCAAAATATGGCCCTTTAGAAGAGGAAAATATCATCTTATACACTCCTCTTCCACCTCCCTATAATTAATATTATTTTAATGGAAATTTGTTACACTTAGCAATATTTAATGTCTTACGTTTTCCATACGGCAAATAAACCTACCACATGGCATGTAAGGTGGCTCAATTGTATTTTTCCTTTCCTCTTCTCTTCTTTGGTCGAATTTTTTCAATATTTAAGGGAAAATATTGGCCTTTTATTTTTATTAGCCAAATGACTATTTTACCCTTACATTTTCTTCAATTTTTGTACTAAGTGTTGTCTTCTTTCTTCCCTTTTTGTTTTTGGCTGAATTTTATACCATATTTTGGGCCAAAAATTGTGCTCTTCCATTCTTAATTTTAGGCTATAATATTAGGCCTTTATGAAGAAAAAAATTGTGCTTTATATCTTATTTAGCCAAAATTTCATGTAATCACTATTTCCAACATCTTGGCTACTTCAAGTACACCAAAATTTACCATTTTATTTCATTTAGTATAATCAAATATACAAAGATTTTTTGTGAATAAAATTTGGGATATTACAGCTCTCCCCCCCATCAATAAAATTTCATCCCTGTACTTTGCTACATAAACATATTCATAAATTTTGGGTAAAGCTTTGTATGTCTTCTTCCATTTCCCAAGTAGCTTCTCTAGGAGATAATTCCTTCCAAACTACTTTCACGGATGGGATACTCTTGTGCCTTAGTTGTTTCTCCTATTGATACATGATTTGATCAGGTTCTGTGTACCTTATTTTCCAACACTACGGTAGAGTACTAATTAGCTAATACTCACCGACTATACACATCAGAGTGGCACAATTAGCTAGAAATTCCATACAATGCCTCTGCTGGATATAAATATTCACCTATAAACACATTCATACATAATTCATTTTACAATACTTATATCCTCTCCACTTCACCTCGTACACTTCATATACAACTCAAAATACTCATAAGGCTCTTAAAATACATCATAAAAGCTTGACAACCTAGCCTAATTTCTTCTGTTGCTCGGCCTCGACTCATCGTCATTTACCTTCTCTTTGCCCCGCGAGCTCCCTCCCTGTACTGGAGATTTGTTTTGGAAAATGAATGAGATTCACAGGAATCTCAAAAGTAACATCGTTAAACATATAAGATAACACACACAAGCATGCTTCACTCATATAAAATCATCAACAAAATCATCAAACATTATTCAGTGCAAACATGCAATTCATAAACTGACTTCGCGCTAGACGGGTTCTTAGCCCCGAAGGGCGCCTATGCATAATGCATACAAAGCAACCTCATGACCGACATCACCCTTGACAGGTTCTCTTGGCCCCGAGGGGTACCCGTGCAAAGATAGGCCCTGAGTCCCACTCGTGCAATTATGAACATTTCACCTGAGTATCAACCCGACCTTCGATAGGCCCTAGGTGTTCACTTCGCTCAATCTAAACATGTTAGAAATTTTGATGATGATAACAAACAATACATATGCATGTCATATTATATGAAGACGGTTACTACCTGGTTGCTACTTTATGTAACTTATCCCTTAATTCAAGCTCAGGCAATAGCTTCTGAGGCCAAACTAGTTGTCAAGTCCTGAAATCGCCAAACATTACAAATGAGTTATTACTCATCCGTATACCTTTCCAAACTCAGTTCATTGGTAAATTTAGCCTATTGGTGCCAAATTACCAAAATACCCCTTAAGTCCTTGTTATCAACATTTTTCTCAAAATCATGATTTAGGCCATACCTACACATTTTCACATGTAGAATCCATTTCTAATCTCAAATTGGCCAAATTCAAACTTAAATGATGAAAATACCCTTGAAAACCCTCAAATAAGGCTTAGAAAGGGCAATTATGTTATTTTACTCTCCGAGCCTTTTCTTACTTCGGGGTCAACATAGACCCTATACAATTCGGCCTCCTGAATCCAATGGAAGCATTGAATTGGACAAATTCTCATTCATTCATCACGTCCAACACAGGGAAGAAAAAATAAATTCCCAAAAGAGTTGTGTCGGATTCTCGTTTTCTTTGGCCTAATCACCTTCTTTCTACTTATCCTCGCAATATTAATTGATTAGGAAATCATTGGACTTGATTTAAGGGCATTTCTACATTTTGTTCACTTTGGTTTCTCTCAATTATCTCACATCAAATGAACCATAATCAAGCCCAAAACAACTCCATTAACCTTAATCAAGCAAGAGGAACAAGTTTTGGAAGTTATTTCTTGACTTTCTTCACTTTCTCTCTCTAGGTCGATTTTTCACTCCTCCTTCAAGCGTTTGATTCAGCTACTATTAAAACAAACCAATGATAGAGAGATGAGAAGGAGAAGCTATAGAGAGATTTGGAGCCTTAGATCACAAGACACAAGTCTCATACCTCAAGATTGGATGATCCCTAGCTCCTCTCCTTCTCTTCCGTTCAGTTCTCATTCTCAAGCTCTCTCTTTTCTGTTTCAATTCTCTGTGTGTGTGAGTGAGTAGCTGGAGATGGAGATTAATGATATATAAGAGATGGTTTAATTGATCATGACACTTGTAACCTTCTCATTGGACCAAAAATGCTAAATTCCATTAATTAATTCCAACTCTCTCTTTCTTCACTCTTAACAGTCAAAAATCCCATAAGAAATGCAAGGGAAACTGAATCTCTAATATCTCATTGTGCCAACATGTAACTTGTTGACCAAGTCATTGACTTTTGACTATTTGACCATTTTTTACCATAATTCACCAAAATTGGTTTATTAATGATCAAGTAGTCATTTTGCTCTTTCTAATTCCCATTTAGCTCAAATCATTGGGAATTGGAGGAAAAATAATTATTTTTCACTTTTCGGCAAAATTACCATTTTGCCCCTGTATTTAATGATTTACCGAAATAAATCATTTTCCACCCATTTCTTCAGCTAAACCCCATTTTGACACTTAAATGAGGCTATTAATTATGTCATTAAATTTTGTAAATTTTGGTTACCATATTAGGCATTTACCAGTCTCTTACACCCTTATTCGGCCAATTTACGCGTAATCGGCAATTGGAATATTTTCCATAAATTCACATAATTACATTCTCATCATTTTTCACCATTTTTATTCCATTAAATATACATCAAACACACATAAGTGTATTGGTGAAAAATGGGGTATTACATGTTCAACCTCAAATGTAAGATCATCCAGCATATCAACATCTTCACACTCAAGTATATGCTCTGGGTCGGGTTAATACTTCTTTAACTGTGAGACATGGAAGATATCATGCAACCTGCTCAAGTTTGGGGGTAAAGCTATTTAGTACGCTACTGGCCCAATTCGTGATAACATTTCAAATGGACCAATGTACCTAGGGCTTAAATTTTTTCACCTTTTACCAGTAGAAAAATGACTTTTTAGACCGGGTAAAAATGACTTCTTAGACCGGTTCTGGATGAGGTCTTGATACAGCCGATCTAAGAAGTATGTTACTTTTTAGACCCGTTTAGTAACCGGTCTAAAAAGGCATACATTTTAGACTGGTTATATAACAATCGGTCTAAAAAGAATGATATTTTAGACCTATTGTTGAAAAACTCGATTTAAAATCTCATACTTTTTAGATCGGTTGTATCAACAACCAGTCTAAAAAGTTTATGTTTTTTAAATATTCCTCTTAAAAATCAAGTTTATAAATGAACTCCTGCAAGTTCCAACTAAAGAATCATGCAGAAACTTGAAGTACAGGGAGAACTCGAGTTTGGAGACAGAACTTGAGTTCTGGATAAATGAGAACTAGAGTTTTCAAATGAACTCTCACGAGTTCTTAGCAGAGGCAACCATGGTGTAAATGGTTACCATGGAGCTCTTAAGGCATGACTTACCCCCAGTTCACAGCCTCTAGTCCCTAGGGAGGCATATTAAATACCCATGGGAGGGGACAATATCTGCACCAAGTCAGCCTGCGAGGAGGGAGGCAGGGGTGTCGGCACGTCAGCCTGAGGTGGCAGGGGTGGGACTGTTGTAACTTCATTAAAATAAGTATAAAATTATAGCTTATTGAACATATTCTTAAAACAAAAAAATATGTACTAACCTTTGGGATGATCCATGTAGGATCTTTTAACTTACAAACATGCTTACCACAAGTAGCGTGTAGGAATGTTCGCATAGCTCTATCATCAAAATCACAAAGGTTACTTATTTTGCACAAATTCCATAAACTTCCAACAAAAGGTAATAATGCAAGATAAATTACAAGTTCATGGTCTTCTTCAATTCATTCCCTAGTTTGAAGTGGAGGGAGCATAAGAGGATGGCAATATAACTATTCTTACATAGAAGAACCAATTGCTAATGATCACAAAAAAAGAGATGAATATTAAGCAAATACAAAGCATTATATATATTATAAAATATAAATTTTTTTCTTACCCATGCACATATGGAGGCAAGAAACACTCAGTTATGATTTCACTAAGCCTCTCTGATAAGTATCTATGTCTGATAGCAACAGTGATCCCTTTATCTTGGATTTGAACCAGACATAGGAATCCAAATTTATCACTTTTGGAAGAGTCAACCAACCTACGATTCAGTACCTATAAAAATGCAAGCACATAAATTAGTATGGCGAAATTGTTAAAATATTGACTTCTCATTGAAGTTCATACTTATATTAAAAATAGTTGGACAATCGCAACCGTAAGATGTTGTTGAGGAGCTATGAGGGACATTAAATCATCCCACTCAAGAATCACTTGTTGCATGCCATTCAATTGAGGCTGTGAAACTTCTTGAGTGGAGGGAGCTATAATTAGGGGTGTGATCGAGGTTTCCTTATCAACTCGAATAGTAACAAGGTTCTTTGGCCATAAGATGAAAGTACACAAGACATCGCTCACAATCTTGAAATCATCAGAAGGGATAGGGGTAGGTGCATCTACAATGATCACCTCTTCAACTGACAATCTAACTTTCTCCCCAGTGATTTGTTGGTGGTAGGCAGTTGATCCCAAGTTGTGCACACTCTCCCGTGTAACTAATCATCTTAGAGGATGCTCGACAAAAAGGTCACAAGGCCTAACAATTTCTTTTCCAAGACCCTCTGATGACTGCCCAATATCATAACAACTCCCTTTAGTGCTTTGCTTATTAGGTACAAGTGATTGTGCCTGGTGAGTGTTAAACCCCTCATTATTTTGACATTTATCAAAGTATTCATGAGTGGTTTAATGGGCACACAAAAATAGTACATTATACTGATACAATATTCTTGATTACATCACAGAAAATCCCCACAGGGTTTGAACATATTACAGTACATATCCAAATACAAATATAGACTATCATATAACCAACAAAGAGTTTCTTTCATCAGCACTAGTCCTTTAATTTTCAGCATCTGTCATTTTGCTCTTTGACCCGCGTCTACTTGTTGAATAAATTTTAAAATTTATGGAAAGGGTGAGATTCATATGAATCTCAGTAGTAACAAAATATCAATCATATAAAATATGAAATATAAACATGTAATGCAACATTTATCATGATGCAGCAATCAAAATGCCAAGCAAATGTCTAACAATGCTCAGGAATCAAGTGATAATTTTGTCCGAATCAAAATGATCATTTGTTCCTGAACTGCACAATCATCATTTCATAATGTGATCACAACAACTCAGAGCAGGCCTATACCTGTCCATAATCATAATCACTTAGAGCAAACCTATACCTGTCCATACATATCATAACTTGGAGCAGGCCTATACCCGTCCATAGGTATCAAGCCACTCAACTGAGTCTACTTGGCAACATGGTACCCCAAAGGTTCTATGGGGTGGTTCAACTCATCACCCACACCCAGAGAGTATCAACATTACAAGAAATACATTGTAAAAAATATGACAACAATGCATATTAACATTTATATAGAATATGAGAGATAAAGTTACTACCTGGACTCCTTTCCATGGCCTAGCTTCTATCGATCCTTCAACCTTTCGTTTAGCTCAGGCAATTACCAAATTCCTAAAATTTCTAAAGTAATTGTAAATGAGTTATCACTCATTCATACTTTATTCTAGAATTTACAAGTTGGTTATCTTAGCCCAAAATCACATATTTACCAAAAATGCCCCTGGGGAACCCAGTCTGATTCCCTTTTTACCTGGTATTTTTGTACTTTTCCAAAAATTATGTCCTGGGCTAATCTTACATATTTTTACATGTAGAATTCATTTTTAACCTTAGATTAGGCTAATTCCATCTCAAATTATATTTTTTCCCTTGACAACCCTTACTTAGGATTTTAGGGGCAAAATTGTCATTTCACATTCCTAGGCTTTTCACACTTCACAATCTACATGAACCCTACAAAATTGTCCCTTCTAAACATCATGGGAACATTAAATTCATGAAATTCCAGCTCATTCCCCAATTTCCAGCTCAGGCCAAAACTTATGTTATTTTTGGAAAAATTCGATTTTCATGATTCCAAGCCCTAAAATACCTTGTTTACTCTTGTTTCCACTTGTTTAACTAGTTAATAATTTTTACATAATTAATGAAAATTTGGGCAGAATTTCCCCTTAGAAATTGGACATCCCAAATTTACAAAAGTGCTAGAAACAATCAAATAACCAGCCAGAGAATCACCACAACTCAATTTTTATCAAGAATTCCAAAGTTTCAACAACATACCTTATTCCTTCTTCTTCTTCCTTTCTTGACCGAATTGCTCCTCCTTCTCCCTTGAGTTTTTGCTTATCCAATATTCCAAGATGATATGAAGTTTGAAAAGGGATTTCAAGTACTATAGAATAAGAATAAGTAGAAATTTCTACCTATACCTTGCTTTTGTACATGGAACCTTATTCTTTCCTCTCCTCCCTCTTCTTGGCCGAAATGGCCTCTTAGTTAAAAAGAAAAGAAGAGATTTCTAGATCATAGCTTATGTGTCCATATTTAATAATATTTTATTCTAATTTAAACATATGACAAAATTTTATTTATTATTTATTACATGATATTTTTCTTCAATTACTCTAGATACTCCTCTCCATTATCTCTTGTGTAGAAAATCTTCTAGATTTATTTATTGAGTCAAAATGACCTTTTTTGCCCTTAAACTTCCTTTATTTTCGCAATAATTGGAAAAATTGGTATAGTTTTCATCAAATTTTGAAAATTCATATATAATTGTATAGATATCCAATTATGTTGGTTTTAATGGATATGTGATCCTTATTAAGTATAGTTTTAGGAAAAAATATAAAATTTGGCCAATTACAAGCTCATCATTTCCATAATTTCCATTTTTGGACTTTGCCACAGAAAATTTGCAGTCTTGCTGTGCTAACTTCAAAATTTTATATCTCCTTGTGTACAATTCCAAAAATTTCATGTGACATAAAATTAAAGCTTGTTATGTCTAATTTCATTTTGGAAAGTTTCAAAATTTTTGAGCATCATTTACTATTTTAAAAATATTACACAACATGACTACCTTACAGGGAAACTTACCGACAACATCGTTATCTTGTGTACCAAATAACTATGTTGTGTGTGACATTTAATTGCCTTGTTGTGTCTCTTAATATGCTTTTTAATTCACAATTTTTATTCCTTTAATACCATTAAGGTATAAAGAAATTTAGGAGACTAAAATTTATTTAATTCACCATTTTTATTCCTTTAATACCACTAAGGTATAGAGGAATTTAGGTGATTAAAATTTAGGATATTATAGGGAGCACTAGTATCTTGTCTTGTGTTCACAATCATCATTATTTCCTCTTTCATCTTGCTCAACCAAGCTTCTAATCATGCATCAAATGATGCTTCTGCCCTTGTAGTGGCCAACATATACTCCATCTTCTCCCTAGTCACCACACTTGAGGAATGATGTGAGGGTGCTCCAAATTAATTCCTTATGTCTACCCCTCCTCCAACTCCCCTGATACGGCCTGGATACTAATGTTTTCCTGTAGCAACCGTCAGGATATCATTCCTTCCCTCCAACCTAAAAGATCCATTGGCTTGTTTTTTTTTGAAGTTCCTCCTGTAAGATATAGATAACAAACATAAGTAATGAAACATGTTTACTAAATAATTAATAACAACAATGATACTCACAATTTTTTCACCTACTATACGAGATTGTTCACTCATATAAGACACACTCTTCTTTTGGTGAGCAAACAACCATTTCTCTTCCCAGCGTATCAAAGATGGTGGAGAAAGAAGAACAAAAGGATTGGATTAAGTTGGTTCTTCCAATCTCTTTCGTTTGACTACCAACAAGTCTTTTTTAGCCTTTGCATAACCCCCGTGAGACATTATATAATGGAAATCATTCTTTCTATCACTCGCTTGTTCTTTTTACCTTTTTGCATGCAAATAAGAAATTAAAAAAAAAGTTTACAATCAATAAAGAGAATTGATAAGTAAATAAAATGCAAAATAAGTCAACTCACCAAAGCTTCTGAAGTAGTCCAAAGCCTAAAATTTTTTTGCCAAGTCGCTTCATCAATATATGAATACTTGCAGAACAGATTAGGACGGCTCACCATCTTTCACCTCGATATGCACGTAATTGTTGGCTAGATTTGTCTTAAACTTCATCCAGTGCTCACAATAATACGTCATTGTCTTCTGATGTCACTCTGAGGAACGTTGTAAGTGAGCTGTAATGCATGCATTGAAGGAGTTAGTGACAAATTTGTGACAAATATGATAATCATTACATGCAAAAGAGAATTTTATACCTGGATAGTGTCCTAAATATGTTGCTTCACATGTTCATTGATATTTCTCCACTCTTTTATCAAGATGCTAGGCTTGTTGCGTGCAAGGATGCTAAAAAACTTGATAAAGGAGTTTACATGCATTAGGCCTGATTAGTTTCCAATATCTATCAAACTCAATCGGCATCTTTTGCCCGGTACTCCAACTTAAGGCAATGTCTTTCAATCGTTTGCCACTTTTACGCTTCCGTATAAACTGGTTATTGAGCTCACTTTGATTCTGGCTTAGAGCATTGCTAGGCTTGCTCTGATTAACACTAGCTAGTTTACTTTGATGAGCACTAGCTGGCTAACTTTAATGAGCACTAGGTGGCTCTGGAGCCTCTATACTAGGATGCCTCAGATCCTTCATTTTCTTATTAAGACAACAAAAAAAAGATAAATCCTTAAATTATAACATGAAAATACTATATCTATAAAATAACTATATACATTATTTGGATATGTTAGAATCCATGTTTTGATGATAAACAAAAGATAATGAATTGTTTTACAAACGATTGTCAAAGTTTAATCAAGAACATTGAGCCAAATTCATTGATAAATGAAGTTCTCAAATTCACAGCCTTATATTCTGCAGATTATCTGATACACTCAATTTTTGGAGAAGAACTTGAGTTCAGGTTCATAAAGAACTTGAGTTTGGGTCAAGAACTCAAGTTTGGTGTGTAAGTTTCAATATAAATCTAGATAGATTTGGTTAACACTTGAGTTTTACATGAGAACTCGAGTTCTATGTGTTCATGAACTCGAGTTGGCTAGTTAACTCGAGCGAGTTTAATCCAAAAACTTAGCTAGAAACTTGTATTGATTGAGGAATTTTAGTTTGGAACTAAAACTCGTGTTGTGGTCTAAAGAAAACTCAAGTTGATATTTGAACTTTTCGCATGTTTTACATAAAAGCTGAGCCATAAACCAAAATTGTCTCAAGAACTCAAGTTTTAGGACAAAACTCAAGTTATGGCCAAAGATGAACTCAAGTTAGCATTTGCATTCTTACAAGTTTTATCCAGAGACTTGTTCAAAATCTTGCAGTACCTAGAGAACTCGAGTTTAAAAGAAAAACTCGAGTTCTAATAAGAAAAAAACTCGAGTATGCATTTGATCTTCCACAACTTTTCATCCAGAGATTTAGTCAGAAACCTGAAATTCCTGGAGAACTCGAGTTTGGGAACAAAACTCGAGTTCTGGTAAGAGAGAAACTCGAGTTTGCATTTTAACTTCCACAATTTTTATCCAGAGAAACATTAAGAAGTAGAAAATATAGGAAGAACTTGAGTTTGGTAGCAAAACTCGAGTTCCAATGTAAGGAAAGCTCAAGTTTATAAATGAATTCCCTCAAGTTCCAACCAGAGACTCATGTAGAAACTTGAAGTAGGGGAGAACTCGAGTTTAGATGAAGAACTCAAGTTCTGGACAGATGAAAACTCAAGTTTAGTAATGAACTCTCACGAGTTCCTGGCAGAGACAACTTGAACAAGTGCTGACAACACTAAGAACTTGAGTTTTTGATGAGAACTCAAGTTGGGATATGTGAAAATCATATGAAGAACTTGAGTTTCTGATGAGAACTTAAGTTGGGATATTTCAAAATCATATGAAGAACTCGAGTCTTGTATATGAACTCGAGTTTGACAGTAACTGAAGCATAAAGAATTACAAAGATCAATCCGAATATAATTAAATGTCATTTATTCATTATACTTACACTTGTTGCTATATTTAAACATCAACTAATATAGTACATCTATAAATTTATTACATCACCTAATTCACACCCTTTTGGGTGATAATTACTTTAGCTAGCTAACTTTCAAAGTAGTTTTATAAAGGGATATCCTCCTATATCCCTTCATGATGATCATTTATTGTGACGTGTTCATTATCTGCTTCATCTTTTTCGTTCAATTCTAGTAGACCCCTAGAAAAAGAAGGTGTCTCAAGAAGATCATAATTTGAATGACTTTCCTCATCAATATCAAAGACCCTTTTTTCTTGGAGAGGTACAGACCACATTTTATTTTCCTGATTGGTAATATAGAATACCTATTTCGCCTTATCTACCATAATAAAAGGTTCATCTTCAAAACTTCTACTATTAAGATTTACTAATGTAAATCCTAACTAATCGATCTTCAAACTATTATTGACATCAACCTACTTGCATTTGAAAATGAGAAATTTAATTTTAACATAGTCAACTACCTAAATCTCTTTAATAGCCCCATAATAAGGTATGACTGTCAATTTAGGTTTCTTATCTTTCAAACTAGAGAAGTGCATAGATTCAGCTACTAACATAACACCACTATTCTAGACGATGTTCTTATCATCTAGGAACTTCGTGTAAAAGGTATAACCATTAATCACAAATGAAGTCCAACTTATGAAATCAACCTCAGGACCACATGCTAACCATTTTATTGTATCTGAAATACATTCTTCTCCGTTAACCTTTTGTTTGAACCAATGTGTAAAATTTCTATTATGCTCCCTAATTAACCTTTATTTAGTCATTCGACTATTTTCTTTCTGTACAATTTCTTTATGAGCATTAATGTAATCTTGAACTTCGTCAACATTATTCAAGATGTACAAGTGGACTTGTTGAAATTCATCAGGATCCATACTATTTACTATAGCCCCACGTGTACCCCCTTCTTCATCATGACGTTTAGGAAGCTCAATATGTCCTACATTTGACAAATAATATTGTTAAAATTCCATGGCTTCTTCAAAAACATATTTCTAAACAATAGATGCTTCAGGCCAGTTAGGGTTCTTCACATACCCTTTTAAGATTTTCATAGTTCTTTCAATTGGGTACATCCATTGGAAATAGATAGGGCTACACAATTTTATCTCCCTAACTAGATAAATAATTAGATGTACCATGATGTTAAAAAAATAAGGAAGAAAAAACTTTTCAAGTTGGCATAAGATCATATATTATTTATTTTCCAATTGATCCAATCTTTCCTTCTCAATGACTTTACTGCAAATATCATTGAAGAAGAAATAAAGTCTAGTTAATATGTGTTGAAGATCATATTCGACAATGCCTCAAATAGCTAATGGGAGTAGTTGTTGCATTAAGACATGACAATCATGAGACTTCAGCCTTACTAACTTCAAGTCTTTCATCGAGACAATCTTCTTAAAATTTGAAGAATACCCTGAGGGAACTTTGATGCCATGTTAACACTAACAAACACTTCTCTTCGTATCCTTAGACAAAGTATGAGAAGCTAGATGACAAAATGTTTTCTTACCATATTTCTTGGATGTAAGTCTTCTCGTATTCTCATTTCTTACAAATATAATTTTGCCTTAAGCCATCCTTAAAACTACCTTGTATGTTAAGCAGTGTTTCAACAATATTATCACATACGTTTTTCTCCACGTGCATGAAATCAATACAGTGTCTCACATCAAGATTGTGCCAATATGGAAGATCGAAGAAGATAGACCTCTTTTTCCATATATTTTTCTCATTTTTACTCTTTATAGTCTTACCAAAGATAAAATTGATATTTTTTTACCTTTTCATAAACTTTCTCCCCAATCAATGCCTCAAGAGCATCTTCAAACTCTTGGCCATAAAAAAAACTTTCTTTAATCTACGATATGGGTGGCCCAATTTAAGAAATCTCATATGGTCAAGATAAACGGAATTTCTTCCATGTTGAAGTTGATGGTAGCATGTGCCTTCTTCATAAATCAGACATGCTTTATGGCCTTTAACACTCTATCCTGACAAGTTTCCATATACATGGAAGTTATTTATAGTACAAAAGATCATGGCCCACATTTTAAAAATCTCCTTCTTGTTAGCGTAAAAAACATCGACACCTTCATCCCACAACTTTTTCAAGTCTTTGATCAAGGGTTCTAGGTAAACATCTATGTCATTTCTGGGTTGTTTTGGTCCTGAAATCAACATAGAAAATATGATGTACTTTTGTTTCATGCATAATAAAGGAGATAAGTTGTAAATTACTAATAAAACATGCCATAAACTATGTATACTGCTTAGGCTACCATAAGGATTCATGCCATCTGTGCTAAGCCCAAGCCTAAGGTTTCTAGGTTCTTCACTGAAGCTAGGAAATAATTGATCAATTTTCTTCCATTGAAAAGAATGAGCAGGATGTCGAAGCTTTCCATTGGAAATCCTCTCATCCACATGCCATCTCAAATTTTTTGCATCATTTTCATTAGCAAACAAGCGCTTGAACCTTGGTATGATTGGAAGATACCACAATACTTTTACAGAGGCCTTATTTGATTTATACCTCAGGGTTACACATATCGAACACTACTGCTTCTCTTCATGCTATGTTCTATACAATATGCAATCATTAGGGTATGCATAGATCTTTTTATACTTTATCCTTAGTGGACACAATGTTTTCTTAGCATCATAGTATCAATAAGGCAACACATTACCATATGGAAGCATGTCCTTAAAAGCCTCAAGCGTTTCTAAAAAATTCTTGTTACTCAATCTATGCCGTGCTTTCAAGTTACCAATTTCAATACCGTTTTCAACAATTCGTATTTTTTACACCACGAGTACAACGGCTTCTCAGCATCACTGCACATATTACCATATGCATGTGATTGTTCAAAAGCCTCTTTTCCTACATCATGAATAATATCCTCTATCCGATCATCCAGATCTGTGTCATTATCATCAAAGGCCACTCCCCCTGTTGAGATGCACTTGCCATTTCTAATTCTTCACCTTGTTATACCCATACAATATAACTCTTACAAAATCTTTCATAAATTAAATGTGTATATATATCTGCAGCACTTAGTCGCTTCTCATTCAAGCATTCTACATAAGGGTAATAGAACATGTAACATCCTAAACTTTGGGACTAGAGGCTTAAGAATAAGCCTAGATCAAGTGGACTGCTAAGCCCCGGTTTAGTGAGTGTCTTATGAAAACATAATTTTATTCCCTACAATTCTCTATACTTTGGTGGCATTAAGGGAAATAAAATGGTGAATTAGAGAGCATAGAGATGGCAAAGTAAGGTAATTAGAGGTCACACACAACATAGTCATTTGGAACACAAATTAGTTTGTTGTCAGTGAGTTTCCCAGTAAGGTTGTTTTATTGTATGACACTTTTAAATAGGAAAATGATATCCAAAAATTCTAAAAATTTTCAGAATAAAAGTAGACTTATCAAGATTTAATTTGGTATGTCATATAATTCATTTAGAGCTATACACAAAGAGATATTTATTTTTGAAGTTAGCCCAGTAAAACTGGTGATTTTCAGTGTTAGCGTCCAAAAATAATAATTTTGGGAATGTTGACCTTCTATTTGGCTAAATATTATATTTTTTCTTAAAACTAGACTTAATAATGGTCATATAGCCTTTAGAAACACCCTAATTGTATATCTAAACAATTAGATATGAATTTTCAAATTTTGATAAAAATTTTGCCCAGATTTCTAGCAAGGTACGAAAATAGGAAAGAATGTATGGGAAAAATAGTCTTTTGTCTAAAATAAATCAACATCCTATATTCTCTCCTTTTTCTAGTGTGTGGGTCATCACTTTTGGTCAAGAAGCAAAGGGGATTGATAAAGAATTCCAAATGCCAAATTGAGGAGTTCAAACCAAGCAAAAGGTGAAGGTTTGAAAAGTAAAAAATTGTAGGCTAATATTTGAAATGGAATGGCTTATTCAAGAAGCTAACTTTTTCTCTTTTAAAGGGCTACATACATGTCCAAATGGAAAGAGAAAGGGAATCAATTTCCTTGGCCATAACTAATTCAAGAGGAAAAAGAATAGCCAAGTAATTTAAGCACATGGAAATTTGCATTAAACAATAATATTCCCAAAAAGCAAGATGAGATATTTGATGAAATCAATATCCCTCCCTTCTTCATTTGTTTCGGCCAAGCATGGCAGACAAGGAGAGAGAGAGAGATCATATGAAAATAGAAAGGAAAAAAGAAGAGCAAAGATCAAGAAGCAAACAAGGTGAGCTCTAGGTGATTTTTCACTTGTTCTTGCATTCTTCTTTATGGTAACTCTCTCATATCTCTTCTCTATCTCAAAATATATGTTTAGCAAGAAAAATCTAAGAGTGAAGAGAGAGAGAGAAGGAGAGAAAATGACGCCTACAGAGAGAAAGTGAGAGAATTAAGAGGTAAACTCAAGAACCCTAATCCTCTTGTTGTTTCTTGTTTATTATGTTGTTGTTGTTGTGGCTGATTATTGGCTTTGCTTTGGCTTGGTTTGTGATTTAGGAATGCCAAACCCTAAGGGAAGATGCTATCTAAATTCACACTAATCATGTTTAGGGAGTGTTTAATGGGTTAAACAAGTGATTATAAGTGAAAAGGATGTGTTTAGTTAAATGGAATCAAGAAAATCCATTTTTCTCAAATTATTCCAGATTTTTTCCAGGGGTATTTTCATCCTTTTGGAGCTATAATTTCATGAATTTGATGATTCCATTATGTTTATAATGAAAAATTGTGAAGGGTTCATGTATAATATAGAGTATAAAGGCCTTAGAATGTGAAATGACCAAACTACCCTTAAAGCCCTTAGTTAGGGGCTGTCAAGGGTAATTTCATAATTTTACCATGAATTTGACCAATATGAGGTCAAAAATGGATTATACATATGAAATTGTGTAGGATTAGCCTGAATCATAATTTTTGGTAAAGTACAGTTGGATCAAGTACAAAGGGGCATAGACCGGGTACCCAGGGACATTTTGGTAATTTTGCAGTTTTGAGTCAAGATAACAAACATGATGAGTCTAGAGTGAGTTATGAATAGCTAATAACTTATTTATCCTAAATTTGAAATTTTAGGATATATCGGTAGCCCGAGCCAGATATAGAGCTAGATCAATTATTAGGTAAGGAAGGGGCACGTTCCAGGTAGTAACACTTTCTTTGCACCATGTGATTATCTATATGCTTTGAGCATGCCATCTTTTGTAGTATGAGCATAGTGCCAGCGGCACATTAGCCTAGTTGTGATTTGGGATCAAGTGAAGGTGCACGCAAACAAGCCAGGGTCTAAACAGTGGTTTGTCCTTGGATAGTGTATACACAATAGTCTATCATCTTATATAACATGGTGCATGACATATTTATTTTCACATCATATATGTTTGATTGTATGTTACTACTGAGATTCTTTGAATCTCACCATTTCCATAAATGCATAAAGTTTCCAACAGCAGGCAACGACTTGAAGGGTAGAACTGTAATTTTTGGTAGCTAAAGGTTCCGGACCAATACGAGAGGAGAAAGTGGTTATCTAATTACCTTTTATTTATTTTAAGGTTTGTAATATTCTATACAACCCTATGGGGAATTTCTGTATATAAACAAGCATGTTGTATCAATAATATCAGTATAATTGTGTTAATCTTATGTGCCTATTGAACTACGTAACTGCTACTCTAAGTAATATAAATAATGAAGCGAGGTCTTATAGAACATCCCACTGTCATCGTCCACATTTCTTTTAGTAAAGTTTAAGAAATCCCTTACCCCATTATCATATTCAACACTCATCCATTTAGCGTTTATCTAACTACGATTCATATATTTCAACACATTTTTTTCCTCTTTTCTATATTTTCTCCTGGAAAAGGCAGGAGTATGATGAGAGCATGCAATCATTACACTCATCAAGTACCTAGTTTAACTACAAGCCTAATCAACAAGTACATAGAAACTTATATTATAATGCAGGCACCTAAAATTTACTCATAAAACAAAGGTCTTAATTCATAACTATGAATAAAGAATACAGTCTCCAAGTATTAATATAGTCTCATATAGTTTCAATAATCAATTTCTAAACAAAAATTAATATAGAAACTTTTCTTTTTGCCCATGAACCCCTTAATCTAAAAATCCTAGTCAATTAACATTTTTACTTGTTTGTTTTCTCTTAATCAACAGAAACCACCATTAAAAATAAAGATTCGAGCAACGGGCAAAGGAGGGCGCGCATCTATGCCACTGTTAGGAAAAAAGAAGAAAGATAGAGAAGAGCGATGGGAAGGAGGAATGGTGATGATACTAACCAAAAGAAGGGAATCAGCGAGGCCGCGAACAAAAAAACCTCGCAACTCGACAAATAAAGAGAGCAGTAGTGGAAAGTTTTTGAGAGTTTAAACAAGGCACGAGAGCTTATTTGAAAATATTTAGGATTTTTAAGACCATTTATTTAGATAACCAATCTTAAAAAATGATTGAATAACCGGTCTTAAAATAAAAGCTTTTATATTTTTTTGTTCAACTTTTTAGACTAGTTCCTAGGTAGAACAAGTCTAAAAAGATTAATACTTTAGACCAGTTGTCCAATGCCACCGGTCTAAAAAGTCATAAACATATTATTTTTTTAATTACCTTTAATTAAAAAAATATATTAGACCTGTTATAGATAGAATTGGTCTAATAAATATATTACTTATATATATTTTTTCTTAATTATTTTATCTTTTTAGATTGGTTTCTTAGAAAACCAGTCTAAATAATATTTTTTAGACCTTATTTCAAGGGAACCAGTCTCAAAAGTTGTTCTTAATTAAAAAAATGCTACTGGTCATATCTTAGACCATACCTTCTATAATCGGTTAAAAATGCCTTTTTTGTACTAGTATTTAATGCCCTACTAATTCTAGTGACAGGTGAAACTTTAAAAAAAACATAGTCTTCAACTGCAAATTCTAGAGGTTTTTCGCCTCTTGTCAGTATAACTTTTCTGCTTACTCTGAGCAGCTAACAATCTTTTCTTTATCAGCTTAATTTTCTCTGTCGTCTAATCGTCTATATCTGGCCCATACATCTTTCTCTCAGACAATTATGCCCAACATAAGGGCGTTTGACATTTTCTTCCATACAATACTTTATATGGAGCTATTTGAATGCTCGAATGATAGCTATTGTTGTATGCAAGCTCTGCAAGAGGAAGGAATCGATCCCAACTTCTTTTGAAATTCAATACACACGCCCTCAACATATCATCTAGCGTCTGTATTGTTCTTTTTGTTTTTCCGCTTGTCTGAGGATGATAAGCTATACTGAACCTGAGTTTGGTACCCAAAGCCTCGTGTAATGATTTTCCAACACTTGGAAGTAAATCGAGGATCTCAATCATAAATTCTATTCTTTGGTATACCATGCAATCATACAATCTCCTTGATATATATCTCTGCCAGCTTATCAGGAGAATAGTTAATGCTAATTGACAGGAAATGGGTTGTCTTTGTGAATTGATCGACAATTACCCATATTGCATCATGATTTCTAATCTTGGGTAATCCTTTCATTAAATTAATAGTGATGCTTTCCCATTTTCACTCAGGAATTTTAGGGTTTTGCAAAAGCCCTGATGGTTGTTGATGCTCGACTTTCACCTTTTGGCAAGTGAGACAACGAGCCACAAATTATGTCACATCTCTTTTCATCCCTGGCCACTAATACATGGACTTTAAGTCATGATACATTTTAATTGCTCCTGGGTGCAGAGTATATTTACTCTTATATGCTTTATCTAGGATTTACTGTCTCAATTCTGCTAGCAGGTGGACATATATCCTCTTCCTGTATCTAGCTAGTCCACTCGGTGACAAGTCATATTCTTGAGTTTCACCCTTTTCAATCAGGTTTCTGATAGATCGCTCCCTTTCATCATGTATCTGAGCTTTCTTAATTTATGTTCTCAAATCATTTTCTACTTGACTGACATTGCTGCCATTAATCAAAATCTGATTAGATAGATTGAGTTCTCTGAAATCCTAGATCAGTTTCTGCTCTTGAATCATTAGGGCTACCATCTGTACTATCTTGTGACTCAATGCATCTTCAATATATTAGCATTTCCTGGATGGTATTTAATCTCCAGGTTATAATCTTTAAGCTACTCCATTCCGTATGCACTCTCTCATGTTGAAATCTTTCTAATCATACAAGTATTTAAAATTCTTGTAGTCGTAGTACAGCTCTACGATTTCCCCACAAAGATAATATCTCTAGATTTTCAGTATAAATATAATTGCTACTAAGTAAAGATCATGAGTAGGATAATTTCGTTCATGAGGCTTCAGCTAACGAGAGACATATGCCACAACTCTACCCTACTGCATCAGGACACATCTCAATCCATGCTTGTTCGTATAACTATAGACCACATAGGTCCACAGTGGATCGGGGATTATCAACCTGGTGCTGTTGTTAATCTCTCCTTGAGCTCTGTGAAGCTCCTCTCACAACTTTTATCCCACCTAAAATGTTGAGTTTTCTGTGTCAACCTTGTTAAAGGCAAAGCAATTATGGAGAAATTCTATATAAATCTTCTATAATAATTGGCAAGACCCAAAAAACTACATATTTCAATAACATTCTATAGTCTCTTCCAGTTTAGTACTGCTTCTACTTTGCTAGAATCTACCGATACCCTATCTTGTGAGACTACATGGTCCAGAAATCTAACTTCTGAAAGCCAAAACTCTTACTTGCTCAATTTGGCATAGAGTTGCTTATCATTTAATGTGCCTAACACTTTTCTCAAATGTTCTTCATGCTCTAATTTTCTTCAAGAATACACTAAAATATCATTAATGAAGACTACTATGAATTAGTCTAGATATGGATGAAAAAATTGATTTATGTAGTCTTTAAACATTGTAGGTGCATTGGTCATCCCAAACAGCATTACTAGAAGTTTGTAATGACCATATCTAATTTTGAATGCGGTCTTTGGTACATCCTCTGCTTTTACGTGAAGCTGATGATACCCTAACCTCAAGTCAATTTTTAAGAATAAGCAGGAACCAGACAACTGACCAAGCAAATCATCAATTCTAGGGAGTGGATATTTGTTCTTGATATTCACCTTATTCATGTCCTTACAATCAATATAAAGGCGCAGGCTTCCGTCTTTCTTCTTGACAAAAAGAACTGGAGCTCCCCATGGTGAAATACTGGGTTTGATAAACCCTTTCTCTAATAGCTTCTCAATCTTCTTTTTCAGCTATGCCATTTCATTTGGAGTTATTCTGTATGGGTCTTTCGATATCAGTCCCTGTAACGGCCCCACCGCCTGCAACCTGGCCTGACGGTGGTCCGGCCCATACTCCCTGCAACCTGGCCTGAGAGTGCGGCAAGCTTATGGAGTGCCCACCTCCATTATACCCTGAAGGGTGCCTCCTCAGGATCGAACTCGCGACGCTAGGCATAACACGCCCGAGCTATCGAACCTGGTACCATTGGGCTAAGTTAGCTCAATGGTACCAGGTTCGATAGCTCGGGCGTGCTATGCCTAGCGTCGCGAGTTCGATCCTGGGGAGGCACCCTTCGGGGTATAATGGAGGTGGGCACTCCATAATCTTGCCGCACTCTCAGGCCAGGTTGCGGGGAGTGTGGGCCGGACCACCGTCAGGCCAGGTTGCAGGCGGTGGGGCCGTTACAGTCCCGCTCTAGGCTTAGTCTCAATTACAAACTATATTTCCCTTTTCGAAGGTAATCCACTGATATCCTTTGGATACACTTCAAGAAACTCATTTACTACTAGAATATTCTCAAGTGATATTCCAGCCTTTGACTGCATATAGAAGAATACTATAAACCCTTGACAACCCTTATGCAAACAATTCTCAACTTCAGCTACTGAAAGAAAATTAAGGTTAACTTCTACACTAACATGTGATTGCAGATTAGGATAAATAACCCTTTTGCTTATGTAGTCTAGTAAAACATTATTTGTCATCAACCAATCAATACCAAAAATTACTTCCAATCTATGCAGTAGTAAAAAAATCAAATCCACCGTCGATTTATGTCTTTCAGCGTTAATTATATAATTAAAATAAACCATAGCTATGATAGATCTGATACCCATATACATAACCAAATCATATGGTAACTAATACACACTCAGGCCTAGCCATTTCACATAGTCATATGCAATGAATGAATGACTAGCACCCGAATCAAATAATGCTTGTACGAAATTACCATTAAGTAAAACCATACCTTGATTAACTCAAGATTTTCTAGCTTCCTCTTGTGTCATAGAAAAGACACTACCTTGAGTTCTCTACCTTAGCTACCCTACTCTTTTCTACTGTGGATAGTTATTAGCAAAATGCCCCAGTTGCTAACAATTAAAACAGATTATTGGCCTGGCTGGAGCACCGTATGGCCTTCCAGAATGATGGGGCTTGCCACAATACTAATAGATTCTATTTTTCAGGGGGTCTTTAGTTACTGCGGTTACTAGGCTGGTAAGACCTTTTGTCATTTCCCCTGGATGGACCTCCCGAATTCTTATGTTTCTGGGAAGAACTTTCACTTCCAGCCAATATTTTTATCAGCGTATAGATTCAGCAAGTTACTTTTTGTGGTCCAGCATTCCTCCACAACTTTGTTAAATTTATTAAACTGCTTGGAGGCTAAATTCTCTTTCAGCTCTGGTTTCAGTCCCTGTATCATCATGTCTTAGCTCCAACCCTCGTCATCACAAAACCTCTTATATGAAGAGTATCGAGATAGTCGAATGTATCGAGCTAAGTACTCATCAAAACTCTCCTTTTTATCTTGCTGAATAGTAAGGAACTTAGTTTCCTTTGCAATTTGGACTGATCGGGGGAAGTATTTTTCATGAAATTGTTTCTGAAATAATTCACAAGTAATAGGAATATTTTTGGGTCTGCAGAATCATCTCAGTATTTTCCACCATATATTAACATCTCCCTCTTGTTTATAAATTTCCAATTAACGTTATCTGGGCATTCTAAAATTTTGAAAATTTTCTTCAACAGGACAACCAGTCCTCTTCCACCTTAGGATCAAACTTCCCTCAGAAAGTAGGAGGTTGTTGCTGACATAATGGTGCTACCCATATTTGTAGACTTTCAGCATCAACAGCAGGTCTAGGTGGAGAATTAGGGGCCTCAGGCTGGTTAGGCTCATTCTTTTGCGCACCAGGATTGTTTTTTATTTCCCTATATTTATTTTGTTTCTACCGCACCTCTCGTAGTTCATCCCTCATATCATGAATCATTATACATTGTTCAGTAAGCATGCCCAATATCTACTACATTGGGTTAGGTTTAGCTCCTTGACCTCGCCCAGCACCTCTACCTCTGTCTCACTATCTTTATATTTCACTATATTAAAATAAGGAAGAGGTAAATTTCACATATCTACAAGGGCATATTTATCATTTCATAAAATTTGGATACATAGATAGTCCAAAAATAACATGTGTAACACTCAAAATTTTAAATCACCAAAATTCCTTGTATAATTGATTATACTTAATGGAATAAAATGGTGAAATTTGGTGCACTTAAATTAGCCAAAATAGTAAAAATATTAATTATATGAAATTTGTGGCTAACAAAGACATAAAGCCTAATTTTTGTCTTCATAAAAGCTTAACATTGTGGCCTAAAATTAAGTATGGAAGAGCGCTATTTTTACCCCAAAATATATTGAAAAATTCGGCCAAAAAGAAAGGGGAAGAAGAAAATGGCAATTAGTTCAAAAATTCAATAAAATGTAAAGGTAAAATGGTCATTTAGCTAATAAAAATAAAAAAGCCAATATTTCCCCTTAAACTATGTGTAAAGTTGGTTAAGAAGGAGAAGGGTAAGAGAGCATATGATTTTTCCACCTAATAGGACATGTAGAAGGCATAAAATTCATATGGAAAAAGGAGGAAGCAAAAATTGCCAAGTATAATGTTTTAATAATAAAATAATATTAAAATTGAGAAGGTGGAAAATGACTAATATAAGAGAATTTTAACTCTTCTAAGCCCTTCATTTTTGTACAAACATAGAGAAAGAAGAGAGAGAAGGAGCTTAGGCAAAATAAGAACAAAGAGAAGACAAGAGGAAACAAGAAGTAAAATCAATGTAAGAAATTAGTAAAATTCATGTGTTCTTGCTTCTAATCACTTGTAATTCTTCTCTAATCTTCAAATCCATCTTGGAAATATGTAAAGAAAGAGAAAAATCAAGAGAAAGAAGAGGAGGAAGGGATAACCTAGAGAGAGAAAGAAGGGGAAAGTAAGGTAAGCTTGAGAACTTATAATTTCTTGATGATTTAAGATTGATCTTGGTGTTTTTGTTGATTGTGTGGCTTCGATTGGCTTGGTTTTCTAATTTGGGATTCATGAACCCTAAGGGGAGATGTTTCCCAAACTTTGATTAATCATGTTCAAATGGTATTTAAGTGGTTAAACAAGTTATTAGAGGTGAAAGAAATGTGTTTTATTTATTAAAATCATGAAATTCCATTTTCCCTAATTTTTGTTGAATTTTGGCCATTGGCCTGTTTGCTATGTTTGAGCTGGAATTTCATGGATTTGATGATTCCATTGTGTTTAGAATGAAAAAATGTGTAGGGTACATGTGAAAAATGGAGTTTGAAGGCTTTAGGGTATGAAATGACAATATTGCCCCTAAAACCCTAATTGATGGTTGTCAAGGGTAAAACTAGAAATACAATATGAATTTGTCAAAATTGAGGTCAAAAATGGATTTTACACATGAAATTGTATAGGAATAGCCTAAGTTATAATTTTGGGAAAGTACAATTATACTAGGTATAAAGGGAATTAGACTAGATTCCCTAGGGGCATTTTGGTCAATTTGCGTTTTGAGTAAAGATAACTAACTTTATGTCTTAGAGTAAGATGTGAATGAGTAATAACTCATTTGTTATCAATTTGAGGATTTTAGGATTTGACGTTTGCCTGAGCCGAACAAAAATTAAAAGATCGGTAGTAGCTAGGCAATCGGAAAGAAGTCGAGGTAGTAACTCCGTCTCTCATATTCTATGTGATTGTTAATATGCACTATTTGCCATGTTCTGTGCAATGATATGTGAATGGCAATAATTTCTAGAGATGGGTGTGGGAAAAGCACACGAACCACCCTGAGGAAAAAGCATAAGTACCTCTAGGGCCAGCAGGAACCAAGTCTAGGTAGGCCAATGTAAAGCCTGTGTGGCATAATTCCTTTCTGTAGTGTGGGAAAAGCACAAGTACAACCCCATAGGAAAAATACAAGTACCATGAGCCAATGGGACCCAGCTGAGGCAAGTACAAATAGAATATCATCTGCTACGGAATAATACAATCAGTAGGGGTCATACGGTCATATGATCCTGAACAAAGTATGCAGTAAGGCCAATAGGGTACAAACAATCATTTGTATTTGAATGCTAAGAAGAAAAGCATTGTGATCACTGATTGACAAGTAGGGACAAACAACCATTTTGATCCAGACAAAATCATCATGTGATCCTGAATGTTGTTTGACAGACATGTGCATAACATTATTATCCGTTACATCATATGTTGTATTACATGTTTACATTTTGCATTTTATATTATTGATAGTGTGTTGCTACTGTGATTCATTAGAATCTCATCATTTCCATAATTAAAAATTTACTCAACTAGAGGTAGCGGCTTGAAGGACAAAGAGGTTGATACCGGCAACTGAGGGTTTCGGTGGTGATCAAGAATTTTTGTTGTTGGTTATATGCTAGCCTTACTTTGTATTTTAGGATTTGTGACTGATATATACAAACCCTATAGGGATTTTCCTATAAAGTAATCAAATATTTTAGATTAGTATAAATTTTCTATTTCTATATGCCCATTGAATTGGTTGCTAATACTTTAATAATGGTCAAAATATTGAGAGGTTTGACAACATACATCATACATTTACAGCAGTTTAGGGAAAACTTTTAATAATACACAGCCTATAAGTCACTGTACAACATGTTTCTATTACATAACTTAACATTTTCAAAAACTTCCCAGAGGGTTACCCATCATTCCATTTCCTTAGAACAAGCATGATTAACCCATCATACCGATGCAAAAATACTGGTACCAGCTCCAACCACTTCCGAGCATCGGCACCCCAATACGGCCTTCATCCCAAAAAGTCATGTCAACCGTCTACAGGTGACCAAATATTGTCTAATAGTAGTCTATCAGTATAGGTATATAAAGTTCAACACATGCTCTATCATATGATCCAAGAACTCTATAAAGCTATCACATGGTCTCCACTTGATAATATCATTCGTCTTCATGGAGTTCTTTCCCTGGAAAGAAATACAATGTCGTACGGATCCAATCATCATCCAGGAACTCTATACCCAAAAGCACCTGATCCTAATACATTGTGTCTACGTTATGCTAAAACTATACATACTGGGTTATAGGAGTATCCGGGACCTAAAGAGCCCGCACATATATGTTCCTGACGTACCCCCACAACTCCTGATCCGGCTGTAGATCATATCTCGCATGTATAGGTTCCACCCTGGAACTGGTAACACTATATGGATCTGACTCTGACCCATCAGACAATGGCTGCTTAGCGTCACCAACATAAGAACTAACTGTTGGCTTTGGTATGGGTTGAGGTCCGTAGACTGGCCTTGGCTGCACTTGCTTCCTTGGGGTTCGTAGCCTCCTGGGACCACTGCTAACTCGATATGATAATACATGTTGCACTTCAGGTACTCTCTGATCCTCTGAGGGCTGATTCACCGATGTTGGTGATTTACTCCTCCGATGCCTCCTTCCGCTCATGATTCCTATTACAATGTAATCAATCCCATATAGTATACTATTTTGTTATTTCCCGAATCGCATTGCTTTGATACCAAAAATGTCAAACCTCTCAATAATTTGACATGTAATAGAGTATCAACACATAGTTTAATGGGTGTATAGAAATAGCATAAACATACTGATATAAAGTACTTGATTACATTACAGGAAATCCCCACAAGATTTGTACATAATGATTACAAATCTCAAAATACATAAAATGGTAAAAAGATAACCAATACTAAATCTTGATGAGGACTATAACTTCTTAATTGCTAGTGTTCACTTCCTTGCCCTTCGAGCCGCTTCCTCTAGCTGGATAAATTTTAATTTATGGAAAGGGTAAGATTTAATCGAATCTCAGAAGTAACACATAATCAATCATATAAAATGCAAGAGATAAGCATGCAATGCAGCAAATACTAATGATGTGTACATGTCTGTCAGTCAGTGTTCATGATCAAAATGATGATTTTGTCTAGATCAAAATAATCGTTTTGTTGCTACTTACCATACAATGATCACAATAATATTCCTGAGCAGGCACTTACTTTTCCATACTTGTCACATCACCTCAGCTGGGTCTTACTGGCCTCATGGTAATTGTGTTTTTCCCATATAGTGGTACTTGTGCTTTTCCCACACCATATCGAGGAATTATCACTACTACAAAATGTAGATTTTACGTCCCTAAAAGACGTCCCTTTTTTAAAAAAGGGACGCCTAAAGTAAAAAAAATAATTTTTTTTGACTTTAGGCGTCCCTTTTTGAATTCAAAAAGGGACGCTTAAAGTAAAAAAAAATTAATTTTTTTAATTTTTTTTAGACTTAAGACGTCCCTTTTTGAAAAGGGACGTCTAAAGTCAATATTTTTTTACTTTAGACGTCCCAAATTCAAAAAGGGACGTCTAAAGGTAACGTAAATAAGTCAAATTGATACTGACATCACTCTTTTTAAGGTTATGTCTACCTCCGCAAGCTAGCTCCTCGATTCAAATTTCAAAACTCTCATTTTCTCTTGAAGCTGAATCTTCCACCACTCTCTTGAAACTCATTTTCCACCATAACTCTCTCTCTTACTCCCTTTCATTATCATTGTTCTTTTTTTGAAAGTCCTCCTCCTCTATCTCCACCACCTTCATCTACCGTCTTCCTCTCTTCCTCTTCATTATTGAAGCTCGTCGCCATTGTTCTTCCTCGATTTTTGATGTTGTTGGTTCCTCCTCCCTCCCTCTCCCGCCATTGGCCTCCATCCTCCCTCTCCTACTATGGCCAAAAGGTATGGATAATTATTTTTTCTTTTTATAGGCTGAGTTTTGAACTGGGATTATTGTATATGTATTTTGTTGTGTTAAGATTTAGATTTATCTTCATTGTAGATTCATTTTGATTTATCATCCTTCACCAATATTAATCTGTAAGGACATTTTGGTTTATGAAAAACTGTTCGATCTTGTTTTTGTAGGTTATAATTGTTAGGCAGTGAAAAATATAAGCGATTTTTTTTTATAAAAAAACAACTTTAGACGTCCTTTTTAAGAAAAGGGACGTCTAAAGTTTAGACGTCCCTTTTCTTAAAAAGGGACGTCTAAAGTTTTGTTTTTTTTAAAAAAAAACTTTAGACGTCCCTTTTTTAAAGGACGCCGTATCCTGACTTTTTTACGTCCCTGATATAGGCGTCCCTCCATTTTTAAACGTTAAAAGGGCTAAAAAAAGGATGTTAAAAGTGTTTTCTGTAGTAGTGTATATCACACAGATTTGCCTACCTAGACTGTGTCCAACCTGGCCTAGTGGTACTTGTGCTTTTTCCACTAGGTGGTACTTGTGTTTTTTCCACGCCACAACTCTAGGAATTACCACATTATACATTTAGAACCATCAAATCCATCAAATTCCAGCTCAAACACATAAAACTCCCTCTGGCCGAAACTTTGAGAAATTAGGGAAATTATTTCATTCCATTAATCACCTTCTTTTCACCCTTAATCACTTGTTTAATCATTTAAACACACTATTGCAAAAAACACTTTTTAGATCAGTTAAAAAAGACATTTTAGACCGGTTCTAGAAACAGTCTTGATACAGCCTGTCTAAAAAGTCATAACTTTTAAGACTGATTGTGACCACAACCGGTCTTAAAAGTGTGACAATAAGATCGTAAACTACAGAAGTCCTTAATGCCACGACCTTTAAGACCGGTTTTGTTGATAACCGGTCTTAAAGTCATGAATTTTAAGACCGGTTGTCAACAAAACCAGTTTTCTTGACAACCAATCTTAAAAATATGATTTTTTTTAATTTTTTTTGGTTTCAACCTTGCCCAGGCCAGTAAGCCATTTTAATGACAATCCCCTTTCCACACAAGCAACAACACATATATATTAACAATCAGAAGCAATGGCAACAACATTACTACACCCACATTTCACAGAAGCAACATGATCAATAA
The DNA here is from genome assembly GCA_037074505.1 of Albizia julibrissin. Classification (NCBI taxonomy): domain Eukaryota; kingdom Viridiplantae; phylum Streptophyta; class Magnoliopsida; order Fabales; family Fabaceae; genus Albizia; species Albizia julibrissin. The sequence goes on from CM073482.1 coordinate 22,028,379, forward strand.
AAATAATTCAAAATCAATACATTCAATTCCAATGACAACTGATAACACATTATCAACTCATTCAATTTTCAGCAACAATATCAACAATTTATCATCATTAGGCATTTTGAAACACAATGAAGCACAATTTAACAATGATAAAACGAAAATCTCAACATTGTGCACTTTCAATCCCAAAACTTCTAAGGAAAAGAGGGAGAAGACAAATTTCTTACCATGTGCAAGAAATTCCTAAGCATTACATAAAAGTGAAAGAAAATATACAATAGTGATCCCATGACTGTATCAGCAACCACAAATAGTATCACCAATATCCCATAAATTGTCCTAAGTAGAGATATAAGCCAAGTTAGATATGAAAACCATAAGTATTATTAGAACAACATTGGATTAAAAAACTGACTAATCTTGTAAAAGCTCATAGATGAATTTAGCACAATAGTTGTGGATGAAATCAATATCTTCTTTAGGAAAAAGATCAGCAAGATCAAACATCTGTATGTGTAACACAAGCCAAACAAAACATTAACTTACTAACTTAAAAACAATAAAGTAATGAAATTTTTTTGAAATATACATTTATTACCTCTTCGGTAAAATCAGTTGTGCCTAGGCTGATAATATTATAAATTTGCCTCAAAATATAAAGACCACATAAGTTAGACCCTAGTGGTTGCCTACGGCTCTGAAAAGGAACATGACATCATTAAAGCATAGCTTATGGAACACATCTTAAAGAAAAAAAATAAGTACTAACCTTTGGCGTGATCCATATAGGGTCTTTTAAGTCACGAACATGCTTACCACACTTAACGTGTAGGAATGTCCGCATAGCTCTATCATCAAAATCAAAAAGACTACTTATCTTGCACACAAACTTTGCACACAAAAAGAAATAAAGCAAGAAAACTTACGAGTTCACGGTCTTCTTCAAGTCACTTTCCAGTTTTAAGTGGAGAGAGCATAGGAGGATGACTGTGTAACTAGCCTTACAAAGAAGAACCAATTGCCAATAATCCCTTAAAAAAAGAGATGAATGTTAAGAAAATATAAAGCATTATATGTGTTTTAGAATATAAATTTGTTTCTTACCTATACACATAAGGAACAAAAAAACAGTCAGTTTCTGTTTCACTAAGCCTCTCTGATAAGTATTTATGTCTGATGGTAGAAGTGGTCCCTTTCTCTTAGACTTGATAAGGGCATATGAATCCAAATTTCTCGCTCTGCCCAGAGGAGACCAACCTACGATTCATGTATCTACAATAATGCAAGCACACAAATCAAAGTTAAACAGCGTAATTTTTAAAATATTTACTCCTAATTGAAGAAGATACTTACATTAAAAATAGTTGGATAATCCCAATCGTAAGATATTATCTAGAAGCGACGAGGGACATTAAATCTTTCCTATCAATATAGCATGTTGCCCTTGACTTCCCAACAGCTGAATCTGTAGGCCAACTCTTGGTAGGAAGGATGTATCATATGCCATTAGAATCACTTGCTGCATGACATACTATTGAGGCTATAAAACTTCATGAGGGAAGGGAGCAGGACTTGGGACTCTGATCGGGGATTCCGTAGCTCGAACAAAAACAAGGTTCTTTGGCCATGATATGAAAGTACCCAGGACATCGTTCACAATCTTGAACTCCTCAGAAGGGATAGGGATAGGTGCGTCTGCGATAATAACCTCTTTAACTGACACCCTGACTTGATCATTTGTCATTTGCTGGTAGTGAACAGTTGATCCCAGGTTGTGCACACTCCCCCGTGCAACAAACTATCTCAGAGGATCCTCAACAAAAATGTCACAAGGCTCATCAATTTTTTTTCCAGGCGGACCCTCTGATGACTGCTCAATATTGCAATAACACCCTTTAGTGCTCTGCTTGTTAGGATTGAGTGAATGTACCTGGGGAGCACTGGTATCTTGTCTAGTGCTGACCATGGCATACACTTCCTTCTTCATCGGTGCAGAGGGGGGAGAAAATGGTAGAATATGACCAAAGAAGAAGGTGCAGAGCTGAGATGAAGCTTTCACGGTGGTGGAAATGACGGGGAGGGAAACGAAATAGAGGGGGATTATGTTTGAATTACCATACTTTTAAGACCGGTTATCCAAATAACAAGTCTTAAATTTGGATAACCGGTCTTAAAAGTCCACTATTTAAGACCGATTATCTAAAAGTCCACTACTTAAGACCGGTTATAAGATAACCGGTCTTAAATAGTAAACTTTTAAGACAGGTTATATATATAACCGGTCTTAAAAACAAACCGGATTTTTTTTTCTCAGTTAATTTTTAGACCGGTTCTAAATGATGACCAGTCTAAAATATGGTATATTTTATACCGGTTTTTATTTTAATCGGTCTAAAAAATTTTAAAAAAATATTTTCTCTTTAAATAATTTTTATTTCTATTATTTTTAAGACCGGTTATTTAAATAACCGGTCTCAATAATTGTTTTAAGACCGGTTTTTTAAAAAATCGGTCTTAGAAGTTTCTCTTAATTACAAAATTACCACCGCGTTTTTCTTTTGACCTTTCCCGCAAAAATCAGTCTAAATGTGGCGATCTAAATATCCTTTTTTGTACTAGTGACACCTCTTGAACATGATTAATGAAAATTTGGATAGCACCTCCCCTTATGGTTCATGCATCCTAAATAACAAATTCTAGACAAACCAAGCCAATAACCAACCAAAACCACCAACACCAATCATAAAACAACAAGATAAGACAAGTATTCAAGCTTACCTTGATTCTTCCTCTTTCTCTCACTAAAATAGTGCACTCCTCCTCCTCCTCTTTTCTCTTGATTTTCTTCTTGCTTTATGTAATACCCCATTTTTTACTAATACACTTATGTGTGTATTTGATATATATTTAATGGAATAAAATGGTTAAAAATAATGTGAATGTATTTATTTGAATTTATGAGAAATATTTCAATCGCCGGTTACGCGTAAATTGACCGAATAAGGGTATAAGAGGCCGGTAAAGGCCCAATATGGTAACCAAAATTCATAAAATTTAATGATATAATTAATGGCCTCATTTAAGCATCAAAATGGGGTTTAGCTAAAGAAATGGGCGAAAAATGATTTATTTCGGTAAATCATTAAATGCAGGGGCAAAACGGTAATTTTGCCGAAAAGTGGAAAATAATTATTTTTCCTCAAATTCCCAATGATTTGAGCTAAATGGGAATTAAAAAGAGAAAAATGACTAATTGATCATTAATGGATCAATTTTGGTGAATTATTGTGAAAAATGGTCAAAAAGTCAATTACTTGGTCAACAAGTTACAAGTTGACACTATGATATAAATGGAGATTCAGCTTTTCTCATATTTCCCTGCATGATTTCAGCTGGAATGAGGGAGTAAGAAGAAAATTGAATTAATTAGAGAATTATGCATTTATGGGCCAATAGCAAAGTGGCACTTGTCGAGCTTAATAAACCATGGCATTATATGATAAATCTCATTCCCATCAGCTCATTTCACACGAGAAAACTGACCTAAAGAACAAGAGAGTGAACTGAAGAATGAGAACTTGGCGGAAGAACGAAGAAGAGCTAGGGATCCTCTAAGATTAAGGTAAGGTGCTTGAACTATGTGATTAGAGGTTTCTAATCCTTCTATAGTCTCTCTTCCTCATCTCCTTATCATAAATCTCCATGATGAGCAGCTGAAACAAACGTAAGAAGGAGAGAGAGAGAAAACGTCCAGGAGAGAGAAAGTCCAAGAAATCAAGAGGTAACTTCCAAAACTTGTTCCTCTTGCTTGATCAAGGTTAATGTAGTTGTTTTGGACTTAATTATGGTTCATTTGGTGTGAGATAATTGAGAAAAACCAAAGTGAACAAAATGTGAAAATGCCTTTAAATCAAGTCTAATGATTGCCTAATCAATTAATATTGCGAGGATAAGTAGAAAGAAGGTGATTAGGTCAAAGAAAATGAGAATCTGACAACTTTTCTGGGAATTTATTTTCCCTTCATTGTGTTGGATAAGGTAAATGAGTAAGAATTTGACCAATTCGATGCTTCCATTGGATTCAGGAGGCCGAATTGTGTTGGGTTTATGTTGACCCCGACGTGAGAAAAGGATCAGAGAGCGAAATGACTAAACTACCCTTTCTAAGCCTTATTTGAGGGCTGTCAAGGGTATTTTCATCATTTGGGTTTGATTTTGGCCATTCGAGGTTGGTAAGGGATTCTACACGTGAGATTATATAGGAATAGCCCAAATCATGATTTTGAGAAAAATACTAATAATGAGGAATAGGCTAAATTTACCAATATTATAAGTTTGGAAAAGGTGTATGGATGAGTAATAACTGATTTGTGATGTTTGGCGATTTCAGGACTTTGCAGCCAATCTGGCCTTAGGATTGCCCGAGCTTGAACCAAGTGTGGAAAGTTGCGTAGAATAGCAATCAGGTGTAACCGTCTTCATATAATATAGCATGCATATGTGTGATGTGTTATCATAAAAAATCTAACATGTTTAGATTATGCGGAGTAATCACCCGGGGCCTATCTTTACGCGAGTTGATACTCAGGCAATAATATTCATATTGCACGAGCGGTGCCCGGATCCTATCTTTGCGCGGGTACCCCTCGGGGCCAAGTCCTTGTCTAGTGCTAGCATGGTTTGTGAATTGCATGAAATGGCACTAAATAATGTTATGATGATTTGATTGATGATTGTATGATGAGCATGCTATATATATGTTATCTTGTATGTTGTGTGTGTTACTACTGAGATTCCCATGAATCTCATTCTTTTCCCAAACAAATCTCCAGTACAGGGAGGGAGCTTGCGGGGCAAAGAGAAGGTAAATGACGATAAGTCGAGGCCAAGCAGGGAAAGAAATTAGGCTAGGTTGTCAAGCTTTTATGATGTATTTTAAGAACCTTATGAGTATTTTGAGTTGTAATATGAATTGTGTATGAATGTGTTCATATGTGAATATGTATAACCAGCAGAGGCATTGTATGGAGTTTCTAGCATTTTCCGCACTCCGATAATTATATTCGGTGAGTATTAGCTAAATAGTACTCTACTGTAGTGTTTGAAAAAGAAGGTATCACACTTTACATGATTTCAAGAAGGATATAAAAATTTGAAAGGATTTCCAAGCATTTAGAGACAAGAACACACAAATTTTGCTACCAACTCACCTTGATTTTCCTTCTTGATCTCTTGCTCTTTCTCTTTGCTCATTGTTTTCTCCAAGTCTCTCTCTCTCTTAGTTGTTGTTTGAACTATAGCCCTTTGGAAGAGGAAAATATTGTCTTATACACTCCTCCTCCACCTCCTTATAATTGATATTATTTTAATAGAAAAATTGTTACACTTGGCAATCACTAGTGCAAAATAGCATTTTTAGACCGCATTATTTAGACCGGTTATTACGGATAAGGTCTAAAAGAAACACGCGGTGGCAATTCCATAATTTAAAGCAATGTTTTAGACCGGTTGTCTAAAAAACCTGTCTAAAAAAATCTTATTTAGACCGGTTCTACAAACAACCGGTCTCAAAAACAAATTTAGACTGGTTGTTTAAATAACCGGTCTTAAAAGTCAATAATTTAAGACCGGTTAATTAAACAACTGGTCTGAAAACAAATTATTAAAATGAATAAGAAAATCACGATATTATTAAGACCGGTTTTTTAAATAACCGCTCTTAAAAGACAATAATTTAAGACCGGTTATTTAAACAACCGGTCTGAAAAACAAATTATTAAAATGAATAAAAAAATCACTTTATTATTAAGACCGGTTATTTGAATAACCGGTCTTAAATTTCAATAATTTAAGACCGGTTATTTAGATAACCGGTCTTAAAAGTACTTTTAAGACCGGTTATCTAAATAACCGGTCTTAAAAGTCTGATATTCAAACCTAGATCGGCCGCGAAAGTTCATTTCATCAGTTACGTTTCACTTCCCCCTCTGCTTCCACCGCCGCGAACTGCTCAAGTCCAACGCAGTAGGTGATATTCCGCCCTATTCTCCTGCCACCCTTCCAGTCGCCGCCGCCACTTCCACCTTCTTTCCCATATTCTGTTGTCGGCGTTTGAAACTCCCTCCTTCTCCGTTCGTACTTACCATTGCTGCGAAGAAGTCACCGTGAGTACCATCGTGAAGGGCGGCTGAGCATCTTATTTCTCCGGCCTTTATCTCACTCCGGTGTGTTTTCCAGCCACTGCTACCCCTCTCCTCCTGCGCCTCAAGCCACGGTCCAAGTTACTTCAAACAGGTAATGTCCCCTGTCTCAATACTCCGTATAAATAGACATTGTGTATTCACTGTCTGTCCAAGAATATAATCTGTACTATAATTGAACTAAAAATTAAATTAGAAATGTAGAAAAAATGACATTTACTCTGATGGAAATTAATTGGTGAAGCTTAATTAACGGTATCCTGAACTGGTGTGATTTGATTATTTGAGGATCAGGGTAATGATAATTGCTAGTTTTCATAGTCTCTGGATTGCTTAAGTTATTGTGTCAAATTTTCTGGCATGTATGCTTATAAATGGCTAATTAGAAAATTGTTACATAATATTCAGTTAGTTTTGAAACTAAATTTGAGAGGTGATTTAAGGTTTAGACTAAAGCAATTCTTGTGTATGTGGTCTAATTTAAGTCCTGAAATTGCTAGTGTATGTTGATACATTTTCCATATTACTTGAAGAAAATGGAACAGACTGCAATTATATCTTATGCGGAATTCTAATGAAGAATTCTGTTAAACTAGATAAATTGATGAGTGTAACCTTTTCATACTCTCATCATACTCCTGCCTTTTCCAGGGCAGTTAATATACAGAAAAGAAGAAAAAAGGTGTTAAAATATATGGATCGTAGTTGGATAAACGCTAAACGGACTAGTGTTGAATATGATAATGGGGTGAGGGATTTTTTGGAATTTGCTAGAAGAAATTCTGGTAATGATGATAGTGGGATGTTCTATTGTCCTTGTGTAGAATGTCTGAATGAGAAGCGACTTAGTGCTGCAGATATATATACACATTTAATTTATGAAGGATTTTGTAAGAGTTATACAGTATGGGTATGGCATGGTGAAGAAATAGAAATTCCAAGAGCAACTCAACAAGGGGGATCGCCTTTGATGATAATGACACGGTTCTGAATGACCGGATAGAAGATATTATTCGTGATGTTGGAGAAGAGGCTTTTGAGCAATCATATGCATATGGTAATATGTGCAGTGATTCTGAGAAGCCGCTGTACCCGGGGTGCACAAAATACCAATTGTTGAAAGCTGTATTGAAATTGGTAAGCTTGAAAGCACGGCATGGATCAAGAGTTTTTTCAGAAGCACTTGAAGCCTTCAAGGACATGCTTCTAGATGATAACGTGCTGCCTTGCCGATACTATGATGCGAAGAAAATACTGTGTCCACTAGGGATGAAGTATAAAAAGATCCATGCATGCCCTAATGATTGTATATTGTACAGAAAAGAGCATACAGAGAAAGAGCAGTGTTCGATATGTGAAACCCCTAGATACAAATCAAATAAGGCCCCTGCAAAAGTGTTGTGGTATCTTCCTACCATACCAAGGTTCAAACGACTGTTTGCTAATGAAATTGATGCCAAAAATTTGAGATGGCATGCAGATGAGAGGATTTCTGATGGAAAGCTTCGACATCCAGCTGATTCTTCTCAATGGAAGAAAATTGATCAGTTGTTTCCTGACTTCGGCAAAGAGCCTAGAATCTTAGGCTCGGGCTTAGCACGGATGGCATGAATCCTTACGGTAGCCTAAGCAGTATACATAGTTCATGGCCTGTTCTGTTGGTAATTTACAACTTATCTCCTTTTTTATGTATGAAACGAAAGTACATCATGTTGTCTATATTGATTTCGGGACCAAAACAACCCGAAAATGACATAGATGTTTACTTATAACCCCTGATCGAAGACTTGAAAGAGTTGTGGGACGAAGGTGTCGACGTTTTTGACACGAACAAGGAGATGTTTAAAATGTAAGCCTTGATCTTTTGTACTATAAACGACTTCCCTTCTTATGGAAACTTGTCAGGATATAGCGTTAAAGGCCACAAAGCTTGTCCTATTTGTGAAGAAGGCGCATGCTACCATCAACTTCAACATGGAAGAAAGACTGTTTATCTTGGTCATAGGAGATTCCTTAGACGGGGCCGCCCATATCGCAGATTAAAGAAGACATTTTTTGGTGGCCAAGAGTTTGAAGATGCTCCAGAGGCTTTGACTGGGGAGAAAGTGTATGAAAATGTCAAAAATATCAATGTCATCTTCGGTAAGACTTCAAAGAGTCGAAATGAAAAAAATATATGGAAAAAGAGGTCTGTTTTCTTTAACCTTCCATATTGGCAGAATCTTGATGTCAAACACTGTATTGATTTCATGCATGTGGAGAAAAACGTGTATGATAGTATTGTTGGGACACAACTCAACATACAAGGAAGTTCTAAGGATGGCGTTAAGGCAATATTAGATTTGCAAGAAATGGGAATACGGGCAGACTTACATCCGAGGCCACATGGTAAGAGAACTTTTTGTCCTCCAGCTTCTCATACTTTGTCCAAGGATGAGAAACGAAGTTTTTGTGACTGTTTACATGGCATCAAAGTTCCCTCAGGGTATTCTTCAAATTTTAAGAAGCTTGTGTCTATGAAAGACTTGAAGTTAGTCGGGCTGAAGTCTCATGATTGTCATGTCTTGATGCAACAACTACTCCCAGTGGCTATTCAAGGCATCACCGAATATGATCTTCAACACATATTGACCAGACTTTGTTTCTTCTTCAATGCGATTTGTAGTAAAGTCATTGAGACAGAAAGGTTGGATGAATTGGAAGATGAAGGTTACCTGATCTTGTGCCAGCTTGAGAAGCTTTTTGTTCCTTTCTTTTTTGACATCATGGTACATCTAGTTGTTCATCTAGTGAGGGAGATAAAATTGTGTGGGCCTATCTATTTTCGATGGATGTACCCAATTGAAAGAACTATGAAAATCCTAAAAGGATATATGAAGAACCTTAACCGGCCTGAAGCTTCTATTGTTCAGAAATATGTTTCTGAAGAAGCTATGGAATTCTGTCAACATTATTTGGCAAATGTAGGACATATCGGCCTTCCTAAACGACATGATTAAGAAGGGGGTAGGCGCGGGGCTACCGTCAAGAGTGTGGATCCTGATGAATTACAACAAGTCCACTTGTACATTTTGAATAATGTTGATGCAGTTCAAGATTACATAAATGCTCATAAAGAAATTGTACGGAAAGCAAACAGTCGATTGACTGAATAAAGGATAATTAGGGAGCATACCAGGACCTTTGCACATTGGTTTAAATACAAGGTTGACGGAGAAGAATGTGTTTCTGATACAATTAAATGGCTAGCACGTGGTCCTGAGTTTGATGTCATAAGTTGGACTTCATTTGTGATCAATGGGTATACCTTTTACACAAAGTCCCTGGATGATAGGAGCACTGTCCAGAACAGCGGTGTTATGTTAGTAGCTGAATCTATGCACTTCTCTAGTTCAAAAGATAAGAACCCTATATTGGCAGCCATACCTTATTATGGGGTTATTGACGAGATTTGGGTGGTTGACTATGTTAAAATTAAATTTCTCATTTTCAAATGTAAGTGGGTTGATGTCAGTAATGGAGTGAGGATCGATAAGTCAGGGTTTACATTAGTTGATCTGAACAACAAAAGTTTTGGAGATGAACCTTTCATTATGGCCGATCAAGTGAAACAAGTGTTCTATATTATTGATCAGGCAAATAAAATGTGGTCTGTAGCTCTCCAAGGAAAAAGGGTCATCGATATTGAAGAGGAAAGTCGTTCAAATTATGATCTTCTCGAGACCCCTTCTTTTTCTAGGGGTCTTCCTGCATTGAACGAAGAAGATGAAGCTGATAATGAACACGGCACAAGAAATTATCATCGTGAAGGGATATGGGAGGATATCTCTTTATAAATCTACTTTAAATGTTAGCTATCTATTTAAAGTCATTATCGTTATAACTTATATGCAGATTATATATATAGTTATTTACAATATTATCAGCCTAGGCACGACTGACTTTACCGAGGAGGTAATAAATGTATATTTCAAATATTTTGTATTACTTTATTGTTTTTAAGTTAGTAAGTTAATGTTTTGTTTGGCTTAGGTGTTACACATATAGATGTTTCATCTTGCTGATCCCTTTCCTGAAGAAGATATTGATTTCATCCGCAATTGTTGTGCTGAATTCATTTATGAGCTTTTACAAGATTAGTAAGTTTTTGAATCCGATTTATGTTGTTCTAATAATACTTATGGTTTTTATATATATCTAACTTGGTTTATATCTCTGTTTAGGACAAATTCTTGGATATGGGCGATACTAGTTGGCTGTTGATTCAGGCAGGGGATCATTATTGTAAATTTTCCTCCACTTTTTTCATTTCTCTGTAAAGCTTAGGAATTTTTTTTATAATGTTCATTCTTTGATTGTTGAGAGTCGAGGATTATAAGGGCCAATTGTTTCTGGAAATAAAAATGTTGTTGTCACTGCTTCTGATTGTCAATATATACATATATGCATGTGCATGTAATGTGGCACAGGAGGGATGTTGTTGAATATGGCTTACTGGCCTGGGTAAGATTGAAACAAATAAAGCGAAAAAAAAACAAAACAAAATTTTAAGACCGGTTCTAAGAATAACCGGTCTTAAATATGAATTTAAGACTGGTTATTAAGAGAACCGGTCTTAAAATATTACACTTTAAGACCGGTTATTAAGAGAACCGGTCTTAAATAAGTAAACTTTTAAGACCGGTTCTCTTAATAACCGGTCTTAAATATATATTTAAGACTGGTTATTCTTAGAACTGGTCTTAAATTTTTATTTTTTTCCTACTTATTCCTTAGTTAAACTTTAAGACCGGTTGTTGTAGAACCGGTCTTAAAAGTTCATATTTAAGACCGGTTTTTTTAACCGGTCTAAAAAGTTTAATACTTTTTAGACCGGCTGTATCAAGACCTGATCCAGAACCGGTCTAAAATATCGTTTTTAACCGGTCTTAAAAGTGATATTTGTACCGGTGAATATTTCATGTCTTACTTTTTCCATATGGCAAATAAACCTACCATATGGCACGCAAGGTGGCTCAATTTTATTTTTCCTTGCCTCTTCTTCTCTTTGGCCAAATTTTTTCAATATTTAAAAGAAAATATTGGCTTTTTATTTTTATTATCCAAATGACTATTTTACCCTTATATTTTCTTCAATTTTTATACCAAGTGTTGTCTTCCTTCTTCCCTTTTTGTTTTGGCCAAATTTTATACCACATTTTTGGGCTAAAATTTTTTCTCTTCTATTCTTAATTTTAGGCTACAATATTTGCCCTTTTATGAAGACAAAACTTTTGTTTTATGTCTTACTTAGGCAAAATTTCATGTAATCACTATTTCCAATATCTTGGTTACTTTAAGTGCACCAAAATTCACCATTTTATTTTATTTAGTATAATCAAATATACAAGGATTTTTTGTGAATAAAATTTGGGGAAAATTGCTAGTAAATACTAAATAGTGAAATTAATTGCTTTTTGCCACCAACAAGCAATTGCTATTAAACTGTCATTAATTTTAGACCTAAAAAGACAAAAGTTCCCTTAGTTGGACAACACAATTGCTTTAAAAAAACAAAAACAGAGGAACAAGAGATTCTCAACAATGTAGTGTCTCATTTTCATTCTCACAAAGCTTCTCGTTGTCCTTTTGGCTTTTGAAATCCCTGATCGCACATGAGGTCATACAGTACCGCCTTTCCACTACAAATTCATGGGAATCGTAGCATCGCCAGAGAAGGTTAGATATGCCTCAAACTCAGGGTTTCTAATGGAATCATTTTTTCAATGCTTAAAAGGTAGACACTTTTTAATGGCTAAGTTGTTGTCATAATTAATGACTGCCTCTTGTTTTGCATTCCTATTTGTTTCAGGTATGTTAATAGTCTGCATTGTGAATCATTTTTGTATGTCTATTACACAGAGATTACCGCAAGTGGTCTGTTGCATGTAAAATTGCATTAGTAGTCTACATTGTGTATTGCTGCGTCATTATTGCTGGAAGTAATAATGCTCTAATGGAGATTCTCATGTAAGAACGTTTCATTTTATTTTCTTTGTTTGGGTAATATAGCTTGCTAGTTTTGATGAAGTTGAGTTCAAAGACATTATGTATTGTGTCTTTGCAGTGTGGAATGTTGTGGAAATTTTTTTTCATAAAATATAATTGTAATATATACATTTATTCGTCAAATGAATGGAAAAACATGCTTAGCTATAAATTTCTACATTGCTTGAGCATTGAGGGTTTTACTTATTCAAACTGATGATGATAGATCCTAAATTGCAGAGATTAAGACTAGTTATTGAGCTATCCAAGTTTGACATCTCTAAAAATAAAAAGATTCTACTTTGAACCAAATGACATCACTATGGGAAAAATTCAAATGAATCAAATGTGAAAAGGTGCATTATTTTCATCATAAATAGTCAAAAGCACTTGGAGAAACCAGCACCCACTTACAAGAAATGCTCACATATTAGTTTATTATAGTTGAAACTATAATTACTTATTGAGTATTTTATTATAGGTCAAACATATTGTAAAATTCATTTTAGTTGACATTAAAGTCATATTTTTGTAGGTCTATATTTAATGTGATGAGTAAAGTACAAAAAGAAATATATTGCTTCTTCCATATAGGTGGAAAGATTGTGACTGATCAAGGGAGGACTCAATATATGGGTGGAAGAGAAAATGGAAGAATGGTAAGAGAAGGAATGTCGGTCAATGAGCTTAGAAGAACAATATGTTCATGTGTTGGTATTAAAGGTAAATCATTACAATTAAGGTGCACACTGTTAACATTAGATGAAAAGACTATTATAGACATAGAGGATGATGAAGGAGTGCAACAACTAGTACAATTTAATGACAAATGTGCATATTTGTATATAGTTGAAGATGTTAGTAAGTTGATAGATGAAGAATAATCAACGATTATTTCAGAAAGGTAAGTTACATAAATATTATAAGTGTTTTGAGGTGGTACGGAAGAATGAGTTATTAACTGACAATAAATTTTGATGTAGGTTTGAGACTATAGAAGGATCATATAGGTTATGTAATGTTGGATCATCATCAAGTAGGATATCAGAAGATCAGCCATACATAATTCAAAGTTCACTAACACCTATCCCTGAGCATGGTGCTGAGAAGTGGAAGGAATTACTTTCAGGTCCTCCAAAAAGGTTTACAAATGCTATTGAGTTCAAAGAGGCACTGTACAAGTATAGTTTGGCACAAAATTTGCATACAAATATGTGAGCAATTGTGCAAGTAAGATGATAGTGAAGTGTAAGGTGGAGGGATGTCCATGGAAAATTACTGCATATCAAGTAGAGGAAGAGTGTAGCTTCTTACGTGTATGGACGTTTGTGGAAAACCATAATCACTCAGCACAGGATGATTTGGTCATACATCGCAAATTGACCTCTACCTTGTCTGCTTCCATAATAAAATATGGATTGAGGGGTTGTTTAGAAAAACCACTTCACGAGATAAGGCGTGAGGTTTATAGGGAATATAGTTTATCAATGTCATATGATCAAGCGTGGAAAGGTAAAGAGAAAGCATAGGCAGAGATACAAGGAGCACCAGAGCAATCATACATGTTGATTCCTTGGTATTGCAGAAGACTAATGGAAGTAGACTCGAGGACAGTGGCAAAATGGGAAGCATGTGCTGACCATACATTTACTAGGTTATTTATTCCATTGTAGGTGGTGAGACCAATGATGATTGGACATGATTTATGCAAAATGTGAAAGGTATTTTAAACTCTATTGAGGTAGTGATTGTATCAGATAGACATAATGCAATAATACATGTTGTCTGATATGTCTTCAGGATTGAAAGGCATGCCTATTGCTATAGGCATGTAAAAGAGAACTTTAGTTCAGAGTACTCAAAGGTGCATAGAGGCAACAGAAGAAATACACTAATGAAGAAGGAGGATGCTTTAAAGATGCTGGATGGGATTTGTATATGCTAGAGTTCCTTGTGACTTTGAAAGAGATGTAGCCAACATGGGATGTTTTAACCGTGAATTGTTAACATGGCTGGAAGAGCATGGTGATATTGATCGTTGGGCATTGTCTCAATTCCTATTCAGAAGGTTGGATAATATAACCACTAATTTGGCTAAGTCTTATAATGCATGGCTTGTGAAAGAGAGGAAACACCATGTGTTCACATTGATAAATGAGCATAGACAAAAGGTAGCGAAGAAATTATTTGCTACTAAGAATGCAATTACAAAATGGAAAAATGGAGTCGGACCTAATATAGAAAAAAAATTGAAGCAGAATGTGTTGTGTGCAGCAAGGATGGTGGTATTGCAACATTCTGCACACACCTTTGAAATATAGATAGGAGAAGTTTGTGTAGGTGTTCATCTTGCATTGAGAGAATGTGCTTGCAAGGCTTGGGAAATTTCTGGTATACCATGCTCACATGCATGTGCATGTATCAAAGTAGTGAATAAGAATGTTTACCAATATGTAGAAGAATGTTACTTAAGTACTACTTAAGAAAAGATATATAATACAACAATGACTCTAATGAATAGACATGACATGCCAAAGTTAAATGAGTTACGATTCAGTGATTATGAGAATGAGATATTCTTATGGCCCCCAACAACAAGCCATCGACCCGGGAGACCATGAATAAGTAGAAGGGAGTCTCAATTCCAAGACAAGAAAGTGTATACATGTTCGAGGTGCAGGTAGGAAGGGCATACTCGAAGAAGGTATAGGAACCCAAATCCATATTGACCTCACATTCTTCAAGTATACCAATTCTTTTACATTATTGATGAGTTAATTACATTTTGATTGACTTAATGTTTATATCATTTTTTAGCCCGTTATGTATTTTTGAATTAGGGGCTCAATGCAGTAGTTTATGCATTTTGTTAATGCTCACCCAATTTGTTTATTTTTTATTGTAATTGGGTACCATCTGCTGTATTCTGTGGTGTAATTATAAACGTCAAACTTGTATATATATAGTAGCACCATATGTTGTGCTCACTCTTTATAGAAGAACTAGTACATATGAGACAATGTGAACTCGTTTATATTACGACCATATGTTGTTAACATATTTTGCATTATAATGGTCACTTATGTTGGATGTGAAATATTAGAAAGGTGTTGTCAACAACAAAATATTTAGTCACTTAAAATGCAATTAACATACCTAATAAATTTATGGTTCGTATTGCAACATATGCAAGTGGTCAATCATTCACCAGGGATCGATTATTTGTACATGTGGGACATAATTTGCACACCGTGGAAGATCACTTACACATAATTGAACATTGTTTGCACAAAGAATAAATTATGACATTACTGAAAGGTCTATTGTATTGGGAATAATTTGCAAACACAAGGGAAGAGGCAGTGCACACACAGAAGATGTATTGCACATCATGGGTGGTCTATTGCACATAGGGCCTACTGAATAAAATCAACGACATACCATGATATAGTAGGTCCTTTCCACATTAGGGAAGATACATTGCATATGTGGAAGGTAGTTTGCACACTGTGGAAATTGCACACTATGGGTGGTCTTTTGCATACGTGGAAGAGTGTAATAGAAGGTCCTTTCAATACCAGGGAAGATAAATTGCACATATGGAAGGTAGTTTGCACACCATGAAAGATGTATTGCACACCATGGGTAGCTGTTGCACATGTGGAAGATGGTGATAGAAGGTCCTTTCAACACCAGGGAAGATACATTACACATGTGGAAGGTAGTTTGCATACCATGGGTGGCCTTTTGCACATGTGGAAGAGTGTATGCAATCAACGGCATACCCTCAGATAGAACGTACTTGCCACACTATGGAAGATGCATTGCACATAATAGGTGGTCTGTTGCACATGGAGAGGTCCTTTCCACAACAGGGAAGAACATTACACATGTGGAACATAGTTTACACACCGTGGAAGATGCATTGTGTAACATACTGAAATATGAATAACAAGAACTGCTTGTAAATGTAATTAGTCGGAAGAAAATTCACCGGTGCCAGTGTTGTGTATTCGGTGTTATTTTGATAAAGAGGACACTTAGCAAGATTTTATTGGTTGTCATAAAGTAATAATTAAATGAAATAATCTTACTTTGTGTAGGGACCACGAAGGAGGACACCTCGTAGGTGAACCCGGGGAAAATTCCCTGACTTTCCTTTCTCTGATAAAGTGGACAGTTAGGTGGAGGGAAGAGATAGGGATGGGTCCCATATAAGGGACACATGGCATCATCTTAAGGAAGAAGAGAAAAGGTGCTTTTGACTTTAATGTGTTGGCCGAATAAGAGCGTGACACTTGTTCCCTCTTTTTGACAAAGTTACTTTAGCTTTTGAGTTGTCATCACCGGAGGGTGCCACGTTGCCCCAAGCCGGGGAAATCCACCAGACTCTGGTCTGGTCACCCGACTAATTTTCCCGAACACCGAGCTCAAGAGCCGGGGAAAAATCATCGGACTCTCATTTTCCTTGACCATTAGGACAGCTCAAGACCCATTTGATTAAAAGAAAGGACACGTGTCACCGTTTGGCTAAATCACCGAATATGTGGCACCATAAGATTCTGACACTTGTTGGAACACCTTTATGACTTTCTTTAAACTCTATTATTTCATTTATCATCAGCAAAAATAGGAAGAAATCAGAAAAAAAAAACGTTGAGAAATAGTTAGAGGAAAGAGAAAACATGAATAGTGAATGTTCTTGAGTTCAATCCACCGAAACACTACCGAATCAGTGTTTTCTCCTAAAATTTTCCTTCACAAACCTTCTTCTACTCATCCTAAGCTTCATTTCTATGGTTTTGGATTTTAATTGGAGGTGTTTGGTGTCATCTCACCAGACGAAGTACTGCCGAATTTCCGAACCGATTGTGGAAACGTATAGAGGTAAGCGTAAGTTTCATTTTGAACCGATTGGTTTGTTGTTTGGATGAGTCTTCATGAAGGTTGGGGTACTGTTCATTTTCAATCAAAAAGGAATTTTAAAGGATTAATCATGGTTTAATCATGTATTTATGGTTAAATGATGATTTATGATGATATTGGACTAAGTTGTTCAACAAAATTCTGTTTTGGTAATTTTGCTGAAAATGATTCTGTCTTGCCAGTGGGTTTTGGGGCTGAATCTTTATGATTTTGATGATTTTGATCATTCCATTGAGTTCTACATGAAAAATTATGTGGAAAATCATGTACTTATAATTTTTGGATAATTATACAAAATTATGGAATTTTTGAAAGTTAGATGACCCTGCTGTTAGACTTGTTTTGCTGGAGCAGATTTGTTGCGGTGCGTTTTTCAGTAACCAAACCTTGTCTAAACCTTATGAAATTTTACATGATGAAAGTAGACATCCTGAGGTTCAATTTGATGGGTAATGGGACGCAATTGGACCAGTATATTGAGAAATATGATTTTTCAAATTTTAAGGTTGATTCTGGAATGGAATCTGTGGCAGATTGGGTTTGACGAATTTTATGGAATTGGGTGGTTATAATTAGTTCCTTGTAATATTTTTATTTACACTAGGACTTGAATATGATTGAACATAACCTGGAACCAACTCATTTGGAGTTGTGTAGAATTAATTATGAATTTTCAGAGATTGAAGAAAATTCTGGCAGATTTACTCAAATGTGCGAAAATAAAGGATGCAATGGTATTATGTAATTGTAATGAACTTTAAGGGTAAAACTAACCAACTTGATATAGTTGAACCATTTTTGACTTTGATTTTGGGTTAGTATTCTAACCTTAATGACAACCGACTTGAGTATTTGGATTATACAAATATTGGACGAAATAATAACTTGTCGTCCGTAAATTCCATTTATAGGACCTAATACTGTTCAAAGTTTAAGATCTGCCCGAGCTTAGTGAAACAATTGGATATTGCTCAAGAGAAGCTATCAGGTAGTAACTTTGTCTTTCATATGTTATAAGATACATTGTATGTGTGTAGTTTCATCATGAACTGTCTGGAATATTTTGTTTATGCGGGGTTGTCGCCCGGGGCCTATTGCACGGGTTGACGCTCAGGCCATTGAATTTGTTTGTGATGCACGAGTGAATGCCGGGGCCTATTGCACGGGTAATACTCGGAGCCTTGTGATATACCTAGTACTATGATGGTATGAGAACTATATGTTGAATCGAATGATGTTGTGATGATTCTTTTATATGATGACTGTGTAACATGCTCTGTGATTTTATATCTATATGATTGACTACCTGTTACTACTGAGATTCTTTTGAATCTCACTCTTTTTCTATAAACAAATTACAGTACAGGCTGGTAGCTCAAAGGGCAAGAAGGTAAATACGGACAACTAGAGAATGAAGCTCAAAGATTTACTTTCTCTGTTGGTTGTCTGTTTGGATATTTTGGACATGTATATATTGTATAAATTGGTAACTATGACAATAGTATAGTAGTTGAACTGATAGTACTTGTAGCCAGGTATATGAATGGTAATGTAATAAAGAGATGACTTAGTTACATAACACTTCCTAATCGTTAGAGAAACATTAACGATTGAATACAACGTGAGATTGAAGCAGAGACACGCTCGTATACTCTGATAAAATGAAAGGAAGTATCAATGAGTCTAAATGAGATAGTGAATATTTGTGAAAAATGTTTGAAAATTTTTTATTCCATATGAAAAACCTACTCAATCCTAGATTTATCTCCTGAGATAATGTTGGGATTTATTAATGTTTTTAAAGTTTATTCAGTTTGGGATTAAATCCTGGTTTCACAATTTATTTCACTACTCTTTTGCACTCATCTGAGGTTATTGGAAGTAAGGTATTACACATTGCACATCAAGGGTAGTCTGTTGCACACAGGGAAGAGTGTATGAAATCAACGATATACCCTCAGATAGAAGGTACTTTCCACACCATAGAAGATATATTGCACATGTGGAAGATAGTTTGCACACCATGGAAGATGCATTACACATCATGGGTGGTTTGTTGCATATGGAGAGGTCCTTTCCACAACAGGGAAGAATACTGCTCATGTAGAAGATAGTTTGCACACCGTGGAAGATGCATTGCACATCAAGGGTGGTCTGTTGCACACGTAGAAGAGTGTATGAAATCAACGATATACCCTCAGATAGAAGGTACTTGCCATACCATGGAAGATATATTGCATATGTGGAAGATAGTTTGCACACCATGGAAGATGCATTGCATATCATGGGTGGTCTATTGCACATGGAGGGTCTTTTCCACACCAGGAAAGAACATTTCACATGTGGAAGATAGTTCGCACACCGTGGAAGATGTATTACACATTATGGGTGGTCTTTTGCACATGGGGAAGAGTGTATGAAAGCAACAAATGATCCATTACGCATTGATAGATGATCATTAGGCACACAACTGGAAGATCATTGGACATAACGGATGATCCATTACACACAACGGATGATCGATAACCAAGAGGCATACATATTGAAGATGCTTGACACATAAGGAACATCCTTTACACATAGAGATGATTGTTTTCATGTATGGAATACTTTTTGCACATACAGAGGATAATTTGCACGTATGGAAGATTCATTGTATGTGTGGAAGACTTCATCAACATTTGAAAGATCTAATTCAAAACACGTTAATTGCATACATACATGCTTGTTTAACAAATTCATACATATATAGCTACTTTTTTACACATCATTGAACATTGTTATGTACATGTCAAAAAATCATTTTCAACCAATTGGTGTGGATACACAAAAAAGGGGGAAAACTACTTTGTTTTCTTCTTGTTAGGTCTCCAAACTTCAATGCTATGCATTATCACTTCCCGTTGTTTGTTCTTCAGATGAGTCACTAGCCACCACACCACACCCACCCTCTTTTGATCCATGTCTTCCTAAACAAATTTTTTTTTGTCAAATCCAATCATATTATAACAATTAATGTAAAAATTAACTCACATTAGGCATTGTGAAACCATTCCATTCAGGCCTTCTAATATTTTCCCCATATCTGCAGCCAAGATATGACATACATCCCACAGTTCCATCTACAGACGAATAAAATTACAGAACATTAACACACGATGGATACATCTATGCATATATGAGTGTCCAACAATTGAACTAACTTACCCATTGCTCTGCTGTTGAACAAGACCAAATTTAAAACTAAATTCAGGCTTGTGTCCATAGAGATCATGATTAAGGTATGCGAGTAAATCACAGAAATCTTTGCTCTCATAAAATGCTAAGTTGAAAGTCAGTATGTTTTTGTGTGACAATAAACCAATTGCACTCTTTATAAAGATGCAAGTTTTAATACCACTTTATGTCCTTTCTCCCGCTTAACAAGCAGTGCATTAGCGCCCCCTAGAGAATTGTAGTTGGGCACACTATTGCAAAAAAACACTTTTTAGACTGGTTAAAAAAGACATTTTAGACCAGTTCTGGAAACGGTCTTGATACAGCTGGTCTAAAAAGTCTGTGACTATTTAGACTAGTTAAAAAACCGGTCTAAAAGTCATAACTTTTAAGACCGGTTGTGACCACAACCGGTCTTAAAATTCTGACAATAAGACCGTAAACTACAAAAGATGACCTTTAAGACCAATTTGTTGATAACCGGTCTTAAAAATACATTATTTTTAAGACCGGTTGTCAACAAAACAGGTCTTAAAATAACCTTTAAGACTGGTTTTGTTGACAACCGGTCTTAAAAATACTATGATTTTTTTTATTATTATTTTTGCTTTCAACCTTGCCCAGGCCAGTAAGCCATATTAACGACAATCCCCTTTCCACACAAGCAACAACACATATATATTAACAATCAGAAGCAATGGCAGCAACATTACTACACCCACATTTCACAGAAGCAACATTATCAATAAAAATCAATACATTCAATTCCAATTACAACTGATAATACATTATGAACTCATTCAATTTTCAGAAACAATATCAACAATTTAACATCATCAAGCATTTTGAAACACAATGAAGCACAATTTAACAATGATAGAAGGAATATATCAACATTGTGCACTTTCAACCCCAAAACTTCTAAGGAAAAGAGGGAGAAGAAAAATTTCTCATTATGTGCAAAAAATTTCTAAGCTCTACAAAAAAGTGGAAGAAAATATACAATAGTGATCCCATGACTGTATCAGCAACCGCAACTAGTATCACCAATATCCCAGAAATTATCCTAAGCATATATATAAGCCAAGTTAGATATGAAAACCATAAGTATTATTAGAACAACATTGGATTAAAAAACGTACTGATCTTGTAAAAGTTTATAGATGAATTTAGCACAACAATTGTGGATGAAATCAATATCTTCTTTAGAAAAGGGATCAGTAAGATCAAACATCTGTATGTATAACACAAGCCAAACAAAACATTAACTTACTAACTTAAAACAATAAAGTAATACAAAATTTTTGAAATATACATTTATTACCTCTTCGGTAAAATCAGTTGTGCCTAGGCTGATAATATTGTAAATTTGCCTCAATATAAAGACCACATAAGTTAGACCCCAGTGGTTTCCTACGGCTCTGAAAAGGAACATGACATCATCAAAGCATAGCTTATGGAACATATCTTAAAAGAAAACAAATATGTACTAACATTTGGCGTGATCCATGTAGGGTCTTTTAAGTCACGAACATGCTTACCACACTTAGCATGTAGGAATGTCCGCATACCCCTATCATCAAAATCACAAAGATTACTTATCTTGCACACAAACTTTGCATACAAAAGGTAATAAATCAAGAAAACTTACGAGTTCACGGTCTTCTTCAAGTCACTTAACGTTTTCAAGTGGAGGGAGCATAGAAGGAAGACTATGTAACTAGCCTTACACAGAAGAACCAATTGCCAATGATCCCTTTTAAAAAAAGAGATGAGTGTTAAGAAAACATAAAGCATTATATGTGTTTTAGAATATAAATTTGTTTCTTACCCATGTACAAAAGGAACCAAGAAACAGTTAGTTTATGTTTCACTGAGCCTCTCTGATAAGTATCTATGTCTGATGGCAGAAGTGGTCCCTTTCTCTTGGACTTAATGAGGGCACATGAATCCAAATTTATCTCTCTACCCAGAGGAGACCAACCAACGATTCATGTACCTATAATAACGCAAGCACACAAATCAAAGTTAAACAACGTAATTTTTAAAATATTTACTCCCAATTGAAGAAGATACTTACATTAAAAATAGTTGGACAATCCCAACCGTGAGATATTGTCTAGGAGCAACCAAGGATATTAAATCTTCCCTATCAATATAGTATGTCACCCCTGACTTCCCAATAGCTGAATCCGTAGGCCAACTTCTTAGTAGGAAGGTTGTATCGTATGCCATCAGAATCACTTGTTGCATGGCATTCAATAGAGCCTTTGAAACTTCATGAGGGAAGGGAGCTGGACTAAGGGCTCTAATTAGGGATTCTGTAGCTCGAACAGAAACAAGGTTCTTCGGCCATGATATGAAAGTACCCAGGACATCGCTCATGATCTTGAACTCCTTAGGAGGGATAGGGATGGTGTGTCTGCGATAATAACCTCTTCAACTGACACCCTGACTTGATCATCTGTCGTTTGCTGCTGGTGAACAGTTGATCCCAGGTGGTGTACACTCCCCCGTGCAATTAACCATCTCAGAAGATTCTCAACAAAAATGTCACAAGGCTCAACAATTTCTTTTCTAGGACCCTCTTATGACTGCCCAATATTGCAATAACTTCCTTTTGTGCTTTGCTTTTTAGGATCGAGTGAATGTTCCTGGGGAGCACTGGTATCTCGTTTAGTACTGAATATGGCATACACTTCCTCCTTCATCTTGCTTAACTGGGCATCCAAAGTATATCAAATGATGCTTCTGCCTCAGCCCTTGCTTCCGCCCTCGCAGTGGCCAGCATTACCTCCAATTTATTTTCCAGTAGCAACTGTGAGGATATCATCTCTCCCCTCCGCCTTATAGGATCCCTCAGCTTGCTTTTTTTGAAGTTCCTCTTGTGAGATATATAGAGAACACACATGAGTAATGAAACATGTTTACTAAATAGTTAATAACAACAACGATACTTACAATTTTTTCACTGACTATACGAGACTGTTCACTCGTATATGACCCACTACTCTTTCGGCGAGCATGGAACCATAATTCTTTGTGTCGTAGTAGAGATGGTGGAGAAAGAAGAACAGAAGGATCGAATTGAGATACTTCCTTCAATCTCTTCCGTTTGGCCGCCAACAAGTCCTTTTCAGCCTTTGCGTATCTCCCACGAGCATTGTATGGGTGCAATCATTCTTCCTACCACTCTCTTGTGCCTTTTTCCTTCTTTCCTGCGAATAAGAAATTGGGACAAAAAAAGGTTACAATCAGTATAGACGATTGAGAAGAAAATAAAATACAAAATAAGTTAACTCACCAAAGCCTCTGGAGTAGTCCGAAGCATCAAAAACTCTTGCTAGGTGGCTTCATCGATATATGAATACTTGCTGCACGGAGTAAGACGAGGCTTACCGGCTTCCACCTCGATATGCACGTAATTATTGGCAAGACTTGTCTTGAACTTCCTCCAGCGCTCACAACAATACGTCATAGTCTTGTTGTATAAGACTTCACTCTGAGGGACGTCGTAGGTGAGCTATCACTAGTACAAAAAAAGAGTTTTAGACTGGCACATTTAGACCGGTTATAATGGATAAGGTCTAAAAGAAGTAATTGGTGGCATTTTTGTAATTATAAGAAACTTTTGAGACCGGTTCCTTACAAAACCAGTCTAAAATTTATTATTAAGACGGTTTTACAAGGAACCGGTCTAAAACAATAAAAATAATTTTTTAAAAAAATATGCAAAAATATGTTTTTATATTTTTCGATCAGTTGTATATAAAAACATGTTTAAAAGATTAATCTTTTTAGACCACTTGTTCATTGGAACCGATCTAAAAAGATGAACAGAGGTAAAATTTAAAAAATTCATTACTTTTAAGACTGGTTATTTGGTTAAACCGGTCTAAAATAAGACTTTTAAGACCAGTTTTAGTATAACCAGTCTTAAAGGCATCAAAATTTCCCTCTCTTTACAGAGCCCTATCTCCCTCCCTCTCGCTACGCCAATGTCGTCTAGCAGAATCCCGGCCAGCTTGCTCGCATGGTCATAGCTTTGAGTCTCTTCAAGCCTTACCGGATGGTCTCCTACATCTCCAACCTTACTCGCGATGCCAATTATGAAGCCAACTCTTGTGCTGCCTCCACCCTCCATGAATGCTTTTGCAACGTCAGAGACGTCGTGGACGAAATTTGTGGTTCTCTCAAGCAGATGCAACAAGTTGGTACCGCTAGCTTTGGAGAGGACTCGTTCAGATTCCAGATGAGCAACGTGTAGATGTGGATGAGCGCGGCGCTAACTCTATCTCTCATATTTTTTTGATTTAGTTTCATGATCTGAAAGTGAATTTGTTGAATTATCTGCAAATGTTAGGATCAAGCGGCGAATATTTCTGCGGAGGGGAAATGCAATTGACGAACGTCTGCACTTTGGAAAAAGACATCGAGTTAGGTCTCTTTCTCTCCTTGTTTCTTCTTTGTAATTGTACTTTTCCTTGTTTTTTTTCGTGTAAGTTTTCTTGGAGTCGTAAAATATGGACTAAAATGCTTCAGTTCTGCTCAAGATTAGCATCTACCAATACATTCCCCCATTAAAGTTCCTTTCCTAATCCAATGAGTATCTTATCTTTTCTAGTTTGAATAACTTCAAAAGAACGAAGATCATATGAATATTTTACTGAGACCTACTAAAATCTCTATATAATCCATTTCACGCCTAAACATATGCCTTGACTAGAACAATTGAAGAAGTTTGTCATATTACTTGCAAGCTTATGTGGTTGAAAAATTTTAGATCACATTTAGAGTCCTTGTATGAACACTAACCAATATAATCATATTCTTGAATGATTAGGCTCATGCTATCTTTATTTTGTTGTTGTCTAACTAACTGAGACTTGGACTTTGCTAGTAAAATGCTAAGAACATGTTTCAAGAGTGAATATTGCTGCTAGCCAGACATCTATATTTCTTTGTCTCTTTTGGTCATATGTCTTTTTTCCTAGAATTCACCCTCTATTTGAAAGGATCATATAATTCTACTGTACAACTATAACCATTTTTTTAAATTTTAGATTTAAATTTCCTCTAAAGTTTGAATGGTGAATCTCATACTCTAAATCATTTGAGCTTCTTATTTTATGTATAGAAAAATCTGAAATGAGATAAGTTAGAGATGATATCGAAACGATCAGGAAGGCAAAAGGTGAGATATGCTCTAAAATCTTGGAAAACCAGAGAAAGATTTCCTCTTTGGAATTTGACTCATCTACACTTTCCAAGGTAACTTCTAAATGGGTCAATTTATTTGTCTGCACACACTTTGTACCTAACTGGTTTCTAAATCTATATGTTTAAAATAGTTACACAGAGAAAAGAAGTTTGTATGATTAGTGGTACATTAACTGTCAACCCAAGGTTAAATTGTTCTTTCTTTTACACTCTTGGGAAAAGATAGAACTTAATGTGTTACATTTATTTTATATCCAATGATTTTGAACTTAGATTATAGTCTTCGTCGATATCATGGCAGAATGCTAGGTTTTTCAGTTTCTTTTTACTTATGCAACATCTCTTGGTTTTTCAAATATGAGTATTTCACTATTTCATCTTTTCCTTTTAGTTATCCTTCCTTACTTGGAATATACAATATGTCATCTTGATCATATCTTCTTTAAACTAGAAATCTGAGGGGACCATCTTCTGTGGATTAATTCATAAGTTATTGAAGCATCTGGAAGAATATGAGAGATTATGCTATACAATATGATCCATGATATAGATGTAATCTCGTCTGAAGTGAAATATTTGAGTTAGTTACCTAAAATGTAAGAAACCAAAGAAAATGAAGTTGGAAAAAGTTGTAAATTTTCAAAATTTCTTCTATGAATAGAGGAAGGAGGAGAAAATAAGATACCAACCTCGATAATTTGTACTATTGAACCTCTTTCTTATAGCTTAAAGATTGAACTTACATAATGATAATTAAAAAAAAGTCAGTTATTCTACAAGTAGATATGATTGACAGCTTCTATAAACCTAGCATGTAGATATGCTGTCCATTTCAATCTGGGCTTAGCATCAGTGGAGAGGACAAGTCTAGAATCACCAGAGCCATTCCCAGTTTGAAGGAACATGTGCCTCTCAGTTGATATTGGCATTCTGGAAGAAGAAGAAGAAGAAGAAGAATGGATGTTCTTTCCTTGGTGTTGGTAACGTTGGTATATGATTATATACTCTAAGTAATCTTACTAACTCTAGAAGGTAGAAGTGGAACTTGATAATTCTCTATTTTCAACTCTTATTGGTTGGCCTGACAAAAACAAAGAAAATTTCTTATAATGTGTCGTGCTTCTCTTATTTATTTTCTGCATTGTCAGTACTATGTTAAAATATTATCTCATTTATGTTACCCAAAAACAAAGAATTATCTCCTTTTTTTTTCAGCTTGCATGTAAGTAATAGTAATGAGTTCATTCTCTCTTAGAAAGGTGTTTTTTCACAAATAAATAGGGCCTTTTTTGTGTATTGGAGCTTTTTTTTGAAAATAATCTCTAATACAAAAAAAGTCCCTATTTATTTTTTTTAAAATGTGGACTTTTTAGACCAGTTATAATTAGAACTAGTCTAAAAAATCACCTTTTAGACCGGTTCTAACTACAACTGGTCTAAAAAGTCCACATTTTAGACCGATTGTAGTTAGAACCGGTCTAAAAGATGGAATTTTTAGACTGGTTGTAGTTAGAACCGGTCTAAAAAGTATCAGACATTTTAGACCAGATGTATCTAGACCTATTCTAGAGCCGGTCTAAAAAGTGATTTTCACCCGGTCTAAAAAGTTGTTTTTTTGCATTAGTGTGTTATGCATGCGTTGACACAGTTAGTGACAAATTTGTGAAAAATTTGATAATTATAATATGTAGAAGAGAACTTTATACATGAATAGTATCCCAAATATGCTGCTTCACTTTTTTGTCGACATTTCTCCACTCCTCTATCAAGATACTAGGCTTATTACGTGCTAGGAGGCCGACGAAACTCCTATATCGGCTTGCATTAGGCCCGATTGATTTTCAATATTGATCAAACTCAATTAGTATCTTTTTTCGGTACTCTGACTAAGGATAACATCTCTCAACCGTGTGGCCCTCCTACCCCTCCATACGGACAGGTTACTGTAATACCCCATTTTTCACCAATCCACTTATGTGTATATTTGATGCATATTTAGTGGAATAAAATTGTGAAAAATAATGTGAATATATTTATGTGAATTTATGGAAAATATTTCAATTGCCGGTTACGCGTAAATTGGCTGAATAAGGGTATAAGAGACTGGTAAAGGCCTAATACGGTAACCAAAATTCACAATATTTAATAACATGGGTAATATCCTCATTTAAGTGTCAAAATAGGGTTGAGCCGAAGAAATGGGCGGAAAATGATTTATTTCGGTAAATCATTAAACGCAGGGGCAAAACGGTAATTTTGCCGAAAAGTGGAAAATAATTATTTTCCTTATATTTCCAACATATTGAGCCAAATAGGAATTAAAAAGAGCAAAATGACTAATTGATCATTAATAAACCAATTTTGGTGAATTATTGTGAAAAAATGGTCAAATAGTCAAAAAGTCAATTACTTGGTCAACAAGTTACAAGTTGGCACAATGAGATAATTGGAGAATCAATATTTCCCTCTCAATCTCATGTGAATTTCGGCTGGAATGAGGGAGTAAGAAGGAAATAGAATTAATTGGAGGATAATTATATTTAGGGACCAATTGTAATGTGCCACATGTCCAATTAATTAAAGTATGGCATTATATGAATCTATGATCATTCTCATTAGCTCACTCATGTCTGAAACTGACCTAAAGAACGAGAGAGTGAGCTGAAGAACAAGAACTTGGCAGAAGAACGAAGAAGAGCTAGGGATCCTCTAAGATTAAAGTAAGGTGCTTGAACCTTGTGATTAGAGGTTTCTAATCCTTCTATAGTCTCTCTTCCTCATCTCCTTATCATCAATCTCCATGATGAGCAGCTGAAAAAAATGTAAGAAGGAGAGAGAGAAAATGTGTAGAGAGAGAAAGTTGAAGAAAATCAAGAGGTAACTTCCTAAACTTGTTCCTCATGCTTGATTAAGGTTAGTAGAGTTGTTTTGGGCTTGATTATGGTTCATTTGGTACAAGATAATTCAAGAAAGCCAAAGAGACCTTAATATGTAAGTGTCTCCAAATCAAGTCCAATGAATGTTTGACTAGTTAATATATTGGTTATAAGTAGAAAGGAGGTGATTAGGCCAAAGAAAACGAGAATCTGACACAACTTTTCTAGGAATTTATTTTCCCTTCCCTGTGTTGGACATGATTAATGAATGGGAATTTGACCGATTTGATGTTTCTGTTGGATTCAGGAGGCCAAATTGTGTAGGGTCTATATTGACCCCGAAGTGAGAAGAGGATTAGAGAGTGAAATGACCAATTTGCCCTTATTAAGCCTTATTTTGAGGGTTGTCAAGGGTATTTTCGTCATTTAGGCTTGATTTTGGCCAATTCGAGGTTGGTAAGGGGTATTTTGGTAATTTGGCACCAATAGGCTAAATTTACCAATGAAATGAGTTTGGAAAGGTATACGGATGAGTAATAACTCATTTGTAATGTTTGACGATTTCAGGACTTGACAACAGGTTTGGCCTCAGAAGCTGTTGCCCAAGCTTGTATCAAGTGGGAAAGGTTTGTAAAGTAGCAACCAGGTAGTAATTGTCTTCATATAACATGAGATGCATATGTATTGTTTGTTATCATCATCAAAATGTCTAACATGTTTAGATTGAGCGGAATGAACACCCGGGGCCTATCAAAGGTCGGGTTGACACTCAGGCGAAATGTTCATAATTGCACGAGTGGGACCCGGGGCCTATCTTTGCACGGGCACCCCTCGGGGCCAAGAGAACCTGTCAAGCATGATGTTGGTCATGAGGTTGCATTGTATTCATTGTGCACAAGCGCCCTTCGGGGCTGAGAACCTGTCTAGCGCGAAGTCAGTTTATGAATTGCATGTTTGCACTGAATAATGTTTATGATTTTGTTGATGATTTTGTATGAGTGAAGCATTCTTGTGTGTGTTATCTTATATGTTTAATGACATTACTACTGAGATTCCTGTGAATCTCATTCTTTTCCCAAAACAAATCTCCGGTACAGGGAGGAAGCTCGCGGGGCAAAGAGAAGGTAAATGACGATGAGATGAGGCCGAGCGGCGGGAGAGCTTAGTTTAGATTGTCAAATTTCTATTATGTATTTTGAGAATATAGTAAAGTTGTGGTTTGTATATGAAATGAAGTAAAGAATGAATATGAGGGTTGTAAGATGAATTGTGTATGAATGTGTTTATATGTGAATATTTATATCCAGCAGAGGCATTGTATAAAGTTTCTAGCATTTTGTGCCACTCTGATGTTTATAGTCGGTGAGTATTGGCTATTGAGTAGTCTACCGTAGTGTTGGGAAATAAGGTATCACAGTTACTTGGCTCACTTTGATTCTGGCTCTGATTAATACTCGCTGGCTTGCTTTGATAAGCATTAGGTGACTCCTGAGCCTCCTCACTAGGACACCTCAGATCCGTCATTGTCCTGTTAAGACAAATCGTTAAGTTAGTATGCTATAAAATAACTATATATATAATCTTGATATAACTCATAATGATAATTACTTTAGATAGATAGCTAACTTTTATAGTAGTTTTATAAAGAGATATTCTCCCACATCCCTTCACAATGATCATTTCTTATGCCATGTTCATTATATGTTTCATCTTCTTCGTTCAATTCAGGAAGACCCTTGGCAAAAGAAGGAGTCTCGAGAAGATCGTAATTTGAGTGACTTTCCTCATCAATATTAAAGACCCTTTTTCCTTGGAGTGCTACAGACCATATTTTATTTTCCTGATCGGTAATATAGAACACTTATTTCCCCTGATATGCCATAATAAAAGGTTCATCTCCAAAACTTCTACTGTTCAGATCTACTAATATAAATCCTAACTGATCAATCTTCACACCATTATTGACATCAACCCACTTACATTTGAAAATGAGAAATTTAATTTTAACATAGTCAACCACCAAAATCTCCTCCATAACCCCATAATAAGGTATAGCTGCCAATTTAGGGTTCTTATCTTTTGAACTAGAGAAGTGCATAGATTCACCCACTAACATAACACCACTGCTTTGGACAGTGGTCCTATCATCCAGGGACTTCGTGTAAACGGTATAACCATTGATAAAAAATGAAGTCCAACTTATAACATCAACCTCAGGACCATGTGCTAGCCATTTAATTGTATCGTAAACAAATTCTTCTCTGTCAACCTTATATTTGAACTAATGTGCAAAAGTTCTTATGTGCTCCCTAATTAACCTTTATTTAGTCATTCGATTGTTTTCTTTCCGTACAATTTCTTTATGAGCATTCATGTAATCTTGAACTGCATCAACATTATTCAAGATGTACAAGTGGTCTTCTTGTAATTCATCAGGATCCACACTCTTTACTGTAGCCCCGCGTCTAGCCCCTTCTTTTTTGTACTAGTGGCAACAATGAATCAAGTAAATATAGTGTCAATTCTTTTTTCACATAACAACAACAATGCTGATCCCGCACCACAGGTGCAAACACGTCACAATTTGAGATTTTATATCCCACTTTGTCAGGTTTAATAAATTTTGCATGATTGTCAATATTCCAATTATTAAGATCTCCCAACATACGATCCTAGTGAAAAAACCACAAGCAATTTTATTGTTGCTTGTTAACCATCTACCAAATAACATAGAAACTAACAAATAACACATTCTTACTATGAAAATAGGCTGGAATATATGACGTGTCACATGTCCTCCAGTACTCTCTTTCTGATCATCGACCAAAACATTTGCAATAAGTGAGATGACCTGCAATGCCATTTTATTAGACGTTGGTTGTAGAGTTAATATTGATTTCAATTAAATACAAACACATTAATTACATAAAAAGATATTACAACTTACACATTCACTTGTCCATCCCCTTCGATTAAGGCAATACAGTTCGCTTTTTTGTAGGAAGAAGTCTCTAATTTCTACATAGATATGTTGACCAACCAGGGGGTTTGTCCTACAAGTGAAGTAGTCATACAATCGATCTTTTTCAATAGGCCTTCCTGCCTTCCCTATTTCTGACAAGAATGGTGAATGCGTAACAGGTCTAATTATCCTTTGAGACCTTTTCAGAGGCACTCTATCATTTAAGCTTTCATCATTAACTTCATGGGAATAAACTTCAAGTTTCACATGGCTTAGCGGCACCCTATCATCCAATCCTATACCGGTACATTTATGGCCATCAACATGATCTTGAGTTTGGCTGTAACTTGCATGTTCTTCAGTCCCTTGCCTTTTGTCCTCAGTATCCCCTATTTGCTAACCAACATCTTAAGCTTCCATATGGGTGTCACTTTCTTTATCATCGCCAACAATGTTCCCTTTTTTGTGCGTATCCCTTTTAATATGTTGCTCAAATTATTTTTCCATATTTAACAACTCATATGCAACAGTTTGAGCAACATTTCCCATAATTGTACAATACATTTGTCTAGTCATATGCAACAATGAGATATATAAGCAAGTATACTATAAAACCACCAAATATGGTACTAAATTCACGAATTACTACCTCTTCTTTACATATCGTCACTTTTGGAAGTTGAAGTGTGTAGCCAGTGTCATGTTTAGGCGCGTTGCACTTAGGATTTGAGTTGGATCCTATGTCATCCGGGATTGGGGGCACATATCTGAATAGGATTCCTTGATCACTCTCATACTCTCGTTTTACAACTTCCTTAACTTTTGCATCAGTCCAAAACTTAACGGTGTGTTTAGGCAATGGCGGCTCATCAGGCAGCAACGGAAACATTTGGAAAAACACTATCTGTAACGAAATCAATCATTTTACCACCACATAATAAATATCCAATTTAAAATAAAGTAAACATATTATAATACCTACCATCACAAAATAAATGCAACCTCCAATACATTATCTTCTCACCCCTGCATTCTTGTACTCTGTAACCTCCGTCATCAAGTCGTTGAGAATAAACTTACACCGATCATAACAACCTAAACTTGTGTTATCAGCAAAAATGATTTTTAACATTCGGTCGCTAACACCTCTATTTTTAGGAGGAGACAATAATGTCCCTAACGTGTACAAAACCATCAATGCCTCAAACATGTCTTCTTCTTGCCTTGAAATTATCATTTCCTTTATGTCTAAGAACCTTTTTCTTCCAAGCTTTACCTTTAACTTGAGAAATTGCTCACTTGTTGTATTAGCTTTCTCTATGATCTCACTCTCTCTATAAGGCAAGCCAAGTAAATCGTGTACATTCTTTTCAACTATTTTCCTCATAAGGTTCCTGATACATATTGAAGAAGTTGCTGGGTCAATCGCTTTAACCAATTTTCCATATAGTGCATGAGGTATCTGTGATGATCGGGTTCGCACCTCACCTTCTTTGATTGAGGAGGCATATCCCATACGATCTCTATCCTCCTTAGCCTTTTGGGCATACTTACTCTTTTCTGCCGTTGACAGTTTATTCCATGCCTCCCTTACTTCCTTGTTTGCGTCTTGAATTGTCTTGTGTTTGCCTTTCCTCATTTCATTAGACCAATCCTCTTGCTTAAATAAAGTAGCTCCATTCAAGCTTGCCTTCCCAGCTTTCCCTACCTTCCTTCCTTTCCCTCTTATTATTTTCACCATGATTCTGTACATATTTTTAAAGCGACAATGTTAAATCAAAACACACGAAGTTCAAAATGTACTACTACGGGAATTAAAGACATTAAAAACACAAGAATTAAGGTCCTACATCATGATTGGTTTTAAATTCACTAGTATGAGAACAATAAAAATAAATTGATACTGTTAAGCAATCAAAACTGCACATATTTATTAAGGATAAATGGAAAATAGACTGCATGGAATATGTGGTATTTTCTCCTATAATATGATAGAATGATAAGGACTCAATTTGGCAGCAGATATGGAAGCTCAATACTTGACAATGGTGCCAGACCTTCATATGGCTTGACAGAATAATAGGGACCTTCAGAGGTGATAGAGATAAAGTATTCCCAAACTTAATGTGGACATAAAAGGCAGTACAAAATAAGCCATGAACATAGAAACATAATAGAGTTTGCATAGTCTTTATCACATAATAATCTTTATCACTATTAATAAATAGTGAATTAAGAGAACCTTAGGATTACTGGGAAGGCTATGAAGAATTACAAAATCCTTCAATCCATGTTCTTGTCTCCAGCACAAATTTATACTCAAGACATATAGTTTTCATAAAACATTCAAACTATGTCTTGCATTTTCAATGATAGAGGAACTATTCCCACCCACTTTTTCAGATTACGTGAGAAACAAAATAAAAGGGAGAATGAAAAACCACATGTCTTGCATTCCGGATATTCTAATGTTGTTATATAAAGGAAACATGACATCAACATGGAACAAAACAATGATTTGCTACCATAAACAATTTTCCAATTCATACATTATGTTGCAATCAAAGCCAGTACTTGTATTCTCACAAAAAACAATTCCACACATTTCAAACTTACTACAATTATTTTTCAATAAGTAGCCTAACACAATTATCAAAATATATTAGCAATGCACAATATCTCACTGAGTGGCTTATAGGAAGAATTGATCTCAAACAGAGCACAGTAGCTTCATGGTATTCGTGTCGCCACTTAATAGGATAAGGCTTTTTCTATTATTGATATCTTACCTAAACTTGCATGTCAAAACAAATTACTCTCAGGGATACCTGATACGATCATGTTATAAAATCATCATCAAGTGATTTTGGCTACACTATCATCCCAATATTATGACAGAAAATAGAATCAATTACAGAAGATGGCTCACTGATTCTAACTCAAAATAGCAGAAACAGCTGCAAGGAGACCCCTCCATATGCTTCTGCATTTATAATAGGTGAGCACTTAAGAAGACCACACACGCATACTCTTAGGGTTGTTTGGTACGAAGGATTTGGAGGGAATAGAAGAAAAAGGAAAGAAAATGTTTGTAAGCTGGATTTCTATTCTACGTCCTTCTTACATGATATGTGAACTTTTTTTTGGTAGGTTTTGCAATGCATATAGTGAGAACAAAGATGATCATACAATTTGGTGGTTATAAGCTCTTCATCATTATAAACAGAACAAGGATTTTTCTAATGAATTTCTTTGGAAGATTGAACAAGAAATTACAGGAACTTTAAACAATTCAAAGACACCAAGAGTTACTACACGGACAAGGATGGCTAAACTTTGCATAAGTATTAATTACTGTTGTACGGTAAAAAATGTCTATTTTTCCTTTTTTAAATTATGTTTTATCAAATATCTGAAATCAATGTAAATGCTGCTAACCATTAGACATGTGAAATAATTAACTAACAAATAATTTATTTAGTGTATAGATATAGATTACTAAAAAGAAAAAAAGATTGCTTCCGACTACTGCCCTTGGATGTAATACCTGTGTGTTACTATTTTACTCTATATCTATGACAGAACCTATAGCAGTGTGCCCAATTTCTTTTGGGGCCTAGCCATAAGGTTGGCCTTCCCTCAAGGTGTTCTAACCATACAGTTACCTCCCCCAACTGAGTCATAGTGGTCACAAGCTAGTAGTGGGCATAAGTCTCTTTTCCCTTACTACTTGAGCCTATGACCTCAAGACTACTAAATCCTTCGGACTGAGACTTTACTGCTAAACTACAATTTCAGTTGTGACATCCTTATTCATCATGTATTAATCTTCTCGCATCATCCTCCAATGAGAAACTATTTCTAATTTTTATTGCAACTTTTTACATCCATTTCTGAATGTAATTTATTTCTACCCCCTCTCCCTACAGCTTTGTTCAAAGCCAATTGAATTCTGGTTTTGGTGACATGGATTTTTTCCCCTTCTCATGCATTGGCCTAACAATAAAATGTCTTTCTTTTATCTAAAATATATCACTTCCTTTAATCTACCAAATGCCTCTCAATCATTTTAGTCTCCCGATTAGCATGATTGATACGCACTAGTTAGAGGTTGTAGGATATGTTATAGTTAGTCCAGGATGGTGAGTTGTTTTCATCTTTGGGAGTGCCATATGTATTACAACTTTACTTTACTATTAACCACTTACAAGGCCATTTAGAAGTGATCTTATTTTGCAAAATGAGGTTTGAAAACTTTTATAGATTTTGAAGAATAACAATCTTACAGAATCAACTATATGCACAGTGACTGAGTATCACTCTTAGTTTAGTTACTGTAGCAAACACTCTCTGAAGTATTAAATCTAGACAAGTTTGGATCAATTAGAAGGTTCTAGGAATGTTCTGCTTGATCGAATCTTACAAATTGATCAGACTATGGAAAGACTAAAGGATGAGGACATTGAATGTGTAGGTAAATGTCAAAATTTCCGTGCATTTTATGTGAACTTGATGAATTCTTTCAGGTTTACTATTGACATTGTCTATTAATTTGATTTCTCATAGGCTAAGACCTGTAATATACCCTCACGGTTGATTTTAATATTCAGGATTATGAAGCAAGGCTCTTTGTTATAAAGAAAGCCTATGTACACATATGGTTAAAATTCAAATTTATAAACTTATTATAGGCATGGATTTCAGTATATGATATAGTTTTACAAGGAACTAATTACTGCACTAAACCCTTTTTAATATCACAAGGCAACCAAGAAAGAACAATTTCAGTTTTGGCTAATACAGTATCTAATAGCATGAAATTGAATGGGAAATATTACCCTAAGTTTCAAGAATATCTGACCTTCTCCGCCGACACTGCGATTCTGATGCATCCAAGGAGTTCTAGATGCATGGGAAGCCTCGACAATGATTATTGCTGCAGCTTCATGAGTTAGAGCTCGGTGATTAGGAAGGTTATTGAAGAAATTAATAAAAATATTCGTTTATTGAGAGAATCTATAGAGGGAAGGTGGTAATGTATGGCTGGAATAAGTAACGATGGTGACAGATTTCAGAAGCTTCAATGGTGAAGTGAGAACGACAACTGAGATCGAAAACTGTTTCTGCTCCCTGTCTTTTTTGTTCGTTTGATTTTTTTTAAACCAATTGTGTTGTGTTGTCAGACAAAGGGCACTTTTATCTTTCTAGGTCTAAAATTAGTGACAGTTTATACCACTTGATTGTTGGTGGCAAATAGCAAATAATTTCACTATTTGGTATTTACTACCAATTTTCCCTAAAAATTGGGATATTACATTTCTTAATCTTTTATTCTAATTATTGTCAGATACACTTACTCTAACCTTCACTAATGATTGGTATAACTAAAGTAATTGAAGGGCTATATTTTTTGAATGCAAATATGCTTTCTTCCTTTAATACCTCAAATCCTCACATAGCTACTACAACATCAACTTCAACTTTCACCATGTGGTGTAACACCCCAGTTTTAGTTGTCAATATTCCTCCTATGTAATTAATACATTTAATGGAATAAAATGGTGCATTATGGTGTACATCAACTATCAGAAACATTCCAATTCCCGGTTATACACAACTTGGCTAAGTAAGGATACAAAGGAGCAATTAATGTCCACTTAAAGGCCTGACATGGTAACCTAAATTGGAGTATAAAATGACAACAAATAATGGTCCAGTACAAGTGTGAAAATTGTCCATAAAAAGGGAAAGAGAGTATGGCATGAATTTTCACAAAAAATGTAAGGGAAAAATCGTAATTTTCCATAACACAAGAAACAAATATTTTCCCCTAATTCTCTTATTATTTTTGGCCAAAGAAGGGAAATAAAATAGAAAATGGCTATTTGGTAATAAATAATTCATGTTGGAGTATTTTTTATCAAGGGAAAAATTAATTTGTAAAAGTCAAAACAAATATGACACAAGTTAAAAAGTGAAAGAAAGGAATTTATGATAAGTCAAGAAGCAATATATACTCCCACTTTCCTCTATATTTTGGTTAAATAAGAGAACATGGAAGGTGAAAGGGAATACATATGTATGCTTGGAAACAATTAAAGCAAGAAGGAAAAGTAAAAGTCAAAAGGTAAAATGCACTAGGACCAATTTTAATACCATAGATGATGCAATTCTAGGATAATTCAAAAGGCAATCAATATTCCCTCTTTCTTCTATATTTTTGGTCAATAAAGGGGTGGGAAGAGAAATTTTGTGTGAACAAGATAAATCAAGAGAAAAGGAAAAAAAATGGACCAAGTAATTTTGGCACAAGTTATTTCTATTTACACATATTGTGACATAAGTAAAGAAGATATTACAAAAACCATTATCCTCTCTTCCTTTTCCATTCATTTCGGCTAAAATTTGAAACAAAGAGAGAGAGAGAGAGAGAGAGAGAGCTTCAAATACTCCAAGAACAAAAGAGAAGGGTCTTAGGGCTTCAAAGCATAAACTAAGGTAAGAATTTCCAAAACTTAGTGATTTTTGCCTTCTAATCACTCTATAGCCTCTCCTAACCTCTTCTACTCCATTAAATCCATGTTTTTCAAGACAAATCAAGGGTGTTGAGAGAGAGAGAGAGATAAATTTCTACCAGGAGAGAGAAAGAGTTCGAATCAAGAGGTAAACTTCAAAATTTGCTTCTCTTGCCTTGTTTGATGCTATTCTTTGTTATTGTTAGTGGTTTAGCCTTGTTTTCTCTTGTTTTTCAAATTTGGGTTGAAGCCAAACCTAGGGGAAATGCTGTCAAAATTTCCTCTAAACATTTTTGTTTAGTGTTTAAATGATTAATCATGTGATTATAAGTGGTAAGGAGGTGATTAAGCAAAAGAAATAGAGAAAACACAATTTCTCTCCTTCCTAACCATTAGGCTAGAGATAGAACATGAGGTTAGGATGGGAATTTTGAAATTATGATGGTTCTATTGGCTTTAGAAGGAAACATTGTATAGTTCTACATGAGTTCATAATTTTTGGATGTTTGTATACAAATTTTGGAATTTATGAAGTTGAAGGTGGATGTTGTTTGATCTGCCTCATATGAGTCAGTGACATTATGCAATGTATTTTGTAGGGAAAAACTTGTCCAAAAATTCTAAAAATTGGCAGGATTAAATTATAGACATAGATCTTTAATATGATAAGTAGTTTGTAATTTTTAGACAAGTAAATTGGGAGATATGGATTTTCAAAGATTGTGCCTGGTTTTTGGAATGCAATCTGGAATAGTGGTATTTGGTAAATTTCTAGGAATGACATGAATCTAGTAGTCAAACATAAGTATTTTTATACAAATTCAAATTTAAAGAGATTCATTTATTCTTTGGAATCAGTCAAATTGGATTTTTTTAGAATTAATTATGAATTTCCAAAGTTGACTGAAAATTTTTCCAGTTTCTGGAGATAGTGGCACTGTACTGTACAGAGTTGTACTATGCAAAAAACTGTTATAACTGTGATAGATAACCAGAAAATTGTAATTAAAAGGTAGTAATAGTACATGTAATAACCAGTTACTTATAACTTTAATTTTTATAGGAATTGAAAATAGCCAAGCCAGAACGAATTTAAGACAAACCCGAAAACTGAAAAACGAGTTAGATAGTAGCACTTTCTTTCATATACTATGTAATTATCTATACGTCTGTGTATGCCATCTTCTATAACATGACATTAGCCTAGCTGTGATATGGAATCTAGCGATGGTAAACGTGAATAAGCTATGGATTCAAACATATCGTTTTACCTTAGACATGAGTTAAGCCAGGGTGCAAACATTAGTATGGCCTTGGACAGTATGCATACAACACTAGTTAGCATCTTACATGACATGGAACATTGCATATTTATTATTGCATTTTTTTTGTTTGAAATATCTATTACTACTGATATTCTCTCGAATCTCACCCTTTTTAAAAATACACAACATTACAGCTAAGTCTAACGGCTTGGAAGGCAAGGAGGTAGTTACTCGGGATTAGGGTCCCGGTGTAATTTGAAGCTGGTTCTAGTTATCTGTAATTGCATATTTTGTTATTTTCTGACCGCTATGTACATTTGTAAATATTTTTCAAACCCTGCGGGGATTCTCCTGTAATGTAAACAAGCACTTAATATCAGTATGTTTCTACTATTTCTGTATGCCTTATGGAATTGTGTGCTGACTACTCTGCGAGTATCAAAATGTTAAAGGGTTTGACATATGGCATCTACGATTGGGTCATCTCTCCAACTCAATACTATACAATTGGGTCCCTGATATCTCATTTATTCCCTATTCTCTTGCTTGTGACATATGTCTTTTTGCTAAGCAAAAATGTCTTATATTTCCTATAAGCTCTAGTTCAAGTAATAATATCTTTGATATTATTCATGTAGACATTTTGGGTCCTTTTCAATTCCTTATGTTCAACGTCATAAATACTTTCCCAAGATTTTCGATGATTACTCACAATTTACCTAGATATTTTTTTGTTGAAATTGAAATATGATGCTAGAATACAACTTAAAAACTTCTTTACTCTAGTTGAAAATCAGTTTTCTTCTAGTGTTAAAGTGATCTATATGATAAAGGCCTTGAATTTTTTAGGACTGATTTTTATGCCTTTAAAGGTATTATGCATCAAACTTCTTGTATTTAGACTCCTCAACAAAATGGCCTTATAGAACGGAAACACCAACATATTTTAAATGTTGCTAGAGCTTTGTTCTTTCAATCTAATATACTTATTGCATGCTGGTCATTTATTGTTCTACATGCCACTTTTATAATAAATAAACTTTCCTTACATATTTTGCATAATACCAAACCTTTTGATAAATTATATCACGTTAAACCTACATATTCTAATTTAACAGTTTTTTGGTTCATTGTGTTTTTTTTCCACTTTAACTAACCACAGATCTAAGTCTGATCCACAATCTCGAAAATGCATTTTTTTGGGTTATCCTTCTACTTCAGAAGCTTATATTTCATTAGACTTAGCTACAAATTAGTTCTTTTTTATCTATAGATGTTATTTTCCTGAACTGATTTTACCTTTTAAGATTGACAATGTCATTTCTTATCCTTCCTCCTTTCCTTTCATACCTTTGATCCAACTATTTAAACATTTCCTAATTTTTTGGATGATGAGCACATCTTTCCTACCCCTTCT
This sequence comes from Albizia julibrissin, assembly GCA_037074505.1. Classification (NCBI taxonomy): domain Eukaryota; kingdom Viridiplantae; phylum Streptophyta; class Magnoliopsida; order Fabales; family Fabaceae; genus Albizia; species Albizia julibrissin. Next base: position 22,068,991 of record CM073482.1, read on the forward strand.
TCATTGAGTTCTATCCCTTCTTTTATCGCTGACCTATCTACTTCTTTACCTATAGCTTATTCATCTTCTACTTCTTTATCTTCTTCTCCTACTTGCTCTTATTTCTAATACTACCCAATCATCAAGTAAAGGTAATCCTCCCATCCTTTGTCCTTTGTTTTATCTTATTCTTCCTATTCCACCATATATAAAAAAATTTCATGTACCTTCTTCACCTGATCCAAAGACCTATAGTGAAGCTGTTAAACACTCAATATTTAGGGATGTTATGTAAGCAAAAATTTAATGCTCTTAAGTAGAATCAGACTTGGTTTTTAATTTTAATGCCATATGGTAAGAAAACCATAGGATGTCAATGGGTTTATAAAACCAAATTAAAATCCAATGATGCGATTGAACGACATAAGACTAGACTAGTAGCCAAAGGATACACATAAACATAGTGCATTGACTATTTTGACATCTTTTCTCTCGTAGCAAACATGACTACTCATAGGTTGTTACTTTCTATTGATGCTACCAAGAACTAGTATTTACATCAATTAGATTTCAATAATACTTTTCTTTATGGAAATTTAAATAAAGAGGTCTATATGGAGTTGCCTAAAGGATTTACACCTTCTTCACCTAACTTGGCTTGCAAATTGAAAAAATCTATGGCTTAAAGCAAGCAAGTTGGTAATGGTATTTCAAATTGTCTTCTGCCTTACTTTCATATGGTTGTGTTTAATTTTCTTATGATAAATCTTTATTTCTTAAAGCTACTTCTTCGTCTCTTACTATCATATCAATGTATGTCGATGATGTGGTTCTTGCTAGAAGTGATCTATCTAAAATAAACTATATTAAAAAGAGATTAGAAGCAAACTTTACTATTAAAGACCTTGGCGAGCTACGATACTTTCTTGATTTAGAACATGCTCGTTCTAAGGAAGGTATTTTTCTCTTACAAAGGAAATTTGCTTTATAATCACTTGAAGATATTGGTTATTTAGCTTGTAATCCAACTTCTACTCATATAAATCCTTATCTCTAGCTTTCAAAGGATAAGGGCCTGCTTCTTAACAATCCACATATTATAGAAAGATCATTGGCCACCTTCAATAACTCATATCACTTAGCCTGATTTGAGATTTGTTACTCAATAATTCAGTCAGTTTATATCTGACCCCAGAGATATCCATTTGCAGGAAGTATATTAGGTCCTAAGGTATATCAAATCTTCACCTAGTACTAGCCATTTTCCCTCCTCAGAATTTGACTTACGGCTAAGGAGTTTTAGTGAATCTGAGAGGGCTAGCTATATTGATACTAGGCATTCAGTCACTAGTTTTACTGTGTTTCTTAGTTCTTCATTAATCCTATTTTGAACCAAGAAACAACCAACCGTATCTCAGTCTTCTTTTAAAGCTGAGTATAGAGCTTTAATATCCACAACATGTGAATTACAGTGGCTCATTTATCTACTAAATGATTTTAATTTGTCCCATATTGATCCAGCACTTCTTTATTGTGATAATAGATATGCTATTTTGATTGCTAGCAATCCAACATTCTATCAATGCATTAAACATATAGAGTTGGATTGTCATTTAGTTATAGAAAATTTACAAGCCAAGGTCATATATCTTCTTTCTACTCAAACATCTGATCAACTAGCAGATGTCTTCACAAAACCCTTACATCTTGTCAGATTTTATGAGCTCATTTCCAAGCTGGGTATGGAGAATATCCATGTTCCAGCTTGCAGGGGGTGTCAAGGATAAAATGGTACTCTTGTAGTTAAATTATAACTACTTTTTGTTATATATTCTAACCATAGCTTGTTACATGGCTATTGTATAAATACTGATGTCACAATAATGGAAATTAATGCAATTCATTTTCCCACTTTATTTGGGGAAAATGGCTCATAGGTCCTAAGGGATAAAAAAATGGCAATAAAGTCATAAAGGAGATTGTCAAATCAAAAAAGTCCCTAACGACTTTTCTGTGATTAATTCCCTATGTGAAAATACCATCTTGCCATAAGGAACAAAACAGCTTAGCAATTTCCATGAGTTTGGACGATAGAGACTCAAAAAGCCTCAAATCCCTAATCCCTATCTCCTCTAGTTCACAGACCCATTCCTTGCTCTGATCACTTTATCCAACTTCATTCCTCCATCGACGCTGTGCTTTCATTTTCTGCTCCCAGCTTCCTCATCATTGTCACAGTATCCGTCACTCAAAATCTCGTTGCTTCCGTCAGTCCATCGTCAAAATGTAGGCTCATCGTTTGTTCTCTCCGTGGTGATTGGTGAGTTCTTATTCTTCTCTCCTTTTCATCTTCCTCATTTATGGATGCTTTCTTTATGTAAGGTAGTCTAAATCTGCTTTTAAGGCAAGTAGTAGCATTAGATTGTGAATGTGTGGGTGTAGTCAAAATCTTTGCCTTAGTATTTTAGAGTTTGATGTTGTTTGACTGAGATTTCTAACTCAGTTATCATTTGTTGAATTTGTTAATTTAGGATGAACCTAAATATTTAAATAAAATGTCAATTTCTATACTTCTAAATATTTAGGATGAGTTTGATTTGGGGTTTACAGTGGAAATAGAGGAAAACGCACAGAAAGAGGGTTTGCCCAAAAACAGAACATAAGGAACATGACGCAGGTATAAACTAAAAGTTGTTAATACATGCAATTGTAGTTGTTAATTCTTGATATGTTTTATTGACAGGTGGGAGAAAAATCAGCTTGTGAATATAACTCATGTAATTGTGAAAAGATACATTAGGAATTGTGAAAACAAGCATCAGTTATTGTCAAGATTGACACAATGACTTGTAAAAAAAAAAGGCACAAGAATGTGTTAAAATGCTGATAAGCTTTTGTGACAGTTGGGATTTGTCAAATTTATAAACTCCTCTATAATAAATTACAATTCGGTTATAAATATGACTCAATAACTTGTCAAAATAGGCATAGCATGTTGTTAATATCCAAAAAAGTTGTAGTGACAAACCATATGGGAATAACTAGTACTGTTGTAATTATGACGAATTAACTTATTAAAAAATACAGAACAAGTTGTTAAAACAAAATCATATGTTGTGACATGGGAGTTAAGTTCTACACTCTTTCAAGAATAACTTGTACAGTTGTAAATATGACTAATTTACTTGTTAAAAAATGTTGAACAAATTGTTAAAATCAGACCAGCTATTGTTCCAAACCCTGGGGGGAATAACTAATGCTGTTGTAAATATAGCTAATGAAGTTGTTAAAATGACCAATTCAGATGTTAAAGTTCTCATAAGCAATTGTAACCATTACGACTTGTGAAATTTGACATGCATTCTATGAAGGAAAATGGAGTTGTGAAAATGACTGATGAAGTCGTTAAAATGACTGATGCAAATGTTAAACCACTGATAAGCATTTGTGACTATTGGGAATTGTGAAATTTCAAACAAACCCTATGAATGAAAATGCAGCTCGCAAAATGACTAATGGACTTGCCAACATACGCACAACATGTTAAAATTCTAATTACCAGATGTGAAAGTAGGAATTTGTATAATTTATGAACTCCTCCAAGAATAACAATTAAGTGGTAAATATAACTGATAAACTTGTAAAACAATGCAACAGAAGTTGTGACAGGATAACTCGTAAAGGAATAACTCATGCTGTTAAAAATATGACTAATTTACTTGTAAATATTTGAACACACTCTTGTTTAAACTCTAATGGCAAGATAGTCTTTTCATATAGGGAATTAATCACAGAAAAGTCCCTAGGGAGTTTTTTGATTTGACAATCTCCTTTGGGACTTTATTGCCATTTTTTTGTCCCTTGGGACCTAGGAGCCATTTTCCCCTTTATTTGGTCACAATAATTGAATATTTTTTTCTTTTTTACCACATTTAGCATTAATCAATACTACTCTTTCCCTTCTCTCTGGACATAGATTGATTTTATTGGTTACAAACCATCTGGTTATCAGCATTATTGACTAATATGAATTTAAGCCGATTAATTGGGAGAAGTACTCCCAAGTTTTATTCCATATACAAGTCTTTAACTTAAGGGTTTTCTTAAGAATTCTTAAACCTCTTACTACTCAACTCAGCTTTTCTTAGGAAGTAATGAAGATTTGAATTGAAATTGGTAGTTATTATGAAACCACTAAGCACTTGGTTTAACTAGTAAGGGGTTGTACCAGCTTAACCAGAGGTCTCGAGTTCTAGCTCTAGGAATACAATAGTTTTAAATACTCAATGGTAGAGCTTTGCTACCCTTATGATCCTACTTAGATCGATTCGGATTAGTCTGAACCCCCGATAAATCCTACAACTTAGAAGGAGATAAGCCCAAGATATTGGATGCTCCAAGCCAAAAAAAAATTAATTGAATTGAACTTTGATGTGTATCAATTTTTATTCAAACTCTAATTTTGTTGTAATGGAATTTTTATTTTTTGATTAATTTATCTTTGTTGACAAGCCAAATGACATGTTGGTTTTGATAATTATAAATGTAAGGGTGAATACAAGAAATTTACAACTAGGGTGATTCACGAAACATTAAAGAATTTACAGCTAAACTAAGGTGGTTCATCAGAAATATAAAGAAACTTACAACTAAACTAAGGTGATTCATAAGAAGCACAAGCGAATTTACAGCTAAAACAAGGGTGATTCACAAAAAACAAAAGGGAATTTACAACTAAATTAAGGTGATTCACAAAGAGTATAAGGGAATTTACAACTAAACTAGAGTGAATTTATAACAAAAATAAGGTGATTCACAAGGAACATAAGGGAATTCAAGACTAAACTAAGACCATTCACAATGACAAGAAGGGATTTTATAACTAAACTAAGATGATTCACGAGAAACATAAAGGAATTTACAATGAATTATATATAAGGTGATTCACAAACAACATAAGAGAATTTACAACTAAAGTAAGGTGATTCACTATGTATTTCTTCTTTAGGGTCATTTCAATCTTTTTGCTCTAAATATTAATTTCATTTTGGCCTAAAAAAGGTGCAAGGAAAATTTCATATTTCTATGGGGCTATTAGAAATAAAAATGTTACAGTGGTAACCTTATTTGAAATTTTCCCAATACCATTAACATATCAAAATCCCAAAACATTGATTTGAATTTCAATTCTCAAATCAATCTTTAGAATTTTAAAATGTCATGGAAAAGACATAATTAATCAATAAATTTTTCAAATTTCCAAAACAAAAGCTGTAAATAGAGAAATCAGAGTAGTAAATAGCAAACCAAAGTAGTAAACATGGTCCTTATTATTGACTATTTCTAATAACTACTTTTGCTTCACAATTTTCTTCTTTGGCCGACCAATGACAAAGTTGTAATACATTTTTTAGTTGCTACTTTTCAAGATAAGAGTAATTAATAGTGAAACTAAAATAGTAAATAGTGAAATAAGTGTAATTATTATAAAATAGTTAGGAACATGGACTATATTCATTACTTTGGCTTCACTATAAATTATTCTTATTTACTACTTTCACTTAAAAAAATTTAAAAAATATATTAGATTGTTGGAGCACCAACCATTGGCAAAGGGTGCTTTAGATTTTTTTTTAAGTTGAGGAAGTGATTTCTTTTTGCAACATTATAAAACTTCAAATCAATCTATTAGAACTAATTTGAAATTATTAAAATTCAGCACTTTTATTTTTCCTTTTTGATATTTCTAGGGTAATTTTATGTAATTTTTATTAACATTCTTTAGTTAGTTAAATATATTATTTTTAGTTTTTTAAATAGTTATCCGTTTTTATTTCTCTCTTCCTTCTTGCAAAAATGAGCTGTCCTTGAAGATTTCATATTTTAATAACAGAATAACTTGAATGGCATAGATCAGTATAATAAATAATAAAAAAATCCATCATTTTTACCTAAATATTATTAAATTTATTACATTTATACCTTAAAATGGAGAGTAATATATAAAAAAGAAGGGAGGGAATGAAAATATATTACTTATATAATAAGAGGGACATTGGTAGGTTGGTTTTGTCACTTCCAACACCAATCCTAGTCCTAGTCCTAATCTACTCCCAATACCCCATTTTGTACCAAAACTAACCAAGCATGGAACATGTTGCCTACAAGAAAGAGGGGACACATAATATATACTAGCTATTAAATTTTTCAAAGCACAGAATATATAAAAAATCCATCATTTTTACCTAAATATTATTAAATTTTGTCCTAGTCCTAGTCCTAGTCCCCGTTTCACTCAAAAATCCCTTCCAATCCCAAGTTCAACTCTTGGGGTAAGTTTGAAGTTTGTGAACATTTTTCAAAGTACATTTAGTCTAGGATAGAATTCTGGTTCCATAACTGATTTCACTACTCTTCTGCACTCATCTGAGGCTGTTGGACATAAGGTGTCACAATGACTACAAGAATTTTGAATATTTAAAAAATTAGAAAGTTGACTATAAGACAATGTAGATAAATGAAAAAGTAGTGACCCAATTATCATCGCTGATGCTTTGAATTGAAAAGCGGTACAGTTAGCGGTCATGGTGAAATAGAAACAGAAACTAATAGAAGGGTCTAGAAATCTGAACTGATTAAGTCAAATAGTACTTACTAGCTACAGTGCTAGTCAAGAGAAAAGTAGTCTGAGAGTTTAGATTGAAGAAGCTCAGACACAAGATAGATGAGTACGATCTATAAAAATGGAACTGAACGAGAAAGCCTCTAGAATTTGTAGTTGGAGATCACATATTTCTGAAAGTTTCACATGTCATTGGAATTGGTAGGGCATTGAAAGTAAAGAAGTTAAGCCCTATGTACATTGGTCCATTCGAACTATTGTCAAAAATTAGGCCAGTAGCGTACTGAATAGCTTTACCCCTAAATTTGAGCAGATTGCATGATATCTTCAATGCCTCACAGTTAAAGAAGTATCTACCCAACCCAAAGCATATATTGGAGTATGAAGATGTTGATATGCGAGATGATCTTACATAGAAGGTTGAACTTGATTGAATCATTGATTGATAGGAGAAACAACTCAGACACAAGAGTATCCCATTCGTGAAAATAGTTTGGAAGAGATTACATCCTAGAGAAGCTACTTGGGAAATGGAAGAAGACATGCAAAGGTGTTACCCATAATTTATGAATATATTCATGTAGCAAATTTCAAGGACAAAATTTTATTGACGGGAGGAGAGATGTAATATCCCAAATTTTATTCACAAAAAATCCTTGTATATTTGATTATACAAAATGGAATAAAATGGTAAATTTTGGTGTACTTGAAATAGCCAAAATGTTGGAAATATGTGTTACATGAAATTTTGGCTAAGACATAAAGCATAATTTTTGTCTTCATAAAAGACTAATATTTTAGCCCAAAGCTAAGAATGGAAGAGCACAATTTTTGGCTCAAAATATGATGAAAATTTTGGCCAAAAAAAGGGATAAATGAAAACAACAATTTGTTCAAAAATTGAAGAAAATGTAAGGGTAAAATAGTCATTTGGCTAATAAAAAAATTAAAATCCAATATTTACCCTTTTATTATGGTTAAGGATGGCCAAGAGGAGGAAGAGGAAAGGAAAAATATTATTATGCCACCTTGTATGCCATGTGGAGGTTTAAGATTCCATAAAGAAAAAGAAATAATAAAAAATTCCATGCATGTGCAAAATTAGCAATAAAACAATATTATTTTAAGGAGGTGGAAATTGATATTTCAAGGCACCATTTAACACCTCCAAAGGGCTATATTTTCCGCCATACATGAAAGAGAAGAGAGAGAGAGAGAGAGAGTTTGGAGAAAAACTAAGAACAAGAAGAGAGCTAAAGGAATCAAGAAGGCAAAACTAGGTAAGTAGTAGTTGAATTCTTTTGGTTTTGCCTTCAATTTCTTGGAAACTCTTTCTAATCTTTAAATCCTTCTTGAAATCATGTAAAGCAAGAAGAAAATCAAGAGAACAAGAGAGAGGAAGGTGGCGGTTTTAGTGAGAGGAAGAGGAAGAATCAAGGTAAGCTTGAATACTTGTATTGTCTTATTGTTTTATGATTGTTGGTGGTGGTTTTGTTTGGTTATTGGCTTGGTTTGGCTTGAATTTTTGATTTGGGATGCATGAACCCTAAGGGGAGGTAGTGTCCAATTTGTCATTAATCATGTTCAAGAGGTGTTTAAGTGGTTAAACAAGTGATTAGAAGAGGAAAGAAGATGTTTGATTAATTGGAAATTGAAAAACTTCATTTTCTAAATTTTTCCAGAATTTCGAACAGCCCTATTTTTATGTGTTTGAGCTGAAATTTTATGGATTTGATGGTTTCATTGTGTTTAGAATGAAAAATTGTATAAGGAACATGTGAAAAATGGAGTTTAGAGGCTTTAGGGTGTGGAATGATAATTTTACACATAAAACCCTAGCTTTATGGATGTCAAGGGTATTTCTAAAAATGCAGTGTGAATTTTTCAAAACTGAAGTCAAAAATGGATTATACACGTGAAATTGTGTAGGAATAGCCAAAGTCATAATTTTTTGGAAAAGTACAATCATACCTGGTGTAAGGGAATTAGATCGGATTCCCTAGGGGCATTTTGGTAATTATGCATTTTGGGTATTAATAACCAACCATTTGAGTTTAGGAATAAAGCATGAATGAGTAATAACTCATTTATTATAAATTTGAAATTTTAGGATTTGACATTTGCCTGAGCCAAGTAAAGAGTTAGTGGACCGATACCAGCTAGGCATCGGAAAAGATCGATTTCAGATAGTAACTCTATATTTCATACACTATCTGATTGTTTATATGTTTTGTGTTGCTATTCTCTGTGTGGTGAAATGAATGTTGCAATAATTCCTAGTTGTGGTATGGGAAAAGCACAAGTACCACCCTAAGGGAAAAGCACAAGTACCGTCAAACCCAGTGGGACCCTGTCTAGGTAGGCAAACATGATAGATATATTTCCTCGTTGTGGTATGGGAAAAGCACAAGTACCACCCTCTGGGAAAAACACAAGTACTATGAGGCTAGTGGGATCCAGCTGAGATAGTGAGACAAGTACTGACTGGTTACTACCTGCTACGGAACATTATTGTGATCACTATATGGCAAGTAGGGACAAAATGGTCATTTTGATCAAGACAAAATCATCACTTTAATCCTGAACATTGGTTGACAAACATGTTGGCATTTGCTCTATTACATGATATGGTGCATGTCATGTTTATTTATCACATTTTATATGATTGATTGTGTGTTACTACTGAGAAATAAAATCTGTTCAGCCAGAAGAAGCGGCCCGAAGGGCAAAGAAGTAGACACTGGCAATTGAGAGTTCCAGTGTTGATCAAGAATTTTTCTGTTGGTTATCTACTAGCCTTTCTTTGTATTTTGGAATTTGTAATAATATGTCCAAACCCTATCGGGATTTTTTGTAATGTAATCAAGTACTTTATATCAGTATGGTTATGCTATTTTTGTATGCCCATTGAACTGTGCATTAATACTCTAATAACTAATTGAAGGGTTTGACGAGAGTTTCATATATTCCTCTTGCTTTATTGCACATAACAAAATATGCGGTTCTTAATTATCAAGTTGAACCTATTTTATATCTTCGTTCCACACAGTTTCAAAGTTTTCCTTTGAGAAGTCATGTGGAGTAACTTTTTATACAATGTGATGAGGACCATTAACAATCACTTGCCAAAGTCGATAATCTGTTGATTGGAGAAACACTTTCATTCTTTCCTTCCAATAGTTGTAATTAGTCCCATCAAATAATGGTGGTCGAGTTAAAGAGTAACCTTCGACATGGTAATAATTTGTGTTGGGGAACATTTTCTACAATAAAAGAAACCAGAGGTTGTAATATATGGGTATTAAAGAAAGGCATTAAACAATAATATCAAGACTTATTCCACTAGGGTCGGTTGATTATATGATTCGTACAACTTTATCGTTCTCTATCAGCAAGTAAAGATATGGATAAATTATTGATGAAAAAGTCGTGTTTGATAACTTAATTGAGAAAGGAAAGTAATAAACATCTTGAAGAATTAGACTTCGCTCTAAAGCAATTGAACAGATAATAAGGGGCGTGGCTGCTTCGTGATTATTGTACTCAAATTTCTGTCAACTGATTCGTTTGATTAAAAAAGCTCTAAAAAAAAGTAGACAAAATAATGAAATATGGGGTTGGAAGGAAAAAGCTAAATTGGTACTGAAAAGCCAAGTTCTATGTACAAAGTGAGGAAGCTTAATAATGCAGAATAATAATGGGACATTAATCAAAATGCAGATAAGTAATTTTATTTTCATTTGAATAATAAAGAAAAATTCCGAATGATGAACGATGGCAATTCGCCTTGGTGGCTGCAACTATCTTCTTTCAATGCAAAAATCTTTTATTTGTAAAAAAGAACATATTTTTTATAAACAATATACTTTTCTGGCAAAAAAAAAAAAAGAACTATATACTTTTGATCTTTTAATTAGAGTGATTCCCATATATGTGTATGTAGCCCAAAATCGATCAATTATCCTATTAGGTATGTGGAAGTGCTACACCTCACACTTTACACACACACACAACTACAAAAAACACAATATGTTGCGCTTATTTTTAAGAATATTATGACGCTTGGGAAGCGTCATAGCTTCCAGCGCCATAAAAGCAAGCTATGAAGATTCTTAAATCTATGGAAACGACATAGTTTTTTTTTCTTTAAATTTCTTAATAGCCTCCTATGGAGCTTCATTAGGAAGTGCCATAGGAAGTGTATGCATGACTTCCAATGGTCCTTCCTAAGGAAGCGCCATAAGAGGTCATTTTTTTAAAAAAAATAATTTTACATAATTGTTTCATTTTCCTAGTGAAACTCTCTGTATTTACCATCCAAATCTATAGCAATTTACAAATACAATCCATAGCAAAATGAAATAACTCAAAACAAAAAATTAATTCATAAAATCTAGTAAATATATTTAATTACAACAATTGTAATGTACAACTAATTTTAAGTGAATAAACAAGATAAGAATAGGCAAGAAACAACCTACATACCAAAATATTAGCTAATTGTTTGACCATATATTCACACCATTTCTTAATGATCTCATCGACTTGTTGGTCAGTCAACTGGATAAAATGTTGATTTTCATAATACCGCATAAATAATCATGCACACAACGAATTAAAATCACTAAAAAACAATTAGCTTAGGCACTTGTGAATTAAATTTAATACGTACGGGTTTAAGCTTTTGTATATAAAAAAAGACTTATAAGTTAGGGAACTTATGTGGGAGGTTGAGACAATAAAGGAAAAAACATGTGGGAGACCAAGGTTTGTACTGCAACGGAAGCTTCTACTTGCCACCGTCAAAGAGAGAAGGGAGTGAGTACAATGGATAAGGAAAGGTGGTGGAACATTAGTGTGGGGACCGAAAGGATATAAGATGGTAGACCAATCGTGTTCTAGGAAATGGAGAGTTGGAGGGCATGCGAGAAGAAGATAATATATAGCGGGCTTGTGAAATTTTTTAAAGCACCTTGTATGGTACTATACAAGGCATATGGATTCCCTTGATGTTTTTTTAAATATAGGGAAGTTTTGGCGCTTACTGTCTTCTCTTTATTTTAAAAAAATTTAAAAAAATAGTAGATAGGGAAGACTGCAAGTGCCATTGCTTCCCTTGATTTTTTTTTTTAAAACAAAGGGAAGTTTTTGCAATAGATGATTTCACGTTTCAATCTTCATGAAAAACAAAAGGATGAGAAGAAATTAGCATAAAGACAGTGGATACTTTAAGTTTTAAACCCACAATGACCTAGTGAAATAAAGTCAACTTTTGTAAACATAAATACCAACATTTTTTTTCTTGGTGATATTTAACCAAAATGTTATAATAGCCAAGTTTACAAAACTTGGATACATAATAATGAAGAACAAAAACTCAAATAAGCCTCAACAAAAGTAGATAAATATGAACATATTATCCAGTATATATCACACTATCTTTTATATTTAATTTATTATGTAAAATTATTTTTTTAAAAAAATACTTCCTATGGCGCTTCCTAAGGAAGGGCTATAAGAAGTGACACTTCCCATAGGAAGCGATAGAAGCTTCTTCTTTTTTAAGAAAAAAAACACAATGCACTTCCTATGGCGCTTCGTAAGAAAGCGGCACAGGAAGTGATAAGAGTTTTGTTTTTCTAAATGCACTTCCTAAGGAAATGCCATAGGAAGTGTGTAGTGATAGGATTTTTTTTTTGGTTAAATGCATTCCCTATGGCGCTTCCTAAGGAAGGGCCATAGGAAGTGATATGAACTTTTTTTTAATGACAGTTCCTATGGTGCTTCCCTTATGAAGCGCCATAGGAAGTATTTTTTTTAAAAAAATAATTTTACATAATAAATTAAAGAGAGAATTGCTTATAAAGACCTCATTAGAAACTTATTTGTTAAATGAGACTTAGGAAATATTTTTTGCACATAAGGAAAAATTGTTCATAAATCCATACAGAAGATATATTGAATACAGGGAAGATGTTTTAAGCACTCGGAAAGATTGTTTGCGTGCGAAGGTCTCATTTGACAAATAAGTTTCCAATGAGATATGTTTGAACAAGTTTTCCTAAATTAAATATAAAAGATATTGAGCAAATTAAACAAGTAACAACTAATAAAATTATATTTTGAAGCTTAAAAATTAAAAAAAAACTTACAATGTATGGAAAGTTTAACAAGAGAGAGTTGTAATTTCAAGAAAATACCTAAAAAAAATTTATAAACACACATAAAACTACAAGCTAAGATTCACAACAGATTTTGAACTTAAAAAAAAATTATAGAGCCAATCGACGAAAGCTTCTATATTAAGAAAAAAAAACTTACAATCAGACTTATATTCCCATGCAAACAATAGTATAATTTATTATGCGGTGCGATTTAGGAATTTAGTATTTGTTAAATTATTTAAGACCGGTTATCACAAGAACCGGTCTTAAAGTATCAGTTATTTTAGATCGATTCTCAATAGAATCGGTCTTAAATCAATATTTAAGACCAGTTATTTACAAAACCGGTCTTAAAGTATAGAATATTAAGACCAATTCTCAATATAACTGATCTTAAATATTACTTTAAGACCGGTTCTTATGAGAACTGGTCTAAATTTTTTTTTCAGTTTTGTTGTTTCAATCTTGTTACCGAGGCAGTAGGCCATATTTAATAACAATCATCTCTCCACACACACAAGAAACAACACATGCATGTATATTCACAATCATAAGCTGTGACAACCCTCACCTCTCAACAATCATAGAATGAACATTATGAATACAATTCACTTCCAATGACAACCAATAACACATGATGAACTTGTTAAATTCTCAGCAACAGTACAATATGAACAATTTATAACCATCAGGCTTTACAGAGAAATGAAAAAAATGGAAGAAAATTTACAATAGTAATCCCATGCCTGTATTGACATCCATCTAGTATGACCAATATCCAAGAAATTTTCCTGAGCAGAGATATATATAAACCAAGTTAGATATATAGGAAAAGCATAAGTATTATTAGAACAACATAAAATCACATTCAAAAACTTACTAATCTTGTAAAAGCTCATATATGAATTCCGCACAACAACGGCGGATGAAATCAATATCTTCTTCAGGAAAGGGATCAGCAAGATCAAACATCTGTATGTGTAACACCGAAGCCAAACAAAACATTAACTTACTAATAAATTAAAAACAATAAACTAATACAAAATTTTTAAAATATACATTTGTTACCTCCTTGGTAAAATCAGTCGTGCCTAGGCTGATAATATTGTAAATTTGCGTTAAAATATAAAGACCACACAAGTTAGACCCTGGTGGCTGCCTACGGGTCTGAAAAAGAACATGATATCATTAAAGCAAGCATAAAAGCATAGCTTATGGAACAGATCTTAAAGAAAACAAATATGTACTAACCTTTAGCGTGATCCATGCAGGGTCTTTTAAGTCACGAACATGCTTACCGCACTTAGCGTGTAGGAATATCCGCATAGCCCTATCATCAAAATCACAAAGATTACTTATTCTGCACACAAACTTTACACATAAAAGGTAATATTAATAAAGCACGAAAACTTACGAGTTTATGGTCTTCTTTAAGTCACTCCCCGATTTTAAGTGGATGGAGCAAAAGATGATGACTGTGTAACTAGCCTTATACAGAATAACCAATTGCCAATGATCCCTTAAAAAAAGAGATGAATGTTAAGCAAATATATATAAAGCATTATGTGTTTTAGAATATAAATTTGATGTTTCTTACCCATGCACATAAGGAGTCAAGAAACACTCAGTTTCTGTTTTACTAAGCCTCTTTTATAAATATCTATGTCTGATGGCAGAAGTGGTCCCTTTCTCTTGTACTTGAGCAGGGCACATGAATCCAAATTTATCGCTCAGGCCCAAGGAGACCAACCTATGATTCATGTACATACAAAAATGCAAGCACACAAATTAAGGGGAAAACAAGGTCATTTTTAAGATATTTACTTCCAATTGAAGAAGATATTTACGTCAAAAAAAGTTGGACAATCGTAATCGTAAGTTGCTCTCTAGGAGCCACTAGGGACATTAAATCATCCTTCTCAAGATAGCATGCCGCCCCTTACGGCCCAACAACTGAATCCATAGGCCAATTTCTTCGTGGGAAAGATGTATCATATGCTATCAGAATCACTTGCTGCATCACATTTAGTGGAGGCTGTGAAACTCTATGAGGGATAGGAGCTGGACTTGGGGCTCTGATCGGGGAATTTGCAGCTCCAATAGAAAAAAGGTTCTTGGGCCATGATATGAAGGTACCCAAGACATCACCCACAATCTTGAACTCCTCAGAAGGGATAGGGACAGGTGCGTCTGCGATGATAACCTACCTCCTCAACTGATACCCTGACTTGATCATCTGTCATCTGGAGGTGGTGAACAGTCGATCCTAGGTTGTGCACACTCCCCCGTGCAACTAACCGTCTCAAAGGATCCTGAACATATAATGCACAAGGCTCGGCATTGTCCTTTCCAGGACCCTCTGATGACTGTCCAATGTTGCAACAACTCCCTTTGGTGCTCTGCTTTTTAAAATCCAGTGATTGTGCCTGGGCATGAACGATTTCTTGTCTTGTGCTGACCATGGCATATACCTCCTCCCTCATCTTGCTCATCCGGGCATCCAATAGTGTATCAAACGATGCTTCTGCCTCAGCCCTTGCTTCTGCCCTCGTAGTGGCCAACATACGCTCCAATTCGTCTCTCGTGACCACGTTGGAGGAGAAACTGCGTGAGGAGGATCCAAAGTAATCCTTTATACTCGCCCCTCCTCCAACTCCCCTGACACGGCCTGGATGCTCACGTTTTCCAGTAGTAAACGTGAGAATATCATTCCTACCCTCCAACTTGAAGGATCCCCCAGCTTGCTTTTTTTGAAGTTCCTCCTGTAAGATATAGAAATAACACAAATGAGTAATGAAATATGTTTACTAAATCGTGAATAAAAAAAATGATACTTACAATTTTTTCACTGACTATACGAGACTGTTCACTCGTATAGGATCCACCACTCTTTTGGCGAGCATGCAACCACAAATCTTCGCGCCGTATCAGAGATGGGGGAGATAGCAGAACAGAAGGATCGGATTGAGATGCTTCTTCCAATCTCTTCCGTTTGGCCACCAATAAGTCTTTCTCAGCCTTTGCGTAACCCCCACGAGACATCGTGTGGGGGCAATGATTCTTCCTCCTACTCTCTTATGCTTTTTGTCTTCTTTCCTGTGAATAAGAAATGAGAAAAAGAAGGTTACAATCAGTAATGACAAATGATAAGTAAATAAAGTACAAAATATGTTAACTCACCAAAGCCTGTGGAGTAGTCCGACGTGTAAAAACCTCCTGCCATGTCACTTCATCTATGTATGTGTACTTACTGCACGGAGTAGGACAAGGTTGTCCAGCTGGCACCTCGATATGAATGTAATTGTTGGCCAAATTCATCTTGAACTTCCTCCAGTGCTCACAATAATATGTCATAGTCTTTTTTATACAATACTTCACTCTGAGGAACGTCGTAGGTGAGCTGTTATCCATGAATCTTACGAGTTAGTGACAAATTTATGACAAATATGATAATCATTACATACGAATAGAACTTATACCTGAATAGTATCCCAAATATGCCGCTTCACATTTTTTTTCGACATGCCTCCACTCCTCTATCAATATGCTAGCCTTATTCCGTGCAAAGAGGTTGACAAAACTCCTATATCGGCTTTTATTGGGCCCGATCGGATTCCAGTATTGATTGAACTGAATCGGTATCTTCTCACCGAAAGACCAACTCAGGGAAACATCCCTCAACTGTGTGGCCCTCATGCCCCTCCGTCCGAGCTGGTGACTCGGCTAACCTTCACTCTGCCTCTGAATGAAACTTCGAGGCTCGCTTGCTGAGCACTAGGTGACGCCTGATCCTTTACTGTAGGATGCACCGGGTCCGTCATTGTACTGTTCAGAAAAATTGTCAAGTTAGTAAGTTATAAAATAACTATATATATAATCTGCATATAACTTATAATGATAATTACTTTAAATAATAGATAACTAACTTTTAAAGTAGATTTATAAAGAGATATCCTCACATATCCCTTCACGATGATCATTTCTTGTGCCGTGTTCATTATCAACTTCATCTTCTTCGTTCAATACAGGAAGACCCCTGGAAAAAGAAGGAATCTCAAGAAGATCATAATTTGAATTACTATCCTCTTCAATATCAATGACCCTTTTTCCTTGGAGAGCTATAGACCACATTTTAGTTGACTGATTGGTAATATAGAAAACTTGTTTTGCTTGATCTGCCATAATGAAAGGTTTATCTTCAAAACTTATGTTGTTCAGATCAACTAATGTAAACCCTAACTTATCAATCTTCACACCATTATTGACATCAACCCACTTACATTTGAAAATGGAAAATTTAATCTTAACATAGTCAACCACCCAAATCTCGTCAATAACCCCATAATAAGGTATGGCTGCCAATATAGGGTTCTTATCTTTTGAACTATAGAAGTGCATAGATTCAACCACTAACATAACACCACTATTTTGCACAGTGCTCCTATCATCAAGGGACTTCGTGTAAAACGTATAACCATTAATCACAAACGAAGTCCAGCTTATGACATTAAACTCAGGACCACGTGCCAGCCATTTAATTATATCAGAAACATATTCTTCTCCGTTAACCTTGTGTTTAAACCAATGTGCAAAAGTCTTGGTATGCTCCCTAATTAACCTTTGTTCAGTCATTCGACTATTCACTTTCCGTACAATTTCTTTATGAGCACTTATGTAATCTTGAACTGCATCAACATTATTCAAAATGTACAAGTGGACTTGTTGTAATTCATCAGGATCGACACTCTTGACTGTAGTCCCGTGCCTACCCCCTTCTTCATCATGGCGTTTAGGAAGGCTTATATGTCCTACATTTGACAAATAATGTTGACAAAATTCCATGGCTTCTTCAGAAACATATTTCTAAACAATAGATGCTTCAGGCTAGTTAGGGTTCTTCACATATCCTTTTAAGATTTTCATAGTTCTTTCAATTGGGTACATCCATCGATAATAGATAGGCCCACACAATTTTATCTCCCTTACTAGATGAACAACTAGATGTACCATGATGTCAAAAAAGGAAGGAAGAAAGAGCTTCTCAAGCTGGCACAAGATCAGGTATCCTTCATTTTCCAATTCCTTCAATCTTTCCATCTCAATGACTTTACTACAAATCGTATTGAAGAAGAAACAAAGTCTGGTCAATATGTGTTGAAGATCATATTCGGCAATGCCTCGAATAGCCACTGGGAGTAGTTGTTGCATTAAGACATGACAATCATGAGACTTCAGCCCCACTAACTTCAACTCTTTCATTGACACAGGCTTCTTAAAATTTGAAGAATACCCTGAGGGAACTTTGATGACATGCAAACACTCACAAAAACTTCTTTTCTCATCCTTAGACAAAGTATGAGAAGCTAGAGGACAAAAAGTTCTCTTACCATATGACCTCGGATGTAAGTCTTCCAGTATTCCCATTTCTTGCAAATATAATCTTACCTTAACGCCATCCTTAGAACTACCTTGTATGTTGAGCAGTGTCCCAACAATACTATCACATACGTTTTTCTCCACATGCATGAAATCAATACAGTGTCTCACATAAAGATTCTGCCAATATAGAAGGTTAAACAAAAAAGACCTCTTCTTCCATATACCTTTTTCATTTCGTCTCTTTGAAGTCCTACCGAAGATCACATTGATATTTTTCATCTTTTCATATACCTTCTCCTCGGTCAATACCTCTGGAGCATCTTCAAACTCTTGGCCATAAAAAAAGGCCTTCTTTAATTTGCAATATGGGTGGCCCCGTCTAAGGAATCTCCTATGACCAAGATAAACAATCTTTCTTCCATGTTGAAGTTGATGGTAGCATGTGCCTTCTTCACAAATCGGACATGCTTTGTGGCCTTTAACGCTATATCCTGACAAGTTTCCATAAGCAGGGAAGTCGTTTAGAGTATAAAAGATCAAGGCTCGCATTTTAAACATCTCCTTCTTGTTAGTGTCAAAAACGTCGACGCCTTCGTCCCACAACTCTTTCAAGTCATCGATTAGGGGTTCTAAGTAAATATCTATGTCATTTCCAGGTTGTTATGGTCCTGAAATCAACATAGACAACATAATGTACTTTCATTTCATACATAAAAAGGAGATAAGTTGTAAATTACCAATAGAACAGGCCATGAACTATGTATATTGCTTAGGCTACCGTAAGGATTCATGCCATCCATGCTGACCCCAAGCCTAAGGTTGCTAGCCTCTTTGCCGAAGTTAGGAAATAATTGATCAATTTTCTTCCATTGAGAAGAATCAACTGGATGTCGAAGCTTTCCATTGGAAATCCTCTCATCCGTATGCCATCTCAAATTTTTGGCATCAATTTCATTTGCAAACAGCCGTTTGAACCTTGGTATAACTGGAAGATACCACAACACTTTTGCAGGGGCCTTATTTGATTTGTACCTGGGGGTTTCACATATAGGATACTGCTCTTTCTCTTCATGCTCTTTTCTATACAATATACAATCATTAAGGCATACATGGATTTTTTTATACTCCATCCCTAGTGGACACAGTATTTTCTTAGCATCATAGTATCGGCAAGGCAGCACATTATCATCTGGAATCATGTCCTTAAAGGCGTCAAGTGCTTCTGAAAAGCTCTTGTCACTCCATCCATGCCGTGCTTTCAAGCTTACCAATTTCAATACATCTTTCAATAATTGGTATTTTGTGCACCTCGGATATAGCGGCTTCTCAGCATTACTACACATATTACCATATGCATATGATTGCTCAAAATCCTCTTCTCCAACATCACGAATAATATCCGATCATCCAGCTCCGTGACATGATCATCAAAGATCACTCCCCCCTATTGAGATGTGCTTGGCATTTCTAATCGTTCACCGTGCCATACCCATACTGTATAAGTATTACAAAATCCTTCACAAATACAATGTGTATATATATCTGCATCACTTAGTCGCTTCTCGTTCAGACATTTTACACAAGGACAGTAGAACATCCCACTATCATCATTACCAGAACTTCTTCTAGCAAATTCCAAAAAATCCCTCACCCCGTTCTCATATTCAATACTAGTCCGTTTAGCGTTCATCCAACTATGATCCATATATTTCAACACCTTTTTTTCTTCTCTTCTATATATTAATTCTCCTTCAAGCTGCAGAAGCTGCAAAATTTTAGTTGACGAAGCTGCAGAATTCCAAGAAGAAGTAAAAGACCTCCTTAGGAAAATCAACAGTAAATTAGATATTTTACTTCGTTAATGTTTCCAATTGCTACATTTTTATATTATCTTGAGGAAGAAGACTTAGCACGCAACAGGTACGAATTAGCTACTATTATCAGAATCTTTCTTCGTCAAGCACAAAACAGGTATCTCTTAACACCCGTGCACAGAAGGGATCCAATTTCATACATATATTTTTTGTGTTTATTGACTTTTTTTATTGTTTATTTCTTAAATTGGTTAGCCAATCAGGAGCTTGAATGATCATCATACAGAAGAGATCTGATACAGCTAATATAGCTGGTATTAGAACAGGAAAATCAACTTTATTAAAGTACACCACTAGAATTTAGGAACGAAGATAGGTATCTGAAGTTCCTACAGTTTGTTCTTTTTATTATAGCTGCTTTAGAATTAATTTGATGTTTGTACATGATTTAAATTATAAAAAGATATTAAGAAGAACAGAATTAATTGGTGAACAGTCATGTAAGCCTACTATAGGTTTGACTACAGAATAAACAGAGTTAGGGGGAACCAGCACAGGTAGGAGATAAGATCCTCATAAGGCAGAATAACGTTATTATTGAACAATTAATTGATATCAGGCAACTCTTAGGGGTCTTAGTTATTCAAAAAACTTATGATCCATAGGAAAAGGCCTTATTAACACAGGTCATAGAACATATTAAATCCTTTAACCCCTAACATTTTCTAAAACCCCTTTGCATCATAGTTGCAATGAAGCATGGTGGGTAGTAAAGATACATATTGTAAAGATACATTTTCTATTTATATGAAGAATTAATAAACTGAGACAGGGGAAATTACCTGAATGTAGTGACCTTGGAGGCTTGCGGAGCAGGAGGAGAGGGGTTGCACCGGCCTCACGATAGCGTACAAACTCACGGCCTTCACGATGGTGACTTATGGCAGAGTACTTCACGGAACAGGGCTGTCGAACAGAGGAGGGAGTATTGTTAAATAATGGGAATACGAACTGAAAAAGGAGAAGGAGGATGTGGTAGTGGCGGCTGGAGTAGTGGCTGAGGATGATGGGGAACACTCACCGAAAAAGAAGGCGAATAACTCAAACGGTGATATTTTCGCGGTTGTGTGGAATGAGAGGGAAAACGAAATGCAAGGTTGTTAGGTTGAAAAGAAGAGTTTTAAGACCGGTTATCTAAATAACCGGTCTTAAAAGTGTCAAACTTTAAGACCGGTTATCTATATCTAGATAACCGGTCTAAATAATTACTTTTAAGACTGGTTGTAAATAAACCAGTCTTAAAAATATACTGATTTTTAACTTTGAATTTTAATTACATATTTAAGACCGGTTATTTAATAACGGGTCTTAAAATACTGACTTTTAAGACCGGTTATCTAAATAACCGGTCTTAATAATAACATGATTTTTTTCAACAAAATTATTTTGATTTTGAGACCGGTTATTTATATAACCGGTCTAAATAATTTTTTAAGACCGGTTTTTTAGACAACCAATCTAAAACATTGCTTTTAATTACGGAATTTTCACCACATGTTTCTTTTAGACCTTATCCGCAATAACCGGTCTAAATAATGCGGTCTAGAAACGCTATTTTGCACTAGTATATTATATATTAAGGATTAGATGCATTAATAACTACATCATTATAATCTCTCATTGATGACATAGGAAGCATTACCTTGATTCTAGAAGAAACCACTAGCCTTTACCCAATAGAAAAGCTTACTTCACTTCTCTCCTTAAATAGTAGCCTAAAAACATGGTACAATCTCAAGAATATCAAATTTTACAATGTGGGTGTTTCGACATGCTATCACTCTCTCTTGTGTTAATTTATTGGGAAACAATTGTTAGTTTTTTTTTATTTGCCAAATATATATATAATAGAAGATTAAACTCCAAAATGAAATATAATAAAGCACAAAATTTGATATGCGTAACTTTACAAGTATTTTTTTTCTAATTTTTGAGTTAGCACTAGTGCAGAAAAGGTCACATGTAGAAAGTCTCACTTTCTACACATGACCTCTTACGTCAGGTGTAGAAACTCATTTTAAAAAAAATTACTTTTTATTTTTATATAAACTCATTTACATAATAATAAACAACAAAACACCTGATAAAAAAATAATTACAACTAAACTAATGTGAAATATCAAATTACATCCAAAATATTAACAAAGCCATATGTAGGTACACAAACTTGGCCTCATTTTTACAACGAAATATGTACAATTAAAGTCAAACCCAATATCAAATAGTGACAATAAAATTCAACATGTCTAATACCAAATAGTTATTAACTTTACATGTTTAACATTACACTCACAAGTTTGTAATCTCTAATAAATAAGTTGCCCAACGTGTGTGAACGTCATCAATGTCCTCTTCAGAAAATGCATCCATAATGTCAAACATTTACAAATTTTAAAATAAAAAATCACATCAATTTAATAACTACAAAATAAACTTAATAAAACAAATATAATTAAATACAATTACCTCTTCTGTAAATTCTGTACTACCCAAGAGGATGATGTTTAACATGTGCTTCATCACATAATATCCACAAGCCTTATTCCCCTTTTGACGATGGCACTATAGAAGAACATGCATTATATTATATTAATTATATATGTGAACAAGATAACTATGTTCATAGAAGGATTGAAACTATTTACCTTTGGTTGTATCCAGATAGTCTCCTTAAGCTCGTGTGTATGCTTTTTCTTAACCACTCTTTGGTACGTTTCCATTGCGCTGTGGAAAAATATATAAAAGAGGGTAGATTATATAAAAAAATTACATATTTCAAATAAAATGTCATTGTCAAAGTATACTTACGTGTCCATCGTTTTCTTCAAATCCTTTCCCGGATTATAATGTAATGAACATAAAAGAACGATGACATTCTGCTTTGGACATAGAACCACTAACTGCCAATGAGTGCTGCAAAAAGAGGTATATATGAATTATATATATTCATAAAAACAAGGTATCAATTACAAAATTTTTCTTACTCGTGAACATATGGCGCTAGGTAGCATTGTTTTCCATCTTCACAAAGCCTCTACTGAAGGTATGACTCTCTTATGGCGGAAGTGTTCCCTTTTTTCTGGATGTGAATCAGGCAAAGGAATCCAAACTTGTCACCATTCCCTGATAAATTATAAAGGTGATGGATGTACCTACAATAGTTAAAGCATGTCAGAATCAAAAGTTGAATACTTAGTAATATTGTTAAAAATATACCCACATCATAAACAAGTGGACGTGCGGTATGGTAATCTGATCCTTCGTTAACATCCACACTACATCCTCCTACTTGATATACACGAACATGTCCCTCTTACCCACAACATCTGGATCCATCATCAATACTTCAGTTGAGAAGGATCCGTCAAACGCCAGCATACATAGACGTTGAAGTGGCTTCACCTGGTTTTGGGTCTGCGGTTAGGGCTGGCGTTATGGAACCACTTTATTGGATGGGGTAATTTTCTAAATAAAAAAAATTAATAAGAAATAGTTAGAAATAATTGCAAGTTATAAATTTATAATATGAAAAAATTGAAACATATCAAGAAGACAAATATTTTCATACTTTAGCACGAACTGCAGCTGGAACTACCTGGACAAGTCTATTTGGCCACCTAAGGAAAGTTTTGAGGGCTTTACCCACAATCTTTACCTCATCATTAGGAAATGGAACAGGCGCATCTGGAATTTTTACCTCTCCAATCACCACTCTTACTTCGCCATCTTGCATTTGCTCGTGGTGGACGATTGGCCCCAAGTTTTTTATTATACCAAGTGCTACTAAGCATCTATCAGGGTCCTCTAAATATAACTCATAAGGTTTACTATTTTTTTGGACTCCAAATTCCTCAGATTTACGCCCAAGAACACAACTCCCATTTGTTCTTTGAACTGCAGGAGAACTTGTCGCATGGATAGTTGTATCCTGTCATGAGCTTAGGATGCTCATCATTTCTTCCTTCAGTTGTAACATCTGGGTGGCTGTTTGCTTCCTTTTATTCTCCAATATCAGTTGCATCTGCTGCCGTTCATTCTATAGTATCAATTCCATCTCTTCCTTAGTCATCATTCCCATAGAGACATAACGTATATGTGCTCCAAAGTAGTCTCTTATGCCTACTCCTCGTCCAACGCCCCTAACACGTCCACCATGGTCTGGTGTGCCCATAGCAACCGTCAAGATATCATTCCTTCCTTGAGGAATAAAGGTTCCTTGGGCATGTTCTAGTTGAAGTTGATCCTGTAATATATGAATAACAAACATGATTAACATGTTACTATACAACAAAGAGAATAATAAGGATTGATGTTAAGTTACTTACAATCCTTTCGGCAACCACACGTGCCTTCTCACTCGTATACTCTCATGTTCTCCTTCTGCGTGCGGCCCTCCATTTTTCTTCACGAGATATTGGAGATGGCGGAGATATAATAGTAGATGGATCAGACTAAGCCTCTTTTTGTCGCCTCTTCTGCTTCTCTTTCATCATTTCTTCTTCAAGCTTTTCATAACCCCCACGAGACAATCTATGGGGGCAATCATTCTTTCTACCACTCGCTATAGCATTTTCCCTTATTATCTTTCGATAAGAAAGTAACAAATCAATAATCGAATAAATCAAATGAGAATAAAGTAACTAACTAGGTGACTAGAAACTAACCAAGGCTTCTAGTGTAGTCTTCATCTTGTAAAATTCTTTCAACATAGCTTCATCAAGATATGTATACTCCGCACAAGGATTAGGAGGATCCTTACCCTCTTCTACCTCGACACGCACAAATCATTTAGTTAGAGAGGTCTTGAAAGCCGTATAACGCTCCGCGTAATATGATAACAATTTATCCTTCAACGCTTAACTGGGAGGAACATCGTAAGTGAGCTATGAAGTCATTATAATAGTTAGCAACATGAATAAATGTAATCATTCTAAAAGTTAATAGGTTCATAGTATTGTACCGCTATAGTGTTCCAAATTTGATCCTTCACAGAGTCATCCACTTCATACCACTCCTTGATTGTTATGCTAAGCTTGCTACGTGCTTGGAGGGCAACAAAGCTGATAAACTTGCTCTTGTTAGGCCCGATTGGTCTCCATTGCCTATCAAACTCAATCGGCATCCTCTGGTCATTTGCTCGACTTTTGGTCAACTCTTTTAGTATCGTGCCACATCTACCCTTTCTTTGTCGCTGAGTAGACTGGCTGCTATACCCGGAATGAGAATCATCATTATTGGGGGGATCCTTCTCTATTTTCCTATTTAACAATAACATATCTCTAGTAAATAAAAATGAAATATTATAATAAAATAATGAAAATCTAAGATAGATAATCAACGAAATAAGATTACTAACTTTTAATTAATTTCATCAAATAGAAGTAAATATATTCTTCCATATCCCTTCATGATGGTCAGCTCTTGTAGCATGTATGTCATCTACTTCATCTTCATTTAATTCAGGCAACCCTAAAGAGAAACATGGAGCCTCAGAAACATCAAAGTTTAATTCCTTATTATCATCATTGTCAACCACCCTTTTTCCTTGTAGAACCACGGATAAACTTTTATTTTCTGGATTAGTTATATAGAACACTAGTTTTACGTGAACTGCTAAAATAAAGGGCTCCTCACTGTACTTTAATTTATTAAGATCAACCAATGTAAATCCATACTTATCCATTTAAACACCATTATTATCAATCCACTTGCATTTGAAAAATGGAACTCTAAATTTAGTATAATCAACCTCCCAAATCTCTTCAATAACCCCAAAATAAGGCATAGCTACTAACTTTGGCCTTTTGTCTTTTGAACTGAAAAAATGCATGGATTCAGCCACCACAATAACTCCACTGCTTTACACTGTACTCTTGTCATCCAGTGATTTCGTATAGAAGGAATACCCATTGACATCATATCCACTCCAACATATGACATTAAAGTTAGGACACAGTGCCAACCATTTTATAGTTTGAGAAACACTATTATCATTCGCAACTTGTTTTTTTAACCATTATGGGAAAGTCTTGTTATGCTCAAGCAATAACTTTTGCTTAGTCATTCGACCATTTTGTGCCCTTATAATTTCTTTGTGAATAGATATATAACCTTGAACTTCATAGGTGTTATTCAAAATGTATAAATGTACTTGTAACACTGCATCATAATCCATATTAGTTTTTACTGTTACCCCATGTATACCCTTACCTAATAACCTTTCCTCATGACGAGATCTAGGAAGCCCAACAGCTTCTTCGTTTAACAGGTAGTCAGAACAAAAATCAATAGCTTCTTTGGTAATATATCTTTCAACCATGGAAGCTTCAGGCCTGTATGGATTCTTCACATACTCTTTAAGGATTTTCATGTATCTCTCAACTGGGTACATCCATCGAAGATAAATAGGGCCACGCAACCTTATCTCCCTTACTAAATAAATAATCAAATGTATCATGATATCAAAAAATGAAGGACGAAAGAGCATCTCAAGTTAGCACAAGATAATAGCAGCATCCTTTTCTAATTCATCCAATTTATCGAGGTCAATCACTTTATTGCATATGGCATGGAAGAAGAAGAACAGTCTAGTTATAGTATGCCTCAAATCATCTGGTAATATGCCTCGAATAGCCACGTGAAGTAGTTGTTGGATCAAGACGTGGCAATCATGAGACTTTAAGCCCAGTAATTTCAGATCTTTCATTGACACAAGTTTTTTAAGATTTGAAGAATACCATTGATGCACTTTAACACCATGTAAACAATCACAAAAGCTTCTTCTCTCACGTTTGGACAAGGTATGAGAGGCTGGGGGTAGATAAGTTCGCTCACCATGTGGCTTTGGATGTAAGTCATCTCGTATTCCCATTTCAATCAAGTATAATCTTGCATTGACACCATCCTTGGTCTTGCCCTTTATATTGAGAAGTGTCCCAATAATACTATCACATACATTTTTCTTGACATGCATGACATTAATACAATGCCTCACATCAAGACTTTGCCAATATGGAATATCAAAGAATATAGACATCTATTTCCATACATTTTTATCAGATGTACTCTTCTGCATCTTTCCAAAGATAATATTGATATCTTTCACCTGTTGATATCTTTCAAAGAATATAGACATCTATTTCCATACAATTATCTATGGTGTTTCTTTGAGAAACGTCATTAAATGTACGCCACTAAAAGCCTCTTTTGTAGTAGTGAAATCATAAAGTGGGGGAAGTCTGAGATGGAACTCATGGGTTTCATAGGCACAATGTAGTTGGCAAACTTCAGAGGGCGTTTGGTATGAGGGATTTGTAGGGAAGGAGAGATGTGATAAAATTTTTATGAATTAGATTTGAAAAAACTTAAAGTGGGATTCAAAGGTTTACAATTAATTTTTCTTACTCTTTTATTTTATATCTTACTTATCTTTATTAAAATTTTATATTCACACTTCTCCAATTTTTTAAAATCCAACTTATAAAAAAAATTTTCCCTCTCCCTTCCCCTGCCAAACAAACCTAAGGACGTGGAAATTGCTGTAAAAAAACTCGCCATGGACGCGATTTTGGAATAGAGACAGAGAGATTGGTGCTTGGAAGCCACACGCTCCACCGTTTGCTATGAAAATCCAAGGGAAGATAGATTAGCAACCTCTGGTCCTTCTTAGGTGGGTAGTGAGATTCAACTCTCCCTTCACCTTTTATCTCGCAAATCTACCTCACTCAGTCTTTTCTGTCATCGCACCTTTATTTTTCACTGGTGTGCCTTCACCTTCTTTTTCTAAAGGGCACTTTTTTTCATTTCCTAAACATATTTATTTGATCTTAAGGTCTTTTGTCTCTGAAGTCCTTCTGCCAAATTAATTTGTTGAATGGGGGATTTCTAACCAATTTGATCTCCCTTTAAAAATTAAGGTAGGTGTGTGTATTAATTCAATTTTTTTAAAATATTGATCCACCACTACACAAAATTCTTTCTACTTCATTAATCTATATCAGTTAAATATATTAGAATACAAAAGAAGGATGTGGCATAACTATAACTAAAAAGGCTTTTCAACACAAGTTTCTACATCAATTAGGGCATAGTCGTCATAACTATTCTCTTTGCTATGTCATTTCTATGAACGATGTAGTTAGTGTTAGATATTATTAGTTTTGATGATGTCAAATATAGATATAAGATATTAAGAGCAAAAAGTTTGCTTAATGTATTTATCTCCTTATATTGACTAACTACTATATTTAATGTTGTATATCTTATAGATTAGTCAAACAAAGAAAGAAAGAGATTGGAGAAAGAAGAGCTTGAAGGAACTAATGGAAATATCAAGATTCAAGCTCCTAAAAAAATACTAGATGTTTCTATGCTCAGAAGGGAATTCAAGTACTGTAGCAGTTGTTACTGTTTTGGTACTGTAGCATTTCACTGTAGCAGTAAGATACTGTAGCATCTGAAAGACTGTAGCACTTGAGTTATGGGGCACTGTAGCACTCGAGTTGAAGGAGTTCTTCATGAGAGTTCTTAACAGAGACGACTCCGGATGATTCCCAAGTTTTACACTTGAGTTGGATATGGATAACTCAAGTTTGGCACTGTTCACAACTGTAAAAATGGGCTAGAACTCAAGTTCAGTATGAATAAAAGTATACTCTGTTCATTCCTGTTTTATGTTCAGTTTGGGCGAGCTTCAGTAATTCAACAATATCTCCCAAACCACAGCTCTAATTGAAGTGAAACCAATGGCATATGAAACTAGACTCCTAATGCGTAATTTTGACACTAAAACCAGCATTAAAAAAAGCTTGGATGAATCCTATATGAATGTTTGAAGATGAAACTGAAATCACCGTCATATTCCAGAACAGCTTTCATGTTTTGGACATATCTCACAAAATAAAAGTCTAAATGAGTTCAAAATGGTGCCATATGAAAGTAGAATCAAAGAGCTTTCCATGTATATATAATATGTCAAATTTAGAGTTATATTCAATGTGGTATGGTTTCTGGAAGGTGATGCACAAAAATACATACGCTATCTACACTTATTGAGTCATAACTTGGAGAATACAATGAGTTTGGAGGTGATTCCTTTTACATTGGAGCATAAACAACAAGAGCTTTGTAATTATCATTCATTTTCCATATTTAAAGTTAAAAATGGATGGATCATGTTGTTGAGTCCACTGTTCATACTCCCACAAACATCTGATATGCACTCGAGTGATGAGAGTTCTGGAATGAGAGTTTGTTCCAGAGACGTGCCAAGATCAATTGATATGAAGTGTACTCGAGTTTATATTGAAGCACTTGAGTTCTAAGGAGTGATGCACTCGATTCCTGAGAGTTCTTCCATGAGAGTTTATACCCGAGAGATTTGGAACCGTGAAGAAAAGGAAGTGCGGTCAAGTTCTTCGTAATGCACTTGAGTTCTCCATCTCATTGCACTTGAGTACAGAGAGTGTTGGCACACGAGTTTATTCCAGATAAGCTTGAAAGGTCATATTATCATGAAGCACTCGAGTTCAAGAAAGCACACTCAAGTTCTGTGGAGATTTGCATTAAAAATCAGTTTCGCACTTATGAGAGTTTCAATCGGAGAACGTTGCAGAAACTTGAAAACACATAATGCACTCGAGTTCATAGTGCAGCACTCGAGTGCTGAAGCAAAGTGCACTCCAGTTCCAGAAGTGCACTCTTACGAGTTCATGGTTGAGACTACCTGAATGGAGTGAAACATCATCAAGCACTCGAGTTGCATCGTGAGAACTCGAGTTTACCAGTAACTGAAGTTGAGTGAATTTCAAAGATCAATCCGGATATGGTTAAACATCATTTAATCATTATGGTTAACTTGTTACTATACTTAAACATCATTTGACATTTATTTCAAGTGTGAAACGAGAGATCGAATGTTTGGGTTACATCTTCAAGTTCCAAGGTGACTCATAGAAAACATCATCACACGAAGAGATAATTCCCAGAATGCAGAAATTCAGTTTCTAATTATTAATCCAATGTATTCATGACTGATACTTCATTGTATCAGTGGTTAAAGTGTTTCTTCATATTAACAATGAAGATTTCATGGGAAGAGGCAAAAAGATGTTTGACAGAAGTAGAGCGTCCGACAACGGCTCTTTCTCAGTGCTTTATAGTTATCATGCACTATCCATAAAATGAGAAACAACAGACCAATATTCATCGACAACAAATCATGGGAAGCAACAATATTGAGCAAATGAATCAACGAAAGTACAGACAAAAAGGAACACTGAATTATCTGTCGCACAATCAGATTCCAAAGGGCAGAATGTTTGAATGCTTCCATCGGACTCTAACGGGTATGATGAGACACTATCAATAAATCATGGGCAGCAATAGTATTCAACAAATATGGACACAGTAAGCAACACTAAAGTATGTATGAAAGCACGAGAACATTGGGCAACGATATGTAACCATTGAATTACCTGTCAGAGCATGATCTGCTTGCAACGAAAAAATGTTTGAATACTCCAACAGTTCTCAAAACATTGGCTATATAAACCAAAGCATCCAAAAAGGGAGACGAGGCAACATCGACCTAACACACAGACAAAATGAACAGAGATGATGAAGTAACAAGAACCCAACTATCAACATGCTGCAGTCATGAACCTTTATCTATCGCACTCTCTGCTAATATCTATTTTCCTTGTCATGTATAATTAAGAGTGAGAATATTTGTATTTTACTTCAGTGGGTATCTTACACACTCTGTGAGAGAGTCTATAAACACTTCATCTATATGTCTGTATTGATCTCAAGGTAGAGGGACCTTGAGAGGGTTGAATTCCTTACAGGGAAGCTATAGGGAGAATTTCCGGTTAGACTTTCTACTCGTAAGACTTGCATCGGTAAGCAAGAGAGAAAGGTCTTCAGGATTGCTCTGCTCGTAAGACTTGTTGTAAGGGGGAGTGAACCTTACAGTGTGTGAGGGAGAATAACTCCATAGTAGGCTACACAAGTGCCCGGTTAAACTTGTGAGTTGTACCGGCTTTTCTTATGCCCGGTTAAACAAGAAGATAGTAGATTGGAAATCTCAGGAGGAGCCTGGGGACTGGACATAGGTCATCGTGGATTGGACCGAACCAGGATAAATCACAGTTTACATATTCTCTTCCCTAAGCTTTTACATTTCCAGCATATAAGACTTACATAACTACTTATGATTTTATACTTTCATATATATTAATTTGATAAGCTGCAAAAAGATTTTAAAAAATCATACTTTATTATCGTACATCTAATTCACCCCTCCTCTTGGGTGTCAGCCAAGTCTAACAGTTAGACTATTATAGATTTGTTGCATTAGTCACCGACATAGATAGGTTGATTTACTTCACCACCTATCTATCTATTATACCCAAATCTCGTAATACTCAACTTGATGTTAAATGAGTCGTGTGATTTATTCTTGTAATGCCCGACTTGATGTTAAATGAGCCGCGAGATTTATTCCAGGTAAATATGAATTGAAAAAGCCTTCAATTTGAAAATATTTATTTTCTTTATAGAGTTGAAGTCAAAGACTACCTTATGTCCTCATCTCTGCTTTTATTATTTATTTTTGTAATATCATTTTTTGCGCTTTCATTTTTTTCTCTGGAAATGATTTCACCTTTTTTTTATTTTTATTTTTAATTTCTGCTATTTTGATTTTTAGATGGTGTTTCTTACATATGGCTTTACGTGATGAGGTTTCAAAAAATAACTTGGGAAATGATTCACTTCTTGTACATGTTGGTTTCGTGGGAAAATCTGGGTTTTGCGGGACCAATTTATTGCTCTTTTAACACATTTAATGTTAAGTGCCTTGTCATTTGTATGCATTTCACTAGTGTCTATTATTAAATAGAGACTCACAGAAATTTAGGGGTAGGTATGGGCATGTGTATGGGCAAGGCTGGGCAGGCTGAGGCCCCTACCAGATGTCCAGCCCGATCGATGAACAGGCCACATTTTGTAGCCTGATGCCTAACCCTGCCGGGTAAAAGCCCTAACCATTTCGGGTTTGTCAAAGGCGGGCTGGGCAGGACGGACTTCCTTGCCCAAGTGGTGACGCCCTGTCTTGAAAAATAATTCCATTTAAATTTCATAAACATTAATGTAGATTGTAGTTACCATATGTCTTAACTTCACCCTAATATAAACTTTAAATACATTCGATGATTCCACATCTTGGGATATTTCAAAATAAGTCTACAACTTAAGTATTCAAATTTAAAAACTACCACATGTCTTGACAAAGGTCCATACTTCAAGAATAATTAAACAATATCCATAATCCATTATAAATAAGGCAACAAAAAGATTGTAATTTAAGCTATGAAGTCCAAGTGGTTTGCATTGATGTCCCCAAAGTTGATCAAATGATGAAGCATCTGGAAAAAAAAGCAACTATAATTTAATATATGATAAAGTAAAAAGAAAGGAAGAAATCTACTAGTAAATTTTGAAGGCTGCAACTTACCTAAAAACTCATACTTGCAAAATGACCCTTCAATCACCACTAGCCATTACATCATCCCCTCCAAGAGTAGCATCTAGGAAAAACAATGAAAGAACAATTACATTAAAAATTATAAAGTAATGTGTGTGTATGAATTCTTGAGCATTAAAATAAAAGTTTACTTGTAAGCTGAATGACATTTTCTGTCTCATCAAAATTATCAAACTCGCGAAGCTTGTCAACAATTTCTGAGATAGATTGCCCGGCTTGTAGCCAATTTTGCCTACAAATAAGTGCTTATGTCATTTTAGGAGACAAAGAGCTCCTATAATGATCAACCACACGTCCTCCTATGCTAAATGCAGATTTAGAAGCCACTATAGATACCAACATAGCCAATACATCTCGTGCTATGTGGGAGATAATTTTATATTTTTCAGAATTAGCTTTCCACCATGATAGTTTGTCAAACTCAGACTAAGAAGGTTTCATCTCTTGAGTCAATTGCAATATATCTATCTAACTCAGTTTGAGGATCTGTGGATGT
This sequence comes from Albizia julibrissin, assembly GCA_037074505.1. Classification (NCBI taxonomy): domain Eukaryota; kingdom Viridiplantae; phylum Streptophyta; class Magnoliopsida; order Fabales; family Fabaceae; genus Albizia; species Albizia julibrissin. The sequence goes on from CM073482.1 coordinate 22,102,052, forward strand.
TCTAATTTTCATAGATTCTAACCACGTATGACTTGGATCCTCTTATTCATCATCATTAAAAGAAGGAAATGAAGTCCCCCCTGCTGTACTTGTGGAGACATTCCCTGATTCAATAGAAACCCTTGTAGAGTACTCATTAAACAACCGATACAAGCAATCTTTGACCCTTTCTTTCAAAAGTGAGGAAATTTCAGGGTCAATGTAAAGAACATTAAACATATGATTCACATAGGCTAGTTATTATCGAGGATCTAAAGTTACAGCCACAAATAGCAATGGATTCATATTAGTTGCTTGACCCCAATACTTGTCAAACTTCACCTGCATGCTAATGCTTATCTCTCCCAAGAAGTTATTAGCATTATTCACTATATTCTTTCACAACATTTTCTCAATGGGATATGCCTTAACATTTCTCAATCCCCCAATCCTCAAACTCTCCTGCATTACTTCTCATCATATAAATGTGTGGATAAAGATCTTCCTTGCCCAATCGCCCCACCAAAGAAAAGATTTAACATAGCTTGGTTTTTATCTTTAGTAACCTTATGTGGGTTCTTCTGAAACTTTGGGATATGCCTTAACATGGAGTGTGTTCCATGGTGATTTTGATCAGCTTTATATTTGGTATGTCAATACTTACAAGCTGGAAAGTGCTCCCCATTAGTTTATTCTATTAGCAACCTAATGAAGTATTCCTATAACTCTGATGTGTGTGTGGGTTCTCTTTCTTTTCTCTTTGTACCCCTACCTTCAACATTTGTTATTTGTGTGATAGGTTCTGTCAATGTTTGTGTGTGACCATTAGAAAGAGGAAGGAAGGGAAGGGGGAGGGTAGATCGAGTGGTAGGTGGAGCAACAATAGGGCTAGGGGAAGGACTTTCACTAGGTCCATTATAATTAGGAGTTGGTATTTGAATAGGTCCTATAGGAGTTGGTGTTTGAATAGGAGTTCAGTCACCATTAGAATTAGGAGTTGGTAAATGTAATTAAATGATAAACTGTTAAAATAATAAAAATAATTATATCTCAAATAGCATATATGTATAAAGTAATAAACCTAAGGTAATTAAATTAATTCCAGTAAGAACTAAGAAATAAATCTTAACAATTGAAATATAATTTTGAAACTTCAGCAAGTTCACATTATGAAGGACCATTCTAAAATAATTATATCTCAATAAAAAAAAAAGGCTAATCTTCTAATCAACATATCCATATCCTTTTTTAACATGTCATTACTAATTGATGAAACTATACCCGTATGTGGTTCCTCCTCATCCATATCAAAGATAGTGAATCCAGGCCCAAAATCACAGAATATTCAATATTGAGCCAAAACTATAAACACATCCAGAATTAACATGCTCAGTAACAATATTTGTGCGAAAAGCAAAAATTCAATTAAGTTCAATGATATGTAGGGAATAAAAATCAATGAGAATAAAAATTCATACTGAGTAAAAATTTGGATGAGAATAAAAATCAAATCATATATGATCATCAAATCTTCCCAATTCATGGCAAAATAAAAGCAACTTTTAAAGGTTATCAATTAATTAACCTGCTATATATATAGTGAAATTACACCTAATCCTGTAAATGTTTCATCATTCTCAACCACATAATCCATATGGGTCAAAGCCGAACTACAACAAGTTAAAAGATAGCCAACTTAACCCACAATGAGCCATTAAGAAAACTTCCCAAACAAAATTGACTTGAATGAGGTGGTTCATAAACATTAAAAAGAAGCACCCCTTGTTAACTATAACATAAACAGGGTAAGCAGAAAACTTGATCAAAACACACTACTATTTATGGGATGATGTTTTAATTGAAATGTAATTACAAGCATAAAAGTACTAAATAGAAGCCCATATGACCATGGACCAGTAATAAACAAAAAAAATGAAATCAAAAGTTCAAAAATGTTCATCGGTAAAGACATAAGAATGAAGCCTAGCTTTAACAACAGTGAAACCTAAAAGAATAAAGCCCAGAAGAAGATGAAGAAGAAACCTAAAAGATTCAGAGTCGGCGATTTAGAGACTAAGATGAAGAAGAAACCTGAAAGAGTTAAAGTCGGTGAGTTTGAACTGAGAATGAAACCTCAAAGTGTGACACGAGAGAAAGAGTTGGAGAGCCTGAGATGAGAGAGATGATAGATGGAGTCGGAGTTAGAGTCAATGAGCGCCTGAGCAGCCTAAGAGCTTGAGATTGAGGGCATAACGGCTAGGGCAAAGAAGCTTCAGAAACTGACAATTTCATTTTCTGATTCTACTTTGAACTTTGGTTGAATACTTTGAGTGGAAATAAGAAGGGTGCCCTTTTTAATTTTTAGGTAAAGCCCTGCTTTAAAAAATTAATAAAATAATCGAGCAGGGCAAGAAGCCCTGCCTGATGCCCAGCCTAAAGCTGACCAAAAAATTTTTGGGCCACTTTTTTAAGGCCAGGGCTGGACAATTTTTTGATGGGCTTGGCTGGGCGTACTAGGCAACCAGGCACCATGCTTACCCCTAGATAGAATACTCTGGTCATCTCTATAAAAAATAACTACTAAAATCACATGACTTAAAATGTTAGTTAAAAATAATAAATATGTAACATATGCAAGTTTTCTAATTATACCCTTATTTATATAGATGGTACATGAGAGATAATAAGTAGAAATCTATTGCAGAGAGATAATATTAATGAGTCATATATGTTTAAGGGTTAAGGTGTATGAAAGTAATCACGAAATCTCAATGTCGCCCGAGAAGTTTTTTTTCTCTCAATATTGTCATAGAAGTTTTAAAATGTAGTAATGTCACACCAACCACATCCTATGTTAAATTTGACTATTAAAGACACATGGCACTCCATGTGGAACTCAAAATGCCACATCAATGCCATATAACACTTAATATTACACCTGCCAAATATTAAAAAAAAAAGACATGCTCCCCACTTCTCTCTCGGCAAGCCACTCCATCATCATTATCTACCAATTCATTCTTATCATCGTTCTTCCCTTTTTTGATGGAAATGCATACTTATCATTACTACTGGAAAAGAGATACCCACAATACAATCAAAGGGTTCTGCAGCAAAGACATATAAGAAAGAAGAGGGGAACAATAGAGAAATACTCGAAGAGAAAGTATTAAAAATAGGAAAAGTGGCAAGCAGAAACAGCCTGATGAAATAAAATTGTTCCAAGATTAACTAACATCCACAACTAGAGGAGAGGCATAACCAAAATCTGATGAGTGTGTGGCATTCAAGGAACCCACAATTACAGGATGCAAAATTATCAAATTTTAACTCAAAAAAAATCAAATCTGAAAAATTCCAAATCTAACACTACAACCAAATTACAACTACGAGATGTAAAATCATCAAATTTAATTTATTAACATCAAACATATTACCTTTACCTCTCATCTTTGAATCCTAATCTCACCCGCTATGAGTTGTGATCCAACCACCAGCCACCACTCCCAAAAATGGTGGAGTCCTTCAGATCCACCACGCCTGGAGGCTACCAAATTCTTGTAGAGCGTGAATCCAGAAGAGGAGGATGGGATTTATGGAGGCTATGATGGTAGAGTCATCAGAGGCAGTGGCAGCAATCGATGAAGAAAAGTGACCAAGCAAAGGTGATAGGAGAGGCGAACGAACAAGGTGAAAAAACAACTATGAGTAAGCCCGGTGAGGGAAGCATTGGTGATTACTAAGGCCCTGTTTGGTACGTGGCATTGAATTTCGATGGATTAGGACTGGGATTGGGACTAGGGCTGGACTGGGATTGATGCTTTAAAAATATGTTTGGTACGAAGTAATAGTTGAAGGGAATAACTTCATTAATCTTATTTAATAAATAACCACTAATTATGAAAAGACCTAAATACCCAAGCCTTAAATCTCAAACTTAGTCTACACTCTACAACTTAGATGTAAACTCTACCTTCACCGTCCGTCATCAAAGGTTTCCAGAATTCGACGTCCGTCACAGATGGGTCTTCGACTTTGACCATCAACCTTCACCATCACATTTTGGTATAGAATGTCAATTTGAACTAGAAGCTAGATTCAAAGATTGTGAAGGTCGGGTATTTTGTCGGGGAATTAAGAAAAGTTGTGGGGTTGGAGTCCAAAGTCCCAAAAACACCGTCGTATATTGCTCTTGCTAGAATTATTGACCTCCATACACTACTTCTCTTAGATGTAAGATACTGAAAACTCTACTCCTCATCAATCTTGAGCTTTTATATTTCATCTTGATATACTCTTTGCTTTTATTTTTCTCTGTTTAAAGTTTAAAGAATTATACTTCCCAAGTGTCTTAGTGTTAATGTTTCCATGAACTCTCTGAAATTTGTATATATTAAGTTAATTCCTTTCCTCCTAGTGAAAATTAAATATGTTTCTACTTTGATGATTTGAAAAGATGTTGATTATTGTGATGTCTGTTATTTTCTTTTAGAAAGATAGTGGTTGGGAGTAGGTTTTAAGCCATAAAACTTTATTCCAGGTCTTGTCATAGGCTTTATTTTTAGGTTATTATTTGTTTTATCAAAGCCCGAAAGAAATTACTCTACAAAGAAAGCCTTATCATCGGACAAGCTCCAACAGTAGCTATGAGTCCCAAGCAATGGTGATTAAGAGCTTAAAATGATCTGTTACTTCACCTTGTCATCTCATATTGTGGCAACCTTACCTTTACATCATTTTTTTAATATTCCTTTCATGCTTTTTTGGTAGATTAATTTTCGCTCATGTAAATAAGGCATTTTATTGGATTGCTAAGATGTTTCTGGTTTCAATGTTTAAAATTTCTATGCCAGGTTCAAGTACTGAGACAAGACATAAAGATGAAATCAGGAAAGATATCATCCCTGTGTGCTCGTAAGATACTTGACCATTCTTAAATTTGAGGATTTGCACTTCATCCTGATATTTCAAGCCTCTTTATTATTATTTGATGTATGAACTTGATTATCCCCTTAGGCTTTATCTTATCAGTTGATATCCTTTTGTTTACTTTTACTTTTTTAGCAGATGCTGCCACAGGAATATATGCTGAACTAATGTACAGGTACTTCAAAGTATATTTTCTGAGCTTTGAGATTTCCCTGTTTTAATATGGAACTCTCCAACCCAATCCACTGACCTACAAGCCTTACTATTTTTTGCCTTCAATGTTTTAGAAACCAATTGCTTTTGCTTGTTCAATTTGAAAATTGAAATTGTAACAATTACTTATCTGTGTGGCCACCATATGGTTGTTCATGTTTGAAAAAAATTTAGGGTCTTGATCGGTAATAGTTCCTTTTTAGTTATTGTTCAGGGAGAAAGGGGGAACCACCATATGTGTCTTCTACATAATAAATAATGAGGCACCAAAATCCGAAGCACATAACACACAAATTAGTTTTGTACACACAGCTGTAAGAATGCAAGTACTCACATCAACTAAACTTAATAAAATGATCTTTGGAGAGTGAGGTATTCTAGGATTTAATTATGCCTGGATGAATTTGTTGTTTTGTAATTGTTCTTTGCAAGAGCCAAATTAAGGGTTGTTTTCCTAATGATCTTTGTTGTTTCAGACTATGTTAGGGTCAAAGAATGTTCTTGTAGTTGGACCTGGTAAGCTTAAGTTTTATGCTTTTGTTTACTTTACAGAAACTGAATATTGGGTGTATTAGATCTAATACTAATCATGCGATGGTGAAATTGGAAAAGGTTCAATAGCATATGTAGATTCGATGAATGGGAAGTTGGCCATGCTTTGACAAATAGTGATAATTGATAACCACTTTTGCCTCTAAATTCATACTGTGATCGTCTAAATTGTTGAGACCTTTGCAGTCATTCGCTGGTTAAGGTGGTTCACTTTGCTCGTGGAAGAAACTCAATAGAAGTGGCCTAATTTTTTGTCTTTCTAGTTCACTTTCTGGCACGGAACAAACACTCACCCAATTCTCTTAGTAGGATCTGATTAATCGAATGCCAATTTCTTTCTGTACTTCTGATTGTATGAATTTGATTCACTTGTAGTTGTATCATGAAAGAAACAAAATGATTGTGAGTAAGCAACACCAAAATGGAACAACAAAATGAATTTGAGGAACAATGGAAGTCAAGCAACATCTCCAATTTAGGAAATTTAAACAAAATGGATAGACAAAAGCAACTAACCAGAAGTCCAATAATTAGAGTCTTCTATTTATAATGAATAATCAATGAAAAAATATATAATACTGAAATAATAAATACATACTTAGAAATTAATGAAAAAAGTCTACTATAAAGTTAAATAAATAATAAATCTTAGAAATTAGAGTATTTATGCTATCATCCGGAGAAGTACATGAGCTTTTCCCTCTTAAGGTGTGCCATAGAATACAGTCAATAATTTCTCATGTGACATCAACTTGATATAAGTTGAATCTCATTTTTGGTCTGAAAGCCCTTCAACCTGTATAATATTAGTAAAAAGAGAGTCCTTCATGTCATCCAAATGCTTCTAACGTTCATCTTTGTTCATGTACATGGCTAATCGATCACTTGCCTGTTTGAAGCCTTCAACCAATATATGAGCAATTCTCTCGATGCCTTGGAGAAGAAAGTCTTCACGATCATCACTATTTTGCTTTCACTTTTTTGACCCTACACTTGCAACAAATAGAGTTTGCTCGTCAGGAGTCTACTCAAATTGTGGGTGCTCATCTGGAGTCTGTTCAAGTTGTTAATTGTTCTCATGGGATATATGTATGTCCCTATCATTGTGCTCGTCCAACCAGGTTGATTATTTATCTCTTTAATGGCATCATCATATAGCTCAAACTCCTTGTCTTATGCACGATCCTTGTTAAATATATGGTTGAACCCCTCATAATAAGGGAAAGACATAAGCCTGAACTTAGCAGCACCCTTGTGAGCCTATAAGCACATTACATAAAATTGACATCAAGACTAAGTAAATTTGATTAACAATAAACTCCATATATATATATATATATATATATATATATATATATATATATATATAATTAATCATATTTATCTTTATATATTTATCCCAGACTATCTTAGAAGCTATCACACATTTTATTTCAGAGTTCCAACCAAACCCAAATAAGTTGAGAAGGTAAGTCACCACACCATAGTGAGCTTTTAACTTTTTATATTTGGATTGGATATGAGGATAGGCCTAAATAAGGTATCTAGGTATCGTCTCATGAAATTTGTCCTTCAATGTGTTCAAGACACCAGGCTTAAGACCATTTACACTAACAAGATCACCCTTCTCATGCAATTCTTGTAACATCCCAAACTTTGGGACTAAAGGCTTGAGAGTAAGCCTGAATCAAGTGGACTGCTAAACCCCAGTTTAGTAAGTGTCTCAATAAGGCATAATTTTATTCCCTAAAATTCCTTTACACATTTAGGGTATTAAAATGAATAACATGCTCAATTTTAGAGCACATTAAGTGACAAAACAAGGCAATTAAGGGTCACACACAAATTGTAAGAATTGAGTTGTGCTACCAATGTGTCTTCCCACATGGCAATCTGATTGTGTGGCATTTTTAAATATGAAAATGATGTCCAATGCCTATGAAATTTTCCAAAATAAAAGTACACTTATCAAGATTTAATTTGATCTATCACATAAGTCATTTAGAGCTGTACACAAAGAGTTATGTATTTTTGAAGTTAGCCATTGAAACTAGCAAGATTCTGTGGCAGCGTCTAATAGATGAAATTATGGGAATGCTGAGATTCTAGTGGCTAAAGGATATATTTTTTCTTAAAAATATACTTAATAAGAGTTACATAGCCTTTATAACCATACCAATTGGACATCTATACAATTAGATATGAATTTTAAAATTTTGATGAAAATTCTGCCCAGTTTTCCAGCAAGTGCGAAAATAGGAAAAATTGAAGGGTAAAATGGTCATTTGACCAATAAATCAATAGGCCATTTATTTTTCACTTCAATTGGGATAACTTTCGGTTGAAGTAGGGAGCAAGAAAGGAAAATTATTTTCTTGGCTAGGATTAAAAGAAGAAATGATTAATTATGGCCAAGTAAAAAGGAGCACGTGTTAATTTGCATTAAATAATATTAACCAAACAGCAAGAAGAGATATTTTGAAGAAGCTTTTATTTCTTCTTTCCTTCCATATTTTGATCAACAACAACAAAATAGAGAGAGAGGAGAGTTTAAAGAGAGGTTAAGAACATAAGGAAGTGCTAGGGTTAAAGACGTACAAATCCAAGGTAAAATGCTTGAAATCAAGTGTTCTTGCCTTCAACCTCAAGAATACCTCTTATAATCTCTTCTCCACCTTAAATATCATGTTTAGCAAACAAAATCAAGAAGGAAGAGAGAGAGAAGGGCTACAGCTAGAGTGGGAACGAAGAGAAATCTAAGGTAAACTCAAGAACCTAGTTTCTCTTGTTGATTCTTGATGGTTTTTGGTGGTTGTTGTTGTTGTTGTGGTTGTTTTGGTTTGTTTTCATTATTTTTGTGATTTTGTGATGTTGAAACCCTAAGGGGTTCTGCAGCCCAATTTTCTAATAATCATGATTAAAAGGTTTTTAAGTGTTTAAACATGGGCTTAGAGGTGAAAAGAAGGTGATTGGTGGATTGAAATCAAGAAAACTCATTTACCCTCACAAATTCAATATTTCAGCTAGACCTGGTTGAAAGGGTTAGAGATGTAATTTCATCAATTTGATGGTTCCATTGAGTTTATAAGATAAAATTGTGTAGGAAAAATGTATAATATTGATTAGAAAGTCCATAGAATGTGAAAAGACAAAACTACCCTTAAAACCTTAAGTTAAGGCTGTCAAGGGGTAAACTTGTAATTTGGGCTGAAATTTGATTAATCTGAGGTTAAAAATGGATTCTACATGCAAAATCGTATAGGATTATCTCGGTTCTTAATTTTTGGTGAAGTACAGTTTGATCAGGTATAATAATAAAGAGACTTAGACCGGGTCCCCATGGGCATTTTAGTCATATAGCATTTTTTTAAGTCAAGATAACCAACACAATGAGTTTAGAATGAATTATGAATGAGTAATAACTCATTTATCATAATTTTGGAATTTTAGGATATATCAGTAGATCGAGCCGGATAGACAGAGCTGGAACGATTAACGAGCAAGGAAAGAGGCATTCCGGTAGTAAATCTTTCTTTTATTCACTATGTAATTATATGTATGCTTGTGTATGCCATCTTCTTTGATACTAGCACAGTGTCAGAGGCATATTAGCTTAGTTGTGGTTTAGAATCCAACGGAGGCGCAGAGTTAAACCAGTGTTGTAAACAGTCATTTGGCCTTGGACAGTGTGCACACAACATTTTCATCTTATACAACATGGTGCATGACATATTTATTTTCATATCGTATATGTCTAATTGTATGCTACTACTGAGATTCTTTGAATCTCACCCTTTTCATAAATGTATAAAGTTTCTAACAGCAGGCAGCGATTCAAACAACAGAACTGTAAATCTCCAGCAACATAAGTTTTCGGACTGGTACGAGAGGTGAAGTAGTTGGTTATCTGAAAACATTTTATGATTATAAGGTTTGTAATTAATATGTATGAGTGATCGAAAGTTGCCGAGCTCTCACAAAATAACCAGTTTCAATACAAATTTGCAATATAGAGAACCTGGATCGTTTCCCATGGAATTCACAGTCGGTCTAAGATTAAAACAATAAAACAGTAATTGGTTGGGGGTTTTCACTGTGCTATCAATGAAACAATAAACTAGAACTAAAGACAGAAATCAACAAAAGAATTCAATCAGATTAAAATGACTAACCCATAACTGGGATTCCAGAGCTTCCTTCCATCATCAGACGAAAATATTGTAATTAAACTCATGGTTGATTCTGGACGAACCGAAATCTCTTCATTCGTCCAAAAAATCCCATGACAAGATGATCATCTAGGGTTCGTTTGAACGTGTGGTGTTTCACTGTGCAATCACACAGAAATCACTGCAACTCGGTTCAAATTATGTCCTTGGGATGTATCAATCTGAACATTAAATCTAATATTCGAACTATTTCCAAAAATCGAATCCGATTAGAGTAAAATAGAAATGAGTTACGTTACCGATTAAAGTACGTCCTTTAGATGAAAATGTGGATCCTCAATCATAGGTTAGTTATAGAAGTTTAGCCAAGCATGGCTGGAAAAGACGAAGAACAGATAAAGAACACAAAGAACATTTCAGAGAATTTTTTTACTTCTGTATTCAATCCAGAATTCTGCCAAAACGTCCTCTCCTACCTGTTTCTCCTAACTAGAGTAAAAACCTAATTGAAAATGGATCAGGGCTCCACAAGTCCAGCCCAAAACAGAAATAAATATCAAATGGTCTTTAATTACAAAATTCGGGCCCAATAAAAAAAACTCCAGAAAAACGCATTTGATTTTAGCTCCAATTTTGACTATCTTCTTGTCTGAATTTTTCTTTCAAGTCTTCATATCGATTGTAGCTCTTTGAATCATCTAAAAAATGATATAAGAATGAGGCTAATCGGATATCTAGTTCAAGAGTTATGATCAAAATAGTAAAGCATTGTAAATCTGGGATTTTAACATTAAAATAAATTAAATCTAATAAAACACCCAAAGCCCAAATAAGCATAAAAGCCCATTATTTATTAACTAAAAAATCCTAAATTTATTAATCAAGAGATACAAATAAGTGTAATAAATATTCAATTATCAATGAGCTCTTATGGGGAATTCCTGTATATAAATAAGCATATTGTATCAATAATATTAGTATTTGTGATATTCCAATGTGCTCTCTGAACTACGCAATTGCTACTCTGATTAATATCAATAATGAGATGGGGTCTTACAATTCTAGCATGAAACCGATTAACAACTCATCCTCTGTACTTGTCCATTTGTGAGTATTCGACTTTACATTTTTTTCTAACATGTTGGTCATCTGTAAGACATGTTAGAATCTAACATAAAGTATGCATAAAAGGAGAACATTTATAGGATAAATTAAAATTACACAAAATACACATATCTTTCAACTCAATGTTCTGTTAGAAGTAAAAGCAGTAAACATTTCATTGGCAAGATTGTTTCTAAAAGTAGCTCATTGATTAGAGTTATTCATGTTTTGAATTGCAGGGTTGTACATCCTGTCACTATTGGAAAAATGACGTTTTAGATTGGGTAAAAATGAATTTTTAGACCGGTTCTGGAAGTGGTCTTGAAGTAACCAGTATAAAAAGTCTTTTACTTGTTAGATCAGTTAAGCAAATGGTCTAAAAAGTCAAACTTTTTAGACTGGTTGTACTGACAATCAGTCTAAAAAGAATGACATTTTAGACCTGTTGTTGAAATAACATGTCTTGATGTCATTCTTTTTAGACTAGTTATTGATACAACCGGTATAAAAAATTTCCATTTTATTTAAAATATTCCTCTTAAAAACTAGCTTTACCTATCAAGCCATTTCAACGACATCCAAATAAATTCTTCTCTTACACAACAAACACCTTGAGTACAATCAAAAAAATCATCAAGCATTTTAAAATAGAAGCAACAACAATAAATCATTGAAAATCAACACATTATCACACACAACCAGAAAATTAAAGTATGATGCTACACATTTTTATTTCCCTGTCGAGATAACAATGACCCATAATTTGTCCACCCGATTCAAGCATTTGATAGCAGCAAAATCTCAACTTTGTGCACTTTCAAGTCCACAAGTTTTGAAGAAAAGTAAAGGGAAGACAAATTCCTCAGTATATACCAAAAATTCCTCAATTTTACAGAAAACCAAAGGGAAGAAAAAGTACAGAGGTCAATCTTTCGAATCCTATGCCTGTATCAACATCAAATCTGTATCACCCATATCACATAAATTGTCCTACGCAGAGATCTAAACCCAGTTAGATATGAAAACCACAAGTTATTCTACATAGATCATCAGTAGACAACAATCCAGCACATAACATGTAATTGCAATTACAACAACACTTTATAATTCATACATTGAAATTGAAAATAAAGAGTTCAAAAATTAAAGTAGAAGCAATACATATTAGAACAACATTGGATTCAAAAACTTACTATTCTTGTAAAAGCTCATAGATGAATTCAGTACAACATTTGCGGATAAAATCAATATCTACTTCAGGAAAGGAATCAACAAGATCAAACATTTGTAACACCAAAGCCAGACAAAACATTAACTTGATAACTTAAAAATAATAAAAGTAATACAAAATTTTTGAAATATACGTTTACCTCTTCAGTAAGTTTAGTCATGCCTAAGGTGATAATATTATAAATGTGTATCAAAATATACAAACCACATAAGTTGGACCCCGATGGTTGCCTATGAATCTGAAAAAGAACATGACATCATTAAAACAAGTATAAAGCATAGATTATTGAACACATTTTAAAGCAAACAAATATGTGTTAGAATCCATATTTTGATAACAAAATGTTAATGAATTGTTTTGCAAAGGAATATTAAAGTTTAATCAAGAACATGGAGTTAAATTGGTTATCAAACTGATAAGTTCATGTTGCTATAGATTATCTTATGCACTCGAGTTTTAGTAAAGAACTTAAGTTGTGATTGCTGAAGAACTCAAGTTTCAATGAAGAACTCAAGTTCTAGCCTAAAAGTTCATGATAACTCTTGCAAGTTATGGCTAACACTCAAGTTATGGATACTACAAAAAGTGTATCAATCTGATGTACTCAAGTTTTAAAGGAGAACTCGAGTTTTACACTGAAGAGAACTTGAGTCCTAGAAGTTCACTCTTGAGAGTTTCTGGCTGAGACTTATGAAGTTATGGTGACTAGGATGAAAACTCAAGTATGCCATCAGAACTCGAGTTTTGCATGTTAAAGAACTCGAGTTGGCTACTTAACTCTTAAAAGTTTTATGCATAAGCTGATCTAGAAACTGGAACTGTCACAAGAACTCGAGTTTTGGATGAAAACTTGAGTTGTGGTCCAAAGGGAACTCAAGTTTGTAAGTCAACTCCTGCAAGTTTTATCTAAAGACTTTTTCAGAAACTTTAATTTCTTGAAGAACTCGATTTTGGAAATAAAACTTGAGTTATGGTGTGAAGGGAACTCGAGTTGGCAAAATAAATCTCACAAGTTTCATACATAAGCTTAGTCAGAAAATGAAGCTTTATTATGAACTCGAGTTTTGGGTTAAAACTTGAGTTTTGGCGTGAAGAGAACTCGAGTTTGTAAAGCTAACTTCCATGAGTTTTTGGCAGAGACATGTGATACTAAGGTGACAAAGCTTAAAACTTGAGTTTGTTACCTGAACTCGAGTTATGCTCAAAAAACTCAAGTTTAGATACTTAACTCTCGTGAGTTCTTAGCAGAGACAAACTTCAGTAGTGCTGGTAACACCAGAACTCGAGTTTCTGATGAGAACTCGAGTTAGGACTTTGAAAAATCAAACAAGTAATTGGAGTTATGGTAAGAACTCGAGTTTGCACTTCATAACTTCAAAGTAAATTAAAAGTTCATAAAGGAAACTCAAGTTTGGATTAAGAACTCAAGTCTGAACAAAAATTCTCTAAAGAAATACTTGAAGATTAATACTGCTAAAACATGCAAAATTAGTTAGAATTCGAATGTGCCTTCACAACTTGAGTTTGCAGTAAGAACTTGAGTTTATCAATTAATGAAGCAGAGTAAATTACAGAGTTACAAAGAGCAATTTGAATATGGTTAAATGTGATTTATTCATTATGTTTTCACTTATTGCTATACCTAACTATTGTCTAACATATATATCAAGTGTGAAACATGAGATTAAGCGTTTGGATCACATATTCAAATATAAAAGTCAATTGTGGGAATATCATCATTGCGCACTGAATATCGACTAGCTACCACGACAACCAACTAGCACACCATGAAAAGCTATTTGAAATTCAAATTTCTAGCATATATGATTTAAATAACTGATTGTTGACATATGATTCATTACTTTCATGTTTGTTGCTTTCACTAAGATGCGAAAAGAATTTTAAAGTTCTTAATATCTTATCATACACCCAATTCACTCCCTCTTAGGTGTGAGACGATTCTAACAATATGTACCAACCTTTGCGATTACCCATATAGGTTCTTTTAACTCACGAACATGCTTACCCCAAGCAGCGTGTAGGAATATCCGCATAGCCCTATCATCAAAATCACAAAGGTTACTTATTTTGCACAAATTATATAAACTTCCAATAAAAGGTAATGCAAGAAAACTTATGAGTTCATGGTCTTCTTCAATTCATTCCCTGGTTTGTAGTAGAGGGAGCATAAGAGGATGATAATATAAATTTTCTTACATAGAAGAACCAATTGCCAATGATCACTAAAAAAAGAGATGAATATTAAGAAAATATAAAAGCATTATATATATTATGAAAAATAAATTTGTTTCTTACCCATGCACATATGGAGCCAAGAAACACTCAATTTCGATTTTACTAAGCCTCTTTGAGAAGTATGTATGTCTGATAGCAACAGTGGTCCCTTTCTCTTGGATTTGAAAAAGGCATAAGAATCCAAATTTATCACTTTTTGTGAGAGGAAACCAACCAACAATTCATGTACCTACAATAATGCAAGCACATAAATTAAATTTTAACAGCGTAATTTTAAAAATATTTACTTTCAATTGAAGAAGATACTTACATTAAAAATAGTTAGACAATCGCAACCATAAGATGTTGTCTAAGAGCTACCAGGGACATTAAATCATTTCTCTCAAGATAGCATATTACCCCTGACTTGCCAATAACTGAATCCATAGGCTAATAAATTGTTTGAAAGGATGTATCATATGCCATCAAAATCACTTTTTGAATGACATTCAATGGAGGCAGTGAAACTTCTTAAGTGAACGGAGCTGCACTTAGGGATATGATCAAGATTTCCTCAGCTCGAATAAAAACAAGATTATTTGGCTATAAGTTAAAGTACCTAGGACATCGCTCACAACCTTCAAATCATTAGAAGGGATAGGGATAGGTGCATTGTAAATATCACCTCTTCAACTAACACTCTGACTTAATTATCATTCATTTGTTAGTGGTAGATAGTTGATCATAGTTTGCACACTCCCCCGTGCAACTAATCATCTAAGAGGAAACTCAACAAAAAGATCACAAGGCTCAGCAATTTCTTTTCTAGGATCCTTTAATGACTACCCAAAATTGTAACAACTCCGTTTAGTACTCTGCTTATTAGGTGTTAGTGATTGTGCCTGGAGAGCACTAGTATCTTGTCTTGTGCACATAATCATCATCATTTCCTCTTTCATCTTACTCAACCGGGCTTTTAATCATGTATCATATCATGCTTCTGCCTCAGCCTTTACTTCTGCCCTTGCAATGACCAATATATGCTCCATCTCCTCTCTAGTCACCACACCTGAGGAATGGAGTTAAGGTGCTCCAAAGTAATCCCTTATCCCTACCCCTCCTCCAACTCCCCTGACACGGCCTGGATGCTTATGTTTTCCAGTAGCAACCGTTAAGATATCATTCTTCCCCTCCGACCTAAAGATCCCTCAGCTTGTTTTTTTTAAGTTCCTCCTGTAAGATATAGATAACAAACATAAGTAATGAAACATGTTTACTAAATAATTAATAACAACAATGATATTTACAATTTTTTCACCTATTATATGAGATTGTTTACTCGTATAATACTCACTTGTAATGTCCCAAATTTTGATCATTAAGTATCTTGTAGCTATTATGGTATTTCAAGATAAAAGAGCATGTAAAGTGGCAAAGAAAACCCAATAAAGGTCACATATAGCAAAGAAGTTGTTACACACAATAGTTGGTGCATTGCCTGTCAAAGAAGTTGGATTGTGTGGCATTGTTAAATTAGTAAATGACCTCTAAAAGTTCTAAAACTTTCCAGAATTAAATTAGACATGATAAGATTTAATTTGATTGGTCATATGGAATTTTTGTAGTTGTATACAGGGATAGATAAATTCTTAAATTTTGCACAGCGAATTTGACATTTTCTGGAGAACATCTCAAAAATAAATATTCTAGGAATGGTGAACTTCTAATTGGATAAATATTTTTTTTCTAAAACTAAACTTAATAATGGTCATATAACCTTTAGAACCACCCAAATTGGATATCTACACAATTAGATATAAATTTTTAAAGTTTGGTGACAAATTTGCCAATTTTTCAAGTATTGCAAAAAATGGAAAGGCCAAAATGGTCATTTTAACCCACATAAAAATAATTTGGAATATTTTATGAATAATTACATATGAGGTGACAGATGGAGTCCATAAAAATTTATTACATAATTAAATATGTAATTATATATGCCACATACAATAAATAAACCAAGAGCTACAAAGATTGTGACATGTATGGCCTCTAGAATTCTCCAAAGATCTCTTCCTTTTTCTATTAAAGGGCCAAGTCATCCAAGATGAGAAGAGAGGAAGGAAAGGAAGAGGGCTAGATAGAAAGAAGAGAGGAAGAAGAAGCTAATGTCCAAGGAGCAGGAACTAGGTAGGTATACCGAAATCTCTGCTCAATAGAAAAAACTCAAGGAGAAGAAGAAAATTTTTAGCCAAGCTAGGAAAAAGGAGGAAGAACAAGGTATGTTGTTAGAACTTTGGTATTCTCGATGAAAACTGAGTTGTGACTGTATTTTGACTCGTTATTGGATTTTTTTGTTGTTTTTGTAAATTTGGGATGTCCATTTTCTAAGGGGAAATTCTGTCAAAATTTCTATTGATTATGTTAAACTTGAGATTAGATGGTTAAAAAAGTGGAAACAAGTGTCAACAAAGTGTTTTAGAGCTTGGAACCCTGAAAATTAGAATTTTCCTAAAATTTCCAAACTTTCAGCCAGAGTGAGAAACAAGGGATAGAGCTAGAATTTCATTATTTTGATGTTTCCATAATATTTAGAAGGGAAAGTTATGTAGGGTTCATGTAGAGTGCGAAGTGTGAAAAGCCCCGGATTGTGAAATGACAATTTTGCCCCTAAAACCCAAAGTTAGGCTGTCAAGGGAAAAATTGTAATTTAAGTTGGAATTGATCTGATATGAGGTCAAATATGAGATATATATGTGAAAATATGTGGATTTGACTTAGGTTGTAATTTTTGAAAAAGTACAAAATACTGGGGCCGGACCAGGTTCCTAGGGGCATTTTAGTAAATTTCATGATTTTGAAGGAAATGCTAAAGTTATAAGTTTTAAAGTGGAATAGACTTAAATAGTAGCTTAATTGTAACTATTTTGGTTAATTTTAGGATTTGATATCTACATAGCTAGACCAACGAAGACGGTTACATTAGAGAAAGAAAGCAAACGAGGTAGTAACTTTATCTTTCATATACTATGTGAATATTAATATGTAATGGTTTCCATGATCTGTTTAATGTATTGCTTGTGGTGCTAAAACTCTCTAGGTGTGGATGATGAGTTAAACCACCCCATGGAACCTTTGAGGTACCATGTGGTCAGGCGAACCTAGTTGACTAACTTGATATGTACGGATAGATATTGACATGCTCCAAGTCATAATGATTACGGGCAGGTATAGGCCTTCTCCAAGTTGTTGTGATCACATTATGATATGATATTGTGCAGATCAGGAACAGATGATCATTTTGATCTGGACAAAATTATCATTTGTTTCCTGAGTATTGTCAGATAAGCTTAGGCATTTTGATTGCTGTATCATGATAAATGCTGCATTGCATGTTTATTATTTTCATTTTATATGAATGATTTTTGGTTACTACTGAGATTTGTTCGAATCTCATTCCTTTCCTATAAATAAATTATCCAGCTAGACATATCAATTCCTAAGGTAAGGAGAAAGTCGAACACAAGGACTGAAAACAAGCAGTTTATGGAATTATTCCAGTGTTAATTATGGTGGAGACTACTCAAGTTTTTGGGATGTAATACGTAAAACTTGACTGCTTTTCAGACTCCTATATTGTAATCAAAAAACATATATCACTATATTTGTATAAATTATGTTTGCCGGTTTGAACAATGTAATCATGCTTTATGAAATGTCT
Source organism: Albizia julibrissin (assembly GCA_037074505.1). NCBI lineage: Eukaryota > Viridiplantae > Streptophyta > Magnoliopsida > Fabales > Fabaceae > Albizia > Albizia julibrissin. Next base: position 22,120,185 of record CM073482.1, read on the forward strand.
AAATTCTGCGGGGTTTGACACCACTCCTCTTTCAGTAAGAAAACAACCATTTTTCTTTGAGACGTATAGGAGATGGTGGAGAAAGAAGAACAAAAGGATCAGATTAAGCTGCTTCTTCCAATCTCTTCTGTTTGGCCGCCAACAAGTCTTTTTTAAGCTTTTGCATAACCCCCACGAGACATTGTATGAGGGCAATCATTTTTTCTACCACTCAATTATGCTTTTTGCCTTTTTTTTCTTGCGAATAAGAGATTAGAAAACATATCGTTACATTACATTAAGCTCAAATATAGTCCAAAAAATCATCATATAAGGGAAAATAAATATGTAAATATTTTACTTATCATATCTAATGCTTCCCTAAGCCAGTAAAGCTTCCGCAATGTAGTATAAAGGGGTCTAGGGACGGGTGTTACATTTTAGTATTAGAGCAGTGATTCTGGCAATAGAATTGTCTGCCCAAAGCTAATGGTCCAGTCAGAACAAAGGGTTATGGCTATAAGCTCTATTCTCTGCTCATGTGAATAGTATAGTGATCCTCTATTAGTACTATTGTGACTAGGAGTCATAGATAGCAGAGGAAGTGGCTCCGCTTGACAGGGATGTTAGAGGTGCCCAGTCCTAGTAAGAATTTTTCTATAAGTGATAATGACAATAAGACCCTAAGGATAGAAGAGGAAGTGCAGGATTCAGATTTTGTTGCTAACTCAATAGCTCCTGATATTAAGTTAGAGTATCACCCAGATTTTCCCATATGTTATGAGAACACATAGAAGGGTTATATCAAGAAGATAGTACTGCTTATGTTTCCCTCTGGGGACAATATCTAGCATTTTTGGGCAGGATAACATGACATACTAGGATCGAGATATATATGGGATTCTGATGCCTAAAGATATATAGATCGATATGAGCAATAATGCCCTGGAACCTATTAGAACCCCACAGTTAAGCTTGCTTAGGTGAGAGAAATCTTGGATGGGTGATCCCCTGAGAAGTTAAGCTGGTAAGGTTATGGAGACTAGAGAAATAGTGATTTCCTTGAGGTTTCTCCATGACTAATGATTATCTTAGTTAGATGAATCACAGTTAAAGGCATATAGGCATGATAGATAGTATTGAGTTAAAAGAGGCCAGGGGCTATTACAGATAATATGCAGTTTTCTGACTCTTACTAGATATTGTCGAGAGGAATCCTAACACCCAAATCGCTTTGCCATTGACAACCTCTTAGGAAAGGATTTATTGTTTGAGTAGAATGATAAATGTGAGAGTAGCTCCTGGAAGCTAAGGGAGAGATGGACACTCATACCAGAGTTGATTATCCCATATCCTAGTACGATCTGGATGGTCTATAGTAAAGCAACCTGTATAGTCTGCAGTGAAGTATTGAAGAAAGGATTGGGATATGTCCTGATGAGGCAGGATAGAATGGTGGTGTATGTCTCTCGACAGCTGAAGCCTCACAAGATGAGTTACCCACTCATGATGTAGAGCTGGCAGCGATTATCTTTGAGATGAAAGAATAATGATTAGAATATGCCTTTATAATATTAACTATTGAGGTAGAATTAGAACCTCAGAACAATGCTGATGCTATGAGAACATAATCTAAATGTTTCAGGATTAGAATAGGAATGTTGAATCTTAATTCTATTATATCTGTATATTGGGTATAATTTAGGAACATGATTTCTCAACTTAGCATATGTTAAGGTTATAAGGTTTTAAGAGTTGAATCATAACCTGAGAATCAAATAAAATAGTTGAAATAGCCTGAGTGGCTTGAGGTACTAGAATGTCGTACAGAAATATGTATGAGGTTTTTGGAGGCTGCTAGTTGCTAAGCTAGCATAGGGAAATCTCTTAATCATAGAATATTCCCTTAGAGTTGTGATTATTCTTGGAGCTGGACTGATATCGAAAGTCTATATAAAATGACCCCATATGAGATTACATAATTAAAGAAAGCAGAATACAGAATTGGTGGAGAAAAGGGACCCTATAAGATATGGGTTCCTGTTACAATAGTACTTCCATTCAGAGATGACCAACTAGAAAGAGCTATATACGAAGGATTCTTATCGGAGAGGGTTGCCTACGGAGAGTTCTGATTGGAGAGGGCTACCTACAAAGAATTCTGATCGAAGAGGGCTACCTATGGAGAGTTTTGACTAAAGGAACTGACCAGTCAGGTGACTGAGTGAATCACCGAGTATAGTACTATAACATGGAGCCACCATGACGTCGAATTATAGAGTATAGCTGTTGTGACGCCGAACCATAGAGTGAAGCGGCCGTGACTTCGAACATAGAGTAGAGCTACGGGAATGTTGATTCTCAACCGTAGTGCATTGTAATGAGTCTTCCATCGAATGGGTTTCCTTGAGAGAAGGGTTTATATGACCCAATGAATCGCCATGGGGTGCTCCAGTGCCGTTTGTATAAAGAAAGATGAGGAAGGAAATCAAGGAAGAACAAGCTTAACAGTATGAAGGAAAGTAGCTCTTGCTCTCATATCTTATGTAATAGTTTTATATATATGTGTTTACCATTGAGTATATTCATATTATGACTATACGGTAGGCAGTAAGACCTATTAGATCATCATATCATTAGGTAGTCAGACCTAATGGACAAAGGCCCAGAGGAAGTAAGTCCCATAGTGCCGTGGCATAGGGGGATTCCCTGGTCAGTAAGACCTTATGAACATTCAAAATATGCGGGGTGGTTACCTGGGGTTAACTACACAGGTAGACGCCTGGGCCATAGAGATTTCTTTTATGCACAGGTAAACACCTGGGGCTAATTGTCCTGGTGTACTCTCAGGGCCATAAGACTTGTTTTGCTCCAGGTGGATGCTCGAGGGCCATATGACTTGTTTTACCAAGCATTTTGGTATGGAACCAATGGTCCAGTAGTTGCCATTATGCTATATGCTAACATGCCAAATGCTCTTATGATGAATGTTATGATGATGGTTTGTTTAGCATGCTTCATGAACATTACATAAGTATATAAATAGCTTAAGTAGCAAGAGTTAGAGCCTGGGATATATTTAAAATACCTAACAGACTGTATGTCCAAAGGTGGTTAGTCTCAATAGGTATTTAGTAAAGATGATGGACCCATTGTCCTAAGGCCATAAGACCTAAGGGACTAGTATGTCCTTAGGCCTGCAATATGATATATAGTTGAGAATTGTTTCTAGTGGAGGCTCAAGGTAGTAAGACCCAGTATGTAAGTTTACATAGGGCGGTATCCCTAGGCTGTAAAACCTATGTGCCTAGTGCTATGGTTGTTGCCTAGCGCGGTGATATTAGACTAGTTTGTCTAGAATACACCTTAAGGCTAGGAGAACATTTAGACTGTACCAGATTATAGCCGAGGCAGTAAGCCATAAGATGGCTATGGCATAGGGGTAATTCCCTATGCAATAAGGCTGGTATACTTAGAACTTTGGGAACAGAACGAGGCGTAAGGGTTAATATGCTTACAGTATGATCCGAGCTGAGTCTTGAAGAGGCTGTAAGGCCTGAGAACCCAAGCGTCATGAGAATAGACCAATGGGTCCTGTGTTGAATGCTACACTCTGGGTACAGAATGAATAGGAATGTCGTATGGTGATTGTTGAATACTATCTGAGATTTTTTGAGAGTATGGTGATTTGAGTTGTAGGCTCATCAAGAAAGGGATAGACTAAATGTCTAAAATGATTCCCTAAGGTATGATGTTCAAAATTTCAAGGAAAAAATTTATTGAATGGGGGGAGAATTATAATATCTCGGATTTTGGGCCTAGAAATTGGAGGATAAGCCTATATCAAGCAGACTACTAGGCCCGAGTTTAGTGAGATTCCCAAGAATATGGAGGAGATAGAATGATTTTCAAACACTATATCTGGGAAAAGAATAAGTCTCTAGGTTACATGAGGCTTAGAGAGCATAAGTAGTCAGACAAAGTATACCGGTATATGGGCACTTGGAACACTTGACGCCATATTTATATAGTATGAAAAATACATTTTATAGGCCATGTAGGGTCCTAGATTGTGTGATTCGACTCCTCAAGGTAGTAAACAAGTCTCTAGATTATATGGGGGCTCAGTATGTGTGATTAGACAGATAAAATATGTCAATAGAGGTGTGCGCATGGTATTTTTAGGGCAGGTATATATACCCTGCGTTTTTTAAAAGGAAGAAGAGATATAGGCCATGTAGGTCTCATATGTAGACACATCGACATACGCACTCGGTGTAACATCCAAACTTTTAGTCACCAAAATTCCTTTATACCTTGGTGCTATTAAAAGGGATAGAATGGTGAATTAAAGAGCACATTAAGTGATAATACAACGCAATTAGTGGTCATACACAATATAATAATATTTGGAACACAAATGAGATTTGCTGCCAGCGACTTTCCTTGTATGGCAGTTGTGTTGTGTGACAGTTTTAAATGGAAAAATGATGTCTAAAAATTGTGAAAATTTTCAAAATGAAATTATACTTATCAAGCTTTAATTTGATAGATCATATAAGTCATTTAGAGCTATACACAAGGAGTTATGTATTTTTGAAATTAGCCCAGAAAAATTGGTGATTTTTTGTGGCAGCGTCCAAAAATAATAATTCAAGGAATTTTGATCCTTAATTTTTCTAAAGTATATATTTTTCCTTTGTAACCATACCAATTGGGCCTCTATACAATTAGATATGAATTTTCAAAGTTTGATAAAATTCTACCCAGTTTTTCAACAAGTGCAAAATTGAAATTAAATGTATGAGCAAAATGGTCATTTGACCACTAAAGTAAGAAGCCAATTATTTTTCCTATATTTGGGGGACATTTTCAGCCAACATGCATGAGAGAAGAGGAAATAATTACTTGGGAAAAATGAGGCCACATGGAAGGGTTAATAGCCAAGTAAATAAAGATGATGCTTTTAGTCAAATTAACACATGTTGGTTGACAATTAAATATTATATTGTAAGATGATATTTTTATAATATCATCATCATCTTTCCTATGCTATATTTCGTATGATATGGAGAAAAGCAAGAGGAAATAGATATTAGCTACTAAATATGACTTGTGGAGACAATTTGACCAAGTCATAAAGAGATGATGACTTTGGTTAACAATTGCAACTAAAAGTAATATGTTGGGGAGGTAAATGAAGCATGTTGGGGAGGTAAATGAAGCCAAATTAAGAGGCTTCTTGACTTCCTTCAATAGACATTTTCACGTCAAAATGGAAAGAGAAAGGAGAATAAATATACTTGGCTATAATTAATTCAAGAAGGAAAAAGAATAGCCAAGTAAATATGCACATGTTAAGTTTTGCATTAAACAATAATAAACCAAAAGCAAAAGAGATATTTCAAGAAGCTATTTTCCCTTCCTTGTTCATTATTTTTGGTTGAACAAAGAAAGCAAGAGAGAGAGAGAGTTGGAGAAACATATAAGAACAAAGATAAAGAGCAATGATCAAGAAGCCAAACCAAGGTGAGAGTCACAAGTAATTTCCACTTGTTCTTTCCTTCTAATGCATGTAGAACCTATCCTAATCTCTTCTCGATCTTTGAAACCATGTTTAGCAAGAAAAATCAAGAGGGAAGAAGGAGAGCAAGATGGCACCTAGAGAGAGAAAGAAGAGGAATCACAGGTAAACTCAAGAACCTAGTTTCTCTTATTGATTCTTGATGGTTCTTGGTAGTTGTTGTTGTTGTTGTGGTTGTTTTGGCTTGGTTTATGATTTTGGGATGTGAAAAACCTAAAGGGAGATACTATCCAAATTCACTCTAATCAAGTTTAAAAGGTGTTTAAGTTATTAAACATGTGATTAGAGGTAAAAGGAAGATAGTTTATGGATTGAAATCAAAACAGAAGCAGTTCATGGGGTAAGAGCTAGAATTTAATCAATTTGATGGTTTCATTGAGTTTAGAAGGGAAAATTATGTAGGGTACATGTAAAGTTTGGAGTATAAAGGCCCTAGAATGTGAAATGACACAACTACCCCCAAAACCCTAATATGGTGCTGCCAACGGTAATTGTAATAGCTTACATTTACACTCGTTCTAATGAGTTTTACGCAACAATTTTGAACCACTAAGGGTTATTATTTTATGAAACTTTTCCAAATCCCAACCTCAAAACAGGATTCAAGCCTATAGTAGAGTGGGTTTTTCTGAAAGTTTAAAACTTTTGCAGAATCGTACTCTCGTGGTTCGCAACTTTGTTATTACTCATATCTTTTCCCATTAATTTAATTAGGGTAATTCTATGCTCAAAATTAACTCATTTATTTACATACACAACTATGTAGCTACACAAAGCTACCAAAGTGTCTAAGTCACATAAATTTACAGTTCTTGACCCTTAAATCTTCGGTCCACAACCATCGCATTCTCCTCTCGTGCAACTTTCAGCATCCCACCTCTATCCACCTATCTAAATAGTTGGTTGGGCGAGGGTGAGATTTAAAGGAATCTCAGTAGTAAATAGTATCATAATGTATGCAAGATAAATGCTAGTGCATGATATGCTCGCCTTACATAGGCTCATGCTCACATAATGACATCTCTACATGGTCAATATTTCATACAACATATCTATGGCCACAGTATAAACAAAAAAAGATCTTCATTCATTCAAATATGCTTCACATAATTAAGCAAAGCAATACACAAGCATAAAATCAAATACATCTAAGTAGGGTAAGTTTACTACCTTAATTGCCCTTCCTTGATCCGGCTTGAGCACAACTATCTGGTCCTAAAATTTCCAAATGTACAATAAATGAGTCATTAATCATCTATGTATTGTTCTAAACTCATATTTTTGGTTATCTTAGCTTAAAAATGTTAAATTACCAAAATACCCCAAAAGACCCGGTCTACGCCCCTTTGTACCCGATCTAACTGCACCTCACCAAAAATTATGACCCAGGTCATTCCTATATAATTTCACATGTAGAGTCAAGTTTTGACCTCAGATTGGTCAAATTCATGCCTAAATTATGAAATTACCCTTGACAGCCCTAAACTTAGGGTTTTAAGGGTAGTTTGGTCATTTCACATTGTAGGGCTTTTTATGCTTCACAATCTACATGTACCCTATACAAGTTTCCCTTCTAAACACAATGAAACCATAAAATTGATAAAATTCTAGCTACTTCCCCTATTTCCATCACTAGCCAAAACATTAGGAAAAATATGTTTTCTTGTTTTCAATCCATAAACCTCCTTCTTTTCACCTCTAATCACATGATTAACCCATTAACCACACCTTAAACATGATTAATGTGAATTTAGGCAGCACCTCCCCTTAGAGTTTGCCTTCCTCAAATCACAAACCAAGCCAAATTCAAGAACAACAACAAAGTCTACTAACCAAGAGGATTAAGGTTTTAGAGATTACCTCTTGATTTCTTGGCTTTCTCTCTCTAGGAGTCACTGTTCACTCTCTCTTCCCTCTTGATTTTTATTGCTAACCATGATTTTCAAGAACAAGAAGAGGTCAGAAGAAGTTCCAAGGAACTTAGAAGGCGTAAACAATTGGTTTTCAAGCATCTTACCTTTGATTTGTGCCTTCTTGAAACCCTAGCTTCTTGGTGTTCTTAAAGCTTCTTAAAACTATTCTCTCTCTCTCTCTATCTTGAGTGTCTTCACCAAAATGAGCAAGAGGAAAGAGATAATGAAAGGTTTATCATAATATCTCTTCTTGCTTTTTACTTTAACATATGCTTGTTTTTCATTGGTTCTCCCTTTTTCCTTCTTGAATTTAATATAAACCTTATATATTATTTCCCTTCCAATTACCTTTTCTTGACCGAAATATTAAAGGAAAGAACGAGTAAATAGCTTCTTGGAATATCACTCCTTTTTTGCAATTATTGACCAAAGTCATCATCTCTTTATCCAAAGTCATCATCTCTTTATAACTTGATCAAATTGTCTTCACAAGTCATATTTAATAACTAATATCCATTCCCTCTTACTTTATCCCATGTCATATGAAACATAGCATAGGAAATATGATGAGGATGTTGTAAAAATATCATCTTTCTTTTAGAAATAATATTGTTTAATACAAACAACATGTGCACGCTTTTACTTGACTACAATTAATTTCCTCTCAAATTATTTTAGACCAAGTAAATTAGCTCCCTCCTTTTCCTTCATTTTGACCGAAATTATTGGCCAATTAAAGGGAAAAATAATTTCATCTTGCTTTATTAGTCAAATGACCATTTTGCCCATACATTTATTTCCATTTTTTGCACTAGCTGAAAAACTGGGCAGAATTTTCATCAAACTTAAACAATTCATATCTAATTGTGTAGATATCCAATTAGGGTGTTTCTAAAGAATATGTGACCCTCATTAAGTATAGTAGTAATTAAAAATATAAAATATATCCAAATAGAAGCTCATACTTCCCATAATTATTATTTTTAGACGCTGCCACTGAAAATCACCAATTTTTCTGGGCTAACTTCAAAAATACACAACTCTTTGTGTATAGCTTCAAATGTCTTCTATAACCTATCAAATTAAATCTTGATAAGTCTAATTTCATTAAAAAAAGTTTCATAATTTTTGGACATCATTTGTGCATTGAAAAATATCATACAAACAAGACTGCCAAACAGGGAAATTCATTGGCAGCAACACTACTTTGTGTTTCAATTAACTATATTGTGTCTGACCTCTAATTGCCTTGTTTTGTTACTTAATATGCTATTTAATTCACCATTTTATTCCCCTTAATGCCACCAAAGGTATAAAGGAATTTTAGGGAATATAATTATGCCTTACTGGGAGAATTGCTAAACCGAGGCATAGTAGTCCACTTGAGTCAGGCTTAATCTCAAGCCTCTGGTCCTAAAATTTGGGATATTATAGTAATTTCATAATCTGGGCTAGAATTTAACCAAACTGAAGTCAAAAATGGATTCTACACGTAAAATTGTGTAGGATTAGCATGGGTCATAATTTTTTATGAATTACAGTTTGACCGGGTATAAAGGTTACCTAAGGGTATTTTGGTAATTTTTCAATTTTGAGTCAAGATAACAAACATATTGAGTTTAGAATGAGTTATGAATAAATAGTAACTTATTTATCCTAAATTTGAAACATATACCAAAAGCCCAAGCTAGAGACGGAGCTAGACCGATTGACAGGCAAGGAAAGGGAAAATTCCAGATAGTAACACTTTCTTTCATGCACCATGTGATAATTATATGCTTTGTATATGGCATATTCTGTAACATGACAATGCCTATGGCACATTAGCCTAGCTGTGATCTAGAATACAGCGATGGTGCACGTGAATAAGCCAAGGGCTAAACATGTCGTTTGACCATGGACAGAGTTAAGGCGGGGTAGAAATAGTGGTTTGGCCTTAGATAGTGTGTACAAAACATGAGTTAGAAACTTATAGAACATGGTGCATAACATATTTATTTTTATATCGTATATGTTTGATTGTATGTTACTACTGAGATTCTTTGAATCTCACGCTTTCTATAAATACATAAAGTTTCCAGAAACAGGCAGCGCCTCTGAGGGTAGAATCATAATTATCGGCAACGGAAGGTTCCAGATTAATACAAGAGGCATCAGTTGGTTATCTGAAGACCTTTATCTATTTTAAGGTTTGTAATCATTTTGTACAAACCCCTATGGGGAATTCTTGTAGATAAACAAGCATATTGTATCAATAATATTAGCATTTATGTTATTCATATGTGCCCACTGAACTATGCAATTGCTACTCTGGTTAATATCAATAATAAGATGGGGTCTTACACTCGGCAGTTCCCTTGAGGCAGCACATATAGTACAGTCCCGAGTAGAATCTTGAGTGAACATCGATAAAGTAGCTTTGATTAAAGTAGCATTTTAGGTGGACCAATGAGAAGCCGCCTATGACCCTGACATAATTAAAGACGATGAGGTAACAAGACACCTCACAGTATCTGCCGGTCTCTAGTCATGACACATGTCTAAATTTTCTGAACACCGATTCTGGAGTCAAGGGAAGTCATCAAGGACCTCCTTCCCCTGATAAAAGTGACACCTAAGACACCTAAAAAGGGAGAAAGAGTGCATCTTGGAAGGGACGTGACACTTTAGGATTTAACTTGAAGTCATGTGGTATCGTATGAGCTGTACACTAGGGTAAATATGGAAAATGACCATTTTACCCTTATGGATTCATTAAAAACGTCCAAAAATACTAAAAGGGAATAAAAATTTGCAACAAAATGAAAGAGGAAAGGTAAAGGATGAATAGTAAAAGTTCTTGAGCTCCGGAGCCAATTTCACCTCCGATTCGGCGTTTCCAACTTCCGGAGTCTTCTCTAATATTGTTCCTCTCAGTGAGTAAAACATTTATATGATTTTATATTTCTAATAACAAGTGTTTGGTTCCATCTACACAGGAGAGGTGTTGTCGGAATGAAGAACCGATTATGGAATCGAGTAGAGGTAAGCTTAAGCTTTAATTTGAGCTTAACATCTTGTGATTTGGTTGAGTATTTTGGACTCTTTCGTACTGCCCTGATTTTTTATCATAAAAGGGAATTATGGTTTCATGATGATTTATTCATATACATATGGTTATATGATGTTTAAGAAGCATATGAAACTAGTTTGGTGATTAGACTATGAAAATAATGAATTGTTGTCTTGCGAGGTTTTGTTTCATCCAGGATAGGGGATGGTGAAGGAATGAGAATTTTCCAATTTTGATATTTTCAATGAATTCCTTGAGAAAAATTGTGTGGGGTTATATTGTGGTTGTGATTTTGTAAGGGTTAGATAGAAAACCCTAAATTTGGAATTGAAGTAGTGATATCCAGTTAAGGTTTTCCTGCATGGCAGAAGTTTGCATTCTATTTTGAGTAATTGGATAGTGTTCAATGCCTATGATATTTTCCAAAATAAAATTATACTTATCAATCTTTAAAATGATAGGTCATATAGGTCATTTGTATCTGTACATACAAAGTTATGTATTTTGGAAGTTGGTCATGTAAAACTAGCAAGTTTCTGTACAGTATCCAATACATGGTAATTTTAGAAAGTCGTGCCTCCAATTGGTTAAGGGAAATATTTTTGGCTAAAACCACACTTAATAATGGTCACATATCCTTTTGAACGACTGCAATTGGATATTTGTGTAAAAAGATATGAATATATTAGTTCACAAATTCTGCTAGTATTAGTAAATGTAAGTAAATTACAAAATGTAATGGCACATTGTAATTTCTATGAACTCTAAGGGTATAAATCAGTCTCTTAGGATAATTTGACCACTTTAACTCATTGGTTGACTTGGTAAAATGACCATAATGACTCTAATGATATGATTATATATCTAGGGCAATGAGAAGTCAAGAAAGAATAAAAGAATGAAAGAATTTTCAAGAAGCCTCAGTGGTTAGAAGAAAAGGGAACAAGAAGAAAGACTTTGTCCAAAAGGTAGTAAACTTACTTACTTATATGTATGTGATGCTTATGATGTGTATTGATTTGATGTATTCTTTGCTTGATTATGTAAAGCACATATGAATGAATGATGCTCTGTTTCTATTTTTACTATGGCCATAAGTATGTTGTACGAAACATTGAGCATATAGAATATCATTATGTGAACATGAGCCTATGTAAGACAAGCATATCATGTACTAGTATTCATCTTACATGCATTGTTTGTACATTTGCTACTGAGATTCCCCTGAATCTCAACCCCCCACCAACCATATAGGTACGGGAATACGACAGAGAAAAATACTTAAAGAATTGAAGTCTTCAAGTGTATTTATTTTTACTGTTGTAAAGTATTTACACTTGATGTATATGTCTGAATATGCCAGTATGAATACCCGAATTTGAACTCAGTCGTAATCGGGATCATGGGAACTAAGAAATAGAATTAACTTTGATATATGGTAAGAGTAACGGCTCATTAGTCTTGAACAAGTATTAAACCCCTAAGTAAAGAAAGAATAACACTTCCATATACATACTAAAGGGGCAAAAATGTAAGTTGTTACATAACGCTTTTCCATGTCTTCTTCCATTTCCCAAATGGCTTCTCTAGGAGATAATCCCTTCTAAAGTACTTTTATAAATGGGATACTCCTGTGCCAGAGTTATTTCTCCTGTCAATCAATAATTCGGTCAGGTTTAACCTCATACGTAAGATCATCTCGCAATCAACATCTTCATATTCAATTACATGTTATGGGTTGGGTTGATACTTCTTTAATTTTGAGACATGTAAGACATCATGCAATATGCTCAAATTTGGGGGTAAAACTATCTGGTACACTACTGGCCAAATTTATTATAATACTTGAAATGGACCAATGTACCTAAGGCTTAACTTCTTTACTTTCAATACCCTACCATTCACAGTGACAGGTGAAACCTTCAGAAACACATGATTTCTAACTACAAATTCTAAAGGTTTCTACCTCTTATCAGTATAACTTTTCTGCCTACACTAAGCAACGAATAATCGCTGCCTTATCAATTTAATCTGCTCTATGGTCTAATCAACTATATCTGGCCCATTCAACTTTCTCTCAGCCAGTTCTACTCAACACAAGGGCGATTTCCATTTCCTTCCACACAACGCTTCATATAGAGCCATTTGAATGCTCGAGTGATAGCTATTGTTGTATGAAAACTTTCCAAGTGGAAGGAATTGATCTATAATTATCCATATGGCATCATGATTTTTAATCTTGGGTAATCCTATCACAAAATTTATGGTAATGATCACCCATTTCCACTCAAGAATTTTAGGGTTTTGCAAAAGCCCTTATGGTCGTTGATGATTAACTTTCACTTTTTGACAAGTGAGAACACGAGCCACAAACTCTTTCATATTTCTTTTCATTCCCAGCAACCAATACATGGACTTTAAGTCATGATACATTTAATTTCTCTTGAGTGTAGAGTATATCTACTCTTATGCGCTTTATCTAGGATTTGTTGTCTTAATTCTACTTACGGTGGAATATCTATCCACTTCCTGTATCTGACTAGTCCACTCAGTGAAAGGTCATATCTCGAAATTTGACCCTTTTCAATCATGTTTTTGATAGGTTATGCTCTATCATCCTGCAACTGAGTTTCCTCAATTGTTGTTCTCAGATCATTTTCTGCCTGACTAACATTGCTACTAATGATCAAAATCTGATTAAAAAGATTGAGATCTCTGAAATCGTCGATCAGTTTCTACTCTTGAATCATTAGGACTGCTACCTGTACTCTCTTATCGCTCATTGCATTTGCAACTATATTAACCTTTCCTAGATGGTATTTAATTTCCAGGTTGTAGTCTTTAAGCAACTCTATCCATCAACGTTGTCTCTTGTTTAGCACTTTCTGATGACACAGGTATTTCAAGCTCTTGTGGTTGCAATACAACTATATGGTTACCCCATAGAGATAATGTCTCCAGATTTTTAATGCAAACATAATTACTACTAACTCAATATCATAAATGGGATAGTTTAGTTCATGAGGCTTCAGCTGACGAGAGGCATATGCCACAACTTTTCCCTGCTACATCAGGATATATCTCAATCCATGCTTGCTCGCATTACTATAAACCATATAGGTCAACTGTGGATTGGGGATTATCATCAATGGTGCTGTTGTCAACCTCTCCTTCAGCTACGTGAAATCCTCTCACAACTTTCATCCCACATAAAATGTTCAGTTTTTCATGTCAACTTTGTCAAAGGCAAAGCAATTCTTGAGAAATTTTGTATAAATCTTCTGTAATAACTGGTAAGACCCAGAAAATTGCATATCTCAACAACATTCTCTGGTCTTTTTTAGTTCAGTACTTCTTTCACTTTACTAGGATCCACTGAGACCCTTCTTGTGAGACTACATGGCCCAAAAATTTAATTTCCAAAAGTACAAACTCACATTTACTCAGCTTGGCATAAAGTTGCTTATCTTTTAATGTGCTCAGCACTGTTCTCAAATACTTTTCATGTTCTACTTTGCTTTGTGAAAAATTCAATTCATGTAGTCCATGAACACTGTAGGTGTATTGGTCCGCCCAAATGACATTAATTATGCAATTTAAACAAACCTCGATGATGACAAATCTGACACCCGTGGGTGTAGACACAACTAGATCATATGGTAACTGATGTTCACACAGGCCTAGCCGTATCACACAGTTATATGAAATGAATGAACGACTAGCACCTGAATCATACAATGCTTATACAAAATTACCATTAAGTAGCACTGTACCTTAAATAAGTTCAAAGATTTTCTAGCTTCCTCCTGTGTCATGGCAAAAACTCTGCCCTGAGTTCTCTACCTTAGCTCCTCTGTCCTTTATTACTATGGATAGTTGTTGGCAAAGTGCCCAGGCTGCCGACAATTATAACAAATTCTCTGCCTTACTGGAGCACCACATGGCTTTCCAGGATGATAGGGCTTACCACAGTTCTAACAAGCTTTGTTCCTAGGGGGTCTTTGGTTACTGAGTTACTAATCTGGTAAGGTTTTTAGTCATTTCCCTTAGATTTTTCTCCCAGATTCTTACGTTTCTGGGAAAAACTTATACTGCCAGATGTTCCCTTACTGTCAGCATTTCTATCAGTGTACAAATTTAGCAAGTTGCTTACAATGATCCAGCATTCCTCTATTGCCTTATCAAATTCGATAAATTGTTTGGAGACTAATTTCTCTTTCAGTTCTCATCTTAGTCCACAAGTCATCATGTCTGAGCTCCAACCCTCATCATCATGATACCTAAAATAAGAAGAGTATTAAGACAATTTGATGTAGCGAGCCAGGTACTCATCAAAACTTTCTTTTCCATCTTGCTGAATAGTAAGGAACTCGATTTCTTTTACAATTTGGACTGATCAGGTGAAGTATTTTTCATTGAACTACTCCTTAAATAATTCCCAGGTGATAGGAATATTTCATGCTTGCAAAATCATCTCAGTATTTTTCCAATATCTATCCGCATCTCCTTCTAGTTTATATATTGACAACTGTACTTCAACGTTATCTGGGCATTCCAGAATTTTGAAAATTTTCTCCAAAAGGGATAATCAGTCTTCTGCCACCTGAGGATTGAACTTCCCTCAAAAGGCAGGAGGTTGTTGTTGACAAAATCGTGCTACCTATGTCTGTAGACTTTCAGCCTCAACAACAGGTCGAATTGGAGGTTGCTCCTGAGCAGGATTCCTAGGCAGATTAAGTTCTTTCTCCTGTCCACCAGGATTGTTCTCTCTTTCCCTATCTTCATTTTGTTTCTGCTGCACCTCTCACAACTTATCTCTGAGATCATGTATTATCGTACATTGCTCCATTAACATTCCTAATATCTGCTATATTGGGTCAATTCTAGCTCCCTGACCTCACCCAGCACCTTTACCTCTTTGTCTCACCATCTTTATAGCTCACTATATTAATATAAGGGAGAGGTAAATTTCACATATCTATAAAGGCATATTTGTCATTTCACAAAATTTTGGGTACACAGATATTCCAAAAATAACATACATCAGATATTTACAGTAGTCTAGGAAAAGCATTTAACAATACACAGCCTATACATTACTGTATAACATATTTCTACCCTTTTATGTTACATAACCTTACATTTTCAAAAACTTCCCAGGGGGCCACCCATCATTCCATTTCCTTGGGTCGAGTACAATTAACCTTATAGTACCGGTGTAAAAATGCTAATACTGGCTCCAACCACTTCCAAGCATCGACACCCCATGTGTAACACACTGTATTTAATAAAATATTTTGATGAGTTTTAGTCATGTAATACTTACAAACTTGAGACATTATCAAATAGTAAGTTATTAAAGTCACAACTTCAATACAGGGTTTGATCTTGTACTTGTGTGGGCTTTTCAAAAACTTTAAAACATAATTATGTGTGGTTTCAAAACGATTTGCAAATTAATTACCCCTCATTGGTTTCAAAATCATTTATTAAAAATGCAGAGCAATCTCTGGCAATAGCCCGCATAGTAGTGGTTGACTTATGGGCTTTTAGTGTTTGGTTGCCCGATTCTAGTCAATTATCGCATTTATATACTAGCACGTTTACTAAAAACCTAGCGTACTAGTTACAACTAATATGGTTAGCATCACAGTTACTAGTACTACTACCACTACTTCTACTTAATTATATATACATATTTTATAGTCATCCAAAATAAAAAGATAACCAGATAGTCCATAATTAATCAGCCTTCTCTTCGCCAGTCCGTATTACCTTCCTTGCCCTTTGAGCTGGACGCCTTTGTTGTATATCGTTTGTTGAAAAAATGTGAAATTCAAAAGAATCTCAGTAGTACACCGATCACAAATATGTTATTTAGAATACTAAGAATGTAAAACGAATCATCACAGAGCACTTATAAATTATACAGCAAATAAAGGGCCTAACTGATCCCTTATTACAGAACCACAGCGCTTGGTGATCTCAATCTGGAAAACCAAGGCCTCTGCTCCATATAAGGTATACTTACGGGCTTTCTGCCTCGAGCCTACCTGGCTCAAGACGCCCCAGGTAACTCCTGGTGTAACATGTACTTACAGGTCTTACCGCCTAAAGACTAACTGTCTCGCACAAACACATATGACAGAGAATACATACAGAGCAGCATATATGATATAAGGGATAGGGTACTACCTAGCAGTCTTTCCAAATTGGGTTCTTGTACCAAGTGTCTCTTGTATCCCGACCAGATGTCAAATCCTATCAGTTAGAATTTACGGATGGCAAATTAATACTTATTCCAAATTATTTTATTAACTCAAACACCTTGGTTAGTTATCTTTAAGGCCAATTCATCAAGCTCAATATGTAGTTAATATGCCTACACAAAATTTATGCGTTTAACTTCATCCTTGAAGTTCTAATTAATTATATTTAGCCCTAACTAATTCATTTTCATTTATTGGTTAAAAACTGACAAACTTTTCAACAAATTTTGAAAATTTATAACTTTGTCTAGGAAACTCCAATTGGGATTGTTCAAAGTCCTATGTGACACTAATTAAATATATTTTAAATAAAAAATATCTCCTTTAGCTAGTCCCATGTACAGAAATCCAGAATCACCAACAAAACTCATACTATGACAGATTTTCACCAGTTTCACAGATCCAAATTCAAAAATTCATATCTCCTAATATATTAATCCAAATGGCACATATTATATATCATTTTAAATTTCATCATATCTAATTTAAATATGAAAATTTTTATAGCCATTGGATATCATTTTTTTAGTCAAAAACATGCCCAACGTAAATTGCTTTCCATAACTCAAATCTGGCAGCACCTTTAACAAAATTTCAACTTTTGGTTTTTCATTTCAAATCATTCAAGATTACAACTAGGGGCTATTCCCTAACTGTTTTTCATATAGAATCCAATAGTAACCTTAAAAATACCAAAATTATACTCCTTCTCCCAATTTTGATTCTGGCTGAAACTTGTCCCAAAAACAACAAAATTCAAATTTGCATTTTTGACTACTAACTAGTTTAATAACATCATTAATCATCACATATCACCTTATACATGATTAAAAAACATTATACTTCAAAAAATCCCTCTGTTCGAAACATTAGGATGGTTCAATAGCCAAAAAAAACTCAATGACATCATAAGGTAATCGATTCAAAATGAAGCCAAAGCTTACCTTTTACGTGTTTCTATAGTTGGTTTGGTGTTCTAGCGGCACTCCGGCTAACTAGATGACACAAAACACCTCATATTAGAAAAATGAGACCATATAAATGAATTTCTCAATGAGTAGAAGAAGTTTCCTGAAGGGCTTACCGGACGATCACGGCGATTCGAGGTCAAAATTGGCTCTGGAACTTCGGGAAAATCACTATTCACATTTCCTCTTTCCTCTTCCAATTTCTCTTGGATTTTTCACACTTTTCTCTCTCTCTCTTTTCCCATTTAGACATACACTTAAAGGAGAAGGAATGGTGGAGATTTAATCTTGCATGTGATTTCCTTTTGTTGTGCCAAGTGTCCAAATATTAAAGCTCAAGATTGTCAAGTGTCATCCAAGCATCTTGTGTTCTCTTTCTCTCTCTTAGGTGGTATCACTTTTGTCAAGGAAAATGAGAGGCCTAAAGATTTCCTCAAACACCCGGGTTCGGTGTTTGGGAAGTCAAGTACGCGACCATGCTAGAAACCAATCGATTCTCCGAACTCAGGTGCTAGGTGGCGTGTCCCGGAGATGCGAACACAAAAAAGGCAAAAAGTAACTGTCATCATGAGGGACACATATTACCTTCTCATTCATCCAACACAAAAGTGTTCTTGTACTTTATCATGATGAGGGGAAACTTGTCATCCTCTTATGAAGCCACCCATAAAGCTGTGTCATCATTAGCTATCATGACTTACTTTATTAAAACTACTTTAATAAAGTTACTTTATTGATGCTTACTCGAGATTCTATTCGGGTCTTATTCAGGACTGACACACATATCAAGGCCAGCCACACGGCATCCTAATCTCCTAAATCTAAAAAATGGCACCTTTGTTTCTTATAGCCACCAGTAAATTTTCGTCCAACTACTTACCCTTAAATTTGTAACACCGACTCCCTAATTTCAATAGATGACACCATGTTTCTCTGAAAATTCAAGAATAGCTCATATTTATTTACAAATGCCAATATTTATTTAATTCCACTATTTTAATGTTTACAAGTTCTCACGGTTACGAAATTCGATATGTTACACCGTGACTGCCTTTATTCCAAAATGCTGTGTTAATAGTCTCTAGGCGACCGAATACTGTATAATAGCAATATAGCAGTACTTATACATATAGTCTAACACATACTTTGTTGTATGATCCACAAACTCCATAAAGTTATCACGTGGACCCCACTCTATAATATCGTTCATCTTCCAAGCCCAAAATGTTGTATCTGGGAAGAAGTATAGTGTCATACGAATCCAATCATCATCTGGGAATTCGATACCAAGAAATCCCTATTCCTAGTTTAGTATGTCCACGTCATGCATATACTGTGCATACATGGTTCTCGGGGTATCCTGGATACGGAAAGCTCTCATGTATAAGTTCCTAATATATCTTCACAACTCTAGGTCCGGCTCTGTAAGACCCCATCTTATTAATGATATTACTTAGAATAGCAATTGTGAAGTTCAGTGGGCACAAAAGAATAGCATAAAAATACTGATATTATTAATACAATGCTTGTTTATATAAAAGAATTCCCCACAGGGGTGTACATAATGAAAACATACCTTAAAAAAATCAAATGATTTCAGATAACCAACTGCCTTTCCCGAACTCGTCTGGAACCTACCCCTTCCAGAAATTACCGTTTTGCCCTTCGAGTCGCTGCCCACTGCTAGAAATTTTATACATTTATGGAAAAGACGAGATTCAGAGAATCTCAGTAGTAACTAGCAGTCTAGCATATATGATGTGAAAATAAATATGTCATACACCATGTCATGTAAGATTATCGAAATTATGTGTACAATTGCCTAAGGCCAAATGAAATGTTTGCACCCTGGTCTACTTGGTGCCCTTGTTGAGTCCCATACCACAACTAGGCTAATATGTGTGTCTAAGACACTTGACTCATGTTACAGATAATGGCATATTCAAACATACAATAATCACATAGTGTATGAAAGAAAGTGTTACTACCTGGAACGCGCCCTTTCGTTGCCTAACAATCGGTCCAACTCCGTCTCCGGCTCAAGCTTTCGATATATCTTAAGATTTTAAATTTAGGATAAATGATTTATTAGCTATTCATAACTCACTCTAGACTCAATATATTGGTTATCTATCACAATTAAACAGTTTCTGCACAATACAATTATGTACAGTGCAGTTTCATTGTTTTTCTAGAAATTATCATATTTTCAGTCAATTTTGGAAAATCATAATAAATTCTAGGAAAATCTAATTTGATTAATTCCAAAGCCTAAATGAATATATTTAAATTTAATTTTGTGTAAAAATATTTTGGTCTAACCATTGATATCATAATTTTCCCAAAAATTTTTCAAACTTCACTTTTCCCATATTTGCTTCCAGAAACAGGGCACAAGTTTAAAAATTCATATCTTTCCAATGTACTTGTCCAAAAATTATAAAATACCCATTAAATTAAATCTCTATGCTCTACTTTAATCTTATCAAGTTTCAGAATTTTTTGACAATTTTGGCCCACTAAATATATTGCACAATATCACTGCCTCACAAGAGGTAGATCAAACAACATGCACATTCAAATTCATAAATTTCCAAATTTGTATAAAAACTTCCAAAAATCATGAACACTTGCATACCTGTACAATTTTCCCTTCTAAATCCAATGGAACCATAAAAATTACAAAATTCCAACTTCTTCATCATATCATATTCAGAACATAAAGTTAGGGTTTAAGGAGGGAAATTATGTTTTCCTGATTTCTCTTGCTTAATCACCTCCTTACCACTTCTAATCACATGATTAACCATTTAAAAACTAAATGGAAATTATTCGAGGAAATTTTGGAAGCATTTCCCCTAGGGTTTGCATAAGCCCAAATTTACAAATCAAGCAAAAACAATGTCAAAACCATAACAACAACCAAAGCAACAACATATAGCACAAGAGGATCAAGTTTATAAGATTATCTCTTGATTTCATGACTTTCTCTGTCTAAAAACATTTCTTCCCTCTCTCCCTCACTCTTGATTTGTCTTACTAAACATGGATTTCATGGAGGAGAAGAGGTTAAGAGAGGTTGTAGAGTGATTAGAAGGCAAGATCATCAAGTTTCCAAACTTCTTACCTTTGATTCTTGACTTTGGAACCTTAAGGTGATAGTTTTATTCAATTGTTTCCTCTCACTTTTGCTTATGCCATAAATACTTGGTTCATCTTTTTCCTTTCTTTTCTTTTCCTTTCTCTTGATTTAATTAGGTCAACATAATGTATTTCTCTTCCTTCCCTCTTAATTTGACTGACCAAGCAAGAGGAAAAGAAGATATCAAAGATGACTTCTTGCACTATCAACAATTGCCTCTTATAATTCATTAATCAAGTCATATGCTTTTTGGCTTTGACTTTTTCTCTTCTTGCTTTAGTATAACCCAAAAAACAAATATATAGATATATGTAGTCCCCTTTATTCTTCTATGTTTGACCAAAATATGAGATGAAGAGGGAGGGAATTATGTTCTCTTAAAATATCACACTTTGCTTTATGACATAATATTGTTTATTGCTTTTTGATCATGTGCAAGATTTACTTGGCTGTTAATATTCTCTCTTGAATAAATATGGACCAAGTATTTCATTTGCCTTTCTTGCTCCCTACTTCAGCCATGATTCATCCCAATTAAAGGGAAAAATAAATGGAAGCTTGCTTTATTTATTGGTCAAATGACCATTTTTCCCATACATTTATTTTCATTTTCGCACTAGCTGAAAAACTGGGAAGAATTTTTATCAAACTTTGAAAATTCATATCTAATTGTATAGATATCCAATTGGGGTGGTTCTAAAGGATATGTGACCCTTATTAAGTTTATTTTTAATAAAAAATATAAAATTTAGCTAACTAAAAGACCAAAATTCCCAGGATTAATGTTTTTGGACGTTGCCTTTGAAAATTGCCAATTTCACTAGACTAACTTCAAAAATACATAACTTCTTGTGTACAGATCCAAATAATATATATGACCTATCAAATTAAATCTTGATAAGTATACTTTCATTCTTGAAAGTTTTATAATTTTTAGACATTATTTTCCTATTTAAAAATGTCACACAACATGACTACCTTACAAGGAAACTCACTAGCAGCAAATCTCTTTTACGTTCCAAATATAATTATGTTGTGTGTGACCATCAATTGCCTTATTTTACCATCCCCTATACTCTTTAATACCCCAATGGTATAAATGAATTTTAGGGTATAAAATTATGCATTACTAGGACACTTGCTAAACCGAGGCTTAGCAGTCCATTTGAGTCAGGCTTATTATCAATCATCTTGTCCCAAATATTGGGGTGTTACAGCTGCAGGTCATATCTTATGTGTACGGGTTCAGCCTTGGAACTAGTAGCACTATATGGATCTGACTCCAACTCATCAGACAATGACTGCTTGGTGTCACAAACTAATGAACTAACTGTTAGCTCTAGTCTAGGTTGAGGCCCTTACATTGGCCTTGGCCATACTCGTTTCCTTAGGGATCACAGCATCCTGGTACCACCCCTGACCTGATACGGTCATGCTTGCTGCCCTTCAGGTATCCTCTGGTCTTCTGAGGGCTAATTCACCGATGGCGATGATTTTACTCCTCTGATGCCTCCTTCCGCTCTTGATTCTTGTCACAACATAATCAAGACCATATCAGTATACTATTCTGTTACTGCCAGAACCACATTGCCATGATACCAAAAATGTTAAAACCCCTCAATATTTTGACATTTATCAGAGTATCAACGTATAGTTCAATGGGAATAAAGAAATAGTATAAAATTAATTATAAAGAACTTGATTACATTACAGGAAATTTCCCACAGGGTTTGTGCATAATAAATTCAAATCCCAAAATACATAAAAGATAAGAAGATAACCAATACTAAATTCTTGATCAGCATCAAAATTCTCAATTACCGATATCTACCTATTTGCCCTTTAAGCCGCTTCCTCCAGCTAAATAAATTTTTAATTTATGGAAAAGGTAAGATTTAAATGAATCTCATTAGTAACATGCTATCATTAGTATAAAATGCGATAAATAAACATGCAATGTACCATATCATGTATCATATCAATTGTCATAAACATGTCTGTTAACCAATGTTCATGACCAAAATGATGATTTTGTCTGGATCAAAATGATCATTTTTTCCCTACTTGCCACTTAGTAATCACAATACTGATCCGGTGTAGGCAAACATCATGTTCATACTTGCCACACTACCTCAGCTGGGTCCCACTGGCCTCATGGTACTTATGCGGTAGTATTTATACTTTTCCCAAATCACGACGAGGAATTATATAATCTACCAAGACTGGGTCCAAATTGGCCTAGTGGTACTTATGCTTTTCCCATACCACAGTTCTAGGAATTATATCACACAGACTATACTATATCACATGGATTTCACATCACATAACATGGCAATTCAATGCATATAAATAATCATATAATGTATGAAAGATAAAGTTACTACATGCAATCCTTTCCAATAGCTAGTTAATACATATCCTCTAACCTTTTGTCCGGCTCGGACAAATATCAAATCCTAAAAATTCTAAATTCATAATAAATGATTAATTACTCAGTCATGCTTCATTCCAAAGCTCATATTGTTGGTTATCTACACCCAAAACGTATAATTACCAAACTGCCCCTAGAGAATCCGGTCTAATTCCCTTTATACCTTGTATAATTGTACTTTTTCAAAAATTATGACCCGAACTATTCCTACACAATTTCATGTGTATAATCCATTTTAGACCATAGTTTTGGAAAAATACATTGTATTTACCAAAATGCCCTTGACAGCCATAAAATTAAGGTTTTAGTAATAAAATTGTCATTTCACACCATAAAGCCTCCATACTCCATATTTCACATGTTCCTTACATAATTTTTCATTCTAAACATAATGGAATCAGAAAATCTATCAAATTGCAGCCCAATCACCCTTAAACCCATCTAGCCAAAAGTTTTATAATTTTAGGGAAAATAAAGTTTTTCAATTTCCAACCAACCAAACATCTTCTTTGCACTTCTAATCACTTATTTAACCACTTAAACACCTCTTGAAAATGATTAATCACAAATTAGACAGCACCTCCCCTTAGGGTTCATGTATCCTAAATCATAAATTCAAGATAAACAAAGCCACTAATCAACCAAAACTACCAACAACAATCATAAAACAACAAGATAAGAAAAGTATTCAAGCTTACCTTGAATTCTTCCTCTTTCTCTCTCTAAGACGCCAACTTCCTCTCCCCTTTTCCCTTAGTTTTATTCCTGCTTTACAGGATTTCAAGAAGAAAATGAAGATTAGAGAGAGTTTTCATGAATTTAGAGACAATAACACATGCATTTTGCTACCAACTTATCTTGGTTTGCTTCTTGATCTCCTTTGCACTCTTCTTGTTCTTGTTTTCTCTAAGCTCTCTCTCTCTATATATATCTATCTATCTATTTATCTATCTCTCTCTCTTCTCTTGCTCAAGTCTAGCCGAAAATGAGATTCAAAAGGGCTAAAATGCCCTTAAATAAAAATCATCCTCCACCTCCTTAATTATATACTATTTTATTAGTAATTTGAACACATGTCCTTACTTTTCCTTCCTTTTTCATATGGCATCTAAAGGTTCCACATGGCATGAAATGTGTTCCAATCATATTTTTCCTTGCCTCTTCATCTCTTTGGCCGACTTTCTCTATAAATAAAGGGAAAATATTGGATTTTAATTTTTATTAGCCAAATGACTATTTTACTCTTACATTTTCTTCAATTTTTGAACAAATTGTTGTCATCCTTCTTCCATTTTCTTTTTGGCCAAAATTTTCATCATAAATTAAGCCAAAAATTATGCTCTTCCATACTTAATTTTAGGCTACCATGTTAGACCTTTATCAAGACAAAAATTGTGCTTTATGTCTTACTTAGCCAAAATTTCATGTAACCACTTGTTCCAAAATTTTGGCCACTTCAAGTACACCAAATTCACCATTTTATTCTATATAGTATAATCAAATATACAAGGATTTTGGGTGAATAAAATTTGGGATATTACATCTCACCCACCCCTGATCAATAAAATTTCATCCCCAAAATTTGTTATACAGACATGTTCATAATTTTCGGGTAACGTGTAATATCTTAGATTTTGGGCCTATGAACTTGAGAAATCAAGAACCGGTTATGGATCGAGTAGAGGTAACCTTAAACTTTGATTTGAGCTTAACATCTTATGATTTAGTTGAGTATTTTGGATTCTTTGGTACTTCCCTGATTTTTTATCATAAAAGGGAATTAGGGTTTCATAATGATTTATTCATATAATAAGGTTATATAATGTTTAAGAAGCATATGAAACTAGTTTGGTGGTTAGATTGTGAAAATAGTGAATTGTTGTCTTGTGAGGTTTTGTTTCAGCCAGGACAGGGGATAGACAAGGAATGAGAATTTTTCAAATTTAATATTTTCAATGGATTCCTTAAGCAAAATTACGGGGGGTTATATTGTGGTTGTGATTTTGGAAGGGTTAGATAGGAAACCTTAAATTTGGAATTGAAGTATTGTTGTCCAGTTAGGGTTTCCCTGCGTGGCAGAGGTTTGCATTGTATTTTAAGTAACTGAATTGTGTCCAATGACTATGATATTTTCCAAAATGAAAGTAAACTTATCAAGATTTAATTTATAGGTCATATAGGTCATTTGGATTTATACATACAGAGTTATTTATTTTTGAAGTTGGTCATGTAAAACTAGCAAGTTTCTATGACAGTGTCCAATAAATGGTAATTCTAGAATTATGTATGTCTATTGGTAAAGGGCAATAGTTTTCCCTAAAACCAAACTTAATAAGGGTCATATGACCTTTTGAACCACATATGACCTTTTGAACCACTACAGTTGGACATTTGTACAAAAAGATATAAATTTTTAAATTTAGTTGATAAATTCTACCAATTTTAGTAAATGTGCGTAAATTACAAAATGTAATGGAACATTATAATTTCTTTGAACTCTAAGGGTAGAAATTAATCCCTTAGGATAATTTGACTACTTTAACTCATTGGTTGACTTGGCAAAATTATCATAATGACCCTAATGATATGATTATATATCTAGGGCCATGAAAAGTCAAAAAAGAAGAAAAGAATGGAAGAATTTCCAAGAAGCCTTAGTGGGTTAGAAGAAAAGGAGACAAGAAGAAGAACTTTGTCCAAAAGATAGTAAATTTACTTACTTATATGTATGTGATGTTTATGTTGTGTATTGATATATTGTATTGCTTTGCTTGATTATGTGAAGCATGTATGAATGAATAAAGCTATGTTTCAGTTTTTACTGTGCCATAAGTATGTTGCACGAAACATTGATCATACAGAATATTATTATGTGAACAAGAGCCTATGTAAGATAAGCATATCATACACTAGCATTCATCTTACATGCATTGTCTCTATGTTTGCTACTGAGATTCCCCCAAATCTCACCCTCCCCTAACCAACCATACAGGTGTGATAAAGTATGAAGTTGCACAAGTGGGAAATTATGGCAGAGAAGTGAAGATTGATCTACCCTGTATTATTTGTTAGATTTTAGTAGCCATGTATAGCTACATTGTATGTGTGTCTATATGTGTATGTGTGTGTGTGTGTGTGTAAGTGAATGAGCTAAGAATGTGTAGAGAAATAAATAAAGGTAACCCTAATAATAAGGAATGGAAAGAATCTAGTAACCCTGTGAAAAAAAAATAATAATTAATATGGTAAATACAACTTTACCAAATGAATTGAAACCCCATGAATTAAAGATTAAGAACAGGTTTGGAGGCGTATCTAATGTTTTCCTAAGCCAGTAAAGCTTCCGCAATGCTATATAAATGGGTTTAGGAATGGGTGTTGTATTTTGGTATCAGAGCACTGATTCTGGCAATGGAATTATCTGCTCAGAGCTAATGGTCCAGTCAAAACAAAGAGTTATGGCTATAAGCTCTATTCTATGCTCATGTGAATAGCATACTCTATTAGTACTACTATGACTGGGAGTCATAGATAGCAGAGGAAGTGACTCTGCTTGACTGAAATGTTAGCGGTGCCTAGTCCCAGTAAGGATTCCTCTACCGGTGACAATGACAATGAGACCCTAGGATAGAAAAAGAAGTGCAAGATTCAGATTTTATTGCTAACTCTAGGGCTCCTAATATTGAGTTAGAGTATAACCCATATTTTCCCCTGTGTTATGAAAACACATAGAGGGGCTATACCGAGAAGTTGATACTGCTTATATTTCCCTGTAGAGACAATATCTAGCATTTCTAGGCAGGATAACATGATATAAGAGGATCAAGGTATGCATAGGATACCGATGCCCAGAGATATACGGATTGGTATGAGAACTAATGCCCCAAAACCCATTAAAACTCCACGATTAAGCGTACTTAGGTGAGAGAAATCTTGGGATGGGTGACCCCCTGGGAAGTTAAATTGGTAAGGTTATGGAGACTAGAGAAATAGTGATTACCTTAAGGTTTCTCCATGACTAATGATTATCTTAGTTAGATGAACCACAGTTAAAGGCATATAGGCATAATAGACAGTATTGAGCTGGAGGAGGCCAAGGACTGTTATAGAGAATATGCAGTTTTCTAAGTCTTACCAATATTGTCGGGAGGAATCCTAACAGCCGAATCGCTTTGCCATTGACAAGCTCTTAAGAAAGCATTTGTTGTTTGAGTGGAATGAGAAATGTGAGAGTAGCTTCTGGAAGCTAAGGGAGATATGGACACTTGCACCATTGTTGATTATCCTAAATCCTAGTGTGACCTGGGTGGTCTACAATGAAGCAACATGTATGGTTTGTAGTGAAGTATGTAAGAAAGCATTGGGATATGTCCTGATGAGATAGGATAGAATGGTGGCGTATGTCTCTCGACAGCTGAAGCCTCATAAGATGAGTTACCTACTTATGATGTAGAGCTAGCAGCGATTATCTTTAAGGTGGAAAAATGATTATTAGAATATGCCTTTATAATATTTAGGGTTGAGATAGAATTAAAACCTCAAAACAATATTGATGCTATGAGAACATAATCCGAACATTTGAGGATTAGAATATGAATGTTGAATCCTGATTCTAGTATGCATTTATATTGGATATAATTTAGGAACATGATTTCTTAGCTCAGCATATGTTAAGGTTCTAAGGTTTTAAGAGTTGAATCATAACCTGAGAATCAAATAAAATAGTTGAATTGATTCTCCGAGAATTTAAAATAGCCTGAGTTGCTTGAGGTACTAGAATGTTGTACATAAATGTGTATAAGGTTTTTGGAGGCTACTAGTTGCTAAGCTAGCATAGGGATATATCTTAATCATAGAATATTCCCTTAAAGTTGTGATTATTCCTAGAACTGGACTGATATCGAAAGTCCATATAAAATGACCCCAGATGAGATTGTAGAATTAAAGAAAGAAGATTACATAATTGATAGAGAAGAGGGACCCTATAAGATATGGGTTCCTGTTATAATAGTACTTCCATTCAGAGATGACCAACTAGAAAGAGCTATATACGAATGATTCTTGTCGGAGAGGGCTGCCTACGGAGAATTCTTATTGGAGAGGGCTACCATCAGAGAGTTCTGATCGAAGAGGGCTACCTATGGAGAGTTTTGACCAGAGGAGCTGACCATTCAAGTGACTAAGTAAAGCAACTAGTGTAGTACTATAGCATGGAGCCACCATTGCGTCAAACTATAGAGTGCAGCTGTTGTGACGTCAAACCATAGAGTGAAGCCGCCATGACGTTGAACTATAGAGTAATGCTTTGGGAATGTTGACCCTCAACCATGGTGCATTTTAATAATTCTCCCATCGAATGAGTTTCCTTGAGAGAAGGGTTTATATGACTCAATGAATCACCATGGGGTGCTCCAATGCCATTTATAGAAAGAAAGATGAGGAAGGAAATCAAGAAAGAACAGGCTCGACTGTATAAAGGAAAGTAGCTATTGCTCTCGTATCTTATGTAATGGTTCTGTATGTATATGTTTACCATCGAGTATATTCGTATTATGACTATATGGTAGGAAGTAAGACCTATTATATCAGTGTATCCTTAGGCAGTTAGACTTGATAGGTAGAGGATGAGAGGCAGTAAGTCCTATAGTGCCTGTGGCATAGGGGTAATTCCCTAGGCAGTAAGACCTAATGAGCATTCAGAATATGCGGGGTGGTCGTCCAGGGCCAATTGCACGGGTGGACGCCTGAGCCATAGAGATTTCTTTTATGCACAAGTAGACACCCAGGACCTATTACCCTGGTGGACACTCAGGGCCATAAAATCCATCAAATTCTAGCCCAAACACCCTTAAACCCATCTGGCCAAAAGTTTTATAATTTTAGGAAAAATGATGTTTTTCAATTTCCAACCAACCAAACATCTTCTTTTCACTTCTAATCATTTGCTTAACCACTTAAACACCTCCTGAACATGATTAATCACAAATTGGACAGCACCTCCCCTTAAGGTTCATGCATCCCAAATCACAAATTCAAGATAAACCAAGCCAACAACCAACCAAAACCACCAACAACAATCATAAAACAACAAGATAAGACAAGTACTCAAGCTTACATTGAATTCTTCCTCTTTCTCTCTCTAAGACACCAAATTTCTCTCTCTTTTTCCCTTGGTTTTCTTCTTGCTTTACATGATTTCAAGAAGAATATGAAGATTAGAGAGTTTCAATGAATTTGGAGATAAGAACACATGAATTTTGCTACCAACTTACCTTGGTTTGCTTCTTGATCTCCTTTGCTCTCTTCTTGTTCTTGTTTTCTCCAAGCTCTCTCTCTCTCTCTTTTATCTTGCTCAAGTCTGGCCAAAAATAAGCTTCAAAAGGGTTGAAATGACCTTAAATAAAAGTCAGCATCCACCTCCTTAATTATATATTATTTTATTAGCAATTTGAACACATGTCCTTACTTTTCCCTCTTCTTTTTTCATATGGCATCTAAAGGTTCCATATGGCATTAAATGTGTTCCAATCATATTTTTTCCTTGCCTCTTCATCTCTTTGGCCGAATTTCTCCATAAATAAATGGAAAATATTGGCTTTTAATTTTTATTATCCAAATGACTATTTTAACCTTACATTTTCTTCAATTTTTGAATCAATTGTTGTCTTCCTACTTTCCTTTTCTTTTTGGCCAAAATTTTTATCATAAATTGGGCCAAAAATATTCTCTTCCATACTTAATTTTAGGCTATAATGTTAGGCCTTCATCCAAACAAAAATTGTGTTTTATGTCTTACTTAGCCAAAATTTCATATAATCTCTATTTCCAACGTTTTGGCTACTTGAAGTGCACCCCAAAATTCACCATTTTATTCTATTTAGTATAATCAAATATACAAAGATTTTTTATGAATAAAATTTGGCATATTACAAAAAGTTTGCATAATGTATTCATCTCCTACATTGACTAACTACTATATTTAATATGAAATATCTTGTTGATTAGTCAAGTAAAGAAAGAAGATATCAAGTTGGAATATGGAGATTGATCAAGAAGAAAATAAAGAAGGTATTGAAGAATGAAGTTATCAACTATAAGGAGAAGAAGCCAAGAAAGGAAAGAAGTTATTGAGCCAGATTATGGAGAATGACCATCCAGACGAAAAAGAAGAAGCAATAGTGAAGAAAGAAGAGCCTTCATCATATTATATTAGTCAAAGAAAAGAAGTTATCTAATTGGATTATGGAGAATGACTAAAAGAAAGAAGAAAGAGATTGAAGATAATAGCCATGGAAAAAAGAAGTTATCGAAAAGGATTGTGGAAATTAATCAAGAAGAAGGAGTAGAGATTAAAGAAAGAAGAACTTGTAAGATCTAATGAGAATATCAAGATTCAAGCTCTTGGATATTATACTGGAGGTCTCTATGGTCCAATAGAGGTTGGAATGGGTCGATTAAAAGCTAAAGTGACTCATATGGAAGTTATACCTACTTCAATCGAGTGATCACTCGAGTGGAACCTCCAAAGATGATGACTCGAGTGATGTTCTTCATCACTGGCAAGCATCACTTGGGTGATATCATAGTGATGACTACTCATTGTGTTTTTTTTCTTTCAGTATGACATAGGTTCGGTGTTTTGGATGTACCTCTCAAACCACAAATCTGATTGAGATGAAACTTATTCAATATGAAACTAGAGACTAAATTAGACTCACAAACACCAAGATCACGCTCAACGGATTTAGATGAAAATGATATTGTTAGATATGATTAGTTTTGATGATGTCAAATATAGATATCAAATATTAAGAGAGTAAAAAGTCTGCATCATATACTTATCTAGTATATTGACTAACTACTATATATAATATTGCATATATTGTAGATTAGTCAAGCAATGGAAGAAAGAAATTGACGAAAGAAGAACTTGCAAGAATTAATGAAAAATATGAAGATTCAAGTTCTATAGGTATTGTAGCAGCTGACACTGTAGCATACGGTTACTGTAGCGTATGGCACTGTAGCGCACTGTAGCATCGAGTGATTTTAATAATCACTCGAGTGATTCTGAAAATAGTGAAAATCACTTGCAGTGATTCACTATTCACTCGAGTGATGTTTAGATTTTCAGGCTCTGTTTTTCGTCCAGCTGAGCGAGTTCTGGTAATTCAATCATATCTCTCAAACCACAACTCCGATTGAGATGAAACCAGTTACATATGAAACGAGCCTCCAAATGCGTCATTTTCACACAAGAACCAACATTAAAGAAGTTCATATGAAGGAGATATAAGTATTGGAATTTGGCCTTCATATCAGCGTCACTTTCCAGAGCAGGTTTGAGTGATATATGAAGTTTACCATATCACTTCCAGTGGATGCTGAATCACTTCCGGTGAATATTAAAATTCCTCAGATCACCTCCAGTGTTGTAACTGATCATTTCCAAAGAATACCAATATGAACCAGATCACTTCCAATGAACTGATATCCATTCAAGTGATCTTATGTTTGTGAGATATCAGTGAATGAAGTGATAACTCAAGTGATGTGCTGATTTTGATGAATCACTTTTAGGCTTGACAGAAACATGAAATCACCAGAGTAATATTGTAAGCCATCCGAGTGAAATGTTGTTTCATGAAAATCACCTTCAGTGAAGTAATGATGTACTCAAGGGAATTGATATCACCGCCAGAGAACTTACTGATAGCTAGAGTGATTCACTGTTCTTAACAAAATCATGGAAATCACTCAAAGGATCTTGAACTACACTCGAGGGATGATGATCATTGCCAGTGGAATATTGTTTTGTCAAGATCACTTCTAATAGAATATTATTTTCTGATAATCACCTCCAGTGAAATCAAAATCACTTCCAGTGATTCTTTAGTTTTCAGAAATCACTGCCAGTGAAGTATGTAATCACCCGAGTAATGTTTTCTAACGGCTATTTCTCTGAGTGCTTTTACAGGTGTTATGCACTACCGATCACATGGCATACACGGATCAATATTCAGCGACAACTAATCATGGGCACTAGCAATATTCAATGAATAATCAACAAACTGCCTAACGTTGAAGCATCTGTCGAACCAACGGGCAAACTATAAGAAACGCTGAAGCATATGTCAGAGCATGATCAACGGGAAAATATTTAAATACACTCAATGACCATACAACGCAATGGGACTCCAACCGAAAATGAAGTAGTATCTTTTTGAGCATCAGATGTTTACAACGGTCATCTTCCACAACTCAGCTATAAATAGGAGAGGATTCAAACACAAAACTACTGACAATACGATGAGAACATGAACATTCTGATATCCTAAGTCTTCAGCCTCTGACCACTCTTTGCTCTACTTTGTCTTCTATATTATGTATATTTGAGAGAGTGAGAATATTTTGTATTGTACTTCAGTGAGCATTTTACCCACTCTATAAGAGAGCTTGTAAACACTTCATCTGTATTTCAGAAGTGTTCTCAAGGTAGAGGAACCTTGAGAGGATTGATCATCTTACAGGGGAGTTGTAGAGCGAATTGCCAGTAAGACTTTCTGCTCGTAAGACTTACAAAGTGCAAGCAGTAGAGAACGTTGATGCTCGTAAGACTTACAGTGGTGTAAGCAGGAGAGAACGTTGCTGCTCATAAGACTTGTACGGTTAAGCAGGAGAGAACGGTCTTTGGGATTGCTTTGCTCGACTTGCTGTAAGAGGGAGTAAACTTAAAGTGTGTAAGGGGGAGTAACTCTTGTGAGTTTGTAGAGGCTTATCTTGTGCCCAGTTAAACAAGAACATAGTAGATTGGAAATCTCAGGAGGAGCTTGGGGACTGGACATAGGTCATCGTGGATTGGACCAAACCAGGATAAAACACAGTTTGCATCTTCTCTTCCTAAGCTTTTATATTTCCAGCATATATGATTTATATAATTGCTACTTCCATATATACTAAGTGAATAATCTGTGAAAATATTTTAAAAATCAGACTTTCTTTTCATACACCCAATTCACCCCCCCCCCTCTTGGGTGTCAGCCAGTTCTAACAGATATAAGTTTTGAAAATTGATACTAGAATTTATCGTGTTATTCCAGAATAGATTCAGTGATTTGGACATATCTCCTAAACCGCAACTCCGATTGAGGTGAAACTTGTTGTATATAAAACAAAACTCAAAATAATTTCATAGAAATTAAGATCAAGCTAAAGACTCTCAGAAGAAAGAGGTATGGATATTAAAATTTGACGCTCAAAGTTCTTATGATGTTCCAGAACAGAAGTCATTCTTCGAATCATAACTTTCAAAACACAATGAGTTTTGGACTGGAACTTATTACACGTAAAACTAGACTCAAGAGGAGTTTCAATGACATCAAGATCATGCTCAACAAAGGTCATTTGGAAGAGATATGAATTTTAGAATAGCACGGTCATATAAAGACGCTGCTCCAGATGAGCTGTTATAAATTTGATCACAACTTTCATAATATAACAAATTTTAAGCTAATTCTTTTTGTATTAGAATGTAGACTTCAAGAGCTTTCTAATGATAGATCATTTGATAGATTTGAATTCAAAATGAGTTTATCACTAGCAAAGATCACTCCAATGATGTAAAAGTGATTCCTAAGATCATTGTGGTAACCACTTGAGCGATGTGTAATATTTCAGAGAGAATATCACTCAAGTGATGTATTCATATTACTACTACATCACCACGGTATCCTTTGTAATGATAGTCTGCCCAGTTTTTAATCACCGTCTAGGATTTCACAATTTTCCTCCAAACTCATATAAACCTTGATTATATTATTCCTAATCATTACTAATCAAATTTATATGAATATTACAGGTGATTAAGCAACAAATTAAGCTCTAACGACTAAACTACTCAAAAGTTGCTTTTGTGTCAAAGTCTCCAATGGTCATATTTCTATAAAGCTCAAAAATGAAATCACAACGAGAACATGAACGTGCCTAACGGATACTTCAACATCTCCAACAATCATCAGAGCTACATCAACTATAAATTAAAAAGAATTCAAACCAGAAGAATTGAGCTTGTACCATCATCACCAAAATGCTGAAACTTTAACTCCAACATTTCAATTGGTACTTTCTCTGTTTCTTAATATTTACATAATCTACTTTAGAGAGAGAGATTGTTTGTATTATGCCTTAGTGTTTATCTTATTCACTTCTATGAGAGAAGATCGATTGTAATCTATTATCATCAAGAAAGGTTATATCCTTACAACATGTAAGGGGGAGTGCTTGCCTCAGTGAGAGAATTGTAAAAGGCTTCACAAGTGACCAGATCAAACTTGTAGGATTGTAGAGGTTATCAAGTACCTGGTTAAACTTAAGGGAGATAATAGATTAAAATCTCAGGAGGAGTTTAGAGACTAGACATAGGTTATTGTAGATTGGATCGAGCCAAGATAAATCTCAATTTGCATCTTCTCTTCCCTAAGCTCTTATAGTTGTAGCATATATGATTTGAATAACTGAATGTAAATTTATGATTCATTACTTTCATACTTATTACTTTCACTAATATGCAAAAATATTTTCAAAGTTTTTAAGTTTTTATCTTACACCTAATTCACCCCCCTTTGGTGTCAGCCAGTTCTAACAATCCATACACAATTTAACACATCTATACAAGTCTATTAAAGTGACAATGGACATAAATACCTAAACTCTACTCTCCAATCCTATCTTAAACAGTACTATATATATCATTCATTAAACTGATTGTGTCAATACACCTCAAAAAAATGATACAGCTGAAAGAAAAAACAGTCACCTCCTTGACATTACTAGAGCCCTAATGTTAACTCATAATGTTCCCAAATTTTATTAGGGAGAAGCCATTCTCACTACCACATACCTTATCAATCGCTTACCCTCCAAAATACGTAACTCCCAAACACCATTCCAAGTTCTATCTACCTTTTATCTGCCTTCACTTGTCCTTACTCACATTAAAGAAAATATTTTTTAGTGCATAGCTTATATGTCTACTATGACTCTGGTGGCAAACTTGACACTCGAGCTCTCAAATGCGTATTCTTGGGATATTCTTTGACACAAAAAGGTTATAAATGCTATTCCCCAACCTTCAAGGAGTTTTATGTCACCATAGATGTTACCTTTGACAAAACACATGGTTACTACACAAAAACACCCATTCAAGGGGAGAGTAGAGTGAATGGGAGTTTTTCCATGAACCAGAAACATCACTAAGTCCTACAACATCCATAACCCCCAGTGCTCCACTTCCTATTATACTTCATGCACCAACTAAACCCGACCTAATCGAACTACACAACACTAACCTTGAGCCCAACGACGCTAACAGTAATAAGGAGGAAGCAGGTCCGAATATTCAAAATGAACAGGAAGCTGCTGGAGATGACCTAACAACATCTTTTTGTACTGAAGCTCCCTCTGTAACTAAATAGCACCTTGACTCGACTTCAACACCAAGTTCAGATAATCTTGAATGGCCTATTGCCTTAATAAAGGGTAAGATCATGCACTCAACACCCTATAAGCAAATTTGTTTCATGTGACTATCTGTCACTTTCTATGCATAACTTTGTTACTCGACTAGTAGATGAATAGTTACCTACTACTTTCCATAAAGCTATTCAAGACATGAATTGGAAGAAAGGCTATTGATGAAGAATTAAGGGCCTTAATGAAAAATCAAACCTAGAAAATTACCAAATTACCAACTGGGAAACGGGCAGTAAGTTGTAACATAAGTGGGTGTTTACTAAGAAATACAACCATGATGGGATAACCAACAAATATAAAGCTCAAGGTATTCTCAGACAAACGGAATTGACTATCAGGAGACATTTGCTCCTATTGCAAAGTTAAATACAATTTGAATACTATTGTCTATGGAAATAATCCTAGCTTGGCCATTACACCAATTTGATGTGAAAAACACATTTTTTTATTGGTGACTTAAAAGATGAAGTATATATATATATATGAATATCCCTAAGGGCGTGTTAGAATGTAACACTCCAAGAATGGTATGTAGACTTTACAAATTACTCCATGGCCTGAAGCATTCTCCTAGAGCATGATTTGGGAAATTTGCCCAAGAAGTAAAGAATGAAGGGTTTACTCAATGCCAAGCAGACCACACACTATTTGTGAAACACTCTAGGGGTAAAAGAACAATTCTTATTGTATATGTTAATGATATTATTCTAACTGGCAATGACACAAATATGTTAGCTAAACTCAAGAGACCATACAAATTAGAATAAGGTTTAAGATGCTTAAATAACCTTCAACTTTTCTAAAAAGTGCAACAATAACTATAACTATTTTTTAGAGCAAAAGTAATCATAAACATTATAAAAAGGGGCAAAAGTGATCATGACATTAAAAATCCCAAACGTCCATTACTGTGAGGTTTTTAATGAAAGGTTAAGGTGCTAAAATAGCCATTAACTTATACCAAAAGTGAAAAAGTGACCATAAACTTTTTTCTTGGAAGCAAAAGCAACTAAAAGGTGACTTCTTGAACATTAATTTTAGTTTTTCACTACTATAGATTGGCGCATATGTAACAGTTAATAAATAAGGTTACCACCAATAAACATCATGTATGTTGAGGCAGAGGTCGTATAAGAATATATAACGCTAAAATGTAACAGTTAATTATGCAAAAACACAAAAATAACGATTGTAGTTAATAATCGTCATTTATTTAGTGATAAAAATGAATGTTCTTACAAAATACCGTCATATAACATTTACAAATGATTCGTCTTCCAACATTATTTCAGCAAAAACAAAAAAAATAATAGTTATATCAATGGCCATAAAGTAACTACCAAATAAGTAACATAATTAAATCGGACCAGACTGACTGGTCGAGCTAAACCATTTTTTGGACTAGATGATCATATCACTTGCACTAGTCCGATCTAGTCCAAGTCAATTTTTTTGAATATTTTGTAATTTAGATGTTTCTTTTTATTTTTTAATTTAATGTTGTTGGAGTTTTTTTAAGGATTTACAATTAAGTTTTATTGTTTTAATATGACTTTTTTGTAATTGTAGGTATTTTTATTATCTTAATTGTGTTTATTAGGTTTAAATATTTTTTTCGACATATTTTTTATTGTTGTTGAATGTTGCCTAATAAACATAATTAAGATAATAAAAATACCTATAATTATAAGTCTTTTTATGGTCTTAATTGTATTCAATAAGTTCAAATGTTGCCTTCTAAAGAGGGAAAAAAGAAAAAAAAATCAAATTTAGATTCTAGATTACTTAAGCTAGTCTGGGCAGTCCAATAGATCAAATATGGTCCAGCCTGGCCTTAGGTTAGTGTTGCACCAGACATGACCACATGTTGTCTTATACAACTTGAGGTCCTCTCCAGACTAAACCTTAAGTTGATTTCAAACCCAATCTAATCTAGTACATGCACATCCCTAATAAGACATATATGAAAAAAGTCCAAATGACAATATTGCCCTTAATGAGGAAATTAAATTAATTTGAAAATAAAAAAATTATAACTTAATAAAAAAATATAAATATTCAATAGAAAAATAAAAATCACTATATATAGATATTAAATGATTGAAACATAATTAAATAAAAAGAAATAAATAAATATAAATAAAATAGAATAAATGAAAAGGAGAAAATTCAAAAAAAATCCTTCAAAATTTGAAAATCCTAAATCAATTATTTCCTATTAAGATGAGTTGTAAATTGCTAATAAATGTAGTCAATACCAAAATTTTTGTTGAAAACAAAAATAATTTGAGATTTTAATATTTTGAAAGTATTTTTCTGAAATTTTTCAATAAAAAATTGTGGCTCTTAGTTAATCAACCATAGGGTTATTCCCAGCAATATCTCAATAGCATCGGTCACTTGCATAAAACCAAAAAGAAAAAACACCACAAGTTCATGACCTATCAACATGAATCAACATATCTAAATGCAGAAAACAAAATTAAACCATCCTCATTGTATTATGATCAACAATGAACTTGACCTCACAAGAGTCCTTCTCAAAGGCAAGGTCATAGAAACCAAGCAACTGTTAATAATAGCAATTAGAGAAATATAATGAAGAAGATAAAGAATCGTGTATTAACAACATAAAAGTAAAATGCTCATACAAATTATAGCACACTTGGGTTATCTCTAATCCACCCTCAATTGAGGGAGATAATCAACCCCACTTTGGGACTAAAAGGGACTCACTCTCTAGAAAGAGACTCAAATTAACCTCTCTAAATATGGTAAGGATCTAACTATCCTAAATACTAAACTATATTTATCAATACCCTTTATATAGACTAAGGCCTTAACCAACCAACTAACTAATCACTTTATATTTCTAACACACCCCTTTAAGTTGAACACTACTTAACTCAAGGTGTTCAACTTGAACAACACAAATGGGAGGGTGTAAGGTGATTTAAACCAAAATGATTACAACATGAAGATTTCTTCAAAACATTCTTTTTCTTTCTAATCCTCATAATGCTTTACTGATGTTTCAATATGCTTGTACCCCATTAAATTGTCTCTATTCCTGCCATGTTGAATCTTGCCATAATCTCTCTCTTCTTTACAGTCAAACTAGTAAGAAAGTTGAATTGCCACAGGAATTACCAATTCAACTTTAGTGGTTGCATTTAATCAAACTAAATTTGCATCTTATGATGAAATGGTGCTGACATGAGCATATCATCAAAATTCCCTCAAATTTCTTTGATAGCATATGTTGATTGGTATACTTGAACCCTACAATTTTAAATTTTGAATAAAAATTTCTTGAAGACATCTTCCTCTTTACCTTTTAAGGAGACATCTTCTTTAACCTTTCACTCTTCTTCTTGAAGAACCAAACCTGTAATCATATTCTCCATTTCTACTAGCTTAAACTCATTGCCTCTCTCATGTGCTTCACCATCGTGCTCATGCTACCAAAACTAGACCTTTTATGTTCTTCATGTGCATCTTCAATTTCTCATAAATGTATATTCAAACCAGCAAATAAAAAGTCCCATAAAGGTTTGTCTTACACCTCTATAAAGTCCATGAACTCCCCCTCCTTGTAAGAACTTGAAAGAACGCCTTTAATTGCATTACGTGCAGGTTGAGAATGAATATATTTCATGACATCTTTGATACTTCCTCTTGTGTCTACCACCTCTTGACAAGTATTGGTTGCATACTAGAAGAGAAAAGGAAGAGAAGAATTTGGTGTCACTCTCAGATATAGTGAATGGTGTTTTGCTTCAGTAGCTTGTCCAGGCAACTACTGCACTTTTCTTATTGACCTCAAAGGCAAATGGATTTGGGTTTAATAGTGTAGCCTTCTCTTCCCATTCAAGCTGTACAAATCACATAAACCTATATACCCAATAAACCACAATAGGTGTAAAGGTGCCCATCACTTCATCGCTCACATATCCTTCCCAGAAAACCATTATAGGTCCAACTCATGAGTGATACTAATAAATCTAAAGTAGAAAGGCTCAGCCAAAGTCAAAACTATATTGAAGCTAAAGATCTAAAACTAATAAACAAGCTCACTTCACTCACAACTAGGATACTGAGTTTGGGCCAAAGAATCATATTTCTAATTCATATCTAGGACTTTTCAATCTCTTTTCCAATCATCTTTGGGTTGAACTTGTG
Organism: Albizia julibrissin; assembly: GCA_037074505.1. Classification (NCBI taxonomy): domain Eukaryota; kingdom Viridiplantae; phylum Streptophyta; class Magnoliopsida; order Fabales; family Fabaceae; genus Albizia; species Albizia julibrissin. Next base: position 22,160,236 of record CM073482.1, read on the forward strand.
AACCAACTCTTTTAAATCAAAAGCCAAAAACACCAGTAATCTACCACAATGGAAGCTCTTATTCAATACTGATCAAAGAACATAAACAAAAGCTGAAATCATTGGAAGGTTGCACATAGTGAGAGGCATGCCTATTAGAGGCTTAATCTCTGTGAGACATTTCTTCGAACGCGTGAAGGGTATACAGACTTGATCAACCAACTAACAAAATTGGCAACCTTGTCCTAACACAGAATCTTTGATTATTGATCTTAGAAGAGTGCCCATATTCTAGATTACATGTAAACCTCAAAGGTATAGTAGCGATCTCATCCATATATAGCAATTTAGGGGAATTAATTACCCTCTTCTCTCCTCCTCAGCATCGAACCTTTGGATCGCCGAACCAAATCAAGAAAGCTAAGGATGGTGAAATGATTTGGATGAAGTAGAGATGATCTTGAGGGCATAAAGAGCAATTTTGCAGCGGACCTTCGACGGATGGTGAGAGCAGTCTTTGAAGCAAGCTTTAATGATGATTAAGTCTTGAAATATTAAGATAAATTGAAGAACCAAGAGTAATCTTGCAACGGAATTTTGATGGCAACTTTAGAAGACCAAGATGAGAGCACAATCTTTCTTTGACAAGGAGAACGATGAGCACGTGAAATAGGGTGTGACGATGTGAATGTAACAAGATTCTATCGCCAACAGACGCATACACAATTGTGGCTTGAAGAATAACTAAACAGTATGGGGGACAATCTTTAAAGCTGGGACGACAAGGTTCTCTTAGAAAATTAACAAAGACAACATGCTTTGACGGCGCAAGGTCACATGCGAAGATAGACCGGTCAAGGAATCAAGAGCCTTGGGGTTTGAATCAAGAACCACGTTGCTCAACTTTGTTGGGTTAAAATGCAAGAAGACAAGAATGATATGTTGCCATAAGAATTAGGCCCAAGATAACATATGCTCTGATACCATGTTAATAATAGCAATTAGAGAAAAATAATGAAGAAAATGAAGAGTCTTGTATTAACAACATAAGAGCAACATACTCATACAAAATATAAATCACTTGGGTTATCTCTAATCTACCCTCGTTTAAGGGAGATAACCAATCCTACTTGGGGACTAAGAAGGACTTTCCTCTCTAGAGAAAGACTCAAATTAACCTCTCTCTAAACATGGTGAGGATCTAACTATCCTACACACTAAACCACATTAACCAAGACCATTTATATAGACTAAGGCCTTAACTAACCAACTAACTAATCACCTTATATTTCTAACAACAACTTCTCCGGCACACCTGAAATGCTAACTGAACAAGGATTGGGAACCGCCTCCTTTCATATACAAGTGATATGTAAGAATATTTATTAAATGAATAGGAGTTTGAGACACGAATGACCATGAAATATTTGACAAATTTGAATTTTAGCAAATTTGATTTTGACACAAAGTAATCAATAGCGAGCAAGTTTGAATATGTTTAGGAAATTATAATTTGTGTCCCCTCTTCCTCTTCTATAATACACTTGACTACCCTTGTTTTTTAAATGTTGAATAGAGTGATTTAGTACCTATTTAGATTAATGGTATAAGCTACTTTTTCAACATAATTTACAGTGTACGAGGTAAGTTTGTGAGAGAAGTTTTATCTTGACTTACATAAACGGACTTTTCCACCATCAACCTAAACAAGTCCTTATAAGATTAAAGGAGAATATGGACACACTCATCTCTGAAAGAAAAGGTGCATATCTTCTACCCCTAACACGACATATTCAAATTAGAATTTCCTAAACATATTCAAACTTGCTCACAATCTTTAAGGTAATTAAACTTAAACTGATCACTGAACCGGCTAGGGTGTGACACCTTATGTCCAATTGCCTCAGATGAGTACAAAAGAGTAGTGCAACCATTTATGAAACTAAGATCTAGTCCTGGATTAAACAAGCTTTGGAAAAATGTTCATAAATTCTAAACCTATCTTAGGATTTCAACTTGGGACTGGAAAGGATTTTTTTAGAGTAATAAAATGTTTCCCAAATAATTTCACAAACATTCACTATCTCGCTAAGTCCCACCGGCTCATCCTTTTGTTTTATTAGAGTTTGTGAGCAATTCTATGCTTAGTTCTCACATTTCATACCTTAGTTATATTTTGTTAGCGATCGAAAGAGTAATTTGGCTAAACTGTCCTTTTTGATTAATTATCATCCGCTTCTAGTCTGCCGGTATTACCAGCTCCACTATTGTAGCATTGCTAGAGTTACATGTTATTTACACTATATACAAATCCCAAAAATATCCAAAGTATATTAAAGCAGACAACCAACAGAAAACTAAAGTCTCTCTCACTCCATCCTCTAGATGTCTGCATTTACCTTCTTGCCCCTCGAGCTGTCTCCCTGTACTATAAATGGGTTTATGAAAAAGAGTGAGATTCGAAAGAATCTCAGTAGTATTAGATAGCCAAATCATATAGATATAACATCACAAAGCATGCCTCACAGTCATCATACAATAGAATCATCACCACAACATTCAGTGCATCACATGCAGTTTATATATCACCATAGTGCTAGGTATATTACAAAGCCCCTAGGGATACCCACACAAAAAGGCGTCGGGCATTCACTCATGCATCATATAACGTTATTGGCCTAAGCTTCCACCTGCACAGAAAGGCCCCGGGCGACCACTATGCATAACCAGAATGTACCAGACAATTTATGATGAACACACAAAACATATCGTGTATCTTATAACATATGAAAGATAAAGTTACTACATGGATGCTTCCCTTGAGCAATTTCCAACCGTTTGTCTGAGCTCAGGCAAGTCTTAGCTCCAGGACAGGTATTAGGTCCTATAATTTGAATTACGAATGATAAGTCATTACTTAATCCAATCCTTTTGGTATAATGTAACTAAATCATTATTGGTTTAGCTTGTTGGTTATCATTTGAGTCACTTAAATAGCCCTTGGAAGTCCCAACAAAGGTCCATAAGGTTGGGAAAATCCATACCAATCAACATCTCTTGGAAAATATGAAATATGGAAAAATTTGGGTCTTCGCCACAGCTAAAGATGCCCAGCCAAAAACAGGTCAGAAGTTCTTAGGCCGCGACCAAAAATCCCCTGTCTCTTAATCAAAATTCCAAAAATCATAACTAAATCCAAAAACAATCCAAATGAGGTGGTTCCAAGTTCTACCTAACCCTGTTTATGTCTAATTTTAGGGGAAAATATAGCTATTAGCTAAAAGTACACTCATCAATACAGAATTCACTTTTATTATACACTACTCCAGAATTTTCCAATTTTATATGGCCAAACTTTAAAAATGTATAACTTCCAATATACACATCCAAATAACCATTATGAACTACCAAATTAAAGCTTGGTAAATCTACTTTTAGATTGGAAAGTTTCATAGTATTTGGACTAGGTTTGGTTATTCAATAACACGACATAACACTTCTGGCTCGAGAAAATAATTTCTAGTAGCACAGAACCCTAACTTCCAAAATTTGGCACTTTTCACACAATCACCCAAAAATCACAACCATATGTTATTTCACATAGTTTTTCATGTAGAAGCCATTGGTGAACTCCAATATGACAAAATATCACTCCTTCTACTTCTTTTTCCCTCTGACCGAACAGCCACCCACAAACAACACTTAGCTCAAAACAAAGTCCTAACTCAGCTCTTGCTTCTTTTAGACTTTGTTTCTTGCTTCTACCACTTTGGGTCTTGGAAAATAGCTCAATACACCTCCTTTTAAAAAAAACCATAGAGTTGAAGCTTAAAATGAGAGGAATAATGTTCATGAAGAACATTTGAGCTAGAAATATGAGGAAACTAATGAAAATTTGGAGAAAAGCTTACCTAGTGTTCTTGAACTTCTCTTTCTCTCTCTTATTCCTCTTCTTGCCGTCCAAATGAATGTGAGAAATGAGTGAATGAGTGTTTAATTCATTGGTTTCTCTTTCTTACATGTGCTGGCCAAAATTGCAAAAGAGAAAGAGAGAAAATATTTGACCAAATTGCCCTTAGTGTAAGTATTACTAGCATTCCATTTGATTGACTTTCAACTACTCTTTCCTTCTTTTCTATTTATCACATGGCCATTTATTGGCATCATTCTTTCTCTTTCCATATGACTTTTTGACCGTAAAGCACATCTTGAATTAGCAAGAAAATAGCTCTCATATTATCTTCATTTATTCTCTTGCAATTAGCATATAAGACTTGCTTTATGACAATTACTTTTTGACTTTTCAAATTTAAACTTATTTGATCACAAATTGCTCCCTTCTTGATTCAATTTAGACCATGCATTTGATTTCTCCATTGTCTTCCCCTTTTTGACGGAAAAATGCCAAAGAATTAAGGGAAATATTAATTGCCTCTTGTATTATTGACAAATTATCATTTTGTCCTTACATTTTGTGATTTTTGTATTAAATAATGTCTTCCTTTCTTTCTCCTTATTTTGGACGAAGTTGGGGCAATACAATTGGGCCAATATTTGTGCTCTCTTATGCTCCAATTTTAGTTACAATATTATGCCTTTAAGTAGACAAAAGTTACATTTTTGTGTCTTAGCTTAGCCAATTGTATGTAACTACCGATTGGAGTATTTCCATAATTTTATGTACACCACAATTCACCATTTTATTCCGCTAAAGATCAAAAATATATATAAGGAATATTGATGGAAAAAGTGAGTATTACACAAGGTACTGGATTAAGGGTCAGCAAGTCAGACCGAAGCTAATCCGAGACTAAATCGGTGAGAATTTGAAGATTTTATAATTATTAATATGAAATTCTAAAAAAAATTTAAAAACTAATTTAAAAAATAGAAAAATCGAACCGGACTGATCTACCAGTCAGTTGGCCGTTTTCGATCCGGTCTAGGTTTGACAACATGGGCAATCTTCCTCTTTAGTAATACATTTGACTACCATTGTTTTTTAAATGTTGAACAGAGCAATTTATAAGATTAAAGAAGAACGTGGACCCACTCATCTCCGAAAGAAAAGGTGCATATCTTCTACCCCTAACACGACATCCACTAGACAAACCCGCCGACCACCTCTCAACTCACAATAACACACGTCGACAATCACAATTTCATAACAGAAGCCTTTACTTGAACATAGTCATGGCTCTTCAAGCTTTGCAAGCTTCAAGCTCGTTAGAGGTGTGGAGTATTTATTCATATTTTAGGGACAAACTTGTCCTTGGCATCTTCCACACTGAAAAATTGGTGGGATGTCAAGAGTTTTATAACTCATGAATAGTATGTCTTAGGAAGACGAACACAAATTCATTACAAACTACTAACTTAATTAATGTTTTTAATATTTATAATTATAAATTAATTATATAACTCCCACCTTTAGTACATCGGAGGAAGTAATATATTTATTACATACTTAGTTTCTCTTCTTCACCCTTTCATCCACTTTTTCGCCCGCAACTCATTCTTACTATTATATTAAAATTTGAGTGGTATGTATTTAATGTTTTATAAAAATATTAATAAATTTTAAATTATAAATAAATAAATTCAATCTGTCAAAATTTAGACATGATAGTTTAACGACAAAAAAAAATATTTAAAAGATGATTTTATAAAACACTAAAAGTTTGAACCGCTTAAATTTTAATGTTACAGTGGAGATGGGTAGTAGATAGGAAGTGTACGGGAAAGATAGAAGAAAGAAATTTAGAGTGTGTTTGGATGTGGGATAAAACTATGGTTTTGGTGTCAAACCATGGTTTTGAGAAAAAACATCCAAACATACTAATTTTTTAAAAACCATGGTTTTGTCCTAAAACCATGGTTTTGGGAGAATCGTTTGCTTGCTTTTCATATTTGTGGGACTCACATCCCTCTCTCTTCTCTATCTTTTGTTTTTTTGAAATTCCTATAAATTTAATTAAAAAAAATTAGCAATAAATTTAATGATAAATATTTAAAAATTTTAGAAATTTAATAAAAATTTATTTTTGACTATATTAAAAAAACTAGTTAAATTAATTAATATCACATATATTAAGAAATTTAATGTTAAATATTAGGTTAAGGTGAAAATTTAAAAACCAAGTTTTTCCTAAGAAGCGTATGGTACAAATAAGTTTTAGAAAGAACAAAAATAATAATGAATAATTAAAAATGGTGTAAATTTAACAGAATCGTTAAATTTGATCTAACGCTGTTAGGAGTTTTCTTCTCTTATTGTTAATAAAATATAACTCTATACTCTATGTGTAATTATCACAAAAGCTAATGTTCTTTTTGGTAATTTGACCACTAAAAGAATGATTCACAACTCAATATCCAAACACACATCTTATCAAAATCAACTTTTTACCCATAATCTATTCTTCTCATAATCTATTAAAAAGTCACTTTTTCACTTTCTCTCCAGAAACTATTCTTAAAAACTATATCCAAACACACCCTTAAAGTGTGTTTGGATGTTAAAACCAAACCATTGTTTCAACTTCAAACCATGGTTTGGGTAAAAAACATCCAAACACTAATAAAAAAGTCAAAAGCACTTTTTTTGCCAAAATCATGGTTTTAGAGAAGCTAACATTTCCTACTTTTTTGTATGTGGGTCCCACCTCATTTTCTCTCTCTTAATTCTCCCTCTTTCATTTCTTCTATTTTCATTCCCATGTTCCCATTTTTTCCAAATACCTATTGCAAAAAAATTATTGTGTGGTTTTTTTAAAATAATCATTATTCAAGTCAAAATTTATTATTCTCTATAGTCTTAAATATAAGATAAAAGTTAACTTTCTTCAATAGATAAAAAAATTAATTACATTATTTTAGAGCATTTATATTTTAATTTTTTCCCCCAAACTAATTAATTTGAATAATAAACTTATATGTAATTTAAGGATACACAATATATGATACGATTAAGTAACTTATTTAGCTTCTTTAATCTTGAAAAAAAAATCAATTCTATTTTATATTTAAGACCGAAGGGATTATTTATTTTAATCTAAGATATAGTATTATTTTGAATAATTACAATATATAAATGTTTTATATAATTTATTAATACATATATGTTTGAGCTATTTTTTATGATGTTATATAATTGCCCAATGTTATAATTTGAATTTTTTAGACAAATTTATTTAATTTTAGGTATTATTGTGAAATTTAATGTTAAAAATATTTAAAATAAAATCTTATCTTTTTATATGTAATTATCACAAAAACTAATATCTTTTTTGGTAATTTGACCATTAAAAAAAGTTATTCTTAACCCAATACTAAAACACTCTTATTTTATCAAAATCATTTTTTTCCTATAATCTATTCTTCTCATAATCTATTAAAAAAAATCATTTTTTCACTTTTTCTCCAGAAACTATTCTCAAAAGCTAAATCCAAACACTAGTCACCTACATTAGCCAATGTATTCAATTGAGATTTCAAACTCTAAAAACCGTTAAAAAAAATGCGCATGAAAATGAATACATACAAAACAAAGCTAAAACAGCAAAACGCTCACTTTCATGCCGTTTCAGCCTCTCCGAAAGCACACTAATTACAAGCTCACAAGGAAATTTCCTTCCAAAATTATACATTTTTATCTTTTAGAGGATCCAATAATAATAAATTACTTGACCAAAAAAATAATAATAAATTACCCTAATTCTCTAACCCGATAATACATTATGCGCTGCTTCTACAGTCTGAGGCTTATGGTACTACCGCCTTTACTCTCTTCCCTTTGGTTCTCACTACTACTTCTATGGTCTCTGATTCCGGCGACCTCTGCCTCTGCGACGTCGTTTTGTACCCCATTGAGGTGGTGGAGGGTGTGCTTGTGTGGTTGTGGTGTTGAGGCTGTGTACATCAAGTCTTGGGGCGGAGGGGCGTGAGGGAAGTAGTGTAGTGGCGGCGCATGAGAGACTGGGTGTGAGCTGAAGAGCGCGTTAGGGGTGCCTGTTGTGGGTGGGACCCAGATTCCTCCTAAAACTACGAGCTGAGGGGCACCTGCCCCACCTACTTGCGGGTTTGGACCGGGTCGTCTTGTGTGGAGACGATATTTCTGTGAACAAAAAAGGGTCCAAACATCATAATGAATCAGTAAAGAAACCGTTGCCCAAAAAACGGAAAAAGAAATCAGTGAAGAAACCAACATGGACAAAAAATTGAATTGGTGAAAAACAATTGATTTAATTTGAGACGGAAAAAACAAAAACGCATATTTGCTTCTCTAATTTTATATGATTTTCTTAGTTTGGTCTCTTCATTCTATAAAATATAATACTTCAGTAATCTAATCTTCACATTATTAGTCTCATATAATTATTTTTTATAATTATAATTATTTTAAAAATCAAATTTTATATGTATCAATATTTAATATTTTAATGTCAGTATTTTAAAATAGTGTCAGGGTCAAATAACTGAAAATATACCCTATAAAATTAAGAAACCCAATTAAATCCTTTTATAAGTAAAAAATATTAAAAAAATGCACTTTTACCTAAAACAAGTAGATAAATGTGGCGCACCTATCATCACCCATGTTTTATTAAAATTATAGAATAGTTAAAACCATTTATTTACATTGTGTTCATACTCCTATAGTCCTATGTTCTTAATATTAATGTGGTTATTAATCGATGATGTCTTGTAATTAATAAATTGGGAACGCTTTCCAATTTAATAATTGAATGAATTTTTCTTAAAAATGTAATGCACAGAGCCAAAGTATTTATTGTTATTCAATTAATATATAATTATTTATTCATAAAATCCTCCATTTAATATGAAACGTTAGATATATTTTTACCTGGAGATGACTTTTAACTTCATCATTGGTTAATCCGTCAACCTTCATCAGCTCCCTAATCTGTTTTGGGGTGGCCACTGTTGATATAAACAAGAAAATTTCAATTATTTATATATCATAAAGTTCTGATTGTTAAATATCATAAAGCATTGTTAATAAGGTATAGTTATTAGTTACCTTGAGATCCACCAAGCATCTGAAGAGCATTCACAAATCGCCGGTGCAAGTCCGGCGACCAACACCTTCTTGCTTTCCGATGACTTTGCGTAGTACCGGTGGACGTCAAAGCAGCAGTTTTACCGGTTGTTTTCGCCTCACACGACGAAACTACGGTAACCCCTTTTTCTTGATCACCACCATTATTATTATTATCATTGCTTCCTCCTTTACCAGAATTCTCAATCGTCTCTGAGTATAATTTCTTATCCTCCTCCGCTTGTTTCTCATCAGCAGAGGCAAGTGCCAGCTCCGGAAGAGCCTGCAATAGCGTCGACGAAGAAAACTGGTTCGATCTATTTCGTTCCTTATTATTTGTGAATGGAAGAAAGGCTCCACCATTGATATTTCTGCGAAGCTTATTAGGGTTAACATCAAACCCAACAATCTGATGATCATCTGCTTCTTTATTGTTACTAAGCGATGGAATTGTGGAATACTGTGGCTTGTTTTCGTCATTAGCTTGGCTCCATAGCTGAGCAGAAATCATCCAACTACCTTTATCACAATTATTATTATTGGTTGATGCTTTATCAGAGCTTTCAAAAGTTGAATGCTTTAAGGGTATGAATTCTTCAAGAGTTGCACTTTTCTTGCCTTCATTTCCTCTCAAAGCCTCGAGTTTCTGCCTTGACTCCTCCATTGCTGTCCCATGACAGAAGATCAGTCCATGTATACATATCTACATATTTGTAAGGTTTAGGGTTCAATTTGGTCAAGAAGTTTTCAAGTAAGAGTTGTGAGTATTCCAAAGTTTTTTTAGATCAATTTCGCCCAGAAGTATTGAAAAAAGGAGTATTGTCACCTCTGATAAAAATATTGACGGTCAATATTAATTTTTTAATAGTTAATGTTAGTTTTTTCATGATAAGGGTAAATTTACTTCATTTTTAATACTTCCATAACAAAATTGATTCAAAAAATCTTCTAGATACCCACAACACCTACGTGAAAATTTTCAGAATAAAATTGAACTTTAATCCAATTTTTATGAACAAAGTATAAAGGGAGAGAAAATATCAAAACACTAGCCCATTGGGGTGGAGAAACCATACTTAATTCACTTGTGAGGCTCCTCATGAGAAACTCATAATAATATTCTTTTATGTGTTGTGTAAGTTTGTGTTAATTTAAAGATTTGGAGGTGTACCGTTGGTGAGAAGTTGCATGCAGAGAGGAAGCTCGCGCTTGAAGGCATCGACCTTGAGGCGTTCTTCTTCGAGGCGAGAGACGAATTCTTCCAGCGTGAGGTTGTGAGTGTCATCAGACTGATTATGGTGTCGAAAAGGTTTGAGAAGCATGGAAAAGCTGTGGTGGGGTTTGCAATCCAGGCTAAGCTCACAAGGTATTGCCATAATTCTTTTTTTTTTTTTTCCTCTCTCTTTTCAACGTACGTACAAACAAAGACAACAAGCCAAGAAGCTATATATAAAGAAGATAGTACCAGAATAGGCGCTTAGGGATATGTTATGTTAGGAACAAACAAGAGAAAAAAGATAGTGTTTGGTTTCTTGCTTCAAATGTGGATTGTAAACACAAGGAGGATTCGAGGGAGTATCGTCTTCTTTTTCGAGGAATAAAGCAGTTTAAGAGAACCAAAAAAGGGATAAAGCAAAGAGAAATGAGAATTCCCACAAAGAATTAGGGCAAAACAGAAGGAAATATCGCAAAACAAAGGTTGATCCAATTATAAAATTGATTTTAAAAATTGATAAATATACAAAGAAGACACGGTTTAATTAAAACTTTAAATTAATCTCAATGTTTCTTTTTTTTTAATTTGATAGAGATATAATAGCTTTTGAGGGTTAAAACACAAAGAGCTTTCACCTTTTTCAACAAGTGTTCTCCCGATATTCAAACTTGTATTCTCTTCATCACGTGGGTGAGATTGCTTACCACATCAACTAATGACTTGTTAGTTTAATCTCACTATTTCTGTAAATAAATTATGTAGCTAATATGTTTTACTTGAATTATGAAATTCAATTCTTCTATGAACTTTGTGCTCGTTTGATTCGATCCCATTACATCCTGCAGTGCGATGCAATGATAATGCAATGCAATTTTAATTACAGGGCTAGTGGCTGGTTTCATTTTTAAGCAAGGTGTAATGAGTTATTATTTTAACAATTATTTAAAAGTAATATATCATACAAAGTCTATTTTACCCTTACTATAATCTTTATAAAAAAATAGTTAAGAGCCATTGCGCTACCTCATCATAATTGTCACGCTATCTCACCAAGGATCATCAGATGGTGATGGTTGTGGTGGTGGTGGATGGTAACGGTGTTGTGGCAGTGGCGACTGAAGGTGGTGATAGCAACAACAGTGAAGGAGGAGGTAATGGTAGCGATAACAAGGGTAGCGATGGTGGAGGTGGAAAAGGAGGAGGTAGTGGCGGCAACAGTGGCAATGGTGGAGGAGGAAGTCATGGTGGCTGCGGAGGCAACTACGGTAGAGGAGGAGGTTGTGATGGCAGGCGGCGGTAATGGTGGACATAGTGGTGACGAGGTTTGGCCGAGGAGGAGGAGGTCATGGTGGCGATGGCAACGGTGGAGGTGGCGGCGGCGGTAGAGGAGAAGGTAGTGGTGACGGATGGGGATGGAGTAGGAAGAGGTAGTGGCGATAGCAACGGTGGATAGTGGTAGCAGCAATAGTGGGGGTTGGCGGGGGCGGCGGTGGAGGAGGAGGAGGTAGTGTCAATGACGGCGAGTGGCAGCGCCCAAGGGGACGGCAATGGTGGAGGAGGAAGAGGTGACAACGATGGCAGCAGTAAGGGAGGAGGAGATAGTGGTGGAGGGGGAGGTAATGGTAGATAGTGGTGGCAGGTGAAGGAGGAGGAGGAGGAGGTAGTGGTGGTAGCGGTTGTGGGGTGATGTGGTTAAGTGAAAAAATATAAGTAAAATAAAAAGAAATGAACTAAAGGGTAAATTGGATTTTTTTTAACCATGCAATGAGATGGTAATGAGGATTCATAGGTGGGAGATATGAATGAGGATTACCAATTTTTTGGTAATTATCATTACCATGGTAAACTCTATTACCATGCTAAAGAGTAACCAAACACTCTTCTCTTGGTAATGCAATCATGATTGCCATTACAGGCATACAATAGGGTTGAATCAAAAGGACTCTTTGTTTTTAAGAAAAAAAATTAAACATAAAAGAAAGAGAAAGGGAAAAGAAAAGGGAAAATCAGAGAGACTGATGACACTAGAGGTTCATGTGCATACTGAGAGCATCGTTGTATAGAACTTTTTGTGTAATTTTGGTAGGAATATGGCCAATATAAATTAAAGAAGATTCTTCTTCTTACAGTCTTAATTCCTTTAATTTTCTCTCTCTCTCTCTCTCTTTATTCTTTGCTTTAATTTCATTATCCCCATTATATACTGTCTTTTTCTTTTTTCCTGTTTTTTTTTTATCTGCAACCTTAGCGACAGATTCTCAGGCAGCTTCAAATGAAGCTTTATTGTCTTTCTTGTCACCCTTTATTCTTCATCTGACATTGTATTTTTTTTTTTTTTTTCCTCTACGGAAATCTAATGTACAACTTATTATCTATGTGGATAAGTTAAAGGATTAGTAAATTAAGAATGCAGAAATTAAAATTCATTCATGACATATAGAGCTTATGTCCCTCTCACTATAGTAATGAGCTTCAAATACTCGTTACAATGATAAGATTCAAACCATTCAAATCTAATATGAACATATTTAAATTTTTTAATCTGTAATTTTTGTAACTGATAAATTTATATTTTTGAGAAGTTATAGGTATAAGAATATTTTTATTTTAAATTTTAATTATATCAAAATAAAAGGTTATTTAAAATATGGAAATTAAATTAAATATAGACCCTCCAAAATCAATCTTCCAAACAGTTCAAACAATTCAAATTAGTGATGAGGACAAAATGTACTCCAGTCCAAGTACCGCCATGTTAAATGAATTAAGTTTGGATGCTCATTAAGAGTGATGAGCACCTAAACTCATTAAATTTAATTTGGATGATTTAAATTTAAAATTTTAATTAATATTTTTAAATTAAAAATTATTTTTTTAAATAATTATAGTTAAGAGATTTTTTTATTTTTTTATTTTTTATTTATTAAAATAATTTTTATAAAATAAAAAAATTAAATATAAACTATCCAAATTTGATGAGTTTGGGTGCTCAACTGCTCATCATCGTTCCCACGGGAGAGATCCTCATGCCATTTGAGACGTGAATATAATTAATCAATACAAAACAAAAATATTAAATATATATGATTGTATATTGTTATAATATTTAGTAGTCATAATTAATAAGCATGGCTCCTTTCAAAATTTTAGCAATCTTTTTTGATATTCTTCCAATCTTTATTCCTATTTATTATCATATTCAATTTTCGTTAGATTTTTTTTTAGATTTAAGTCCTTAGGAAGTAATTTCCTAAGTTTGATGTTATAATTATATTATTTAAATTCAAAAAAATGAAAAAGATAACATACATACATACATATATACATATACATATATATATTAAAGGAGAGGGACCAACAAGGTTGAGTCTAGTAGAAGGGACAGTCTTCACAACATGACAAGCCAAAGATCAAATCATTGTTAGGAGATATGTCCACATTTAACTTCTAATAGCATTTCAAATAGGATTATCTCTAATAAAAAAATATGTGTGCTTATCAAAAGAAGAGGGGGAAACACATATTCAAATGAATTTAACTTGTAGTTTGAATCCACCTAACAACTTTCTTTTGAAGTTTAAAAGTTGAAGAATAGTTGTTCACAAACGGAGTGCGTTGAACTAAGGGAAATATCTCATCCGAAAAATGAGACGTTAATTTCATGAAAGAATAAATTTAGTTGCGTATAAGGAAGGAATAACACAAAATATATGTGAAAGCCTCCAAAAGAGTGATAAAGGAGTCGCGCATACATGGGAATCTTCTTCCCCATCTAACTTTATTGAAGTGAGTAGGAAGGTAACAAGATTCTCCCTTTCATATATTTGAGGAATATTTAATTTTTACTTTTAGACATCAAGGTATAAACCATTTTTTTCATGTATTTGATTATGTATTAAAAATATGTTTATATAAAAAAATAATTACACACACATGCACATGCACATGCACATGCACATGTACATAGAGCGTGCACGACTTATTTTTCAAACATATATCTATTCATTACTAAGAAATCATATATTAGAATCATGTAAAAAAATAATATCACGAGCTCTGTTTGCTTTCGAACCACTATAGCCAATCATAGTCGAATTATTTGGTAGTATAAAAAGCCAAATAGATCTCACAAAAAAATATATTGACCAAAATATCGATGATACTGTGCATGGATTTCCGCAAGAAAATATATATATTCATACATACATACACACACATCTTAAGAGACTGGATCATATGAAATGCTAAAGTTTTAATTGGATATACAACATCGGTCCTTAATATAAAAATTAGTTAGGAATTAGATTTGTTCTTAAGCATAAAACTTTAATTTGGCCATTTTGTCTCTAAAAATTATAATTTTTTAAAGTATCCACATTGATTGCACACAAGTTTCTATCCAAAAGTAGTCATGATGAAATATAGTATTTTAGGAAAAACAATAGAAATAACTAACTTTATTAATCTATTCAAATTGGTCAATTAATTCTTATATTAAGGATTAGAGATAGTATACTTGAATGAATCTAACCATCAGAAAACTTATATTTTATATGTTAAATCAAATTTTGTTAAGAAACAAAATTAAGAAAATTCATAAATTTATTAATGAGTGACCTCATATCTATAATCTGATTTATTCTTTTATGAAACACATGCACGAGTTCTTGTTATATATGCACTTTCTATTAAAAATATTTTGTGTGTGGCCAAAAGAATATGTTATATTTTGGTGACGAAACCACAAGTTTTTAATTCTTGTAGTGCTTCTAGTTTGACTAGTAACATAAGGTATATACTAACAGTACTACTCCTTAGTCCTTAATATAAGACATATTTTGAGAATTGATCTTAATTCTAAATATAACATATAGTTTTCAGATTTGCTAATGTTTTCCTAATTCACCTATTGATTCTCCATGAATCATAATCAAGGAGGAGAGAGAATTAATAGAGATGACTAGGGTGTTTTAGATAATAAATGTCATATTAATTAACTTAACTAACTTCCTTAATTTAGTTAAATTATATAAATATGCCTTATATTAAGGACTTGAGGGGTATTTTTTAATGCAGAGATATAAGGAATATGAATTAGGTGGCTATGAATTTATCCCAATATAATTCAAATTCATATTTATATATTTCTAGAAAATTCTAAATAAGTCACTGATTTAATGTTTTGTGAAAAATATATATTTCTGTGTTTTAAATTTTAAATTTTTCATTTTTTCTATATGTTATATGGCATATGAAATAAATTATACTTCCTCCCATTCTTAATATAGATCCTAATTTTGGAGTTGATTTTATCATAAATATAACACTTATTTTCCATCTTTTTTTAATCTTTTTTCAATTTACCTCTATCGATGCTTCATCAACCATAATCAAGTAAAAAAAAGATTGAGGAAATTAAAGTGTTTTAAAAATATATATATCATGTTAAATATCTTAACTAACTTCTTTAATCTAATCAAATTAGGTAAATAGATCTTATATTAAAGATAGAAAAAAGTGCTATTTATGAAAAATAAATACTAGGAATCTTATAATTTTATTTATGTAAGAAAAATATAATAACGAAAGTTGTAAAAAGATAAGCAATTAAGAAAATGTTACCCTTGGTTAGAGAGAAGGGGGGGGGGAGATGGGATAAAGAGAAAGAATCAAATTCTTTGAGCACTTGGTTGCATTCCAACTTTACTCTTCTCCTTCAAGCTACATCCCAACTATTACCTTTTCTTTGGATTATCTTTGTTTTCTCTTTTTCTTTCAAGGGAGGGGGAAAAAGGGATTAATATAGAAGAAAGAGAAAGAACATTATCATATCATGACACGTGCTCGTAATATTCTTAACATCCTGCCTTTTCTTCTATGTATATTTTCGCTTATGATCTCTTTAGCTATTGTCTCCCCTCTTTAATTACAGGATATAGTTTGTTTTCCCAGTCTTTTAACTTTGTAAGTGAAAAAAGTCTGAGTCTGGGATTTTTAATTGGATCCATATTAGCTGATGGCCATTGGAAGATGCCCTCCCACAAAAAAAAAAAAACAAAAAAATTCTAAGTTGTATGTGCTCTTGAATTTGACCAACTTTTGTCAATGCTCATCAATCATCTTAAGCAGCATGGTACTTGGAGTGTGTTGAGTGAGATTGTAAGTTTGTAAGTTGTAACCATTCAAATATTTAGTTTCAATAATCCAAATTCAAAATTTTTAATTCAATATTTAGAAATGGAAATTTCATTTTTTTTTATTTCGAAAAAATAACATATAGGATCTGTCTTTATTTTACATGGACTAAAAATATAAAAAAAAAACCTTCAAAATTTGAAAATCTCAAATAAATTATTTCCTACTAAAATGAGTTATAAATTGATAAATAAATGTAGTCAATAAATAAGCTATTGTAAGAAACAAAAATAATTTCAGATTTTGATATTTTGAAGGTATTTTCTTAAAAATTTTCTAAAATAAAATTATATTAAATCTAGAATGTACAATTACTTTTGCAAAATGTCATTTTACACCGTCAAATTTACATCGACTATCATATCCCACATTTAGAGTCTAGAAACTCAAGAGTAATGTTAAATTAAATATGCTTCTAAGCCCAATTGACCGGAAAGTTCCAGAAGAGCATTGAAAAGTTAGAACAATTTTTAGAGGCTCGGGAAAAGTTCCAATGGCTAGAGTGAAAGGGAGTAGGGATCTATATGTAACGGAAAAAAGGTCCAAGTCAAAAAAAGAAGATAAAAAGTGTTTAGGGGTAAAATTTTAATTATTGAAAGATTAGGTTATTAAGTGCAAATAAATATTATGAAATTACAAAACAATGTCCAAAACTTGAAAGAAATTGAGAGAATTGTTATAAATGTTATAATTATGTGTGGATGTGCATAACATCTAAGAATGAAGCTTTTGATCTTCCATCTCATATTGAATGGACATTATACCATATAACCCCCAATTAAAGAGTTTCTACTATTTATATATTACAATAACCTTCAATTTGTTCATGTTATACCATAACGTAAATTAATTCTCTTACTTATGATATTGTAACTTTTGGAAGGGTTAAAGACCTATAAATAAAGGTTTGATATAAAGGATTAGATGTACATGGAAAAACTATATGAATGAGTATCCTCATTCACTCTTCATCTCTAAGAGCTCGTTTGGTTAGTGAAAAATAGGAGGAAGGAAAAGAAAAATGGGAATTTGCCAATGGCGGCAGGCATTTGGTTCGAAATTTCCAATAGAAAAAATTTTCCTATATACCCGAAATTTCAACCGTATGAATGAAATAAGGTTCCCACAAAAAATAGTGGGAACCCATTTTGTAGCGGCAGGGAAAATGGAAAAAAGTCTCATTTGCCATAACGTGACGGTGAGGTTGTATAAATAGGCAGAGTAGTAGAGTGGAATGGACACAGCTGGAGCTGGAATGAACAGAGAGGGCGAGCAGATTATTCCAGCCACGATGGGCCTTTTTCCAATGACTATGCAACTCCCCATCAATTACTGACGAACAATAGGTAGGTCCATGTAGATGGTCTTTCACAGTCGGGGTTAGCGATTCAAACTTTGGTCCATGTTTATGTTGGGAAAATATATGAACATGACATAAAGTTTGAATCCCCACTGTCTTTTGGAAACGCTATCCATACTTCTTTTGGCTATTTTGGTTCCCCCACATATCTTTTGTAAAGGCAACCCATTATTTTGCGAAAATATATGTGATTGCATTAATGCCACCATTATTTTGAGAATATGATTATGTAAGGCACAATTATATATGTAAATTAACTCCCATTTAAGGGATGCACTTATTTGTAATGAAGATGATGGTTTAGAAATTTGCTCTATTTTGGCGATACACAACAGGGACAAATAGAGCACTATTTCAACAGCTAAAAGTTCATGCCGCCCATGGGCACATCGTAGTTAAGGCAGCATTAATTAGAATGTGATGAGTATATGCCGCCCATGGGTAGGACATAATTAATGCTGCTTTTCCCTTCACTATTGGAATTGCGTAGATGCATGTTAACTCAACATTTTGACATTACGCATTTGAAGAAATGGTTAAGTTGTCCGCGACCATATGCAAATCATGGTTACATTGCGGGTTATTAGAGAAATGGAAAATGGGAATTAGGCCACATGCATGTGCTAGGCACGTCATGTGTGAGGGGGTAAATTTGAAAGTAAAACATGTATAAATAGAGCAATTAATAACTGCCACCAAATCGCTTTTGTCCCAATTAATGTTGGACAATTCTCAAAGAAAACCTCCTCCTTCTCGGATGAAATGTAAGGGGATATCATTAATGAACCCTAACCACTTTTGGAATAACCAAGGTATACCATTCACATGAATTTAATTCATGACTACACTTACAACCACTTCATTAATTGGTTGACTGTCTTATTGAAAAATCATACCTCATGTCACATACACATAGGCACATAATGGTTAGATGTACATTAATTAAGTATATTGTAATTCATTCACCCAATGATTACCCCGTGGTTACGATCGACTCCCATTAGTAAAAGTCATTCACTCTGATAACGACGTTGTTTAGACACTTCTTAATGATCGTTTTCATTTTAAATTATCACAACCATGGGTTACATATGGGTACTGAGTGGTTATAGGAAATGAATTTAACTTCAAAATGTAAGACAACGACTTGTATGCACCATGTGCATGCCATGGGTATGCAGTGGGTACAAAGGACTGACACAAGACATTATAAATACATCCACCAATGCTTGTTACCTAGCATGTGCCCACAACTTGCAAACAGTGACGTCCTCATTATTTCATACAGAGTTAACCATTGACAACAATATGCACGTTGTAGGTGGGCTATGGTTAAGAAGAAAAAATAGAGCACATTAAAAACAATGGAAGTTCGCCATTGAAAAGAAAAAACAGAGCACATTATTAAACTAGACTACAAATTATTCAACAACGAACCGGGTAGCAGCATGCTTGAACCTATCTCCTCCTCCTCTAACCAATACAGCCACCACGACGCCTCTATCACGCCATTCCTCTTCTATTGAACACAATGCAGAAATTCCTAAGTGTTTGAAAGGCTTCGTTCTATAGATGGTAGCTCTATGATTCATATGTAAATCAAAGACTTAACGGTGAGCATTCCATTTACAATAGGACCAAAAACAAGGTAGATCAAGGAGCTTATGGGCCTGTTTGGGAATCCATTAGGAGGGAAAAAAGCTCATTGGGAGGGTAAAAGCTGATTTGGCATCTGTAGACCCCTTTGGGAACACGGTAGGATTCACTGGGCTTAAAAAAATTGCTTTTCCTAGAAGCTCATTGAAGTAGCTTCTGGCTTTTTTTTCACTGGGTTTAAAAAAAAGACACTTCTCCTACCCCTAATCCAAATACAAATCACATTTACAATATGACTTTTTTTCAATCTGACTTCTGCAAAAGCCACATTAAAAAAAAGTCACTTCTCCACCGCTAATCCAAACAGGCACTATAACAACATATGCTTCCTACATAGCTTCATCGGCGACAACTGAATCTGTGACATAGTCCCACCTAAAATTATGTTCCTCCGCCCTATACAGCATATAAAACACTATCACCCATTCTGCCTTCAGCTTCTTCAAGTGACGGAATATGTCGTCGTTCCCTTTGAAGCCACATCTGGGAAGCCTTTCTTCCATTTTTAGTTCTAGATAAACCAAATAACCAGGTTTGAAGCCCCTGTTATCCATTTGTTCGCCTCTGAGTGCCATCTCGACCAACAAATCCACGAGCACCTTGTCATCTTCAAGGGTCTACATGCGAGATAGACGCCCATTCCCTTCGCTAAAACCACCCTTCGCAGTTCCATCCTCTGCCATTTGCCTGCCGAATTTCACTTTTTGATGGCCCTTGGCTGCCTTCCGTTGCACCAGGGGCACTTGCCACCTGCTTTAGCCTTATTTATGGGGGTGAGCAACAGTGATGTGGATGCGTGCCTTTCTTGAGGGTTTAAAATAATGTTTTCCATTTAGGAGCAAAATGATCTTTTATCTCATTTTTCTACCTCATTTTCTTTAAACCAAATAAAAATTTTCCTATCAACTTATTTTCTTTTATAGTGTGAACCAAACATGTCAGTGGCAAAATATTTTCCCTTCCTTTCCATTCTTTTTCTTTTTTTTCTTTTCCATTCCTACCTTTTCTTTGATCCAAACAGGCCCTAAAATTTTCTCTTTTCTTTTTTTATCCCCTTATCTCATCTCTTTATTTTTACTTATTTTCATAACAAGAATATCTTAGTCATTTTAAGTTTAAAGGTATTTTAGCATTCAACAATTTAGAAAGTAGGGTTTTACATTCATTGAACTTATTTTTCTATATGATATTGGATATATGATATAAAAACTGTTCAATTATTAATACATTTGACTTACTTTAAAAAAAAAAGACAAAGAAAGTTTACTCTAAGAGAAATAAGAAGTTTCATGATGGATTTGTTTTAGTAATAGTTCATAATGGATTTTAAAGGTTAAAGAAGGGATTATATGGCACATTGGTGAGCGATAAAAAGAGGGACAATGAAAATACTTAATTTAGTAAGTTCGCATTATATTATAAAAAAGTGTTACGGAATAATTTTACCTTAAAAATGTTTTGAGGGGCAATTTTGCCCCCTGAAGTGTAGTAAAAAAAATTAATTTTACTTTGATCGTTATCTCAGTTAATTTTGACTGTTAGTTGACTAAATATACTGAATTGGTAGTCCACATGCCACTCACATTATTTTTGTTAAAGTTTAAATTCACCTTGAAGTTTGAAATCTAACTTTGTAAAAAAGAGTTAAAGAGCTTAAATGCTCCAAAAGTTTTGGTGTATAGAGATTAGGCACTTAGAAGTTTTCAAGTAGACAAATATATCCTGAAAGTTTTAAAAATAAGACAATATTATCCCGTTAATAAGCCCTAACAATCAATGTTTGTTTTACACATAGGCTAAGGTGGCATCCACCTCACCCGCTCCATTTTCAACGTTTGAAAAAAATTAAAAAAAATATCATCCTCTTACCTCCTCCCTCCTGACTCTGGCGCTCAGATCTTTCTCACTCATGAAACAAACCCTCCCTCCATCACCGACCCGACCTCCATCATCCATAGCTTCGGTCGCCCTCAACCTTCATCGCCAGAGACCTCCCCTTGGTCGGCGAAGCAAGGAAAATAGTATTCATTATCGAATCGGAACTTGCCATCGAATCAAGCTAACTTCTTTAGCTCGCCTCGAAGGGTCAAGTCCCTGAGAGAAGAGAGGGCATCCGTCAGAGAGCTCAAATATGAGAGTCCACTGGTGTTGCTTCTACTAGAAGAAAGACTGTGAGGCGGTGGTGGCTTCTCTCTCTTTGATATGCAACTCCTCCCTCTTCAATCTCTAACTTGTCCTACCTCTTCATCTTCTCCTTCTCCCTCCTTGATCTGTCGCACATAGCCTCCTTCTAGCCCTTGTCGTCGCCGCCATCTGTATTCAAACTTGCTCCCACGCCGCTATCGCACAAACCCAGCTAAAAATCCAACCCAGATCTTCTTCTACTTCTCGATCTTTGTTTTCTTCTGCATCTCCACCTAATTTTTTTCTACAAATCTTACTTTGTTTAAGATGGATTTTTCATTAAAATCACTTCTTTCCAATTTGATTGTTGATGCTGGTTTGGATTTTTACTGGCTATGCAAGTCTTCCGATAATGCTCGATGGTGCGGATAGGTTGAGGTGAGAGGATTTCTTTGGGAAGGGTACTTCAATAATTTCATATTTTAATTACATATATAAATTAAAAATAAAGAAAAAAATTACATTTAGGTCAAGATAAGAGAAAATGCAATAAAATTGTTCTTTAAAATCTTAAAATTATATTTAAATCTGTAGAATTTTTTTACAATAAATTTCAATTGTCAAATATCTATAGATTTATCAATAGACGACTATCGATTTGTCAGTGTAAGCGCCTATGGATTTATTAGTTGACACTTTTAAATTTGTCAATAGAATTGAAATTTATTGTAAAGAAATCTAACGAAACTTAAATATGATTTTAAGGGATATTTTATTATATTTTCTCTTATCCGAAATCTAAATACAATTTTTCCTAAAACAAATGTTACTTTCACAGTGCTACTTTCCGTCCATATGATAAGAGACTCAATCAATTAATAAAAAAAGATTGAAAAGGGTAAATAAATTATTTTAATATATTTATATTTATCATATTTTTTAAATTAATTTATTTAATTTATAGACTAATATATAATCTAATTATAAACATAAGTATTTTAAAAAAATAGTTAAATATTTTACTTAGCTATATCCATCTTTCCAAATAAATCAATTAGATCTTGTATTTGAGTTGGAGGGAGAGAAGAGGATTTGATATTTTTGTTTTTAAATTTTTCCTACTAAAAAATCTGACTTGGAAAAAAAAAACTATGAGGTGGATGTCATATAAACATGTCACAATTGCATATATGGTCAACAAACATTGATTATTAAGGCTTGTTAAGGAGGGGCAACATTAACCTTTTTTTTAAACTTTCATGACATATTTGCTCTCTTAAAAATTTTTAAATGCCCAATGCTTATACACGAAAACTTTTGAAGTATTTAAACCATTTAACCTTTAAAATAATAAAGTAGATGATAAATGAAATTCTAGTATAAATTTGTATTTTAAAAAAATGATATTGATGATATATAAACTATCAATTTAACATATTTAATCGACTAAATGTTTAAATTAATTGAGATGACAGTTATAATAAAATTATTTTTTTTAACACTTTCGAATCAAAATTATTTAACCCTTAAAAATATTTGTTTAATAGCTTGTGTACGTTATGACAGGACTGAGAATAATGTCGTTATGACAGGGTACGTTAACGGGCTGAGAGTAACGATATATACCATGTGAGAGAAGGAGGGATTATTCGCCGTTTAATTGGGGAAAAATCTTGTGTTTTAGCCATCGGAAAAATAATCAATTGGAAACTTATAACTTATAACTTATAACATGTATAGGAGTATGATTAAAGATTTTAAAAATATTTATGTAAGTAAATTTAAATAATATTCATCTCACATATTTATCTCATATACCGTAAATTATGATTAAAAAATTATTTTTAAAATTTTAATTATTATTCTAAAAAATCACTTATACTTCTCTAATTTTAAAATTTATGTGTCGTGATAATATGTAAAAATAAATTTAAAAAAAATTAAAGAATTTTTTTTAAAAAAAAAAAGGAAAAAAGAAGACATACCCAGAGTCTTGGTTTTTTTTTTTTTCGACCTTGTGAGTCATATCCTATCTCAGCTCTATAATATTTTTTATAAGATCCAGGGTATCCAACTATCCTCCATATTTTTAAGCTCCATAATATTTGAATTTTAATTAATCAATTATTAAGCTTTACGTTTTCCATCATCTATGGGCCAACAAAGCCTACGAGGCCCAAAGCTGTCATGTTATATTGTTAATTAGCTATGGAAAATTAATTAATTTAATTATATTGTTTAATTCAACATTCATATTTGAATTATTAGACTTCTTTTCGATCCTTAATATAATAAAGAAATCTCACTACAAAGTGAATTTCAGATTAAATACAAGATGTAATAGTCTTTATTGAGGATTTTTTTTTTTAATCCAAATTTCTCCTCTATATTCTCCTCATTTTATCTTTTGGGGGAAA
This sequence comes from Albizia julibrissin, assembly GCA_037074505.1. NCBI lineage: Eukaryota > Viridiplantae > Streptophyta > Magnoliopsida > Fabales > Fabaceae > Albizia > Albizia julibrissin. Next base: position 22,184,244 of record CM073482.1, read on the forward strand.
TTCTTCCTATATGCTTTTGCCGTGCATAGTCATAGCATATGATTAAAATAATTTTTTATTTCCCCATTTTATATAAAAAATTAAAATAAAATAATCTTTTTTGTACTTATTTGTAAAGGTTATAAAAGTGACTTATAGTTAGGAATATAAAAATCTTGTAGTAAATGCTCTTCTAATCCTAATAAATTTTTTAGTCCTATTTATACGTCATATCATTAAAATTTTTATATGAATGTATAATTTTACTCTTTATTTATTATTATGCCCCTCCAAGTCGCTTATTATGTGCTTGAAACTTATGAATGGGTGTGTTCCAAAATGTAAACTTCATTTTATATTTGTTTAAATACTTACTGCTTTTTTTCACTTTACCTTGTTGACTATATATATTGCATTTATTTTCTCTCGTTTATTCTCTTTATACGTAAAGGTATAGTTGAAGAAAAAATAATACATATTTATTACATTTAATTAATTTTAATTATTTTCTTAATTAACATAAATTATTTATTTAAAGCTTATAATAAGGGATAGAGGAAGTATTATATAGATTTTATTCTTTGAGGATATATTGCTATTAAATAAGGGTAAATTCATAAAATGGTTGAATTTCAAAGTATAGTTAATAATGGTTAAGATTTTTCTTGATTCCAGTAAAATATGTCCTAAGTGATTTATAAATAGGATTAAATACATATCTCAGATTCGAGTGGTATGCTAAGAGCAACAACCTAACTTATATAAAGTTAAAGAATTGAAAGTGTAGTTTTTTTTAACAAGAAAATGTGAAAGGTGTGTGGGAGAATATAGAGAATTGTGATTAGCTGAATATCAAATACGATTATGAGCAGTGCAGCAACCTTGTTGGGCCAACGATGGTCAGGGCCAGATTCATTTAATATAACTGTAGTCCTTTAGTAAAACTTGGCCCACTTTGACAGTTTTGACCTGGATCTCCCATTAGTCGTCAGATAGTTGGAGGTCGCTCAACTTCCACGTGAAAGTCGCAGCCATAAATTATTAGGATTACATGAAGGCGATGTTCACTCATTTTTTGTGCACTTTTTCTATTAGATCAACTTTAAACTATTAAAATTTAATATCTTATAAAATTTAAAAAATATATAAAAATAATTTAATAAAAGTATAAATATATAAATTATTTAGATCAAATTAATGATTTGAATTTGTTTATATATATATATATATATATATATATATATATATATATATATATATATATGTTATTTGATATGTTGGAATAATCTAACAAAAGAGATACCAAATATATTGTATAAATTTCATAGAAGAAAGCAGTAGCGGAAGACTTAATGAAATACCTCTAACCATAGCGATTTTGCATGTAGTATATCGCAACAATTCCACCTATATTAGGTGAGTTCAAGTATGAAGAAAATTTACATATAGACTAAGTTTCAGTCCATTAATAATGTATTTATCATGTCACCCATCTCTTCCAACTAATTCCACTGTATTAATTTATTTATAAGATTAACCATCCAATTTTGCTTTATATACTCCAGATACGTAAAATGACACTACTTAATTATAAAGAAAATAAAATTTGGGTATTATAAAAGGTCAACTGTAAGAAGAGATGAATTATTTCACCAATTAGAACACAATTAATGGCAAGTATATATCCATTACTACCTTCAACCAAGCCTTTTAACTATAAGCACACTATTCTTTATATGCCTATTACTTTATGGCTTTGGAGCTGGTGGCATGATAGCCCTAATTTAGAGTCTTATTCTTTTCCAAGTATGAATAAAACTTGCACACACACATTTTAATGAATGCCTAATATTCATGTATGTACTTATGAAAAAGAATAATTGCTCATGAGATAATAAACTAAGGATCTCTTCCACCAAAATTAATGGAGAAATCTAACCCTATTATGGAGAATCACTTTATAGTTAACAAAAAAATGTAATAACAGTTTTGAGAATTTCCAAATTCGTTCTTTAGCCTATAAACAACCCTTAGCTCTATCCTTATATACCCGTGATAACCAGCTTTTAATTAAGATTAATTTAATAAGACAATTACATCTCATAATGTTATCTCACCTCTCATACTAGTATCATTGAGTACTAGAACTTTCTTAATGTCAAGTTTGATGAAGAAGTTACATTTTCTCTTCTTCTAGACTCAACAATTATCTCTAACAAATTTTATCAAACTAAGCAATTAAATATAAAAATTATGCTACAAGGTCAAAGTAAAACCTAATCATGCTTACAAAACAACTATATGAGGCAAAGAAAAAACCATCATAAACAAGTGTATGTTTACCAATGTAAATCATACAATTATAAATTCGTAACACTAAGGTTTACCTATGGGCAAAGGCATTAATAAAGTATGAATTTATCTTAAATTAATGAATCTAGACGCAGTTATATTTTCTAATACTTGTGGGCTACTTAAAAAATATATGACATTCTATTCCACCCTAACAATACAAAATCAAGAAGAACCTTTGATCACAGTAATAATGGATTTTCCAAAAAAAACATAAATTCACAAAAACAATTTAATGTCATCTTGAATGCTTTATCACATCTTGGTATAACTGAACTAGTTTATTCATCACATCTCTATTAATCTTTTCAAAGTAACTTTTGGAGATATGGATACTTCCAAGAAAGGAGATATTTAATTAGGAATCCATATGTCCAGAAGTGACCTCAAAAAATATCAATAGAGTGGGAACATTTGGTCCAAGCAATTGGTTGACAACTTCCTATAATAGGAAAGGAAACTTCGATAAGAGCAATACTATTGTTTCAAAAAAATATATAACTTCACAAAAATAATTTAATGTCACCTTAAATGCTTTATTGCATCTTGGTATAACTGAACTAGTTTATTCATCACATCCTTTTGATCTTTTTAAAGTATTTTTTGGAGATATGGATACTTCTAAGAAAGGAAAGGTATCTGCTTAGGGATCCATATATCCTAAAATCACTTTAAAAAAGATCAAGAGAGTATGAACCATGAATCTAAGCAATGGGTTGACAACTTCCCGTAACATGAAAGAAACCTTTGATCAGAGCAATACTAAGGTTTCCAAAAAACATAACTTCACAAAAGCAATTTAATGTCCACTTAGATGCTTTATCGAGACGTGACTTCACAAAGGCAGCCCAATCAGCCAGGGCTCACGAACAAAAATAACTTGCGTAGTAGTCGTTGAGACAAGCATTAAGTGCATTTACTAGCGTGGTTGTAGCTGAGAAGTCGGACGAAGGCTTTTTATGGTGAGATTTGATTGAAAATGAATCTCAACAGCTGAAAAAGACAACATGAGTCGTAGGGTTAAGATATTAGTAGGTTTCGTTTGAACATATTAAGTATCAAGTGTATTTTATTTCAGACATTTAAATAGAAGATGAATGGTAAGGTTTTTTAAGTTATCGTACTTAAGACTTTACATCACGATTCACCCGAAAGAACTATTATTTATTTGTCTACATTTATCAAGGTTCTTTGTTAATAACCGTTATATAAATCACTTTTTTTACATAGTATTATAATAAGCAATGGGTTTTACTTAATAACCATTATGTATGTATTTCACCTTTTTTTAAAAAAACAGTTGGTGGTTGATTATGTAACCACCTTTTCTTATAAAAAAATAAAAATAAAAACAAAAAGACAAAGTATATAAACAAACTAAAAATAAAAAATTATGGAGATGTTTTAAGAACCTGATGCATCATCAGATTCTTCCTTCTCCGGTAACTTGTCCCTCTTATTGTTCAAAGAGCAAACAAGAGTGGTAAGTTCTTTTAAGCACTGGTCCATGTGTCCTTGCTCTCTCGAAGGTAAACCTAGACCATATGATGAAACTTATAGGTCATGTGGATAAGCACTTCAATACTTGTTGGTGGAGGAAGTTCACCTTTTGGTTTGTCCCTAGATGATGAGTCAGCAGTTCTGTTGCGTTTGTCTATTAGTTTGGTGAAAATGTTGGCTATAAGAAATTGAAATGGAAGTGGAGTTCAGTTTTGGAACGTTTATATAGAGAGGGTTTTGTGTATTATTGAGCTGTTGTGTCCTTTATAAATGGTGAGGGTTGGTTTTTAATAATTGTTATTAATTTGTCTAAGACTGATCTTTTGTAAGTGTTATTGACGGTTATTCTTTTATGACAATTGTTAAGAATGAAAAATATAAAAACCGTTATTTATTTTATTTCTTGACAGTATTTTTCTAAGAACCGTTGGATATATTCTTTTTTTTTTTACAAAATTTTTAAAAAGACAAAACAATAATTAAAAAAAGAGCAGTGGCAAGTAACCTAATGAATTGATGAGATCACCAGGCTACTCGTCACTAGAGGATTGGCTAGGATCATGGCCAATCTCATACTCATCAAGTATGAGATTGATCTTCCGGTTCATACTATAGATGTATCCAGAAAGCCTTCTCATGGCTTGGTCAGTCTATTGTGCATGTTGCAACATTGCCTCCAGTTGAAGAAGCATAAGATGTGGAGGTGGAGAAGGAGTTGGCAGAGGCAGCGGTGGAGGAGGCGGAGGCGGATGTTAGGCAGGAGAAGGAGGAGGTGGAGGATGATGCCAAGAGTTTTATGGCATGTCTTCCATACGACGTTTCATCTTGGCGATTGAGCTAGAGGATAAAAAGGAGGACATTAAAAAAAACATATGAAAATGTAGAGTTTAAATAATACACATCTAGAAAAGGCATGAAAAAACCATTATTGCACACATTGGAAGTTGAATAGGCAGGGTATAATGAAAGGGTACCTGGTTCATTCTCATAATGATGATCATTGGATGATAACGAGGTGGCAGGCACCCATAGTTAGCATGGGAAAGAAGAAATGTTTCAAAAGCTTTAATTAATGTTTATTAAGTTAGAATCATTGAGTATGTTGGCAATAATACTTTACAGTTCTAAATAAGTTAGAATTGTTAAGTATATTGGCAAGAATGTTTTACGATTCTTAATTAATAACTGTGAATTATTAACTTGTTTTTTTTTACAATTTATATCCCTCTGATCCGATGATGAGAATGAGGATGAGGAAGAGGACAAGGAAGAGGAGAATGGAGATGGCAGGCAAGAAACCAATGATGTAGTTTAGCCATCACCACCACTGTCATCCTCATCCTCCTCCTCATTCCCATTCTCATCACCGGAGGAAGGAGATGAAGGGTTTGACTGCAAGTCAAATTCAACATCATTGTGATGAAATATGTGGTTCAACTTCCTATTCAACGTATTGGTGTATGCTGCGAGACGCCTTGTGTCGTGGTTAAGGCTTGACAACATTTGCATCAGAGCCTCCATTTTAGGAGAAGAAAGAGCAGGAGGAGAGGGTGGTGGTGGAGAAAGGGAGATGGCGGCGGCGAAGCTCCCTAAAAACTTGACATGATGAAGGAGAAGGAGTAGGCCGAGAAAGAAAAGTATTAAAAATCACAAGGAATATGTGAGTAAATATAGGTCTAACGAATTACGAAGCGTTATGAGTTATGACTTATGACTTATGAAGGTCTAACAGGTTATGAATGATTATGAATTATGACTTAGGTGGTGGTGGGGTGTTAGGTGATGATTGTTTCTAAAGATCGTTATGATTTATCTTCGCTGATATGAGGGTTGGAAGATGAATCGTTTGTAAACATTACTTTGACGGTGTTTCAAAAGAACCATTAATTTTGTCACTAAATAAATGGTGCTTATTAACTACAACTATTATTTTTATGTTTTTCATGAATTCTGCCTCATAATACACGACAGTGCGCGTAATTAACTTTTACTTTTAAGTGTTATATATTCTTGCTCGACCTCCGTTTTGACATACACAATGTTTAGTAGTTGTAACCGTTATATATTAAGCGTTATAAATACGCAAATCTGTAGTAGTAATTGTACAAAACTATTATTAATATTTTATACATTAATTTTTAAAAAAAATTTCCCATATTATATTTATGATTTATACTAGTTGAATTTTAACAATTTAAATTTATTTATTTATTTTATAATAATAGACTTATAATATATTAAATTTAAACTGTTTATTTTTTAGCTAAAGATAATAACGAGATTTTGAAAATAAAAAAAGAGAATAAAAAAGAAAAAAGAGAGTCTTCTTAGCTCAATGCTCACATAATTGATTTATTAAATTAATCATCATTTAATTAATTAGAAAATAACGGATGGTAGGAAAAGACATGTTTTTTGGTACAAAAGAGTCATGTTTTTGCCTAGAGAGAGGACATAGACAACATATTTTTTCTGGCCTAATAAAGAAAATTGGGCTATAATATTTCTGTGACCCCTTAAATTTTAGGGTTAAGCTGCATTTATCATTTTAAAGTATTTTTTTTATGTACGTTTAATAATCTATAGTATTTTGTGATGTATCTAATACCACAAAATATTTTTTCATGTGCGTTAGTACTCTAAACTACTTTTTAGTACATCTAACATTTTAAATTATTTTTCAGGTGTATCAACACCTAAATTTTCTACATTGTTAAGTGCAAGATTGTACAAAAAAATATTTTAAGATGATGGACGTCCTTGAAAAATACTTTAAGGTGTTGTTGGGTGTACTATAAAATACTTTAAAGAATTGGATACATATAGAAAAATACATAGGATGCTGGATATACATTTACCCTAAATGTTATTCTCTCATGTCCTTAATATATTATCTAATTGGGGAGTTGATTTTAGTTTGAAATATAAGACATATTTGTCAATGTTTATTTTAAATAAAAAATTAAAGAGAAGATGAGTGGTTCCTCTCCCCAATTTTTTAGGTTGGTTGAGGATCATTTTCTCATCTCTATATTGCTCATTATTTCCTAGTTGGTGTGTTTTTCAAATTTAATACGTATATAATCTTAATTTAATAATTTTCTTTAAAAATATAATTTTCAATATCAAAACTTCAAATAGTTAAATGACTAAGGGAAAACCATTATTGTCAGGCCAAAAAAAGGAAACACATTATTAAGTAATGTAGTCTCCTTCAATTTTTAATTTGGTACTTATATCTTTTTCCCTTATAAATCTTTTAGGCTATGTTTAACTCGATGGAGGGGAGGAATTTAAATGGAGGGGAGGGGAGGGGAGGGTTTGAGAGGGATTTTCTTTTACCTTGTTTGGGTTAACAAAAAGAGAGGGGAGGGGAAGAATTTTAATAGTATTATATTTGGTATAGGAGGGGAGGGGAGGGGAGGAGAAATATTTTTATATGGACAATTTTGCTTTTATTTCATTTAATTTGTAATTAATAACTTTCTAACATATTTAATAAAATATAATTATATAAGGAATTTAATACATAAAATTATAATTATAAAAATTAAATAAATATAATTATAAATGGTATTTACTATATAAAATTATAATTTTGTAATTAAATAATGAGAAGGGTATTGTGAGAATATTTTAAAATGGTATGGACATATTAGTCAATTTAAGCTCAAACATTAACATTTCATTCCAAATCCCCAGAAAATTCTCCCTCCCCTCCTAAAATTTTTAGTTATCCAAACAAAGGGAGGGGAGCAAAATCCCCCAATTTCCCTCCCCTTCCCTCCCCTCCTACCAAACACACCCTTAATGTTACCCTTTTAGCAGTATTAGTCCTTGTAACTTTACTTTGTTAACATCATTAATCCATGTATAGAAGCTATTTGTGCTTACATAGAAAAATTAAAGGATATAGTAGGAAAAAACACACAAGTACCAAATTAAAATGTGTAAAATATAGGTACCTCAAGCATAATTTTCCCAATGACTATATATAGGCCACTGAAATTTGATCTAAAAAATCTAAAAATTTAGAAATAGGGGAGGAAAGAATTGAGAAATAAAGATGCAAGTTTTACATCACATATGTAGGACCTATAATGACATTGTGAAGTATCATTCTATTTCTCTATATATATAAACCCTCTCTTTAACTTTTAAAACATTTTGTAATAATAGCTAATGAATTAAATCCAGATCTTTTTTTTTTCTTTGATTTAGAGAGAGAAAGAAAGAGAAAGTGAGGTTAAGTAAGCTAATTTTGCAAAAGAGGCAAAGCAAGTGAAAAAGGAAGGAATTATGGAAAATTAACAAACACAAGAACAAGTTGAGGAGTGGGGATATATTAGGATGCATGCAGGTGCGTTCTTTAACTTGCGCCTTTCACATGATGATGACTCCTTTAAGATGGTCCCTTTTTGAGTTTTTTCACTTAACACAAAAACCTTTTTCCGTTCAATATTGATTGCCCTCTCCCACATGCTTCATTCTTTCCCTTTCTCTCTCATTTCTCTTCATCTTCACTTGCTTCTTACTCACTCCTTTTCCTTTCTTGCAAACTCTTTTTCTTTAATTATGATTCACTTGTTCCACAAATATAGAACTATAAAAGAATATAAATTCTTCACTTGCGTTTTACTCACTCACTCCTTTCGTACAATTTCCATTTAAAAATAAAATAAAATTATTTGACATAAGATACTATCAGATAAAATTTTGAGTATTTCAATACCATTTTTTCTATCCACAAGGTTAAAACCATCAATAATACTTAAAGAAAGATATAAAAAGTAATGCGCGTTGTTTTTAATTTAAAAATGCATTATTGTTAAGTAACAATTATATAGAAAATATGATAAAAGAAAACAAAAAAATAATGGTCATGTAGTTGAATAAAAAGAATTAACATTTCCTCTAAACAAAGTTAGGGTTCAAACTTGGTGAATATAAAATTTAATTTGGGAGTGTTATGTCCAAGGCTCCAACTTGCCTATCCTAGAAACTACCAACAAGCTGTTGGTTGTGGTGGTAGGCGACCCAACCTCTTAAAGAAAAGAATATAAATTTGAATTTTGAGAATCTCATTTATTAAGAGAGGTAAAAACCCTTTAAACTCTAAATTTAAAAAAAAATCCTTAATCAAATTTAAAAATGGTACCCAATATTAAATAATTGTGTAAAATATTGTTATAATCAAGCAATGATAACTAATTAACATAGGACAAAAATTACGTTTATTTTTTTTAATTGGGCCTCAAAATGCTCAAATCTAACCCAACCTAATAGTCATGTAAAAAAATTACATCTATTTGCTAAAATGCATTCGTTTCAATTCTCCAATTAAATGTTATGACGTGTAATTTATATTATTAATAATAGTCTAATAAAATTTTAAAATTTTATCAATGTGAATTTTTTATTATTGAGAAAAGCCCACATGAAAATATTTGATTGGAGAATTGCGTCTAAAGATATAAGCAAATGGAGCTAAGTACCTCTAAGAAAAAGATTACATATCTTATTCTTTTTTTATATTAAGTAATTAAAAAAATTCTTTTATGATATGGGAGTGAAAAATATCCCCACATCTATAAAAATATGCAAAGTTTGTGTACCTTTTTTGGAAAATAATTACTCCTATTTAATTAAAGTGATTAGTTTTCAAAAAAGTATAATTTAAATGTGTATTTATTTTTTATTTTTGAATAAAAAAATTATAAAATTTAAACTAGTTGAATTAAATGTAAACAATCTAAATTTAAGTCTAATCCTTATATATTTGAATAAAATACTCTAACCATCCTTATATTTTACCTTAATTATATAGACCTTTCATTTAATTTAAAAACATATACTTAAGTTCAAACTATTAACTTCGTAAAAAATATTTTAAAAATATTCTAGAAATATATTTTTTAATTAAAAATTAATTTAAAAATAAAATTTATTTACTAATTTACTCTTAATATCAAATCCTAGTTTACATGACAGTTTGTAGACTTTTAGAGGGAAAAAACACAAGCTGCGAGAACAACCATAGAGAAGACCAATTCAGTGGATCATAGAAACAAAAAGTTACGAATCTTAATGAAGTTTTCGTTCAAATCCATTAAATAGAGTTTATCACATATCCAGTAATTTTTTATTTCTAAAAATATAAAGATCAGTGCGTGATTTGAATTTGTAGTCATCTATGGAAAGTGAGCGTAAGCAAAATAAATAATTTATCATATTAGATAGAAAAAAATGTGTTTGATATGTTTGTACTCATTTAAAATATTAATAATTAATAATTTTCAATAAATATGATGAAAAATTAAAAATATAAATTTTATAATCTCAAAATTAATAAATTTTTTAAACATATTAGAAATTTAAAAAAATATTAGAATTGATTTTTGGTTGTATAAAATTTTTTTGGTCCATATATATATATATATAATGTTAAAGAGAGTCATTTTAGTAAAAAAAATTTAAAAATTCTAAATTAATAGTGAACTAATAGTTTGGGTAGATGAAAATAGAATCTCAAAATATAATGGAGGTTTGTGAAATATACATTTTAAGGGTTAATGTTCATCCGGCACATTGAATTACTTTTTCAGGTACATTAGATACACCTAAAGGAATACTTTAGGGTATTGGATGAAATAAAAAAAAAAATAATTTATGATATGTATTAGGCGCACCTTAAAAGATGCTTCAAGGTGTTAGGTGCATTAGAAAAATACTTCAAAGTGTTAGTTGCACCGCAAAATACTTTAGAACATTTGATACACCTAAAAAAATATTTTAAGATGCTACTTTAACCTTACATTTAAATTATAGAGGAGATTTATATGGGGTTTTTTAAATAAATGAGAGATTTGGATAATTAATGTAAAACAGAGGAATAGTTAGAGTATTTTACTCTGTATATATTTTTAAAAGGGCAAAGGAGCAAAAATACCCATGATGATTTGCAAAACGAGCATCTAGCACCATGAAAATTTTTTTGGTTAAAAAATGCCTATGTACATTACAAAAAGGTTCAAAAATGCCTATGTACATTACAAAAGGGTTCAAAAATACCACCACCGTTAAATCCTCTAACGCCGTTAATTAATTTTTATAGGCAATGGAGCAAAAATGCCCATGATCATATGCAAAAGGAGTAACATGCACCATGAATTTTTTTTTTGTTTAAAAATACCTATGTACATTACTGTTCATCCAGCTCGAGATACTGATATATCCTAAAATTCCAAATTGATGATTCCATTGAGTTATTACTCATTCAAAATTTATTCTAAACTTTTGTTAGTTATCTCAACTTAAAATTGCTAATTGACCAAAATGCACCTGAGGACCTAGTCTAAGCCCCTTTATACCCGGTCTAACTGTGCTTTACCAAAAATTGTGACCTGGGCTAATCATACACAATTTCGCATGTAGAATCCAATTTTGACCTCAGATTTATCAAAATCATGCTCAAATTATAAAAATACCCCTAGTAGCCATTATGTTAAGGTTTTAGGGGTAAAATTGTTATTTCATTCCTTAAAGCCTTCACACTTCATAATTCACTTCTTCTCTACAAAATTTTCCATTCTCAACTCAATGAAATCATCAAAAACACAAAAATCAAGTCCAATTTTATTCCTAAAACCCTAACATAGTGACTGTCAAGGGTATTTTTGTAACTTGAGGATGATTTTGACAAATCTGAGGTTAAAATTGAATTCTACATGTGAAATTGTGTAGTATGAGCTTAGGTCACAATTTTTGGTAAAGTACAGATAAACCGGGTACAAATGGGCTTATATCGGGTCATCAGGGGCATTTTGGTCAATTAGCAATTTTAAGTTGAGATAACTAACAAGATGAGTTTAGAACAAATTTTGAATGAGAAATAACTCAATGGAATCATCAATTTGAAATTTTAGGATATATCATTATCCCAAGCTGGATGGACAGTAATGTACATAGGTATTTTTAAACAAAAAAATTTTTCATGATGCCTGTTGCTCTTTTTGCAAATGATCATGTGTATTTTTGCTCCATTGCCTATGAAAAATAATTAACGGCGTTAGAGGATTTAACGGTGGTGATATTTTTGAACCCTTTTGCAATGTACATAGGCATTTTTTAACCCTTTTATAATGTACATAGGCATTTTTGAACCAAAATTTTTTTCATGGTGCTGGATGCTCCTTTTGCAAATCATCATGAGTATTTTTGTTCCTTCGCCCTTTTTAAAATTACATAAGATTTTTATAAATAAACAAATTCATTTTGAGAAAAAAACTATCACATTCAGTAAAACTAGATAATATTCAAATGTAACATTTTTTTTTTAGGTTAAGGAGTGCCTAACGCCTTAAAGTATTTTTTTAGGTGCATCAATGTCCTAAAATTATTTGTGATGCAATTGTTGTAATATAATCTAAAACTAACTTTTTAATTAGTTTGATTGTTAAGTTGGTCAGTCAGCAAAATTTTTGACTAAAAAATTTGGCTAGTATATGATATGAAAATGTAATTTAAATATTAAGAATGTGTAACTACTAAAATACTCTAAAAAAAATATTTTTTTCCGGAAAAAAAGCGCCTCCCTCAATCAAACGCCAGCATATCTCTACCCAACATCATCAACCATAAGGGTAATCAACAAACCAAAAACAATATAGAAGAATCAATTACCTCCATATAAATTGGAAAGCCAGATGCAGAAGTAAACTAAAAATAATGGTGCTTTTCATATGCAAAAAGTCAATGGAGCTTTAGCTATTGCTTGCGAAGCAAAAATCTTAGTTCTTCCATATGCAAAAATCAATCGAGCATCGGATCAAATGAATTCTTTAAAACTGAAGACCCATGTTTTTGAAGCTTGATTTTTTAATGGTTTTGCCCAATTATGCAGATCTAAAACCACAAACTCAAAATCTTATTTTGATGGTTGGGTGCCGTCACAAAAGGGTGCCAGATCTGAAGGAGAAAAAGACATGGGAGAAGGATCACCGGTGGTAGGGATGAGAAGCCTGTTAGGAGTGGGGGAAGACGGTTGTCGGCGGTGGCAAGAAGCTTACTATCGCACCCAATTATCTGGATTTAGGTTTGATTTATTAGGTTTACATCCTTAGTTTCTGCCATAGATTTTTTTTTTTCATTTATAAAGAAGTGCCATTCACATGCCAACTTAAGATTTTCAGTCAAATTCTTGCTCACTCACTAACTTAATAGTCAAATAAATGGAAACGTTAGGTTTAGATAAAATTCTACCAATTTAATACCTTCAAAGTTGAAATTACGACGGTGTTTGGAATAACGATTTGAATTTTTAAAAGTGTTTTTCAATCGTGATTTATGGTATATAATGTAATTTTTACGATCTACGAGGTAGCTTTTACGATCTATAAGATAAATATATGAAGGAATTTTATCTCAATTTACATAAATCAAATTTATATATAAATATAAACTGAACCAAACATCACATCACAAATAAGTTTATGACACTGAAGGCATCTAAGTAAATATTTCAGGACATTAAACGCATCTTAACCTCTTTTTTTTTTCCTTACTCCAACTGAAATATAATATTAATATCATAGCATACAAATAATGTTTTTAAAAAATATATTCTCCGTACTATTTCCATAGACGATCTGAAAGATTCCTCCTCTCATCTTATCATAGATTAAATATTTTAGTTTTTAAAATACGAAAGAAGAAGAAAGTAGCCTCCCTCACACTTTTCCTTTTCTAGCCCCTCATATTAGTACTTGCTTCCTTTTTTCCTTCTGACCCATTTACCAAATATAGAACGCCAGAAAAAGAAATGCCTCGCCAAAGTCACTGCATTATCAATACTGGCCCCACCCCCTCACACACTTGCACACAATAAGTATATTTAGTATTATTTTTGAAAAATTAATGTGTTTTTTATATAAATTGAGATAAAATTATTCTCATATATTTATTTTATATTTTTTCCGGTTCTATTTATAAACAACTTTTTTTCTCATAGGTCTAGTCATTTTTATTAGTAACTTTCATTTTATGTCTAAAAATATAAGCTCATATTTTTTATTTTATCCTTATTAAATACATATTATTTATAATTAATTATCACACACCAATAGTTATATTCATGAGAGAGAAATAGAATTCACTAAGTAAATGAAGTCAACAAATATTAGTAAAACGTATTTTACTATCTCTCATACTTTTTATACATTATCTCTATGTTTTCATAAATAGGGGCATATATGAAAAAAAAACATAGCATTTTTGACACACTTATTATTTTTAATTATCAGTTCATTTTACGTGATCAAGAAGAAAATTATTTATAAATAAGATTGAAAGAAATATACCGTAAATTACGATTAAAAAACTGATTTTAAAAGCTCCGATCGATATTCCAATCAAACACAATAATTCACTGAATTGAAACCTCAACCTCAAGCGCATCAATATTTGCAATGTCGTTTTGGTAACACATACCCTTCAAACAGTCCCTTGATTAAGAACTCAATTATATGATTATTATTATATGGTATCAGATTTAAAAGGCCCCTCGTGTGGCTTAAAATTTTTTGATTTCATTATTTTCAGATTTGAATTAAAGTTCAAACCTTTTAAAAATGGATTATCTGAATTATTTCCCGACAATCTCCCCCAACCACCTCGTAATTAACAGGCACACCATCTTTTTGTCAACATTTAATTATTCAAAGTACCTCCTTTGACAAATTGACAAGATAGCTATATATTCTAATCTCTTTTATTTTGAAAAAAATTACCAAACAAGTTATTATTATACGTAAAGGAAAAATAAAGAAAAATGAGAAGTGAAAAGATGAATAGATGATGAAACACCCGATGATAAAGGCTATAACCATTAACGAAGATAGAAATTTACAGTACTATCCTTCCTTCCTGTGTTACTTGATTAAGTCGCTTCATACTCTGGCGCGGCTTGCCAAGCCGAAGCCGCAATGAGGGGTCGGCTATGCCAACCCAAAGTCAAACATCCTTCGTTCTCTTCCACACAATAACCTTCAGCTGAGAACAGAGTCAAAAGCATGCTGGCTTGCTTGAAGGCATTTGATCCCAAGTGTAGAGCCCTAAAGCCGGCTTCAGTGAGCCGATCTCTCCACTTAGCCAGCGGCTCGTGCCGCTCCAAGCGAGCCGATCCCTCACAGCACACCACGTTGCATATCTCCTTCTGTATGTATATCTCGGCTAAGGCTTTATCCGGCTGAAGTGAGCAAGCCTCAAGCGAGTCAAACATGGTGGAGTAGTAATACAGAGCTTCCGCGAACCGGTCTAAGAACCGGGGTTGGTTATGATTCGCTTCTTGCTCCACCACCGTCATGATTTTGGGGTTCAAGCTTCGGATCCAGGTAAGGACGGATTGGATTGCGGGTTCTCTTGTCGGGTCGGATCCTAGGAGGCGGTGAAGCTGCATGATGGAATTCACCGCCACAGCTTCTTTTGGGCTTACCTGGAGCATCCATGGCTTGACGTCTTCAAGTCTGGAAGCCGCCACTCCACGGAAAGCGAATCGGACGTTGACAGACCGAGCTAACTCGGCGAGTTTCAGTCCAATTTCGCGGAGAGTGTCACGGCCGTCCGGAGACGGCGGGCCAATGCCGGTCAACCTCAGTAAGGGGGCCCCACCAGGACGGAGAGCCAGAGCTTGAATCAAGGCTGGCCACTGGAGGCCGTGCATGAGATTGAAGTCGATGACGTGGACGCAATCGTGGCCGTTGAAGGCTTCCAAGATGGCTTGGTTCGCCGTGAAGTGAGCGAACTTGAGGTAAGGGCAAGTCTCGTAATAGTGATGGTACAAAACCACATCCTCATAAGGCGAGCCGGTGCAGGAGGAGCCAGTGCCGATGGTCCTTGCCGCGAAGATCCGGCGGCTGAGGGCATCGATGAAGTATCCGGCGACTTTTCCGATGCCAAAGCTGGTGTTCACGTGCGCCAACAAACCCTGCATGTCCTCAATAAACGAGCCGGCAAGAGCTAGCTCGCCACGTTGAAGAGAATCCGCACAGGTCATCAACATGTGGACCAGCCTTATCCCGGAGTTCTCTTCCATCGATGTTACCACCGTCAATTGCTGAAATTGCTGCTGCTGAGGAGTGAAGCTATGGTGGCTCTGATCATTCTGACCCACCACCCCCCGATTATCAAGCGCCGTCGTTTCATCAAGCAACGGACAAGTTGGGAGATCCGGCAACTCCAACAGATCACACGGCAGAGAAACGGTCTGGTTCAATTCAGTGAGCAGAGTGTCAACCCAAGAGCCGATATCGGCGGGGTCGTAGTGTACCGTATCGGAAGCTAGATGAGAAAAGTCCGCGGCGGAGTTGACCATGACATTATCGAGCCGCTCTATACGCCGAGCCACTTGATGGAGCTCCGCCGCCTTGACCTTGTAACCGGCGCCAGCTAGGAGACCGTCCATCTCTGCCGGCCTGGTTCCAGAGCTGGAGGAGCTACCATTGGAGGAGGCGCCGCCGCCTGCTGATGGCTGTTCATAGGACCCCATGAACGAGAGATTCCGCCAAAAAAAAAACCTTAGTTCAGATAAAAATCTATCCACTCAGCCACGAGTCCAAGTCAAGTTTCTGTGGGATTCGTTGATCATGGCGGAGCAATTAAGAGACAGAGAAAGAGAAAAGGATGGGTTTTTATGTGTGTGATAGATCGAGTGAGTAGGTATTGGGAGTGAAAAGTGACTGATGAAAAAGAGGGAACGAAGAGAGAGAGAGAGAGAGAGGAGAAGGGCAAAAGCGAAAGGGAGTGACAAGTATAATGTATGACAATGAGGTGTAGCTATCTATGAAATTGATAGATTAGAAAGATAGACCCAGAGAAGAGATAGTAATATAAACTCTGCTTTATTTTTTCCTACAGGTACCCTAATCTAAGGAGGAAATGGACCCTCAATGTTTTACCCTTTTCACAAATATCGAATTGACTCTGAAACAACAACGCAACCTAAGCTACGAAAAATGTAGGGCCCCCTGCCCTACTACGTACTGCTTCTCCTCTCTTGGGATTTGGGAGGTACATATGGTTGTTAATATTTTTCCATCCCGGTCTTTCTATTCGACCCAGAGTAAACCGGGAGGGGATTTTTACATCTGAAATTTGTAGGACGGAAAATTTTAAAATCAGGAAAAATTCTTCTTGATCGGGATAGGATCGGGAATGAGATTTTCAATCTCGATTTTTTTCCAATCCTATATATATATATATATTATGTATATGTGTATGTATATTTTTTAAAAAATATTTAAAAAATAAGTCTAAATATAAAAAGAATGTGAAAATTTCTAACATCATCAAAGTAATATTTATTTTTGTAATTTAATTAATTAATTTTATTTATTATTTATTGAATAATTTTAATTTTTTATTGTATAATATAATCTTAAAAAAATTATATATTTATTATAAATTAAAGAAAATTTAATATAAGAATTTTTTTTTAAAAAAAAAGGATTGAGATCCGAAAATTTCAGATCCCAATCCCAAAAACTTGTCATCTCGTTAGGACAGAAAATTTTCTGGACGGGGATCAGAAATAAAAATCATTCCTACCTTTTTTTTTTAGATCGATCAGAAATAGGATTTTCCACGTCCCATTCCAAGACGCCTAGGTACACTCACCTAAATAAGTGGGATGATTCTGTTCTGTGCTCATCACAGGACTCAGCATCACAGAAGATAAACACACACTGTAATATTACAGTGAATTACTGTAGACTGTAGTACACCTGACTCACATCTCAGTAGAATATCCGGGCCTTACCCTGCTGTTAAAGGTTCAACCCCATTTCCCACTAAAAACCCAGTAATGACCCATCATCATTAAAAGGGTTGTACACTTTGTAACAAAACCAAAAAAAAAAAAATAAAACATGTTTGTTAAACTATTTTTAAAAATTATTTTTAAAATAAAAAAATAAGAAGTTGTTTTTGAAAACTAAAAAATAAAAAAAGTTTTTAGTTTTTTTTTATTTTTTTATTTTTTGAAGCTGCCATTTATCCACTATTGACTGTACACTATCAATGACAATCACTGCTACGTTACCACCAACTACTTCACCGCTATGTCATTTCAAAAACATATTTTTCAAAACAATCTATCCAAACATATATTTTTATTTTTAAAACTTATTTCTAAAAATTGTTTTATAAAACTATTTATGAGAACAAAAAACAGAAAACAGAATCAAACAAGTCTAGAGCAAAGATATATTTATCACAACTATTTTTTTCAATTCATTTAATATCCTAAATGGTTTTATGATTTTTTTCACTATTTTAAAATATTTTTTCTAATGTATTTAGTAATTTAAAGTATTTTGTAACTCAATTTTTCACTTAAAGTATTAATTTGTTTAGGAAACATTTGTATATAAAGTATTTTTTAAAACAATTTTAACCTCATGTTGACTTCAAAACACTCTTTTAAATTAAGATGCATTCAACACCTTAGGCCACGTTTGGTATGATGGAATTGGGGAGTATGAAATTGGAATTGGATCTCAATTCCATGCTTAAGTTTGTTTGGTATGATGGAATTAGAAATTTTTACAATTCTACGTGGAAGCCAAATCTCCTCAATTCCATCAAATTGGTTTTCACCCAAAAAGCAAAGATTTGCAATTCCATGTACCTAAATTCATTTTTGCCATTCAACTTGCATGGTTTTATCCAAGGTTATTAAACTCATACCGGTCAGGGTATTGGGTCAAGGGTTAGTGGGTCAGATCGGAGCTGAACCAGGGAAATATATGTAAGAAATTGAATATTTTAGCCTTATTAATATGATTTTTTTTAAAAAAATAAAAATCATTTTTTATAAAAAAAACCAAACCAGACCGGTTACTGAACCTGTCAATGTACTGAAGTCAAACCGAAGCTAAATCAGGGCAGAACTAGTAAGAAATTGAATATTTTAGGCTTATTAATATGAATTTTTTTCTTAAAAAAATCATTTTTTATAAATAAAAAAATGGATCAGACTGGACTGGTCCGACCGGTCCGGTCTGGGTTTAATAACAATGGTTTTATCTCATCTCACATTCTTAGGTTGACATATTGGTAATTTTACATTTTAAATATAAATATTAAATAAAAATAATATTTGAATTCCATGTACATACCAAACACACTTTTAAACCTCATTTCCATATTCATATCCATATCAATTTCCATTTCCATTTCCATATTCATCAAGATCAATTCCAATGTACCAAACGAGCCTTTAAAGTTTTCTTTAGTAGTAACTTTAAGATGCTACGGTAAGATGGATGATAAATCATAAAATACTTTAAAATATCGGATATACTAATAAAAATATTTCAGGTTAATGGATGAACAACAAAATACTTTACTATCGACGTACTTAGAAAATGATTTAGGGTATTGTAATTTAACCATTGTTTATTAATTTCTGACTGCCCCTCTTCAGTTTCACGAGCGAGCTTTTTTGTTTCTTGATATGGCAGATTCTGTGCAGGTGAGGTGAAACTGTAGTTCAGAAGCTATATCCTGAACCAAATATGGTATGAGCCTTATATAAGTATATGGCACACATCAGTAACAGTCAGAGAGAGATCATAATTTTAATTTCCTCCAGAGGTTGAAGGGTCGTTTTTAGAGTTTCCTAGTTTCCGCCATTATCTAATCCCTGAAGCTCATTTTCTGTGACACTCTAATTGCAGAATCTTCACCCATTTTTGGTGCTCCAAGAAATTGAAACATATATATGTGGTCACTATCATTAAAACTCGTAATCATCTTGCAGTCTTAGTTATGAAGCGTACAGCTATCTCTAACCCGTGCCTAATGAACCAGAGCTTAAATATATATATATATGATGAGATCTGTGTTAAGTTGTCACTGTCTTTTGTATTTATTCCTGTGTCCCCAATTAAATTTTTTATCTTCAATCTGAAAATGGCTTGTAAAGTTAAAATATTGCCCCTCTATGTATGGCTTCTGATAGAAAGCCTTGAAGAAAGCACTCTTTTTTTGCTTGTCTTTTCTTTGACTATGCCCAGCTAATAATTTACACACACACACATATAAGCTTTCTGTGCCATGCACATATTATTATTATTGATCAAAGATCTCATTTTTATAGCTCTGATCAAACTTTACTCCAATCTTACAGGTTAACGGCTTTTTTCTAATATGCGTGTCTGCACCACTGTAGGCCATAATTGTGAAGAACTACATCCGCTGAGCAAAACAACAAAAGATGTCTTATAAAAATTCAGATATCTCCCTTCAACGCATTTTCTTACTGTGAGGGGTGCGCCGGAACGTTACAATAATCACTTGTTTAATCTCTCTCGTTTTTTTTTTATTTGGCCAATGTATAAATTTTTTTGAGACTTAAAGCATAAAGGATTTTTATCCATTTCAATAAATACGTTTTTCAATAATTAAACGTGTGTTCTCTTTTTTATAAATGTAAAATTACTTATCATTTTGACTAACATCTTATTTTTTATGTTCACTTTCTTAATCTCTAGGTAGATGATTTGGAGAAGAAATAAATATTTGAATCAATAATTAAGGACTTTGATAGATGTTAGGTACCACAGGAAGTACAGTGTTTTTCTTTTAATGGGATGATGTCATAGGGATTTAGAATATTCCTCTCGGAGACATGTGTCATACTGAGGCATCTACAGGTATAATTGCTTGCTAAATCGATAATAAATTTCTGAAGCCAACATCATTTGAAGTAAACAGAAGATTAAATTAAAGTATTTCATATTAATTATATCACATTTAAGACAATGATCGAGATTAAACTAGTTCATTTACGATACTCACAACTTTGCCACTTGAAAAATGTGGGTCACCCAAGCCTGCAACACCATTATTATTATTGCCACACACTTTGGGAGACTAATGTTAACAAAAATTGATTAATTCAATTGATGATAAGGATATATCCCATATTTTATAAAAATATGAGTTCAAATTTTGTTGTTAATTTTTTTTTCAATAACTAGTTTTCAAGTATCATTTTATGATGTTTGTTTGAGATTTAATATAATGCTTTAAATTTATTTTAATTTTAATTTTGATCTCTCAAGCTTTAAATAATAGATTTTGGTTTCTTATTTAAAATATCAGTCTCTATAATTTAATAAAAATATGGATCGCTTTGTTTTTTAAGGCATTAAAACCCATAATTTAAAACTTGAAGATCAAAACTTTGTATTATACTTTCAGTTTATTTAATTTTGTTATAAGGATTAATATATTATTTGAGAAACCCTATATATATATAGCTCTCTTTTTCTCTCGTTCTCACAAGAACGTAGAGATTCAGGCAATATATAGAAAGAAATTAAAGAAAGGAATTGATCTTGTTTATTAACCCAATGAGTCAATTTTCAAAACACTGGCTCAGATTCTAACGTCTGAAACCTTTGATGGCCTCAAGATAACAACGTACTTCGCTGTTAATATTATTGTTACAATTTATGGCCCCAGCACTAATTCAAGTGTTTATTCTCTTTCATCCTATGAACAATAAAAGCTTAGGGTTAAAATATTGAAACAATTATTTACAAGAAGTGAGACAGATTGATCCATGGAGTTTTGGGGCGGCCAGGAGTGGAGATACGTACACTTAATCCTATTTAAAATATAAGGATAATTAATTTATATGGAGATTTAAAAGTCAGTTAAGTTTATGCCAAAAAAAAATTAATCAAGTTAACTATTTATAAGAAATGGGCGTTGATTTTTTTAAAATATCATTTTTAATTATTTGCATCATATTCTACCCCTTGAGAGAAAACTCCCTTAATATACATGCAATTATGAAAAGTGTTTAGAAAAAAATTTATAAATTTAAGATGGGGTCTTTATTTTGTTTGGTAATAAAAAATTTAAGTGAGTTGGATTACAAGGGCCACCAAGCTTCATGCATATCTCCGGAATCAATAAGTGCTTGCAGAAATATTTATAAATAATCGATCATCAACTAATAGGGTTCTCAAATTGGCAACAACACCTAAATCCATAAACTTATAGATTATGAGCCAACTCTTTACCAACTAAATTAATATTTATATTAACTAGAGTCTTGTATTTTAAAAAGATCGAACAAATTTATCTACTAACTCCTACATTTACAGGTGAAGCAGTATTTGATTGGGGGTGTATGAATATATAACACGTACTCATTCACGAGAATGAATAGTTATTATACCAATCCAGATTTGTGAAAAGTCATTGCAGGGATAGCCGATTGACGTGGTCCACAGAATTGAAAGGGAAAAAAAGAATTAGGGACCATTTCCAAAACACCCCCCAAAAAAAAAAGGCATATTTAATTAAAAAAACCAGAGACAGGAATACTAAATAAAGAAAATTAAATTTGGTGGGAAAATTGAAAACTGGAGCGGAATGAGGAAAACGAACAAAAAATATTATTATTTTAAAAAGAAAGGAAAAAAAAGAAAAGAGAAAAGAATGAGAGAAGAAGTGGTCCTGTCCTGGGAGCAAGAGAGATGAAGATGGTGATGGGACCACATAGGATGCATGAAAATGAAAGCCCCGCGATCGGCTCGGTGCTTATAATTGTTTGAATATGGAATCGTTTTAAAATATTGTATAATATTTTAATTTAAACAAATAATTCCAATATCGTTACGCAGTACAATTTTTTTCATTATTAAAGAAAGTTTAAATGAAGTGAGTTTTAGGAGTTCATCAAGCTCAAAACATACCTTGAGGATAGGAAAAAAGCATAAGAAATACTTATAAAATCTCTGCCCAAAAAATCTCTAAATCAACTACAATATCCAAATTCATGTTATTTTAAAAGATATGAGTGGTATTCTTACCAACAGAACTATTTTTCATTGGCAAGTTCTATATTTTATATTCATGAGTTCTTTAATTTCAATGGTAAAAAATACATATTCATTTTTAAGATGAGCCATCAATTACCAATAAGCTGTTGGCTGACGTGTTAAGTGGTTTCATCTCTATAAGAAAAACAACATATGTTTGAATTTTAGGAAGCATACTCGTTGAAAGAAATATAAATCATTTATACTGTAAGTCTCAAAAGGGATTATATATATATTTATAAGGTAAAGAAAAAGATTTTACCAATTTATAAGTAACGTAATTAAATTTTCTATACAAATGTATAACATTCATTTATTATTGTGCAGTTTTTATTCCTATGGCATACAGTAGATACTAAATAGGCCAAAAAAAAAAAAGAAAAAAAAATCAGAACTAGTTTTCATTGGCAAGTTCTATATTTTATATTCATGAGTTCTTTCATTTCAATGGTTTAAAAAAAAAGCATATTCATTTTTAAGATGAGCCCTCAATTACCAACAAGTTGTTAGATGTGATAAGTGGTTTCATCTCTATAAGAAAGACAACACATATTTAAATTTTGGAAAATGCATTCGTTGAAAGAGTCATAAATAATGTATATTCTAAATCTTCAAAAAGGATTATACCCATATTCATAAGGCAAAAAAAAAAAAAGAGATTTTACCTATTTATAAGTCACGTGATTAAATTTTCTATACAAATTTATAACATTACCTTAGTTTATTACTGGGCAGTTTTTATTCCTATGGCAGTGGATGCTAAATAGGTAAAAAAAAAAATAGAAAGTTAAAAAATGTTAAGAGAGAATTAATGAGATTTAAGGTTTTTTTTTTTTTTTACATTATGGTGAATCATGTTGGACTAAGTTCATCCAATGCCTATAAATTAAAATGTGAGTCATAGAAGAAGGTCCAAATTGAAGGGAAGCTCTCAGAATACAGCTTTTTGCAAATGTAAGTATGTAACATGGGTAGTGAGAAAGTGAAAGCATATCATAATTAAAAACATAGTGTTGTGTTGGGGAATGGAATAGTGGGGAGAGAGAAAGAGGGGGAATACGGGGACCAAAGAGAACGTGTTGTGTTGGGGACAGACAGCTCCATAATTCATTCATTAGGGCCTCTCTCTCCATTCCGTTCTTTCTGCTGACACCCTCACGTTCCCCCCCCCCCAAAAAAAAAAAAAATCCCATGCCCTCATCCCTCACTCTCTCCATGACCTACCAGTTTGCCCCATTTATACTCTCATCTGGGTCATTAACATTAGTTTAGTTGATAAGGAACAGAATCATAACTCACAGGATTCTAAGTTTAAATCTGGTTGCCAATACGAGGATTTTATTGGGTAGGTGATTTATAAATATTTTTGTAAGCGCTTTTTAAGTTTGAAGCATGGTATAAAAAATCAGATCAGACTGGCCGGTTCAACCGATTGAACTGGTGACCAGTCAGTGGTCCGGTCTGGTTCAGATATTGGCCCGTGAACCTGTTTGAATTGGTAAAAACTGGTGGTTCAACTGGTTGGATCGGTCGCAATTTTTAATCTTTTTTTTTTATGAAATACATTTTTTTAATTTTTCTAACTACTATCTCGCCCTATTTTTGAGAGGAAAATGAAAGTTTAAAGACCAAGATAAAGAGAAAAGTAGGTAAAAAAAAGAATAAATTTTAAAAAAGATGATGAAAAAAATTATTTAAAATGATATAATAATTATAGGAAATGAGATATCATTACATAAATATAGTCATCATAACTAATACTAATAGATTTTAAGCATTTTTTTTCTAAAAATCTTCATTTTTATCTATAGAAGTTTAAAAATATCTATAGAAGTTTAAAAATATATCAATATATATTTTTATTAATAAATTGTAATATTTTAATATGACCGGTCTGATCCCGATTGATCCATTGACCCTTAAACCTGTGCCGTGACCAGTTTATTGTCAGGTCCGATTTTTTATTCCTTAGTTTGAAGGCATGCCCTGATCCTGTTGAACCACTTGGACCCAATAACTCAAATTTTTATGGTATCAAAAATACAAAAACAAAAAAGAAATGTACTCCCTCTAGTACAAAAACAAAATTAGTTCCAAATAATTAGTTCCTTTGCTCTTTTTGTGTTATAATTATTGCAGTTATGTACTTAAAAGAATGAGGGGTTCAATGAAATTGTTGCTAAGTTGAATTCCTTAATATCTTATGCGTATTAATCCTTCCACAAAGGTGATATTTGAGAATAAACATTAATACTACGAATCAGAGTCGGAGGGAGCATATTAAAGCCCATATTAAATATGTCCCATACTAAAATTGGAAGGAGTATATATTTAATAATTTAACTGTCATTATTTAACTTATAAGAATTGGTTAAAATATACATATAATAAAAACAGGTAACACATTGGTATAAGCAATTGTCAGGTTGGAATTATATGGAACTGAACACTTCAGCAAAGATATTTGAGTCTCCTATAAAACTCATATTCTCTCTGTTTTTTCTTATTTTCCTTCCTTCCTTCCTTTCTTTTTCCTTCGCTAAATCATATAGTGCCACAATTTGTGATTGCACAAAATTTAATTTCAAAACAACCAATTTTGAAAGACCAGGCTAAGATTGGATCATAATAATATTTTTAATTCATAACTTTAGAAAGCAACTTATTAACATTGAAACTCATTGTACTAACCTTTGAAGCACAGGGAGAATAGGAATTTTTTATTTTTAAAATTTGTTAAATGTTTCTTTAATAAGACATTAAGACCTTGCATGGGTCTTCAAGATATTATTAGTAGTCCACAGGGTTTCACGGCTGTACTTGGGAAGGTCACAACAGTGCACGTGAGTTGCAATTTTTTAAATAAGCTAAGGGTCAATTTGTCTCAGAAATTTTATTCGAGGGGTGAGTTCGTCCTGAAAATTTTTCGGGAGGTAATTTTGTCCTAAAAGTCTAAAAAAGGGAGCAATTTTACTATAGTTATTATTTTAGTTAATTTTGACCGTTAGTTGACCAAATATACTAAGTTGACATTTCACATATTATCCACGTCATTTTTGCTAAGATGCAAATTTTCCCCAGAAGTTTTAAATTTAACTTTGAAAACAAATGAAGTAAATGACATATGAACTTTCGCGGAAAATTTGCACCTTAACAAAAATGACGTGGATGACATATGGGCTCCCAGCCTCCCACTTCAGCATATTTGATCAACTAATGGTTAAACTTAACTGAGATAATGGGCAGGGCAAAATTGCCTTTTTTTGAGACTTTTGGGGCAAAATTGTCCCCATAAAAACTTTCGGAACAAAATTGTATCTCGGTGAAAACTTTTGAGGAAAAATTACCACTTAACCCTTTTTTAATATTTAATTTAAATGATATCAACCAGCCAAATCCAGTAAATTTCTCATGAAAAAATTAAATTTATTTGAAAATCACCTTATTGCCATTATAATTATTAAAATTGTATTAGTAGGTATTGATAACTGTAACATATAAACCAACACTATTACAAAAAAAGCTTTTAATGGTGCACATCTAATGACGCTTCTTAAAGAAACGCCGTAGGTAATTGTTTTTTTTAAGAGGAAAAAAAATTTTAAGCTACGGCGCTTTTTATTATAAACATCACAACTTAGTGTTAAGCTTATATGGCATTTTCTTAAGAAACGCTGTGCAAGATCTTTTTTTTTTTAATATCAAGTATATCAGTTATGACGTTTTACAACAAAGCGTCAGAATTGGTGTAATGATTTAAAATTATATTCTGAACATTTAGATGCTACTTAAGTTATATATATGTAGTCATCAAATAAACTTCTCCTCCAACTTATTTATTTCTAATGCTTTAATTATAAATTAAAATAAATGAAATAAATATTTAAAAAATAAATTAACAAAAGCTATACAAACACTTTATCTAAAAAAAGACATGTCTAAATGAAATTTTCACCTTAATAATAGAAATAATCTGTAAAAAAAAGTATCAACAAAAAAAAATTGACCTTGGACGGTGCTTTAACGTAAAGCGCCGTCCAAGGTCTTTTTTTTTTCTTAAAAAAAATTGATATTGGTGAACACATTTAAGCCTCATTTATTCTCAACGTTATTAAATGCTACTTAGCTTATATAAATAATGAACATTCATGTAGTCATAGTAAACTTTCCCACACTTATTTATTTCTAATGATTTAATTATGAAGAAAAAATAAATTAAATAAATTTAAATTTAAATCCAATTTTTTTATTAATTTCCTTGCGCCCAAGATCTTTTATTCCATTAGTTATCAGCAAAAAAAAAGTTATCCGCAAAAAAAATTATCAGGAAAAAAACTGTACCTTAATTGGCCCTTTTAAAGAAAGCGTCAACTAGGATCCTTGAAATATCAAAGGAATAATCTGTAAAAAAAATAAAAAAAATTTATCGACTAAAGTCCTTAAAAATAAAAAAGAAATAATATGTAAAACAAATTATCAAACAAAAATCTGGACCTTATCCGGCGCTTCACTAAAAAGCACTGGATAAGGCAACAATTTTTATTGCCTTATCCAGCGTTTCAGTGAAGCGCCGGAGAAGGCTAATAAATATTAGCCTTGTCTGGCGCTTTAACTGAAGCACCGAATTTTCCTTAGGCAATTGATTGCCTAAGGCAATTATATATTATATTAATATATATATATATATATATATATATATATATATATATATATATATTGTTAGACAATACGTATCTTTGAACGACGTTTAAATGTCAAGCGTCGTTAAAGATTATTAACTTTGAATTTAACGTCATTGTTTTTTTTTATTTCGATTATTGAAAGCTATGACGCTTGGTGAGGAAAGCGCTGGAGCTTTTATATACTTTGAATTTAAGGTTCTATTTTAACTTTTCACCAGCCCGCCATTATCGTCTTCCTTGCGCGCCCTCCACCTCCCAATTTTTTAAATCACCATTACTCCGCCATCTTGTCTTATCCCTTTAGTCCCATCTCTATTATCTTGATCCCTATTTCCTATAGAAGCCCCTTAGCTTTTAAGTGTTTTTTTAGATACAGAAGCTTAAATCTGTATGCTTTCTTCTTCTTCTTTTTAGTTAAAATCTTTCATGAATATTATATTTATGCGTATTTTTTTCCAGGTATTTACTTGAAGTTTCAACTCTGCCTTCTTAAATTTCCTATATATTGTAAGTTTTTTAATTTTTGAGTTTAAATCTGTATGTTTTCTTCTTCTTTTTAATTAAAATCTGTCATGAATCTTATATGTATGCTTAATTTTTTTCCAGATATTTACTTGGAGTTCTTCCATGCTTGATAGATGAAGATGGAAATTAAATATTGCAAAGAAACCTACAAGTTTGATGATGGATTTGGATGTAAATACATATCGAGGGTTTCATTAAGAAAAAAAATCAGTCACGCAATTTTTTTTTTAAAAAGGGACCTTTTATGACGCTTCATGTGGAAGCGCCGTAGGAGGTTATTACACCTCCTACGACGTTTCCAGTTGGAAACGCTGTAAGATGTCAGTCTTTTTTTTTAAAAATAATAATAATTAAATATAATGTTCCAGCATTTTTTAAATTCAACAAGTGCCGTAGGTTCTTTTTATGGCACTGGATGTAGGGGTGGAAACAGGCCAAACTAGGCCAGGCTTGTGGCCTGTAACAGGCCTTTTTTTCAGCTTGAGGCCATGCTTGGTCTGTGGCCTATTAATGATGCCTGTAATTAAAAAAAATTAAATAGGCTAACAGGCCATAGGCTTCACAACATGCCTGTATTGAACAAGCCGAAAACATGCCTATTTCAAATAGGCCGAAAACATGCCCAATTACATAAATTAATGATCCACTTGATATGTGATTTGGTAATGGGAATTATGGGATTTATGGTTAAGATGTGAGATGTGTGAGAATTTTTTTTAAAATACTTTATAGGCTCAGGTCGACCGACAGGCCTAACAGGCCTGTTAGTAAGCTTGAGCCTGACCTTTTTAAGAAAATAGGCCTCGAAGCAGGCCTGAGCCTGGCCTTTTAGCCTGACAGGCCAGACCTGATAAGGCCAGAAATAGGCCAGGCTGCAGACCCTTGACAGGCTGCCTGGCTTGTTTCTACCCTTAACTGGATGCTATGCCGTTTGCAAAACGCCATAATATTTTTTTAAAAAACGCCGCTTGTTGTGTTTTTTGTAGTAGTGCAATCAAATTATTATGTTTATCTTTCCAATAATAAAAATACAAGTTAATTAGGGAAGATTTATATATTCATATCGTTGAAAATAGTAAGACAAATGTAGTGCCAAACTATTGCCACTAGTATTTTGCCTAAAATGTACTTCCTGGTTCTATTTATAAAAACAATTCTCTCATTGGCTTGATCTTTTATATAATCAATAATTTTGATTCATCTAAAAATTTAATGCACTTTTGTCATTTTCACCTTCAATTGATGTATGTATTTCTCATCTTTTTTTTACCAGTTGTTCTCTCACATATTTTTTCTCACTTATTCTCTCTCTCACTCATCATCTTTATAAATAAGAGAATGTTTGAAAAAAAATTATATCATTTACACATTCATTGTATTTAACTAATTTTAACAATGAGTCTAGTTTATGTGATTAGGGTAGTTATTACTTATAAGAAAACAGGAGGGAGTAGAATATTGCAGACTTGGTTTTCACTCATACATAATAGTTTTGAACTGTCATATATGCGGGTGCTATATAAAAGCTCGGTGCAGGTAAATTACGGTTGCGAACCATTATTTATTCCGAACCTATTATAACGGTTGTAATATAACACCTATTATGTATTGAGATATGGTGAGTCTATATTATGCGTAATGCTATCATAATCAATAACAGTCTCAAGTAAACAATCATTATAAAATTCTGTAACATACATAACGGTGCTTTTAAAATAACTGTTATATAAAAGTTTAGCATATATAACGGTCGCTATATAGCAACCATTATTTATTTGCTATAAAATAATAACGGGTTTAATGAAACAAATTTCATATATAGTATATAAATATATAACATTTCTTATTTAATAACTATTAACTTTTGAGGCAATTCTTTTTTTAAAAAATGGGGATCTCCTTTCGCCCATGCATGCAGAACGAAATTACACACATTTTTGTATATTACAGAAGCTCACACATTGAGTATATTCATGCAATTTAGGATGAATCAAGACATTCTCGGCTTTGTAGCTAGCCTTAATGGAACTCCCAATCGTAAATGGCTTAAAGGGTAAGCAGTGTAATACCTTACTTCCAATAACCTCAGATGAGTGTAAAAGAGTAGTGAAATAAATTGTGAAACCAGGATTTAATCCCAAACTGAATAAACTTTGAAAACATTAATGAATCCCAACATTATCTCAGGAGATAAATCTAGGATTGAGTAGGTTTTTCATATGGAATAAAAAATTTTCAAACATTTTTCACAAATATTCACTATCTCATTTAGACTCATTGATACTTCCTTTCATTTTATCAGAGTATACGAGCGTGTCTCTGCTTCAATCTCACGTTGTATTCAATCGTTAATGTTTCTCTAACGATTAGGAAGTGTTATGTAACTAAGTCATCTCTTTATTACATTACCATTCATATACCTGGCTACAAGTACTATCAGTTCAACTACTATACTATTGTCAGAGTTACCAATTTATACAATATATACATGTCCAAAATATCCAAACAGACAACCAACATAGAAAGTAAATCTTTCAGCTTCATCCTCTAGCTGTCCATATTTACCTTCTTGCCCTTTTAGCTACTAGCCTGTACTGTAATTTGTTTATAGAAAAAAAGTGAGATTCAAAAGAATCTCAGTAGTAACAGGTAGTCAATCATATAGATATAAAATCACAGAGCATGTTACACAGTCATCATATAAAAGAATCATCACAACATCATTCGGTTCAACATGTAGTTCTCATACCATCATAGTACTAGGTATATCATAAGGCTCCGAGTGTTACCCATGCAATAGGCCCCGGCATAAACTCGTGCATCACAAACAAATTCAATGGCCTGAGTGTCAACCCGTGTAATAGGCCCCGGGTGACAACCCCGCATAAACAAAATATGCCAGACAATTAATGATGAAACTACACACATACAATGTATCTTATAATATATGAAAGACAAAGTTACTACCTGATAGCTTC
Source organism: Albizia julibrissin (assembly GCA_037074505.1). Lineage (NCBI taxonomy): Eukaryota > Viridiplantae > Streptophyta > Magnoliopsida > Fabales > Fabaceae > Albizia > Albizia julibrissin. The sequence continues at coordinate 22,215,156 of CM073482.1, forward strand.
TCTTGAGAAATATTTAATTGTTTCACTAAGCTCGGGAAGGTCTTAAACTTTGAACAATATTAGGTCCTATAAATGGAATTTACGGACGACAAGTTATTATTTCGTCCAATACTTGTATAATCCAAATACTCAAGTCGGTTGTCATTAAGGTTAGAATACTAACCCAAAATTAAAGTAAAAAATGGTTCAACTATATCAAGCTGGTTAGTTTTACCCTTAAAGTTCATTACAATTACATAATACCATTGCATCTTTTATTTTCGCACATTTGAGTAAATCTGTGAGAATTTTCTTCAATCTTTGCAAAATTCATAATTAATTCTAAAAAACTCTAAATGAGTTGGTTCCAGGTTTTGTTCAAACCTATTCAAGTCCTATTGTAAATAAAAATATTAAAGAGCACTAATTATAACCACCCAATTCCAGAAAATTCGTCAAACCCAATCTGCCACAGATTCCATTCCAGAATCAACCTTAAATTTTGAAAAATCATATTTCTCAATCTACTAGTCTAATTGCATCATATTACCCATCAAATTAAACCTCAGGTTGTCTACTTTCAACATGTAAAATTTCATAAGTTTTGGACAAGGTTTGGTTACTGAAACATGCATCACAATAAATCTGCTCCAGAAAAACAAGTCTAACAGCAGGGTTATCTAACTTTCAAAAATTCCATAGTTTTGTATAATTATCCAGAAATTATAAGTACATGCTTTTCCACATAATTTTTCATGTAGAACTCAATGGAATGATCAAAATCATAAAGCTTCTGCCCCAAAACCCACTGGCAAGACAGAATCCATTTTCAGCAAAATTACCAAAACAGAATTTTGTTGAACAACTTAATCCAATATCATCATAAATCATCATTTAACCATAAATACATGATTAAACCATGATTAACCCTCTAAAATTCCTTCTGGACAAAAATGAACAGTACCCCAACCTTCATGAAGACTCATCCAAACAACAAACCAATTGGTTCAAAATGAAGCTTACGCTTACCTCTATACGTTTCCACAATCGGTTCGGAAATCTGGCAATACTTCATCAGGTGAGACGGCACCAAACACCTCCAAATGAAAATCCAAAACCGTAGAAATGAAGCTTAGGATGAGTAGAAGAAGGTTTGTGAAGGAAATTTCAGGAGAAAACACTGATTCGGTAGTATTTCGGTGGATTGAACTCAAGAACATTCACTATTCATGTTTTCTCTTTCCTCTAACTATTTCTCAACGTTTTTATCTGATTTCTTCCTATTTTTTCTGATGATAAATGAAAATAATGGAGTTTAAAGAGTCATAAAGGTGTTCCAACATGTGTCAGAATCTTATGGTGCCACATATTCGGTGATTTAGCCAAACGGTGACACGTGTCCTTTCTTTTAATCAAATGGGTATTGAGTTGTCCTAATGGTCAGGGAAAGTGAGAGCCTAATGATTTTTCCCCGACTCTGAGTTCGGTGTTCGGAAAAATTAGTCAGGTGACCAGACCAGAGACCGGTGGATTTCCCCGGCTCGGGGCAACGTGGTACCCTTCGGTGATGACAACTCAAAAGATAAAGTAACTTTGTCAAAAAGAGGAAACAAGTGTCACACTCTTATTCGGCCAACACATTAAATTCAAAAGCACCTTTCTTAAGATGACGCCATGTGTCCCTTATGTGGGACCCATCCCTATCTCTTCCCTCCACCTAACCGTCCACTTTATCAGGGAAAGGAAAGTTAAGGAATTTTCCTCGGGTTCACCTACGAGGTGTCCTCCTTCGTGGTCCCTACACAAAGTAAGATTATTTCATTTAATTATTACTTTATGACAACCAATAAAATCTTGCTAAGTGTCCTCTTTATCAAAATAACACCGTATACACAACACTGACATCGGTGAATTTTCTTCCGACTAATTACATTTACAAGCAATTCTTGTTGTTCATATTTCAATATGTTACAAGCAGCCTCGAGTAAGCTTTGATAGAGAAGGAGAGCTTAAGTCTATAGTCGCCATATGCTCCTTCTTGTTAGGAAGTATATGGCGTTCTATAGATCAAATCTCTCATTTTTTATCAAGTCTTTCTCAAGGATGCGTATGTAATATCCCAAATTTTGGGATTAGCATCTTAGGAAAAATACTGAATTAAGGGGACTACTAAGCCCCATTTTTGCAAGAGTCCTAGGAATGATCGAGAGATAGAATGGTTTTCGGGACTATATAATGGCCTTTTTAGGCAGAGGGCTTAGTATGTGTAAGTAGTCTGAGGAGATATACCGGCACATGTATACTAGAGTACACTCGGCGCCATTTTGATGGCTTAAGGGAGGCATGTGTGACGCCATGTGGAGCCTATACACACATATACCCATGCCTATATGGTGCTAGGTAGGGCCCACACACATTCAGAGACATGTGGCATGGTCTGAGGCCTACACCGATAAAGTAACTTTAATAAAATAGCTTTATTAAAAGTGACTTTTAGGTTGGCCCAATGAGAAGATATCACCTAACACTTTCATAAAGTGACTTTTGTGTTGGCACTCTCATAAGACGCCCTATAACCTTATTAGTCAGGGGAATTCATTAGACTCTTCCTTTCCCTGATAAAGTGGTCGGTCATGAGAAGGAAAGGGAAAGAGATTGGGACTCAGACAAGGGACACTTGGTTCAACATGAACCATGAATCCATAAAGTGACTTTTTTCTTTATGTGTTGGCAACATAGAAAAGGCGCCACCCAGCCCTTTAGCCAAGGCAACTTGTTAGTCCCAGAATCCAGGACCGGGGAAAAAAAGAGTGTCTGGCAACTTGGGATTTTTAAGATTCGACACATGTAATTATAAGATTATCCAAAACCTCCCAAAGCTTATTAATTTCATGCAAGAGGCATGGGAAAATAGAAAAAATAGAGAAGGAAAAAAGAAAGAAGAGAAAAGGTGAGAGTGTTCTTGAAGTTCTTGAGTTCCCGGGCCGATTTCGCCTCTAAATCCCAATTTCTGGCCCGTAGAGTCTTAACAAATGTTGTTCCTCTCATAGAGAAAAATATTTCTATGGTTTTGGATTTTTGATTAGAGGTGTTTTGTGATGTCTACTCGGTAGAGGTGCTGTTGGAATCAAGAACTGGCTATGACGCCAGCTAGAGTTAAGCCTAAGCTCTGATTTGAGCATAATACTCTGAGTTTTGGTTTAGAATTTCATGAGATTCTCTACTGGCCAGATTTCTTCCAATAGTTATAATATAGCCTTTATGATCATATGAACATGAGTATGGTGTTAATCGAGGTTTAGACATAATAGGAATGGAATTTGACTGGTTTTGTAGTTAATAGTTGCAAAATCCTTTTGTTAAGCCTTATGTAATATCTCGGCCAGAACAGGGCAGTGAGAAGGAAAGGGATTTTGATGATTTTGATGCTTCCAATGATTTTAGAATGAACATTTGTGTGGGATTAATGTGAGAAATTGATCTCAAAAGTATCAGAATAGAAAACATAATTTTGGCCAAAAAACACTTAAGTTTCGGCCAGACCTGGTTTATAGGGAAGGAGTGAGATTTTGCTCAATTTGATATTAGAAATGGATTCTATGGGCAAAATTGTGTGGGAAAAGCTAATGGAAATGATTTTAGAAGGGTTGGATTGAAAATCCTAAAATTGAAATTAAAGGTTGATTAAGGTTAGTGCTGCTAGATTCATTTTTAAGGAAGTCAAATTATTTGTGGTAGGATTTTAGATGAATAAAACTTATCCAACAATCATGATATTTTATAGGGTGGTAGTAGATATCCTAAGCTTTAAATTGAGTTATAGAACACGTCATTTAGGTTAATAGATTATAAGTTATGATTTGTTAAAGTTAGGCATTGAATCTGGAGTAATTTCTGTGGTAGGGAGGATTTTTTGAAGTTTATAGAATTAAGCCTTTGTATTTGTTAGTGATTAATATTTTTTTTTCATAGAGGACTTAAATAGCTTCAAATAGGACTTTAAACCACTTCATTTGGAGTTCTCTATATTAAGTTATGAATTTTCAAAGTTGATTAACAAATATGGCAAATTAGGGTTGACCTACGAATTTATGGCCTTTAAGGTAAATTGTGACAAGTATAGCCTCAAAGAGAAGAGACATGTTTTAGAACCCAATATGACAACATTAGAGACCAATGTGTCTTATGTTGGATATTTATTTAACATAACACAAGAGTTATAAAGATTATATAAGAAAGACAAGTCATATGTAATGACTTGCTCTCATGGTTCTAACAATGTGGTTATTTATTTAGGGCCATGATATGTCAAGGAAGAGGAAATGGAAGGTTTTACAAGAAGCTTCAATGGTTGGAAGAAAAGGAAACAAGAGAAGACATAAAGACAAAAGGTAGTAAACGTACCTAACTTGCATGTATTTGATTTGTATGCTTGTGTGTTGATGTGTATGATTGCTTTGCTTGATTATGTGAAGCATATATGAATGATTGAAGCTCTGTTTCTATTTATGCTATGGCTATGAGCATATTGTGTGAATCATTGAGCACGTACACATGTCATTATGTGAGCATGAATTTATGTAAGACAAGCATATCATACACTAAGCATTTATCTTGCATGTATTTTGGTATTGTTTGCTACTGAGATTTTCCCGAATCTCACTCTCCCTCACCCAACTATATAGGTGTGTTGAGTATAGAAGTGGAATGTAGGAAGATGTGCAGACGGGAAAGTGTGATTGAAGAAGGGGATATTTATACATGATAATTTGTTATTTGTAAATTATCATGTGTTATGAATAATTGCTTAGAAAATTTGTAAATGACATCAACAGAGAAGAACTCTGACTGTAATAGATGAATAGTGCCCCAAGAAAATAATTGTGTTAACGCTTCCATATGCACAATAAAAGGGAAAAAGTGAAGGGTGTTACAGCGTACCCCTTGAGTCCTTTATGGTAGGGAGTTCTATTGAGCCTAACAACAAAGTCAGAAATGCCTTGATACATCCTAAATTGCATGGCTATACCGGATGTGTGAGCTTTTATTCTATTATACAATCAAATCCAACAAGCAAAGCTAAAACAGAAGCTCTATCTAATATAGTTGTAGATATACATATATATATACATACATGTTTATATGTACACATATATACATATATGTGTGTGTGTAGATGTTCTGACAATAAGGTGTTCAGGCCAAGCAACAAGTTCAAGCACAAAGCACACATTTCCTCCTACAAGCATTCTATGGCGGACACTTGAAGAGTTAACTTGGATTGATGGCAGCCTTTAGCTCTCTAGGCTAATATGATTCTGAGGGAGAGGCGAGTTGTGAATCGTGTTATCCTCATGTAGGTTACACATGTAGCCTGTAAAGACAATTGTGAATTGTGTTCTACCCCATAAATTATACATGTGGCCTATAACAACTGTATACTGCTTGGAGCTATGTACCACACACTCAACATAGTGAAATCTTTGTAAATTTTTAATGATTTCTTGTAATAAGAGAGGAACCTTCGATAAGAGATTTTTCAAGAAAAAAAAAATACATGAGCATGATTTATGTCAAAACCTAACTACAAAATATGAAGTAAATAATAATGGAGAATGCAAAATGGAAAAGGGAATTCATACCTCCATATGATTAGAATAGGCCACGCAAAGAAATGCGACCTGACTAGGGCTGAAGAACAAAAACGTGATATATGAACGAAAACACTTGTTAGGGCTTGAGCAGTAGCAACTTGAGCAGTTGTTGATAAGAAGCACGGAGAAGGCTTTGTGGATGGTGTGATGAAGTCACTTTTGTCACTAAAGCAATCAATTAAACCGGGTCCCAATTAATTATGCAGTTTATGGTCAACTTAGGTCATTCTTCTAAGGAGCAAGCTGTGAGTTTTCTTTAAGATTGATATGTAAGTGACAAAAGATGCAATTGAATGGACCTAAACTAAAATTCAAGACACTACTACATAAATGCAATTAAACTAACTAAATGTACTAATGCAATTGACTCTAAAACCTATATGAGAATGAGACTAATCTATATGAATTTGAATGCAACTTTTTTGGGGTTTTTTTTATGAAAGAGGAATTAAAATCCTAAGTGAAGAGATTAATAATAAACAAGACAAACAAAGATTTAATTTAGTTATGGTGATGAAAGAGACAACTTATGATTCACATGGAGTTAACTTTCTTAGCCTATATCAATTTACTAGACCAAAGGAGATTGATAAGAGATTAGAATTAATAGAATTAATCAACTAACTGAAACTGGGAAACTCTCAAGTTCAATAACACCTAATCCACTAGAAAACTCATAATGGAATAAGTGCTAGTTAATTAAATCCATTAAAACTAGTCAAAATAGTTTAAGATAGTTTTGGAAATCATGTTCACAATTGCCTAATTATACAACTAGATAGTTAACCAACTCAATTAAACAATCAAGAGGATAAACCAAATTGACAATTACATTAATAATGAAAATTCAATTAATAATCTAATTGACAATCAAAGGGTTTGCAAACAAAAATTTCAACAATGATTTAAGCACAAATCAAATCCAAAATATCAATTTAATCCAAATTAAATATGTCTATAATCTAAAACTATTATTTTTCTCATAAAAACAACTCAAAATTATCTAAAACTAAATAATCTCAAGTCTTGAAACAAATTGGTAAAAGGAACGATACTTCCTTGTGGTCTTTAAGTGCAAGTCCTAAGCTTTAGCTTCCTCCATGTTCCTTCCAAGTTGCCTCCTAAGAAGCTTAAGTTTCCATGGATTTATTCACTCCTCCAAACTCTAAATAGTATGTCACAACCATTAGAAGAATTCATGGAATATTTGTGGATAAATGGCGTGGGTGTGTGCTTGAATGGGAATGAAGCAACTTGTTGGTGGAAGAAGGGGAAAGATCCACATGAATGGAAGGGATGAAATTGAAGGAATTGATGATCATGAGGAGATGGGTGCGTGCCACTGAATAAGATAGCTTCCAGTAACCAATCCAAACTCGTATCAGCATGCTTTCCTAATCCTAGTGGCTAGGTCTTCTTTATGGGAGCAAGAGAGAGTTTTTGGTGTCCAAAACTTGAGTCTATTAGAATTCAAGTAACCCAATAAAATTTATCCATTAGATAATCTCTTAGCTTCCAAGAAAAATTCTGCACTATAAAATCTTTTAATATGCTTTTCCTTGCCCTGCAAAAATGAAATAAAATCGTGATCTATCATATATTTAGAAATATTATTCAATAATAAGATACAAAATCAAAATATAACAATTCAATCATAAGATACACAATCAAATATAACAATTTAAGCCCAATAATCTCATAACTAATTTATATTTGTGTAATTTCCTAAAATTAACTAACAATCTGAATATTATCTAATCAATCTAAATTAGCGTAAAATAAATGATTAAGACATGATAAAATATATAAAATTTAGGATTTATCATGTGGTTCGACTGAAAACAATAGTTGACGACCGGAAAAGACAACTGGAGTAGTGGGGTTCCGAGGTTGGTGGGTTGGAGGTTTACAATTGACCTAAGAGGCTAAGACGAGTGTGCTAATGAATGAAATGGAGAAGCAGAGAGATATTTGAGGAAAGTTTAACTTTATAATAGTTCAAATATATCATCCATAATGTATTGCTCCATTGTTACATACATAACGGTTATTTTAAGAAACCGTTAGGTAATTTCAAAACATATATTACGATATCTAGCTAATAACGCAACATTTTTTTAAAAAAGAATTAGGAGGTACTACTATCGATTTCCACACGCTTTCATAAAAAATACATAAATAAACAATAATACAATAGATTATCCATACAAACATAGAAATTAACCTCGCTCAGCAACATGAAAACAACAATATATAGTCAAAACACAGAAATTAAATGCCTCTTTTTATTTCCCTAGTCTTAGCTTTTTGTAAGCTTGAATTCTTCTCTTCTTGTCAAGTAATAATTTTCCCCTCTTTGAAACATAGATGCCTTCATTATGATCACGCCTGATGTACAAATTATCTTCTTTATCCAAATTTAATGGTTCAAGTGACCTCCAATTGAATGGATCATCCTTAACTCTATCACCCATATCCTCATCAATCACTTTATTTGTCAACAAAATAATAGACCATCTATGTTTAGAAGGATCATGAAAGTAGTACACTTGTTTAGCCTAAGAAGCTAAAATAAAAGGCTCTTCTTTATTCCATTCCTTGTTCAAATTTAATTATATTGAGCCTAAGTCATCAATTCTCAAGTCGTGATCTTTTTCAACCCACTTGTAACTAAAAATGGGAACCCAGAAGCTAATATAATCTAACTCTTTGATGTGCTCAGTCACCCCAAAGTATGACATCTTTGCATAGATAGGATTTCTATCTTTAGAACTTGATATATGCATGGTGTTAGCTATAAGAGCTACACTACTATTTTGCATTTTGCTTTGATCATCTTGCTCTTTAGTGTAGAAGGTAAACCCATTGGTGATGTAGCTTGCGTAAGACATCACTTGATTGCTTGGACCGTATACTAAGTATAAGGACCGTCACATATGAGCATAAATCCGTCTTATGCTCTAATACTACCAAATGTGACACCCTTTCTTACATTACCTTACCGGCTCTTAGTTTCATTAAATCAGAGTAAGCGAGCGAATATATCAATAAACTAAAAGCCGTTCATCAAACTTTACACTAGAATGGTCCTCTGCTTATACAACATTCATACATACACATATATCCATATATACACACATATATGAAATACAAGAGGTAGTGCCCCACACTACGACCTCCTCTTCACTTCACGTCTCCATATCTCCTCCGTGCACTTCTCCATGCACTCTTCAACCTGTCTAAAATGGTTGTTTGGGAGGAGTGAGATTCGAAAGAATCTCAGTAGCAAACAATACTACTATGCATGACAGATATATATGAATGCATGACATGCTTGCCTACACTATCTGATGCTAACATAATGATATTCTGCATACTCAATGTTATGACATACCAATGGCCATCGCATAAAAATAACAGAGCTTCACTACATCAAACATGTTCAACACAAACAAGCAAAGTAGTCACACATTTTTCTTCATGTGTGTAACATCAAGAAAATATCTCACATCCCTGATCCTCCAATAAGGCAAGTAAAAGAAAATAAACCTCTTCTTTTACCTACTTGTCCCTTGCCAAAAAGACATTTGATATATTTCACATTTTGATATACCTGTTCATCGATCAAAGGTTGAGGTACCTTGCCATTTTCTGATTTTCCATTAAAATATTTTTTTTAAATGTTGATAAGGATGCTCCCAAAGCGGCAAGCTTCGATGTTGCATATAGAAATTCTTCATTCCATGCTTCAATTTAATTGAATGCATACCCTCTTCGCAAATTGGACATCCAAGTAGGCCTTTAATGTTATTTCCTGACAAATTACCGTATACATGAAAGTCATTAATAGTGCCAAAGAGCAAGGCCCTCAAGTTGAACATTTCTTCCTCGTGAGCACATTATCGTACAAGCGCTTTAAGTCTTCAATTAGTAGAGCTAGGTAGACATCTATGTCATTCTTGGGTTACTTAGTCCTTGAGATTAGCATGGACAACATGGAGTACTTGGGCTTCATGTAGAGCTATGGAGAAAGATTATATATAAATAATATTACTTGCCATGTGCTTTGGGTACTATTTTACATCCCAAACGGGTTCATCCTATCGTAGCTAATGTAAGACGTAGGTTCCTATCATCTTTAGCGAATTTGGGGTAGTTCATATCAAACTTCTTCCATTCTGGAGAATTAGCAAGATGTCAAAGCATGCCGTCATCTGTAATTTCATCTGCATACCACCTCAAATTTTTTTGCATCATTAGGATTGTTATACATGTATTTAAATCTTTTTATAATGGGAAAATACTATAACACCTTATTCGGGCTCTTCTCGTTCTGTTGGTAGCATAGCTCCTCACACATAGGACAATGTGTTAGCGATGTATATTCATTACTGAACAAGACATAATCGTTGGGGCAAGCATGTATCTTCTTATAGCTAAGGCCGATGAAGCATGACATCTTTGCGGTATATGTTTTAGGTAGAAGCATATTTTTGGTCGGCAACATTTTATTCAAACCCTCTAGCAATTCTATTAAGCTCGTATCATACTACTTATTTCTAGCCTTCAAGGTATACAACATCAGCATAGTGCTCAATAAGGTAAACTCAGGGCACCCCTCATACAATGGCTTCACCACATCGCCCTTCGATGTTTCCATCATTTTAGGATAATCTCATAGGTCCTCTGCTAATGCCTTGGCTGTATCATTGAGATGGTTAGTGTCAAATGCATTTATGCCAAAATCAAGTGATGCACAACTTTCCATATGTTCAACCACCCCATTGATTATCTTCCTATGCGTCGTCTAACATGTATAAGTAATATCGATTCCATGAATTACTAGGTGCGCATACAAGTTTCTCAATCACACCATTGTACATTGCCATACTTTATACAAGGGCAAGGAATCAAATCGTCGTTTTGGGGATTATGCGCAAATACAAATTCAAGGAAAACTATTAGCCCATCCACCAGTCTCTTGTTAACCGATCAGCATACATCCATTGCTTATTCAAAGACCCAATCTAGAATAAATCATGTAGAAACAAAAACCCCAATTAAGACCCAATAATCATCCGTACCCAGAATAAATTTAGGAAAATGTACAATGAAAGAAAAACCATGAACCTTATATCAACCTGGCTGGAAGTTGAAGAAAAAAAACTTTGAGGTTGAACAGACACCTTTCTCAAACTTAAAAGATCTATAGCTTTTTATTGAGTGCGAAATTTTTTATGATACCCCTTTCCAATAACCCCAAATTGAGTATAAATGAGTAATGAAATCCATTGTGGAACCAGGATTTGACCCCAAAGACCCAACGTTCCAAAACGTTCATAAATTCCCACTCCCAACTTAGGATTTAAACCTAGGGTCGAGAGGGTTTTCAAAAGGTAGAAAACTTCTCAATCATTTGCACGAGATTCACTACGTCATTAATACCTTATCGGTTCTTAGTTTCATTATATCAGAGTACGCGAGCGTTATACTTGTAATTAAATTAGAGCTATTCTCTGCTTAAACTTCATTCATACATTTCTATATACATAAAATGTATAACCTCAAGACTATCAAAATAATTATACCAAATTACAAATTAGTGCCTCGCACTACAATCTTCCATTCACCTTTGCGATTCCTCCACGCAGATTTGTTAGATGTGATTAGTTTTGATGATGTCAAATATAGATATTAAATATTGAGAGCAAAAAGTTTACATAAAATATTTATCTCCTATATTAACTAACTGATATATTTAATGTAGATATCAAGTTGAATTATGGAGAATGATGAAGAAGGAAATCAAGAAGAAAGAGATTGAAGAAAGAAGAACTTGCAAAATATCATCAGAATGTCAACATGGAAGTTCATAGATTTAATAATGGAAGTCTCTACGATCAAATGGAAGTTGGAATGGTTTAATTCGGAGTTAAAATGAGCTATTTTAAGCTTTGCAAAGAATAGTGATTTTTTGAGCTACAGTTGATCACTCCTGAGCTTTTGAAATGCCACTCAAGTGATATCTGGGAGTGAAAATACTATTCACTCAAATTCACTCGAGCGGAACATCAATCACTTGAGTGAATTCATTGTTTCAGCTACTCTGATGAGCTCTGTTCTTCATCCAGCTTGAGTGAGCTTCAGTAATTTGATCATATCTCTCAAACCATAACTCTGATTGAGACGAAACCAGTGGCATATAAAACTAGACTCCCAATACATCATTTTGACACCATAAAAAACATGAAAGGAGATCAGATGTAGCAGATATGAATTTTTGAAGTTGAAATTCAAATCACCGTCACTTTCCAGACCATGTTTCATATTTTAGACATATCTCTCAAACTACAAGTTCAAATGAGTTCAAACAAGTTCCATATGAAACTAGACTCAAAGAGCTTTCCATTGATATATAATATTAAAATTTTATAGTTATATTCAAGGAGTTATATTTTCTAGAAGTTGGAGCTCCATACATTATCTACACTCTTTGGATCATAACTTGCAACATACAAATGAGTTGGAGCTGATTCTTTTTGGATTAGAATATAAATAACAAGATCTTTTTGATGATGGATCATTTGCCATATTTGGATCCAAATTATAAAACTCACTTGAGAAAACACTTGAGTGATACTTACGAGTGATATCTTAACCTTCAGTAATTTTACAAGTCATCGTACAAGTTCACTCGAGTGAGGATTTATGCCACTCGAGTGATTCAGAGTTATTCAATGTCACTCATAAGTTTTTTGCAATTCACTCACGACAGTATGAAAGTTATGTTAAAGATTCAATCGAGTGACAAGTGCTCACTCTAGTGACAGAAGCTCACTTGCAGGATTTTCGAAAGTCACTCGCATGTGTTATGAAAGTTATGATAAGAATCCACTTGAGTGAATAAGTGTCCACTCGAGTAATAAGAGATCACCTGTAAACTTTGGCAAGTCACTCACGGCTTTTATGAGAGTTGAGATGAGGTACCACTCGAGTGAATAAGTAGCCACTCGAGTGACTGTGTCCACTTTCTATTTTCAAAAGTCACTCGCTGGTTTTTTCAAAGGTTATGAGAAAGGCTTACTTGAGTGACAGGATTATCACTTGAGTGAAATGTTCTCACTCGCTAGTTACCGAAAGTCACTCGCGGTGTCTCTAGAGGTTATGAAGAGTACTCACTCGAGTGAGTAAGTGATGACTCGAGTGAAGTAAGTCACTCTCAGTTGTTGTACAAGTCACTCACATCAGATGATGAAGTTATATCAGAAGTTCACCCGAGTGACAAGCAATCACCCAAGTGACAAATCATTCACTCGCAAAAGTACTAAAGGTGAAAGGTAAAGATCACTTGAGTGATTAAGATGCGACTCGAGTGATAACTTGCAACTCTCGATATAGCAAGTCAGCTTTAGAGAAATCAAGAGTGCAGTATAGACCACTCGAGTTATATTTCATGCACTCGAGTGATACTGATCGCAGATTCTCTTAATCACTGTCTTGGATTTCTCTATAATCTTGTAAACTCATTTAAACCTTGATTATATTGCTTCTAAACATTCCTAATCATCGCTAATCAAGTTTACATGATAATTACAGGTGATTGAGCATGGATTAGAGCTCATCGGCCAAAAATTCATTTGTGTCAGAATCTCCAACGGTCATATTTCTGTAAAGCGACAAAATCACAACGAGAAGACCAATGTGCATAACGGATACTTCAACATCTCCAACGGTCATCTAAGCCACAAAAACTATAAATTGACAAGCATTCAAAGTCGAAGATATGAGCTTGAACCTATGCTGTCAAAATGCTGACACTCTGACGTTTATCTCATTCGCTCTCTGTTTTCTTAGTGATTACATAATTTACTTTAGAGAGTGAGATTATTTGTAATGTACTTCAATGTTCATCTTATTCACTTCTAAGAGAGAAGATTGATTATAATCCTTCGTCATAAAGGTTGTATCCTTACGGTGAGTAATGTGAAGTATCTCGGTGAGAGATTTGTAAATGGCTTCACAAATGCCTGGACAAACTTGTGGGATTGTAGAGGCTTTTCTTGTGCCCGATTAAACAAGAATATAGTGGATTGAAAATCTCAAGAGGTGCCTGAGGACTGGACGTAGGTCATCGTGGATTGAACCGAACCAGGATAAAACACAGTTTGCACCTTCTCTTCCTTAACATTTCTAGCATATGTGATTTAACTAACTAATTATAGTTTGATAATTCTTTTCCTTAGTACTTATTGATTTTATAAGTTATGAAAAGAATATCAAAGTTCTTAAGTTTTTATCGTACACCCAATTCACCCCCTCTTGGGTGTCAGCCAATTCTAACAAGATCTCCAAGCATTCTTCACCTGTACTCAATATACCTATATGTTTAGGGGAGGAGGAGTGAGATTAGAGAGAATATTAGTAGTAAACAATACCACTATGCATGTAAGATATATATATATGATGCATGACATACTTGCCTCAATAAATTCATGCTAACATAATGACATATCTGTATGCTTAATGTTATGACATACTCATGGCCATCACATAAATATAACAGAGCTTCAATCAATCAAATATGCTCAACAAAAATAGGTAAAGCAGTCACATACAACAATGCAAACACATACATATCAAATACATACATGCTAGGTTAGTTTACTATCTCTTGGACTTTGTGTCCTTCCTCAAACCATCATCTTTGCTCTGGCTCGGCATAATCCATCGGGTCCTGAATTCCCCAAATACAATAAATGAGTCATTACTCATCCATCTATCATTCCATACTCATATTATTGGTTAACTTAGCTCAATAATGCTAAATTACCAAAATACCCCTAGAGACCCGGCCTACGCCTCTCCGTTTCCGGTCCAACTGTATCATACTAGAAATTATGACCTGGGCTAATTATACACAATTTCGCCTTTAGAATCTATTTTGACCTCAAATTAGTCAAAATAAGGTCCAAATGATGAAAACACCCCTTGCCAGCCCTTACTTAGAGCTTTAAGGGTAATTTGGTCATTTCACATTCTAAGCCTTTTCTCACTTCGCCCTCAAAATGGACCCTACAAAATTTGCCATTCTAAACTCAATGGAATCATACAATTGATGAAATTCCAACTCATGGCTCACACCACACATAAGGCAACCATTTAGAGTTCTCAGAAGAGTTGTGTCGGTTTCTTACTTTCTCTTGCCTAATAACTTCCTTTCTACTTCTAACCATATAATTAGCTATTCAGATATCCATTGGAAATCATTTAGACCATTAAAAAACCCTTTGAAATAAGAGTGAACAATACCCAACCCCCCTTAAAAAATCATCCAAACAATCAACCAATAGGTTCAAAAGGAAGCTTACGCTTACCTCTACACATTTTCGTAATTGGTTCGGAAATCCAGCCAGTAAGACGGCACCAACCAGCTCTAAACAATAATTAGAAACCATAGAAATGAAGTTTAGGATGAGTAGAAGAAGGTTCATGAAGGGTACTTGGAGAAAAGACGTTGATTCGGCAATGTTTCGGCGGTTTGAAGTTCTCTCTCTCTTTCGTTCTCTCCGTTTTCTCGTATGCTCTCTCACACTCTTTCTTTCTGATTTTGAATGAAATAATGAGAAGAGAGGGATGATGAATGATGACTTAATGAAGTCATCTAAAAGAGCTTACATGAGCTCACACCTTATTGGTCCAAACTTTAACTTTCTTGTATAACAAGTTCCATGTCTCTTTTCCTTCATCATTCCACCAAAGTTATACAAGACGTGAGAGAGTACAAATTACTCTCAAATCATCCCATTATGCCACCTTACAAGTGGTTGACCAAAGCCTTAAGCTTTTTCACTCATTGACTTCCCTTAATAATAATTTACCAAACTAGGCTCATTAATTACCAAGTAGTCATTTTCTCTCATTTTAATTCCCACTCAACTGAAATCATTGGGAATATTAGGGAAAAATATTCATTTATTGTCTTATGGTAAAATTACCATTTTTCCCTTACGTTTTATGATTTATCGAAATAAATCATTTCTTACTCCTTTCCTTTATTTCCCTCCTCATTTAACTAAATTGGGCAACAACAAAAGGGAAATAATGGCTGCTAGCTTTTATTGGTCAAATGACCATTTTGCCTCTTGAAAGATGTCACACAAACACGATTGCCACACCGGGAAATTCACTGGTAACAATACTACTTTGTGTTCCCATTCACTATATCATGTGTAACTCCTCATTGCATTTTCTTATCATTCTCCCAAGCTCTTCTAATTCATCATAATATTCCCTTTAATACCCTAAAGGTATAAAGGAATTTTGGGGGATACAAGTATGCCTTACTAAGATAATTGCTAAACTGGGGTCTAGCAGTCCACTTAATCCATGATTAATTTCAAGCCTATTGTCCTAAAATTTAGGATATTACAGTTTTCAAATGTCAAATTGATTGGATGTTTTACAAACAAACCTCCATTGTAGATTTTAAAGTCTTACATAACAGTTAGTTGGTAAGAACCACTAATATTTTTACTTTTATAATAGTTATATTTAAGTAACCGTGAGGTATGTTATTTACAAATATATAGCGTTTAATGTCTTACATAACGGTTGGTTGGTAAGAACTGCTAATTATTTTTTTACCTTTATAACAGTTATTTTAATTAATTTACCGAGAGGTATGTTTATCATGGGTTTTTAATAGCAACCGTAAGGTATGTTATTATTATTATTTTTATATATGTTTGAGCCTTTATGTTAATATGTTTTTATATATAAAACTTTAAAATTGAAATAAATAAAACATACCTATCATCCTTAGAGTAGTGATTTGAATCAAATGAAAAGACAAGTACGAGTGATACGGAAGGGGAAGGGGCATCGGTGAGGAGGTAGAGGAGTAGGTTGGGAAGGAGGACCACGAGGAGGGCGTGGAGGTTTGGTGAGAGGAGGAAGGGAAGAAGGCGGGGGTGAAGAAGGAGGAAGTAAAGCAGGCGGAGGAGGAGTAGGTTGGGAAGGAGGAGGAAGCAAAGCAGTCTGAAAAAGAGTAGGTTTGGAAGGAGGAGAAAGAGAAGCAAGCGTAGGAGCAGGTTAGGAAGACAGAGGAAGATAAGTAGGTGGAAGAGCAGGTTGAGAAGGTAGATAAAGAGAAGTAGGTGGAGGAGCAGGTTAGGAAGGAGGAATTTCTAGCATTTCTTCAGAAGCAGCACGAGGAGGAGAAGGATGTAGAGGACAAAGCTCTAACATTTCTTCAGCGTGTTGCTTGACCATGATGATGAGGAGAATAGAGGAAGAGAGTAAAGAAAACATATGAAAATGAGGAGTCTAAATAGATTGGAAGTGAAGTGTGCAATGGAAGTTGAAGAGGAATTAGTTCAAGCAATTATATATTTTTTTCCTGTGCCATGAGTTTCATGATGGTTGTTTTATAAACACCATTTTTTACGTATGAATTCAAGATGTTTTTTTTAAAAATAGTTAACGAATTTTTATTTATTATATTTCATAATGGTTGTTTTATAATAACCATGAGTGTCAAACCCCTTATTTATTTCAACATTTACAGAGTATTAGAGCATAGTTTAATGGGCACACAAGAATAACATAAATGTATTGATAATAAGTACATGATTACATTATAGGAATCCCCACAGGGTCTTGTGCACAATATTTATAGACCTTATAATAATAATAATAATAAGCTTGCAGATAATCAACTTCTTCTCTTGAACTGGATCGAAACCTTCAGATGCTGATAATTATGACTTTGCCCTTTGAGCCGCTTTCTTCAACTGGATAAACTATAGGGAGAATTGCTAAAAAAAACCTTGCAAGCAAATTAATTGATCATTGCTACCATTGCACATGATGGGTGGTATGTTGCACATGAAGGATGATATTTTACACACAAGGGATGGTGTTTGCACTTTCACATGGATGCTTTTTGCACATGTGCATGCTGATTGCACATGATGGATGCTTGCTTGTACATTGGTACCATTTAGCAATTAATTTACTTAAAAGGTATTTTTTAACCATTTTCCCTAAACTATATATTGTAGAAAGGGGTGAGAATTGAAAGAATCTCAGTAGTAACAGGCTATCAATCATATAAAATGCAATATATAAATATGCAATGCACCACATAGTGTAACATAATAACAACACTGCAAACACGTGTGTGAATACTGTTCAGGGCCAAATGACTATTTAAACCCCTACTTGTTTGTGTACCTCAGCTGGATCCTAGACCATAGTTAGGTAATGTGCCCTATGCACTGTGCATATTATAGCTGGGTCCCACTAGGCCAGCTGGTACTTGTGGTTTTCCCACCGAACGATACATGTGATTTTCCCGCACCACAACTAGATATTGTGTGTTCATTATTCATATCAAATAATATAACAACATACAATATATATACAACCACATAGTGTATGAAAGATAGAGTTACTACCTTAATTGCCCTTTCCTAATCTACTATCTTTGATTCAGCTTGGGTACAACTATCCAGTCAAAAAATTCCTAAGTATACAATAAATGAGTCATTACTCTTTCATGTATTATTCTAAACTCATATTGTTGGTTATCTTAGTTTAAAAATGCTAAATGACCAAAATGGCCCTGAGGACCCAATCTAAGCCCCTTTATACCCGGTCTAAATATATTTTACCAAAAATTATGACTCGGGCTAATCCTAAACAATTTCACGTGAAGAATCCATTTTTGACCTCAAATTTGTCAAAATCATGTTGAAATTACAAAAATACCCCTGACAGCCACTATATTAGGGTTTTAGGGGTAAAATTGTCATTTTAGCAGGTTTTCCAGAAATTGCTAGCTTTTTAGTCAACTTTGAAAATCCATAACTAAATCTAGGAAGTTCCAAATTAAGTAGTTCTAGTTTCTGTATAAAATTCTTTCAGTCCTCTTTTAAGGAAAAATATCAAAGAGCACAATTATAACCACAAAATTCTAGAAAATTCGTCAAAGCTAGTTTGCTATAGAAATCGTTCCAGATTCATGGTCAAACTTTGAAAAATCATATCTTTCAATCCACTAGTCCAAATGGCTTATATAACCTATCAAATTAAAGCACATGATGTCTACTTTCATTCTGTAAAATTTCATAAGGTCGTGACCAAGTTTGACCATTTAACAACATGCCATAACAAATCTAGAATAAAATGAAAAAAATGAAAGTTTCATGTTTTAACCTTTAAAACACCTTCATTTCCACTTGTATTCATATGATTAATCACTTAAACACTTATTAATAATGATTAGGGTAAAATTGGACAGTACCTCCCCTTAGGGTTTGGTCATCCCAAAATCGCAAAACCAATCAAACAAGCTAATACAAACCACAAATCAACCATAACATTAACTACAACTTTGAATCCAACAAGATAATTAAGGTTTATGGTTTACCTTTGCTTTCTCTTTCTTCCTCTCTCAAAACCGTGGTACCCTTCCTTTTTCCCCTCGTGTTTGAGCTTGCTACATGTGTTTCCAATGAGGATATGAATATTAGAAAATATTTATAAGAGGTTGAAGGCAAGAACAAGTGAATTTTACGACCAAACTTACCTTATTTGTCTTTATGAACCCGTATGCTTTCTCTGTGTTCTTATTCTTCAAGCTCTCTCTCTCTCTCCTTTCTTGTGTTTGGACGTAAATATGAGGCCTGTTGGAAGAGGATATGATCTTGAAAATAATCATCTCCACCTCCTTAAGATATATTATTTAATTGCTAATTTAACACATATTTCTTTTTGACTTTTCTTCCTTTCTCTTGCTTGGCTAAAAATGCTTTCTCTTTTCTCTCTTCAACTTGACATAAGATAGCCCTTAAAAGAACTAAAAAGACTTCTTGAATTATCATCATCCACCTCCTTGAATATTATTATTCTAATGCCAATTAATCACATGATAACTTTTGAATTTTCTTCTCGTTTTACTTGGCTACAATTGCTTCTACATGGCATGATTTATGCCCAAATATTCATTTTCTCTTCCCTTTCTCCATTTTAGACGTCATATGGCTCTTTTAGAAGAGCAAAATTGGCTTCCAAATGTCACCATTTATGTCCAAGTGAATATTTTTCTCTTTATTTCCCTTGTTGGCCGTCATATGCATTAAGAAAAGGGGAAAATATATGACTTCTTGCTTTATATCCAATTGATTATTTTACCCTTACATTTTTGTAATTAATTATGGCAACTTGTGTCTTCTCCCTTTTCTCTCTATTTTGGCTAAATTCTTGCAAGTAATTGGGCCAAGAATATGGGCTCTTTCATCTTTACTTTTGGGCTACAAGATTAAGCCTTTTTTGGAACAACATTGTACTCTTGTGTGTGACCATTAATTGCCTTATTTTGTCATTTTATTTGTGCCAATATTAACCATTTTATTCCCTTCAATGCCATAAAGGTGTAAGAAATTTTGATGAATAAAATTTGGGATGTTACAATGAGCATTGATTTGTATTTTTTTAAATAGTAATTTAAAAAACAGAATAATGGTGAGTTCATCAGGCTACTCCTCACTAGAGGAGTGGCCATGGTCATTGTTAGGATTATGGCCAATCCAATACTTATCAAGTATGCGATTGGCCTTCCTGTTCATACTCAAGAGGTATAAATAAAGCTTCCTCATGGCATGGTCAGTGTGTTTTGCGTGCCGCAATATTGCCTCCAATTGTGGAAGCATAGCATGTAGAGGAAGAGGAGAAGGAGGAGGCAGTGGCTGATATTTAGAAGGAGAATGAGGAGGTGGAGGATGATGCCAAGAGATTTTTGGAAATTCTTCTACACAACATTTCATCTTTGCGATTGAGAGAACAGAAAGTGGAGACGATGAATAAAATGTAGGAAAAATAAATAAAAATGGGGAGTTTAAATAGACGTCTGGAACAAATGAAGGGTCAGAGAAGAACCATTATTCCACACGTTGGAAGTTGAACGGGACATAATGGAAACGTACCAGGTTCTCCTAACAATCATTGGATAACGAGGAGGCACCCATAGTCGATCAACGAGGGGAAGAGGAAAGGTTTCATAAGCTTTAATTTATGTTTATTAAGTTAGAACCATTAAGTATGTAGGTTTTTTGGAACCACGGTAAATGAATACTTTACGGTTATTAATTAATAACCATGAAGTATGAAGTTTTTTAAACTTAGTTTTTAAAATATTTTAAAAGCACAATAGTGGTGTTCAGTCATCACTACCACCACCACTGCTATCCTCCTCCTCCTTATCCTCTTCATTCTCATGATTAGTTGAAGGAGATGAAAGGTCTAACTACAAGTCATATTCAACCTCATTGTGATGAAGTATGAGGTTCAACTTCTAGTTCAACTTGTTGACATATGCCGTGAGACGCCTTGTGTGTCAGTTAAAGCCTGCCAACAACTACATTAGAGCCTCCATTTTAGGAGGATTCGAAGGAAGAGGAGGAGGAGGAGGTGGCTGCGGCAATAAAGGAGTTTCCTAGGATGTTAACATGATAGAGAGAATGAGGAGGCCGATAAAGAAAAGTGGTAAGAATCACAAGAAATGTGAGTTTAAATAGAAGTCTAACGGATGTTATGAAAGGTTATGACTTATGAAGGTCTGATAATGTTACAAAGGGTGATGACCAATGAACTGATACTTAAGGAAGCCGTATGGTTTGAAAGTGTTACATGACTGTTGTTTCTGAAGACCGTTATGTTTTGTCTTCACCGATGTAAGAGGTTGGAAGTCGAATCATTTGTAAGTACTATATAGAAGTTGTTTAAAAAAACCATCACTTTTGTTACTAAATAAATGATAGTTATTAATTACAACCGTGATTTTTATGTTTTCATAAATTTTGTCTCACAATACATGATAGTGCGCATAATTAATCGTTACATTTGAGCGTTTTATATCCTTGCGCGACCTCTGCTTTGACATAAATGACATTATTAGTTGTAACCATTATGTATTAGGCATTATAAATGCCTAAATCTGTAATAGTATTTACAAATCCAAACACCTTTGTTTTCATCATCATTTACCTTATATCAATAAGGGTTGAACTCACAAATCTTTGTTGAATCGTGTATAATCAAATTATGGCCAATATGTAATATCCTAAATTTTGGGCATAAAGATTTGAGGATAAGCCTGTATCAGGCAGATGAATAAGCCCAGTTCGAGAAGAGTTCCCAAGATTGATAAGAGTTAGAAAGACTCTTGGGACTATGTGATCCGGCCCTATTGGGTAGATGGCCTAGTATGCGTAGGTAGTAGGATTAAAGTGTCGGTGCAGATGTGCACAGGACACATGTATGTTGCCATTGTATTGGTAGAAAGATGCTACTCAACTATGTCATGAGGTAAGAGACTGATTGGTCGAGTAAAATATGCCAGTATAGGTAAACACATGGCCTTTTCAAGGCAGGTTTGTGTACCCTGCGTTTTGGAAAAGACACTGGTATATGGCACCATGTGGGGCTACACACATACTCCGACCTGGTGTCATTTGGCGGGCCTTGGTATACGAGAAGCAATTCTGAGTAAAGCCCAAGTAAACATTGATAAAGTAACTTTATTAAAGTAGGATTAATAAAGTAAGCAATGATGACTCATGATGGCATAACTTTTATGTTGGACAAATAAGAAAGTGACACATGTTCATAATGATTACACTCACTATTCCTACTTTTGTGTTTGCTCATCAATTTGATGCCACATGTCCACTAAAGATTAGGGTTACTTTTTTCCTTTTGAGGTGGCACTCCCTGAAGGTGCCATCTAGCCATTGAGTGTAAGGAATCCACCAGTCTCCGGTCCAAACACGTACTTGATTTTTATGAACACCAAACCTGGGACTCAGGGGAATTTATCAGGGCTCTCCTTCCCCTAACAAAAGTGGCGCCTATGAGAGAGAAATGGGGGACACTTAGCATCTAGTGAACTAATCACAAGACAATTGTCATACCTTGGCACCATTGGATTAAAGTAATGGACACTTGGCAAAAATCTTACATCTCCCCTCCATTATTAAACTTTTGGCCAGACCATGAGAGATTGAGGAAAAATAGCAAAAAAATCATACAAAATTGGTAGAGGAAAGAGAAAGGATGAATAGTGAAATTTCTTGAGGTTCGGAGCCGATTCTGGCCCCGAATCGCCGTGTACGACCGATAAGCCCTTCACAAACGTTGTTGTACTCACTGAGAGTTTCCTTTCTATGGTCTCAGTTTTCTAATCTGAGGTGCTTTGTGTCATCTATTTTGCTAGAGTACCGTCGGAATTCTGAACTGGTTGTAGAGTCATAAAGAGGTGAGCCTCGACTTCATTTTGAACTGAGTATCTTGAGGTTTTGTTGAGTTTTCATATATTTTTTTATTTTTGGTTAGACCCAGAACCTTTGGAAAGAAGATGGTTTTAGTGTTTTTGAGGTTAGAAATGGATTCTACATAAAATTTTTAATGGGAATAGGTTTTGAACATGATTTTAGAAGGGTTGGATTGAAAACTCAAAAATTGAAGTCAAAGTAGTAGTACTGTAAGATTTCATTTTCTGGAGACAGTCTGCTTGTGACGAGTTTTTAAGTGATCAAATCTTATCCAATGGCCATGTAAGTTTCCATAATTGTAGTAGGCCTTTCAAACTTTAATTTGATAGGTAATATGTGCCATTTGGATCGATTTATTAAGAGATATAAATTTTTGAAGTTGTTGCCATATTATGTTTCTGAAAGTCATATTGTTGTGGTGAAATTTTGGAAAACTAAACCTAGACCAAAATTTATGAAAATTTCCAAATTTAAATTAGACATCATAAGCTTTAATTTGTATATAATGTGTCATTTGGGTTTGTATATTGTGAGATATGATTTGTTAAATTGTGGGCATTGAATCTTGAAAGAATCCTAAGATAGGGTTTTTGCTCAAATTTTCTTGAATTGTGTGCTCATAATTGTTATAAGGAGATATTTTTCTTTAAAATAGACTTAAATATCTTCACATGAGACTTTGAACCACCCCATTTGGAATTCTAGAGATTAAGTTATGAATTTTAAAAGTCATGCCATTAAAACTGGGATGATTCTGTGGCAGTAAGGGTAAAATGAGAATTCTTGAACTGTACGTTTCTCAGTGGTAGTGGGATCCATTTTTCCCATAAAATATACTTAATAAGGGTCACCTATGTCTTTGAACCACCTAATTTGGATATTTGTAGAAAAATATATGAATTTTCAAAGTTTGTTGAAAATTCTGTCAAATTTTGGAAATTGTGCGAAAATAAGAAAGGAATGGCATTTAAAGTAATTTGGGACAAGTATAAGCCCAAAGATAAGGGACATGTCCTAGAGGCTAATGTAGCCACATAGGATATTCATTTATCATGACTCTAATAGTGTAATCATATGCCTAGGGTTATGAGTTGACAAGGAAGAGGGAATTAAAGGGTCCCGAGCAACTTTAGTGGTTGGAAGAAAAGATACAAGAGGGAACTCAAAGACAAAAGGTAGTGAACTAACCTATCTTGCATGTACTTGATATTTATACTTGTGTATTGATATGTCTAATTGCTTTGCTTGATTATATGAAACATGTATGAATGGTTAAAGCTTTGTTTCTATCTTTGCTATGGCCATATGTATGTATGTGAAACATTGAGCATGCAGGAATGTCATTATGTTAGCATAAGTCTATGTAAGGCAAGCATGTCATGCATTAAGCATTTATCTTACATGCATATCTAGTACTATTTGCTACTAAGATTCCCCTGAATCTCACCTTCCTCCAACCAACCATTTAGGCAGGTAAGCACAAGAAAGGAGTGCAGGATGATGTATCAGGAGAAGAAGTTGTGAATGAAGAGTTAAGGAATTATTATGCGCTGTTCCATTATATATCAACATTTGATATGGTTAACTGCATAACATGCATGACGAAGGGATTAATTATCTGAGTGCGTTAATTGAACTAGGAATGGGTAATCATACGGTACGAGCTCATTAGTTAAGTAGAGGAATTAATATGCAAAGAGAGAACTCGGATAATGATTGATAAGTTAAAGTGAAAAGTAACCCCCTTAATAAGTTAAGCTGGTAAATATGGCTTTATCAAACGAATAGTGCCCTAAGGACAATTGTAAAATTTTTTGGCCGAGAGTTTATTTGCTGATTATCCTGAGCCATAATAATAATGATATCGCTTTTGATGCATAATAAAGGGGCATATGGAACGGGTGTTACACAATAACCGTTCTATAATCAAAGAATTAAAAGGTAGAGACAATATATCCAATGATGAGAGAACAAAGGCATGAAGCTCAACACAAGCACCGCTATTTACGTAGTTTGTGAAGAATACATTGTACAATACTATTCATGATATGATTATATGAGTAGAGTTTTTATATCTTGAGTTGATAAATTTGGAGAGAGAAATGTAAAATATTATAGGGTTCACCATTTACATAGCATTACATACGTGATACAATTTATTTTTATGAAATTAACAATATTATTCATCTAAAATTTGAAAAATTATCCCAATACAACGAGATTGATAATGATTTGAAGGTTAATATCATCATTGTTAATCTCTATAATTAAGTTGAAATTTGACTTTAGTCCATGTAGTATCAAATTGTTGGTTTTAGTCATATAATTTTATAAAAATTTGGTTTGAGTTTAACAACAGGCCTCTTTACACTACTATAGAATTGCATGTATATGACGGTTCTTATCGATCATAAATCACAGTTCTGAAACATTATATATGTGGGCGCTATATATGTTCAACGCGATGCACCCCCACATACAATGATTGCAAACCATGATTTATTCAGTATTTATTATAATTGTTCTAATATACCACTTGTTATGTATTGAAACTTGTTAAGGCTATAATATGCGTAATATTGGGATAATAAATAACGGGCACACGTAAACAACTATCATAATGTATGATAATGCTTTCATTATACATAACCGTCCCACTTTAATAACCATTATATATATAGTAACATAAATATCGATTCTTTCAAAAACATTGTTACATATTTATAGTAATACTAACGGCATTTCTTAAAGGGTTAAAGGGCTTAATTCCCCCATAAGGTTTTATGTATGGGCACTGGGAACCTAGAAGTTTTCAAGGAGCAAGTATGCTCTGGAAATTTCAAAAATGAGCAATTTTATCCTTATGTTAAAGACCCAAATGGTCAACATCTGCTGATCCAATATATGCTGAGGTGGCATGCCTATGTGGCATCCACCTCACTTTTTTTTTCTTGACTCAGATTTCCATATAAGAAATAAATTTCAAAAAATTACACTTATGTAAAAACTTTTGTAATTTACGATTTTGCCATTGTCCTCAAATCTTTTGCATCACACCATTTCTCCTTCTTTCATCACAAATTACTTGCCTCACTCATAAGACCCAGTGCCTCACTATTGCAATTTCTAGCAAATATAATCTATTTTCTCCTTTTGGTCATCTATTATTCAAGCATTGATGTGGTGATAGGACGAAAGAAGGTAGGATCTAAATCAAAGAAGACAATGGGTGATTCTGACAGTACCAGGATGCGATAATGCTTATATGATAATGGTTGAGAATGGCAAGACAATGGTAGAGATATTATATTATTGTGAGGTGATGGTAGAGAGATATTCTTTTATGATAATCGTTCTCAATAGTTATTGAAGAGATAAGGTAGAAGGTTAGGGTGTTCAATGTCGACAAGGCTTGAAGGTACTAGAAATCCACCATTCTTATCCTTCCTCCCCTCTTGTCTTCTTCCACTCCTCCCCCTCGTCTTCTTTGCCAGTTTATGGGTTCTTTGATTTTTGTTGATTCTTTGATTTCTAGATGTGTTGAGCCTTACTTTTGTTAACCTATATATCATCGAGGGTTATGGAGAATTCGTTTGTGTATTGAGTAGGTTGTGTTTGGTGACTTTTTTTTATTTTGATTTCTTTTAGCAAAAAATTTTGAGGTTGGGAGTAAAGCTGAAACACTTTATTCCCTTTCACCTTCTACCTTCCACCTTCCATCAAAGCACTAATTTTCAATCCTAATTTCTATAAGGGTAGGCACTTTTCACCCCCAATTTGTTGATTGACAATTTTTTAGAGTGTTACCGATGATCATGAAGGGGGAGGGCTTCTTATTTAAAAAAAATTGTTGCAGATTGAGAGGGGAGGCAATTTTCTAGCTATGACGGTAGAGTTTGAGGGAGAGATTGAGTTATAATCAAGAAGTCAAAGTTTGAGTTTATGAATGGTGGGATTTTTTGCCAATGATAATGATGAAGTGGCTGGAGTTAATGGTAGTGAAACAGGGAAGAGGATGAAGATGATAGTGGTGGTTGGTGAAGATGATGAACTTGGTGGTTTGGGAGTGAAAGAAGGAGAGAGGAAAGGGGAGATGATAAGCTGGTGTAATATGGGCACTATATCCTATGTGACAGAACCACATCATCATATGTTAGTCAACTAACAATTGACAGTTTGGATCCTTAACAGAGGGGTAAAATGTAATATCATGAATTTTGGGCTTAAAGACTTGAGAATAAGTCTAAATCAGGTAGACTACTAGGCTCGAGTTTAGTAAGAGTCCCAAGAATATTTGAGAAATAGAATGATTTTCAAGAACTATATCCGGGGTAAGATCGAGTCTTTAGATTATATGAGGCTTAGGGTGTATAAATAGTTGGATAAAGTATGCTGGTGTATGGGCACTTTGGCACACTTAGCACCTCTTTAAGGTGTACTGGCTTATAACTCATGTAGGGCCCACGAGTAAACACTCGGCAATTCCTTGAGTCATAGGACATGTGGTGCCATTTTAAGAAGTAAGTGGACACTTGGTGCAATTTTGGTGGCCTTCATAAAGTGACTTTAATAAAGTAAATCTTACTTTTGTGTTGACACCACAAGAGGATGACACATGTCCCTTAATCATTGTGATCACTTTTTGACTTTTGTGTTGATACCACAAGAAGATGGCACATGTTCCTTCATTATTGTGATCACTTTATGACATTTGTGTTGGCTCACTCATAAGGTGCCATCTAGCACATTAGTCAGGGAAATCCACTAGTCTCCAGTCCGGTCACATAATTGACTTTCCTAAACACCGAGCACGGGAGTCATAAGAAATCATCAGGACTCTCTTCTCCTAACCAAAAATTTAGTCAAATAGGAGAGAGAAAGAAGGAGGATAATTTGAAGGGACACTTGTCACTTTGAGATTTAATCCTTGGACACATGGCACCATATGATTGCAACATATGGGAAATTAAGGTCTAAACACTCCCAAGACCCTATTAATTAGGCCAAGCAAGGAAATAGAAGGGAAAAATAGATAAATTCAAAGGAAAAAGAAAGAAAAGAGAAGTTGGAGGAAACATAAAGTGTTCTTGAGCTCCTAAACTGATTTCACATCTGAATCAGCATTTTTAGCTCTCGGAGCCTTCTCTAATGTTATTTCTCTCAGTGAGAGTAATATTTCTATGGTTTCGAATTCTAGATCAAATGTTTTTGGTACCATAAAAAAGGAGGAGGTTCTGCCAAAATCAAGAACCGGATATGGAATCATGTAGAGGTACGTATAAGCTTTGATTTGAATCGAATATCTTGAGATTTTGATAAGTCCTCATGTTGTCCTGATTTTTGGTCAAACACATAAGCTAGTGAAACAATATGATTTTGATGATTTTTTGGTCACCAATGGTTTCTACATGAAAATTTGTGTAGGAATAGGTTAGGAGCATGATTTTAAAAGGGTTGGATAGAAAACCTTAAATTTGGAATTTAAGTAATGCTGCTAGATTTGGTTTTCTGGGAATCAGGTTATTTGTGGCCTTATATTTACTAGCCAAATATTATCTAATGGCCATTAAAATTTCCAGAATAATATTATACATTATAGGATTTAATTTGATATATAATATGTGTCATTTGGATTTATAGATTGTGAGATATGATCTATTGAAGTTAGGCTTTCAATCTGGAATAATTTATGTGGCAGCGAGGATTGTTTGAGGTTTCTAGAATTTTGTCCATATGAGTGGTAGTGGAAGATATTTTTCCCTTAAATTAGACTTAAAGAGATTTAAGTAGGAGCTGGAACCAACTCAATTGAAGTTCCCTAGATTAAGATATGAATTTTCAAAGATGATTGATAAATCTGGCAGTTTAGGTGGACCCATGAATTTGTGGTATTTGAAGTAAAGTGTGACAAGTATGGGTCCAAAGAGTAGAGACATGTCTTAGAACTAATGTGACCACAATAGAGACTCAATTCACAAGGGACTAAAGCACATCATGTGCTAGTCATAAAGTGAGAAAAATTATAAGGGCTATGTAAGAAAGATAACTCATGAGTAATGACTTACTTCCATGGCTCTAATGAATTAACCACATAATGTGATTATGTGTCTAGGGCCATGAGATGTCAAGGACGAAAAAAATGGATGGCTTTGCAAGAAACTACAATGGTTGGAAAAAAAGGAAACAAAAAGGGGACTTAAAGACAAAAGGTAGTAAAACTTTCCTAACTTGCATTTACTTGATAAGTGTGCTTATGTATTGATGTGTTTAATTGCTTTGATAAATGGTATGAAGCATGTGAATGATTGAAACTATGCTTTTACTTATGTTATGGCCATAAGTGTAATGTGTAATACATTGATAATGCAAGTATGTCATTATGTTATCATGAATTTATGTAAGCAAGCATGGCATGCATTAAGCTTGTATATTGTATATATAGTTAACAAAGTTTGCTACTAAGATTCCCTTGAATTTCACTCTCCCTCACTCAACCATATAGGTATGATGAGTATAAGAGAAGAATGCATGAAGATATGCAAGAGGAAACACGAAGGATAATCGAAGATTGAAGTGCAATGTACTGTTTATGTATTTTGATTAGACTTGAGTATGTATATATATGAATGAACTAAGAATGAGAAGAGAATCACTTTGATTAAATTAATTTAAGAATTGATGAGTCAAAATAAGATTGCGAACCAACTCATAGACGCTTTCAAAAGTGAAAATTTTCCAAAAAAGCCCAACCCAATAGAACAGAATACAGGCTTAATGATTTGAATTTACAGAGTAAAACTCATTAGATCAGGTTATAGAATTAAGGTGTGACACAACATTACCCCATTTTTTACACTTATAGTGCATATTTGCCCTTTGAAAACTTCTAGTTGCCCAGTGCCTGTATGCGAAAAGTTCTGGAGCATTTAAGCCCTTTAAACTATATTTAAACAATCATTATATATATATATATATATATATATATATATATATATATATATATATATATAACATAAATAACATTTGTTAGGTAATGACCATGAAGTATCAAATTTAATTTTTTTTAAGAAAACATAATGGGGGGTTTGCTTTTGATATCCCCCTACATATACATTTGCACAAAATGAACTAGAATATATATTTACAGTCATTCATATACAGAAAAATACAACAAATTTACAGTCATTCATATGCAGACTGCAAAGCACACAATTCATGTTAACATTTTTTATAAGTAAACATCAATTAATTAGCAGGCACATATATCTTACCCTTATATTGTCCCAAATAATGTTTGTGTAATCTTTCTTTCCCTTACCTTGGTGACTCAATGTGATAGAAACGTTGCTCCTTGCCGTTACACTGATGTAGCTGATAAAGTGTGACAACTTAAGAACTCAACCATCATTGTTCCATATCACATCATATTTCCTCTCATTAGACCTTGATGTGTTCATGAATGTCAAAGTACAGCGGTCCCTCCTTACAATATCCTTTACTTGTTCTATTGTCTGTTCTTGAGTCATGTTTCAGGTTTAACTAGGGGCATTACCAATGCTGGAGGAACTAGAACTAGCCATTTTAACTTGAAAACATAACTCATTCAGTTAACCATAGGGAACAAGGCAATGTGTTTTCCAAAAAATACGATGCACGACTAAGGTCAAAACCTAGGTAGGCAACAAGAAGTGAAAAATGGAGAATGCAGAATGGAGAATGCAAAATGTAGATGTGAAATCATACCTAAAAATAAGGAGAATAGAGCACGAAAAAGAATGCAACCTAGTTAGGGCTCCAAAACGAAAAAGAAAATTAGGGCAATTGAAGCAATTCGTGTGGCTATTTGACCAAAGTTCAAGAAAAGTAGTGGAGGATGTGCTTTAAATGAAAGCAACATTTGATGGAAGAAAAAGTCAACTAGAGTAATTGGGTTCCGAGGATGGTAGGTAATGTTCGACTAAAGATAAGTGTGTTAAGTATAATAACTTGGGAATGTGAAAAGTCAAGAGATAGCAAGTGTTTTAAAAGACGTGACAAAAATTACTTATGATTATAAATTTAGAATTGTTATTAAAGGTTGTTTTTTCTTATGGTTCTTAATTTACAACCATAATGATTCTTTGAATGAAAGTTCATGGTTTTACATTACAATTGATTGGTTTTATAAACAATGACGATTTTTTCTTAATAATTGTTAGGTGTTGTTGTTCACAGTTTTACATTACAAACATTAGGTTTTATAAATGGTTATGGTTTTTTGTCAATAATCGTTAGGTGTTTGACATGATATTCTAAAAAGTGACAAGTTTTACTTAATAATCTATGTATTTGACATTTTTTAAAATATTTTTTGAAGTTGATTATTTAACCCCATATTACAAAAAAAAGAAAAGAAAAGAAAAGAAAACAACAATGTGAATAAAGAAACAAAAAATAAAAAGTTACAGAGATGAAGGATTTGCTACATCATCAGATTCATCATTCTCTAATAATTTGTCCACCTTCTCATTCAAAGAGCGAAGGAGAGAGGTCAATTCTTTTAAGAACTTGTCCATGCGTCCTTACTTTCTTATGTAATCCCCGACCACATGTTGTAAGTCATAATTTTTATGGATAAACCCTTTAATGCTTATCGGTAGATGGCGATTGTCTTTTTGTTTTACACAAGGGAAATCAAAAGATGATGAACCGAAAGATTTCATACGTTTATCCATGATAATGATGAAGAACAAAATTCAAAATTTGGATATGAGAAGTTGAAATAGAAGTGGAGAAGTGGAGTTCAATTTTCGGGCATTTCAGTAGAAAGGGTTTTGAGGATTATCTTATTGACAAACACGTCCTTTAATATTAAAGATAATTTCTTGTTAAAATTAAATAGAAATGATATGGAAATGGTTTTGCGAGTTATCGAGTAGAATGTGTCCTTTGGAATGGAAAGGGTTATAGAGCTAAATGTGTTGTTATAAATTGCCAGGTTACCAAAAGATCACGGTTATTGACATAAGTAACGATTGTTTACTGATAACTGGTATCAATTGTTTTTTTAAAAAGATTTTTGGGCTAATTTTCCCTAACAAATTAAAAAAATACATCAAAATAGTAGTGATTTTTAGTTATCACCATTGATGTTGTCCTCTTCCTCCTGCCTCTTCCCCTCACGCGGCACATCATCGATGTTAGAGGAAGGTCTTACCAAAAGTCATATTCAACCTCATTGTGATAAAAGATGATATTCAACTTTATGTTTAGATAGTTGGCATATGTGGTGAGATGCCTTATGGAGCGGTCAAGGCTGGCCAATGTCTGCAACAAAACCTCCATTTGAGGAGGAGGCAGAAGAGGAGGAGGAAGAGGTGGTGTGGTAGTGGAGGAGGAGGGCAAATGGAAAGAGCTACATGGAGTCTGACCATGATCAAGGAGAGAAAGACGAGGCCAATGAAGAAAAGTATTAAGAACGAACAAAATGAATTGGTCGGTTTAAATAGAGTTGAAGTATACTTTGCTTTAAAGCGTATTTGACTTAAGAGAATTGGTACTTGGTGTCAGACTGAACAAGGTTATGAAAAGGTGATTTTAAGAGTTATTCTTTACATTATGGTTGTTTCTTACGAAAGGTTCTTTTTGTCATTCATACTTTACGGTCAATTGATATAACCACTATGTTTTTGTTTTTTCTAATATAAGGTTGGAAGACAAATCATTTGTGTTATGTGATGATTATTTTGTAAGAATCATCATTTTTGAGACTAAATACATGACAATTATTAACTACAATCATTATTTTTTTCATTTTTACAATTTCTACCTCGTAATACATAATGGTACACATAATTAATTGTTAAGTTTTAGCTTATATATTCTTGCACGACCTCCACTTCAATATACATGACGTTTATTTGCTCTAACTGTCATTTATTAAGTGTTATATATGCGCGAATATGTGGTAGTGTTATTTTCATCGAGTTTTGATTTTAGTCCTTATATTTAAATTCATACTTAACTCTTATGAAACTATAAGGATTAAAACCAAAATTCAATCATTTGTAAGTGTTACATGGCATTTGTTTCATAAGAACAATTATTTTTGTGACTAAATAAATAACGGTTATTAATTACAACCGTTATTTTTGTATTTTCGCAAATTCCGTCTCGTAATACATGATAATGTGTATAATTAACTTTAAGTTTTAGTGTTATATAATCCTTATTCGACCTCCGTTTCGATATACATGACATTTATTCACTGTAACTATTATTTATTAAGCTTTATATATATGCCCAAATCTACAGTAATGTTACTTTTATCCAATTTTAATTTTGATTCTTATACTTAAACTCATACCAAGTTCTTATAAAACTATAAGGATGAAAATCAAAATTCAATTAAATTGTAAAGACATACAATATCATTAACCCCTGATTTAATTATATTAAAGCGTGAATGGGATAGAATTATGTTGGGTAAAACAGTAAATGATAAAGAATTAGAAAAACATTTAATAAATGGTGATAGAATTCCCATGATTTTTGTCCACAATTTGAAAAGTATAGGTTTTACTTCTCATTTTCAGAGGAACAAATTGTTTATTTAGATTTAATTAGAAAAACGTAAATTTTATTTTTTATTTCTTATTTTTGGAGAATTCAAAAAATATTTTAACTATTCATTTTTTTAAAAGTTAAATTTATTTAAACATTAAAATAAAGTTTAAATACATAAGGAATTCAACATATTTTAGCAAGTTAAAATTTGTAAACAGAAAAAGTTGCTTCGGAACTTGAAAGATAATGTTTTAATTTGGACACGATTTAATTCACAAAAAATAAAACTCAAACCGGCCACTCTAATTTAAGGGATCTTTAATTTTCTTCATAAGAACGAACCTTTTTGTTCTCCATGGTAAAGGTGCTAGGTGCCATAAGATATCCTGTCAGGTGGGGGTTGTTGGATAGCTTTGGAAAAGCAAGTGACGAGTGATTGAACCTTTACGAGTGACGAGGCAATAAAACTATTAATAATTAGGCCGAAAAAAAATTAAAGCGGTGACAATCGGGCAAAAAAATTTACATTGTTAGCGCCCAAACATAAAGCTTAAAACCCGGATTGATGGTTATTGCCATAGGTGTGAGATTAATTGACATCATCTACGTGGTAAACCCATATAATTAATATCGACACAAAAAATGTAATACTTATATTAAATTACACAACATCTCCTAAGTTTTGAACCATGCATGTATATAGAAACTATTGTGTGAACATGATTTACCACCTCATTTGTGGTTTAATTAATTAAAATATAACAACTCAATTAATATTAATCTTATGTAGTTGTTCATGTGATTCATATGTTTATTTTTCTTAAAAAAAATCCCTTAATTAAGATTTCACAAGTAATGAAAAAGTAAATTTTATGAAATCTTTTGATTTTATTGAAATGCTAACTAAAACTTAGAAGATATTCCAAATTAGGTCACGTAATTTTGTATTTTAATTGGTTAGGTTATAAATAACGTGGAAAACTAAATTCACACAAGAATTTCTCAACATGTACAAATAATTCTCTTAGTATTTACAATTTAATAATAAAGCACCCTAAACTTTTAAGATTTGACTTCTCTTCTTTTCTTTTCTTGTCTACTTCCATCATTTTCCCCATTCATTACCATCTCAAAATCTAATAGTCCATATTTAATATTTTTTTTCTATCATTTTCTCCATTTCTCTCTCATTCTTCTTTCTGTTGTAATAATATTTTTGTAAAATATTAAATCTAGACAATTGAATTTTGATCCAATGGTCATGATTGGGGGAAAATAACAACAATACAAGAAAAAGAAAATGAGAGATGCTAAGTCCAAACTTTTAACTCTTCTGGACATGCACAAATACCAACAGCCGATTGAACAGTTACCCAGATTTGTGAACGGCTTAGTTTGAAACAAAAAATTGTTTTTATAATTGAATCAGATTGCAATGGAGTTATGCCTTTGTTAAGTTAGAACCCATAATTAAACTGGGAACTACAACAATTTTCAGAAAATCTTGTAGTTTTTCAGGCCTAATCAATAAAGATATTTAAAAAATGCATTAAAAATTAAAAACATTGATCATCTCAAAAGGCCAAATATATTTTTACAATATTTGTAGTTATATAGTGTTTTTCACTTAAAATTTCATATATTGTGGTGTTATTATGTTGACACTTGACAGTTAGATTTATTATGGATTTATTATATATATATATATATATATATATATATATATATATATATATATATAATATGAGCATATAATTATGTTTTATTAAATTTTTACTTAATTATTACATTATCGGTTTAAAGGAATAGCCCAACCGATCTAGTTTTTAAGACGTTGCTTTTAATTTTGTGTGAAAAACCCCTAACCATCAAATATATACCTTTTTTAATCATGATCAATTATATACCTTTTTAAACTTTATTGTTATGTGAATAACCCGACAAGTTTTTAGTGGGATGCATATAATTCGCTTAGATATTATGTGTAAATAAGTAGAGTAATATACAAAACTAATAACTAACAATATGAGAGATTTCTACGTAAAGTTAAAGGGGCCGGGGTTATGTATAATTTAGCATGACTACTTAAAATTTTATACAATACATGAAAAATGTGTTTAATTGTTTTATATACAACCAATTATATACTCATATCAATATAAATAATTCAAGTAGAAAGCATACATAGTTGGAAAAAATTGTAATAATGCAAAAACTGAAGTATAAGCATGTTTGGATTTATGTATGAAAAACACATTTATTAAATTGAGATAAAACTTTTTTTTTATATTTATCTAATTTATATATCATAAATCACTCGTATAGAAAAAAAAAACTTAAAAAGCATAGCAAATCAAAGCACGCGTGCAGAGAGTGGTGTGAGATGAGTCATATGGCGAATGAAATGAATTGAAACCGTTAATTCCTCTCTTTGCTCTCCCCACCACACGAATATAGTATATGCGCTGTTCCACGACTTTAAACAAATTTTTTTTTTATATAATGAAAAGTTTATATGAGTTGGGTCCTTAAACTTACCAATATTAAGATATACCTCCTGACTTAAAGAATATAATGTTTATAGATAAATTTATAGATCGCCCACCAACAATATTTTTAAATCAGTAAAATTTAAATTCACAAATTTATGATTATAAGTCAACCATTTTTTAAAGTAAACCAATTTTGTTGATGACTTTAAACAAATTTTCTTACTTTAAACAACTATATATATTTTAATTTTCCTGAAATAATGAAACAAAAAATGATTAGACTTTTGACCTAACCACAAGTTTTATGAATTAAATTAATCACTTTCATCCACAAATAGAATGAAGAGAGGAACTAGATCCGAATGAACGCTAACATCTATTTTTAACATTTTTACTTTATCCCAAAAAAAATTACAAGAGATTTCATTTTTAGAGAAAAATGATTACATATCTTTGGAAGAAATCCTTCTAAATATGTAAACATCAGATTCAAGACTTCGAAATGGCCTGATCATTGTGATTTTCCTTTCAGATTAAATTTTGTAGCGAAATTACTTAAAAAAATTAATTCTAACATCTAGTGTATTTTTTATTTATTTATAAGGCACCTCATTAATTTCTTACTAGAATGTGTAATTTTACCCTTAATTTATTATTATGTAGATTGTTATTTTCTTAAAAAGTATGTAATTAAATAAGGGTATAATTGAAAAGTTATTGACTTTTAAGACAAAGTTAATAGAGTTTAAGATTTTTCTTGTTATATATAATATATACTGAAATTCCATATAAATAAGTAGTTCCTAAGGTCTTTAAGAGAATTAAGTCATTTTAAAGGATCATTTTTGAGATGTTATTATGTTAATACTTAACAGTTTGTTGGTCTTAATGTATCTTTCTCACTATTTCTTTTTGTGTGTAGTTTTAAGTGATTTAAATGATTTAATATCAATATCAAACACAAAACGTGTCGAGGGCTGTGAGGCTCTTTTTGGGCTTTGTAGGCACAGACACATAGTCTAATTTTAAATTAATGCCTATTATTTAAAAATGTATAATTAAATTATTATAGACAAACGATTATATTTTTAATTTGGTTACGATTGTTGATTTTTCTTGAGTTTTTATATAACTTCTTCAGTTTAAATAATTAGTCGTCAAAATCACCAAATATGCCAAATTTAATTATAAAATTTAAAATAGTACAATTATAAATAAAGAAATAAAATTACTCTACATATATGGCAAAATATTATGACAGAATCGAATTAACGATCAAATAAAGATTGAAGGACTATATATATAATTTTCCATGGCTTACATCAAGAATCAATCATATAACATCTAAAAGTAAATATGTTTATAAACAAAAAAATTTAAAAAAAATGGATTAAATGCACAATTTCCCAAGTTTCTATCATGAATCAATCTTTTTTTTTTTAAAAAAAAAAACACCAACACATTGATATAAAATAGAGAATATATAACCAACGGGTTGGATCTAATAGAAAGGACTAATCCTCACAATATGATAAATTAAAATTTAAAATAAAAAAATTACTTATATTTAATATCTGACCTCAAAATGTTATTAAAAGAGAGACAATGCATTGTACATTGCATTATTCACAAATCACGAGCAACACGATTCGTTATTAAATTTCATATAATACAAAATAAAACATACTATTTTAGTTTAAAACCAAGTTGGCCCGGAAAAAGTAAAGATATTACCCACTTTCTTCACTCAGGCTTGATTTTAATAATCCAAGTGTATGTTATGAGTCCAGAAGTCTTGGTCTAATTCTACCCTAGCTTTGTTTGGTAGACTTCTTTTTAGAATAAACTATCATGTAGGTCATTGAAAAAAATGGTATGCTATCAACTATCGTTCTTGGAGGTTGACTTCCATCAATTTGATCTTAACATGTCAAAAATGTGTTACCCCCTTAATATAAAATATATTTAGAAAGTTGATTTTAATTTAAATATAAGATATAGTTTTTATATTTATCAATCTTTTCTTAGTTTATCCTTATCATTGCTAGAGTGTTTTAGAAAATACATGTCATATTAACTAACTTAACTAACTTTTTTAATATAATCAAATTAGGTAAATATGTTTTATATTAAGGATTAAAGGGAGTATTTCAATTTGGACTATGAATGAAAAGTAAATAGATAACAAAAATTTTGTCCCACGAGTAAACCAAGGAAAAATTCTATTTAAATAACATTTGAATTTAAAATACTCCAAAAAGTCCGGTAAAAAATGGAAAGAACAAATAAGTCATAAGGTAGGAATATAAGCTTTTGAAATGTTATGCTTTAACCAAAATGCCCCTCATTTTTCTTTTTCTTTTTTTCCTTTTTTTAAAAAAAAGGCAAGTTTCCCTTGTTGACCAGTACCACCGCTCTGATAGGCCGGCCGCCGGAGCTCTAGCAATAACTTGAGTAAAGCGATTAACTATTTTGGTATAGAGAACTTGAGTTCCCCATATTGTCACTGTTCATACCGAAATTACTAATTACTATTTTGATGTTGTCATTGCCTATGCTCAACTTGTCAAGGACATCTGATAGGAGTCAACACCTGAGTATACACTACTATAGATTCGTGCATATATAATACTTTATAAATAAAAATTACAATGAATAAACGTCACATATGTTGATGCCGAGATCACGCAAGAATATATAATGCTAAAATATAATGGTTAAATATGTGCAAGGTCATGTATTAAGAGGCGAAATTTGCAAAAACACAATATAATGATAGTAGTTAATAATCGTCATGTTTTAAATACAACAATAATTGTTCTTATGACACAACTGTCATGTAACAACTATAAACGATTTGTCTTCCACTCATACATCAGCGAAAACAAAAACATAACGGTTGTAATTATTAATCATTATTTATTGAATCACAAAATAACAATTCTTACAAAACAACCATCGTGTAAACTTATAAATGATTTGTCACACAACTACCTTTTCCCCAACTACTCTGATTTAAGTACCTTTTCATAAATCTATAATTAAACTCACATATATAAACCACTGTAGGGAGCTCTTCCTCTACAAGCTCTTCATCATGATATTTCCTCTGATGTGGTTGTCAATATATGCTATTCACGAAGATTAGATTTACAAAACTTGTAATATGATAATGATATAATTTCATTGAAATTTCATCATTCTCATTATGATATGTTTCGCATTTCCAATAATCTTGAATTCCATGGAGACCAATTTAGAGGGACACGCCTATTCTACTAGATAATCCATGAAACCCTAAATATTCCTCCTCATACTTTTCCTCTTTCATCTTGATATTATATTTAGTTGTCAATTTTGGAATTCTCATGATTGGATTTGCAAAACTTTTAATTTGAGAATTCCATGGAGACCAATTTACAGGGATGCCTGTTCTGCTCGATAATCCGTAAAACCCTAAATATTCCTCTACAAGCTTTTCCTCCTTCTTCATGATATTATCTTTGGTTTTCGATTTTGGAATTTGCATGATTGGATTTGCGAAACTTTTCATTTGAGAATGATACAATTTCATTCTCATAATCTCATAATGATAAGTTTCGCAAATCGAATCATTGCGAATTCCACGAACACCAATTTACATGGACACTCACATTCGACTCAATAACCAACAAAACTCTTTCATTAATGAAAACTTACCTCTTTCGTTCACTCTCTGAACTAGAAGGTTGACAAATTGTTGGAGAATGAAGAATATAATGTTGCATGAGATCCTTCATCTCCATAACTTTTTTGTTTTTTTATTGTTTTTTTATTTTTTTATTTTTTATGGTAATATGGTGGTTGATTCTGCAACCATGCACGCATCAAAATTAAAAGAAGTATGTCAAATAAACAGTGGTTATTAAATAAAACCCGTCACTTATTATAATACCATTTCAAATTCCTAATGGTTATTGAGAAACAATTGTCACTATTTATAAAATATAATGATCTTCAAAATTAGAAGATGCAATATTTCAATAATCAACAAAACCCTCTCTATATAAACATCCTAAAACTGAACTCTACTTCTCCACTTCTATTTCAACTTTTTATAACCAACTTCAAGCTTTTGTTCTTCACCAAAATCACGGACAAACATCTGGGAACAAACCGAAC
The DNA here is from genome assembly GCA_037074505.1 of Albizia julibrissin. Taxonomy (NCBI): domain Eukaryota; kingdom Viridiplantae; phylum Streptophyta; class Magnoliopsida; order Fabales; family Fabaceae; genus Albizia; species Albizia julibrissin. The sequence continues at coordinate 22,255,320 of CM073482.1, forward strand.
AGTGAACTCCCTCCATCAACAATCATTGAAGGGCTTGTCCATGTAACATCCTAATTTTTATTGATAGGATATAAATATATTTAAAAAAATGATTATTATAAAAAAATAATTAATTAATTTTTTAAATAATAATATATTATATATAATATTATAATATAATAATAAAATATTATATATATATATATATATATATATATATATATATATATATATATATAATTGGGGGTGGCAATAATATATAATTATTAAAAAAAAGGGAAAGGGGGGGTCAGGAGGGGGTATTATAAATACCCCCTCTCCTCAACACTTCACGCAGAGAGTTGCGTGAAGTGTTGTGCTGGAAGTGCATCCGGTCAGGTCCTAATAGGAATATTTTTGATTCTTCGGGGATCAATAAGGTACTCAAATTCTCTTCTAATCATGATACTCTTTTATGAAAAGTGTTCTAAATAATTTTCTCTTTCTTATGATAGTAATTTTGTGTTGATTAGAGAAAATTTTAAGATTAGGACTTTTGATAAAATTGAGTTTTGTCAATATAAGACTATAGAAATGTAGATGAGCATTTATTGTTAATTTTGATCGGTTTACTTTTATTATTTAGTGGTTATAAGATTTTATAATGAATTTTTATATATAACTAATTTATAAATAATTCTATGTTAGACTTTTTAACCGATTAAATCTAGATTAAAAAATTTATTTGGATTATTGGAGATATTATTGTAGTTCTAATTGGTTTAGTTTTGTAGATTTTGTGTTATAAAATTATATGTCATAATTTGATATTAGAAATTAAAGTTTGATATGATTTTTAATATATGTGGAGATGTTAATATTATTTAATAATTAGGTTATGCTCATATAAGTTAAAAGAGTGATTTAATTAAATTAGGATATTGATATTAACGATTTTATGATACTTGAAATTAAGGTGATTAGAAAATTACTATTGTTAAATATTTTAGTAAATAAAATAATTAAGGAAATGTTAGAAAATTTTATTGAGGAATAGATCAATTATTTTTATTTTTCTAAAAAGAATTAAGTGAGTTAATTATGGGGATTAGTTTAGTTAGCAAGTATTATTAATTTTATTAACTTATAATTATATATTTATTGTAGAGTGAATTTGACTTGTTGAACTTGAATTCTCTCTAGTTGTCAAGAACTCGAAGTAACCACTTTTCAATTTATCTTGTATGCTTGTTGATGTGATTATAAGCATATGTTGGTATTTTTAATTGCTATAAATATGTTATAGTATTTTATATATGAGATGTACAATTAGTATGAATTATGTTTTTAGTAAACTTTAGTTAAGTGGGCCTGAATGATTTGGAATGATTGATGACGTATAGTATTGATTATGATATATATGAGAATAAATTATTGATGATGGTGATGTTGAGATGTTGAATGTGGTGAGGTGTGATTGGAGGAGGTTGGATTCTTTTATACCACGTGGTATAGCCCCACTGAGCGCACAGTGGATGGCCTTGGCATTTTTAGGGCCCTTGGTACCACTCTTTTCCTTTGGCCTGGATAAGAGTCTGTTCAAGGGACAGGTGACACATTTCCATGTTCGACGGAAAGGGAACCCATGGTCTGATATGAGCTCTATAGCCTTTGGCCGGGCTACACCTGATTATGAGTGAGCTTGGTGCAGTTTTGTTAAAGAGACTAAACCTATTATGTGATGTAGCCGATGGGTTCTGTCAGCGGTTGAGGAGGTTATAAGGATGGTTGTGGGAGTACATATTAATTTGTTTTCTTGAAAAAAATGTTTATTTGAAAGATTATATGTTGTATTATTTATATTTCCCGCTTAACTATCTTGTAATCATTCCTTGCATACCTGTTAAAATGGAAGTAGTTACTGGGTCTATATGACTCATCCCGTCAATTTATTATTTTTTTAGGCGGAAGTCTAAACGGTGGTGCTGAGGGGGAGGCGAATGAGGCTTGATTTGATATCAAATTGTATGTCTCGTTTAGTTTTATGAGTATAATGTTTATTGCCAAACTTAAGGGCATTTTAGCCAATCATGGCATATATAGAATGTTTTGCATATTGGGATTTGTACTGTGAACGGAGCTCTTTTGATATGATATTTATATAATATTATTTAATATCTTGATGAAATGGTAGATTTTGAGGTAATTTAAGGAGGTTGTTACAGTCCATGTGACCTACAAGCTCCATCATATGGTCCAGGTTTACCTGCGAGAGTAAGGGTGTATAGACCAATGCTTGAAGGAACTTACCACTCTCATTTGCTATTTGAACAAGAAAGTGAGCTAGTTACTAGAAAATGAAGAATCTAATGATACATTAGATTCTTAAAACATTTCCATAACATTTTCAATTTATTTATTTACATTGTCTTTTTTTTAGTTTTTTTTTGTAAAATGGTGGTTGTATAATCAACTACAAAAAAATGATAAAAAAGATCAAATACATAACAGTTATTAAGTAACACCTGTCACTTATTAGAATACCATGAAAATATATAACAGTTGTAATTAATAACTGTCATATAATATATATATATATATATATATATATATAGTCTTACAAAAATGACGGTTATTACGCAAACACCGTTATAAAACAATAAATGCCATGATGGTTCGACTGTGTGAGAGCCAAGTACCCTTTCATTTTAACTAACATTCAAAACCTTTCCCTTTCCAACGATGATGATAATACATACATCTTCATTCTTAGATGATCATGCATGATAACTAAGCACCCATTCATTACCCACTACTGCATGTGATTGTTCTCCTTCAACTTCCAACACATATAATAATAGTTTGAACCCATCACTTCTAATATATTTAAACTCCTCATTTCCTTATCTTTGTCATACTATTTCTTCATTATCCTCCTTTGTTCACTCAATTTCCAAGATGAAATGACATGCTATTGACTAGTTAGAAAATCCCTAGCGTCATCCTCCTCCTCCACCTCCTTCTCCTCCACAACCTCCACCTCCTCCTCTGCCTTTGCCTCCACGTCCTCTGCTCTCTTAAGTGGAGACAATAATGCGTCATGCAGAACCTATTGACCATATTGTGATGAGGCTGATCAGATATTTGTTGAGTATGAACATAAAGGCCAATCTCATTTTTAATAAGTATAGGATTGGCCATCATGATCCTAACATACTTCCCGATGACTTAGGCCACTCTTCTGGTGATGAGTAGTGTGATGATGTGAGATATGCTACGAATTTTTGAAACTTTTTATTCATTCAAATTGAAGGAAACAAAAGTTCCAAAATTCGCAACAGACCTCAAATCATCTAACATAGGGTGATATTTTTTAGTTTTATTTTTATAAGATATAAAAATGTAATTATTTGGGCACTGTTAGCCTAAATTTTTTTTTAAAAAAGTATAACATATCTCACAGTTATTAACAAAGAACCGTAATAAATGTAAACACATAAATAAAAATTCTTACAAACGAACCGTGATATAAAGTTTTAGACATGGAACCTAAAAAACCTACCATTCCTTTTCTATTTAAATGTCTAAAACGGAATACACTTAACACTTAGTTTGTTCGAATGAAACCTACCAACATTGTAACCTTACTACTCCTGTTGTCTTTTATTCGTGAGCCTTGGCTAGGTAGTTATGATTTCCCTCATCCATTTCACTTTATCCATTCTACATTCACTTTGAAGGTTCCTCTCCTATTACATGTAGTGTTCAACTTGGCTAATTGAGCTGCCTCTATGAAGTCACAACGCGATAAAACATTCAAGATGACATTAAATTACTTTTGTGAAATTATGTTTGTTGGAAAACCTATTATTGCTCTTATTGTAGGCTCCTTTCTTGTTATACAAAGTTGTCAAACCATTGCTTTGATTGAAGATTCCTACTTTATTGTTCTTTATGAAGTAACTTTTGGAGATATGGATCCCTAAGCGAATGCCTCTCCTTTTTTTTGGAAGTATTTGTATCTGTAGAAGTTACTTTTAAAACATCAATATGGATGTGATGAATAAACTAATTCAATTATACCAAGATTCATACATGATAAAGCAAATACTAGCTTTTGTAAAGTCACAATGCGATAAAAACATTCAAGGTGACATTAAATTACTTTTGTGAAGTTATGTTTTTTTTTGGAAAACCTATTATTGCTCTTCAATGTGAGAGTTTCTGAGCTATATGGTCTCGACTTTATCTAATAGAGTAATACTTCATACATTGAGTAGTAATGTAATTTGAAATAGATCATGCTTTTCTAGGCTTTATGGCTAAAATTAACTGCACTCTTGACATATATATATTTCTAATAATGTAAGTGTTCACCTATACCTTGTGTTTCTTCAGCAATTAAGCAAGGAAAGCAACAAATGAGTACAAAACAAATATCCATATAGGAAAGGAGCAAGGGTCACGCAAACCCTTTAGAATCCTTTCCCTAAAACAAGAATTAACTAAAGATTTGATCAAACTATTCATCTAAACTTTATCATGCACACAGTTGGACTTTAGACATCACAAGGCCAAAAACAAATATTCACCACCAAGCCAAAACTTTTTAACTGAATGAGACTTCATCACATACAAAAATATCCAAATCAACCCAAGTTGTAGATCCATAGGTTTAAAACACAATTATAAGGGCTATAGGCCACCCAAATTTGTCAAAAGTTATCTAATAATTAAAAATCAAAAGTTTATAGATAATGCATCAAATCTTCAAAATAAATCAGAGTATGTAGAATGAGCCATAATGTGTCAATATACAATAATTCAGCAAAAATAAAAAAGATGGAAGCACTACTCTTAACAAAAGTAGCTTAAGCTTCTCAAGTCTTCCATGTTGGACCTGCACCATAACTATCACATGGAAAAGTGTTAAATCAATGAGGTGAAACAAAAGCCTTAGCAACTAACAATTCATCTCATTGGGCATACAAGTAAGTGTTCGTGGGATGTCAAGTGGGACATGTATAAATTCATAGCATTATCAAAAATTGTCACATGATTACATGTAATCAATTACCATATCACAAATCTCATTCTCATATTTATCACATGGGTACATAAAAATCAATACATAAGAATTTATTCTTTAACCTCCCTTGTTTCCTCCCCACCTTATTTCCTCTAATTGAACCCATGGGCTAGTACTCACTCATATGACTGGTAGTTCAACTCAACAAGCTCATCGATCAAGTAACATGGACTAGCCAAAATTCACAGAGCACAAGACTGGACCATGGGTTCCTCCTCTAATGTATTAGTAGGGTATCAAGGCTCTATTAAATACAACTAAGACAAAGGGTTAACCAGTTTACACCTAAAAGTCCACCACCTTATTTCTTCTTTTTATACAAGAATTCACCCCTTATTTCCTTGATGAATAACCTCCAATCAAATTAACATCCATCATCCCCTCTCATATCAATACTCAAGAGATATAATCACAATGGGTTATCACATGCCGTTATCAATTCATATAATATAATATCACTAGCCATTTCTCAAAGAAAACAAGTCCCACAAGATAATTTCATTAATAACATAGTTTCATTGTTCATATCACATGCCAATAGCAAATTTATAGCCCTATATAGTTAAAAATCACTCACAAAGATCATACTAGCATGCACAATAAGAGAAAATTGATTACCTCTCTCCAAAACAAAGTTTACCATAATAATCCAAGCTCCAAGTTTAACCACGAGTCACAAATCAATATATAACAATCAATTATAACCCCAATTTAATATTCTAACTAACTAATGGAGTGGTTACAACAACAATCTAGGGGCTTAAAATTCTCTCTAAAACCCAACTATTGGATTTCATTTATTCCCTTAAATCAAAATCTCCGATTTATAACTTAGGGTCTCAACCTCAAAACACCCATTTGAGAAAATCAAGTTTAATCAACAATTTAAACCAATTAAACCTCAAATATAACTCACATTAACATAACCCAATTATTAATCCTCATTTTCAATCATTATATTATTAATATCAACCCAAAGCCTAACTCAAAAATCAAACCTCTAACTTAAATCTTCATATAACCTCCAAATTGTTCTCTTCAATATAAAGCCTAATTCTCAATTTACCATCATAACTCAGTTTCTCTATTCCAATCATATATTTTATTTGTATGATCTAACAACTCTATTTCACGCATTAAAATTATTGGCAATAATAATTTCCTCCATTTATTCTAAAATTCCAAAATTTGCTCACTTCAAATTCCTTGGGAAAAATACACATAAATCAACTATACCTCAAATTACTATTACAATCACATTTCTCTCTTCTATTAATTCTTTCTTACTCATTAGAATATTTAATTAATAATAATCTCATCAATTTATCAACAAAAAAAACACCCAATTTATAGTGCTCAAAGTTTCACATAACATTCCCAATATTGATTTTTTCCTCAGAACCCTCAAAACCAATCTATTCAATCATCAAAATAAACTCTAATAAGTTAAAATAAATAATGAAATTTGAATATAATAGCCCCACAATCATAAATTACAGATTTCCCTATCAAACCCTAACTTCAGTTTTCTCAATCAACTACTCAAACGAAAATTTAAACTATACAACTCTTATTTTAATCTCATTAACTCCGTTAAAGACTAAATCATCAACTAGGAGTCTCAGAATTTCAAAATATAACAAACCCTAAATTTTCATTATGTAAAAAAGAAGTACAGATAAAATATGAGAAACTTAGAAATAGGAGGAAGATTACTTACCTAATGAACCCAACCAACTTCCCTTTCTCTCTCACTCCCACTCCCACTCGCTCTTTCTCTCTCTTTCACGGTGCCACTTGGTAGCAGAAGAAATGAAGAAATGGCGCTGAAGGGAGAAAGATAAAAAAATGAAGGCCATGGGGTGCTGCTTATGTGCGTGTGTTGATATAATGTGGTATATTAACCCCGATCAATGGTTGGTGTGGCTCACGGCCTGCCACCATTGATATGTTTTGTTTTTGTTAACTTACTTTATTTCTTATATATATATATATATATATATATATATATATATATAACCTTTTTTCAAGATTTATTCAACTCAAAGGATTAAAGTAAATTTATTTTTTTTATTCAAATAATATTTTCATAACATTAAAATAATGGTACCATGTTATTTTAGAAAAAAACATTAAATACTTTATTCAACCCTATTAATATTTATAAACTTTCTCTTTCTCCTAAGATTATGGTTTAGAATTAAGTCTTAAGAATTTAATTTCATTTTGAGTAAATTCTCATTACTTATAAATTACATGGTAAATTTTAATTAACAAGAAATAATCCATTAAATAAGGATAAATAAGTCTCAATTATTTTGATTAGGATTTTCCGCTTTAATTTTCAATCATATTACACTCTTTTCTTTATACAATCATATTACACTCTTATTTCAATTCTATATTTTCAGACTTCAAGCAATAAAATTTGATTTATTTTAGGTCTCAAGTTGATTAATAACTCATATTTTAATCTTAAGAATGAAACTTTGGATGTTACACTTTGCATATCCCTTACGCCTTTTCCTATATGGATATTTATTTTTTTCTTTTAGCCCTTGCTTTCCAGGCTTAATTCTTATGAAAATACATAATTATAAGTCAACTGTTATATTATCATAGATATCGGTCAACAGTTGCATTGATTATTTCCACAAAGTCTGGAATGTTTTGAATCATCCCAAATTGTATGGCAATTTGTTGTGAGAGGTACTATTCTATTATATACAAACGAGTCCAACTAACTCAGTAACTTTCACTTGAAGAGTCTTACATTCACACATCACGATTATTATATAAAGATCATTATGTATTATAAAAATTTACAGTTCTTATTTACAAACCGTTATTTATGTTACTAAATAAATAATTGTTGTCTACATGAAAACATTATTTATTATTATTAAAAGTCACAATTCTTATATAAAAATTGTTATGTATGTTATGAAATAAATAACGGTTGTCAAAATGAAACTGTTATATATTATGCAAGCATTACCATATATTATGACGGCTGTTTATGTGTGCCTGTTATTTATTATCACAGCATTGCGCATATCATGGCCTCACGAAGCTTCAATATATAATGGACTTTATATTAGAACGGTTATAATAGATATTGAATAAGTTACAGTTTGAAACCATAATTTATTTGTGTTCAATATATATAACGCCCACATATATGATGGCTAGGAACTATGGTTTATGGTTAATAATAATTGTCATATATTGGTAATTCTGTAGTAGTGATAGGGAATGACAACTTAAGTATTGCAATTAGCCACTACCTTTGTTAAGCATCATTGACAACTTGAATATAGAAAATTAACAACTTTGATATAGAGATTGATAACTTGAGCTCCACAAGTTGTCGATCTTTATACCTAAGTTGCTAATTGCTATACTAAAATTGTCAAACTTTACTCAAGTTGTCAATGACGCCACATAGGGCACTATTACAAAAAGTGTTTTTAACGTCACTAATTAACGTTCATTTTTAAAAAACATAAGTTAAAAAGGAAGCGGTGGCCTTTTTAAAATTTTGGCTAAAGTGTACTTTCAACGACTGTTTTTCAAAAAACAGTCGTTAAAAATTATATACTAATATTCCCAACCCATATATGTTTTAATTCCAATCATATCTCTTTTCTCCTAGTCGCGCCTCTCCCTCTCAGATCTGTTAAAACTGGCTAACACCCAAGAGGGGGTGAATTGGGTGTACAATAAAAATTTAATATCTTTTAAAATCTTTTTATAACTTATGGAAGTATAAAATCACAAGCAATTATGTAAATCGTATATGCTGGAAATATAAGAGCTTAGGGAAGAGAACATGTAAACTGTGTTTATCCTGGTTATGTCCAATCCACGAAGACTTACGTCCAGACCCCAGACTCCTCATGAGATTTTCAATCCACTATGTTCTTGTTTAACCTGACACAAGAAAAGCTTTTACAAACCCACAAGTTTAGTCGGGCACTTGTGAAGCCTACTACTCCCCCTTACACAATGTAAGGTTCACTCCCCGCAAGTCTTACAAGCAGAGCAATCCCGAAGACCTTTCTATCTCGCTTACCCGTGAAAATCTTACGAGCATCAATGTTCTCTTGTGCTTACACCCCTGTATGTTTTACGAGCAGCAACGTTCTCTACTGCTTGCACCTTATAAGTTTACGAGCAGAAAGTCTTACAGGAAATTCTCTTTACAGCTTCCCCGTAAGAAATTCAACCTTCTCAAGGCATCTCTACCTTCATATCAACTCAAAAATATAATTGTAAGTATTTACAAACTCTCTCACAGAGTGGGTATAATAATTATTGAAGTACAAATAATCTCACTCTCATAGATACTTATACAGAAAACATAAAAGAACAAAGAGTGGTTTGACTGAAGAGGATGGCTCATGATATAAGCATTTTTGTGTCATTGTGTTCTCGTGTCCCTTCTCTTCTTTGAATGCTTCCATATATATAGTTAAGTTGTGGTAGATGACCGTTGTAAACATTCATTCGTTAGAGTTGGTTGAGGCTTTTAAAATATGACCGTTGAACTAGCCGTTGGAAGTTTATGACCAAAATGTCCTTTTTCCAATTTGTGTGTTAATCCTTATTTGATCACTTGAAAAATGTTTAATCACTATTATAATGAAGTGTTAGAGTGATTAGAAGCAAGAACAATAAGTTACACAATTATTCAAATGATTTTTAGAAGTTATGAAGCGTTGCTATGTTTTCTGGGAAGAATCACTCGAGTGCTCAAAAGCACTACTCGAGTGATCTGCTCCAACTCTTAGATCACCTTGTGAGTAACTCACACAATCATGTGAGTGACGCTGAATCACTCGAGTGATCTGCTTCCAACTCTCAAAACCTTTGCGTGTCACTTGCAAATGCTTTGCAAGTGACAATGAGTCATCTTCTTATGAATTCTTCATTGTATCTGGAGAAACACTTTAAGAACTAATACAATGCAGTATTAGTCATGAATACATTAGATCAATAATCAGATACTGGATTTGTCCTCTAGGACTCATCACTTTGAGTTCGCCACGAGTGACTCTCATTTAAATCTGAATGTTTAATAACATGTTTCACATTTGAAATATATGTTAGTTGATGTTTAAGTATAGTAACAAGTGTAAAAAAATGATTAGATAACGTTTAAGCATATTCGGATTGATCTCTGTAATTCACTCTGATTTAGTGGCTACCAAACTCGAGTTTATATGTAAGACTCGAGTTTTTCATATGTTCTTCAAAGGCACCAACTCAAGTTTTCTTCTAAAACTTGAGTTCTCAGAGTTGTCAGCATTTCTTCTCCAAGTTATCTCTGCCAAGGACCCGCGAGAGTTCTTTTTTAGACTCGAGTGCAAAAGTGTTCAAAACTCGACTTCTACCTGTAAACTCGAGTTCTCCCTGTACTTCAACTTTTCAGGATAAGTCTCTAGAAGTGCTTCTGAGATATTTATCAAATCACTCGAGTTCACAATGAAGTTAGTGGAAGAGATTAGCATTCACTCAAGTACGGTAAGAATTTACTAGAAATGATTTATCAAAATCAGCATATCACTTTAGTGCACAACCAATTCACTGGAAGTGATTTCTCAGAAACATAAGATCACTCAAGTGCAGGACATTTCACAAGAAGTGATCTGACATAATTGAGATTCACTGGAAGTGCGTTGTGTGTTCACTGGAAGTGATGTACTAAAAGAAACATATCACTTGAGTGCGCTAAGATTTCACTAGGAGTGATATGCTAAAACTCACATTCACTCAAGTGCACATGGTCTCAACTGAAAGTGAACTACTAGAAATAACACATAACTCAAGTGCATAGGATTTCACTGGTAGTGATATGCATTTTCTGTCAATCACTCAAGTGATTCTGAGGATCGCTCGAGCGATATGTTTTCAGAGCCATATCACTCTAGTGATCTTAACTGACCACTCAAGTGATCTATGTACAAATCACATTTTCAGTTCCCTTGAGTGCATTTTGATTAGATATACAAGAACATATACAAGATCACTTTAAGCATTTAATTTTGAAATTATCAATAAAATATACAAAAAATATTTTGAAATGATAACCACTTAAGATTAAAATTATCATTTAATTTATGTTTAGCTTTTATTAATATTATGTTTATATATATAATTGATAATGTTTGAGAATATTATGTGTGTGTGTAATTTTGTGTTTAAAAAATATATGTACATTGTAGCTCAACTAGTAATGGCTCGCACCCCTCACATACGAGGTCACGAGTTTAAGTAATTCTGTCGAAAATTTTAAGTTCCGTAGCTAATTTAATATTTATGTTAGCGCAAATTTGACATCTATCCTGACAAGTTTCATTCTCATTCATAACCCATAAAAAAATCCTAAAAAAAACTACTTAAAAGGGCAATAAAAATGGCCAAAAACAATTTTTTTTAAAAAATAAAAATAAAAATTAGGATGTAATCAATGTGGATCTAGAATCGCTCTCTTCTGGTTTGTAGTGTTTGCTTCTTTTTTGTTTAGCTTTCTAGGTTTAGTTTGGGCTTCTTGATACTTCATTTGTGTGATTATATTGTAGGTAGTGTGGAAGAAACAGGTTGAGCCCATTTAGGCTAAAAATTGTAAGGGCCGACTTATAATTTTTGACTTAAAATTGAAAACGAGCTTAAAATGGTTGATCTTGTAGGGGCTAAAAGGACCGTCCCGTTTGTTTTTATGTTTTTAATTATTTATATAATATTAATTATATTGATTTTTTTCTTTTTTAATGATGTTACAAATATTTAGTTGTTATTATCTTTTTTATATTATAATTAAATTTTATATGAACATTTTGTATTAAGAAATAAAATTTATAAATTTATAAAAAATTTATCTTATTCAATAAGCATGCTTACCGGTTTTTTAATTTTTTAACTTATTTTTTAGTGATATTTTTGTTCATATCTTGTAACTTGCACTTTTCAAACATATATTAATATTATTGTTGTTTATTTAGTTAACTCCTTACACTTTTCTAAACATACTTATAAGAAGTGTTGTTTATTTTATTAAGGCTTCTCATTAATTTTTAAAAGTATTTTATTTGGTTATTAATGTGGTTGTTCTGCAAAGAAATTTTCCATTATAAAATATTGTCATAATCAATCTTGATTGATGTAAGATGAACAAAGAGAAGCTTTTTTTTTCCTTGCTCTTATTGTAGGGAAGCCTATGACACAAACAATAGGGCCCCTTTATATGATAAATTTTGATAAAATTATAAGAGCCCAATGAAAAGCCAAAAAGTTGTTTTAAACTTCTATGCGCAAAAATATGTCAAAACAAATCATATTTAGGTTGAATATGAAGATCAGATTAAGGATCATCCTTTTAAAAATTATATTTATGCATACAAAAATATACTAATGTCAATGCCCTTAATATTTAAGCTTTGACCACTATACTAAAACAAGGTATATTCTAATTTTTTTGGAAATATAGCTCGATCTTTTTTTTAACCGGGGAGAACATAATCGATTAAATTCATTTTAATAAGCTAGGATTTATGCTCATATTATACAGTAAGTCATACTATTCAGAACTCATAAATAATGTGAGTTTTCATACATATTTTAATATATTTATCTCACATCTCAATTTCTATGGTGGCCCATGTAACATATTACCTCATCATGCCAAATCATATGGGATCAAGTTATTTAAAAGCAGAAGAGCTGATGGCATCAGGCTGATCCAAAACCAAGCCAACCATAGACTCAAGTTTGATGGTTGAGTGCAGATGTCGCGAGATATGACATTGGGTCGACTCAATACTTCGTAATGGCATTATTTTTTGAAAGCAAGTTTGGGATCACGTTAGCAGGATGACTTTAATTTCAAGGGTGTTGGAGCTCTTAGAGCGCATGTGCATGAAGATGTATGCTTTGGCTTGTCTCAAATTTTTTTTTTTTTGGGAATGCCAGCTCACGAACCCGCCCTTGCAGTTTTAAAGCAAAGCCTTAAACCACAAAGACTCGAGGCAGCTAGCTGGCTTGTCTCAAATTTGCTGGCTAATGTTTGGGTCTACTTAGAAATCCAAGCTCTATCTTACTTTAACTATTATTGTTTTAGTTTTTCTTACTTTGTTTCCTGCATTTTTTTATATTATCATCTGGTCACTGGTTTATGATTCGTAATTGCCCCTCCAATACAAATGTCTCTTTTAAAACTTAAACTTAAGACTTAGAGATATAATGTGGTCTTACACCATCAGATCAATTCTATAGTGATTTTTTTTCGTGCCTTTTAGATTTTCTTACTTATCCTAATACTTGTTGGACTCCCTTGTTTCACTTTCTGCCATCTAATTGGCTCAATAGGTCTCATGTCTATGTTATGTTGAAATAAATTTGTCTTTTCATTAGTCTTTAAACTTTCAGTACGATAACCAATAGGGTTGGATCTAACGGAAGATGCTAGTCCCATATTTAGTTCTCGAAAGTGCCTTAAATATGATTACCTCTAATAGGAGTATATCTATGTTTAGTAGAAAAAAAAACTTTTTGGGCATGATTAAAAATCAATCTTTAATCTTATTTTCATTTAATAAATCAATCCTTAAATGGCAAAAAGTTGCTGATATCATTAAATTATTGACGTGGCTCCAAGTAAGCTCCACATATATTCCATTGAAAATTAACAAAACAAAAGGGGGTCAGATCAATTTAACAAAGCTTAACATCTTACTGGCTGGCCAAAAACACCGTGTTTAAAATTTAAATGCATACATCGTTTCCCAAAAAAAGATTAAGTTGCAAATTTGTTTGAGAAGTTTTGGCTGATAAGCAATATTAAAGTTCATTTAGGTTAAATGTTGTTCCAGAAGTTTTAAAATGGAACAATGTTGCCTCTTACCGTTAAAAAGTAAACGGTTAATATCAATTTTTTAACAATCAATATTAATTTTTTAACTGTATGAGGAAACATTATTATGTTTTAAAGTTTTCGTGATGACATTAAATTTAAAAAAAATTTAGAAGCAACACTGTTCTTAAACAAAAACTTTCAAAATAAATTTACTGTATAAATTAATCTTCCTAGAAAATAACCCACCAAGTTAACACTGATCGCTTGCTCCAAAACGTTCTTCTCTGTTCCATCCTTTCTATATTATTCCGACGATGTTAGGTAAAGGTAGAGCCGGGAAATCGGGCCGAGCCCGTTGGGCCGGCCCGTTTAAGCCCTTTAAAATCATGGGCTGGGCCTAAAAATTAGGACTTTTAAATGAAATCGGCCCTGCAGGGCCAAGGGCTCGTTAGGCCCGCCAATTTTTTTTTAAAATATACTCCAAACAGGTCCAGCCGTCCATTGATGAAGCATAGGCAATTGCTCAAAATATAATAAAATAATAATTTTACTCCCCCACATCAACGTGCTGGACCGCATAGGCGTCCAAGCTCCACACGGCTTCACTCTAGCTGTCCAGCACCAGCAGTCCAGCACCACTGCAGCCCTGAGCCCACCTTCCTCCTTTCCTTCCTTCGGTTTTCTGACTTTTCTCAGCTTCTCACTCGCGCGGCGCAATCTCCTATTCTCCATTTCTCCGTTCTCCCCGACTCGGCGACTCCCCCACACCAAATCTTAATATTAATCAAAAAACCACTCAGCGTCGCCGTCGGTGCCTCCTTTAGTCCTTTCACTCAGCGGCTGAAACGAAACCACCCTAATCGGCCATTCCTCTCAGCTATTAAACGAAACCACCCTAAACGAAACCAGCACGGCAGCACGGTCGCAGTCTCGCAGAGTTTCCTCCGGTCCTCCCTCGGTCCCTCCTCTGGCTGGTGGCTGCGTCGCAGTCTCACGGTCACAGAGTTCTAACTGATTCAGATTTCAGTCTGTCGTTCTCAGCTGGCAACCGCAACTCTCGTCCCCATCCGTCAGTAGTAGCAGCAACGCCAGCTCTCACTCTGTTTTGATCTTCAATCTTGAATAAGGTTTGATGGAATTTCCAATTGTTTTATTTTTGAGATGCCAATGTTGCTGCCCTGCTCTTCCTGTGCTAGCAAAACTCAACTTAAAATCAATAAAGTTCATTCGAAGATTCTCTTTCATATGATAATGGATGTGTTTGCCTTGATTACCAAACCCACAGAAAGACTAAGATGTGAGATTTCTTAATAGGATGGCATTTGTGCTCTATAACTAGTGAGGATACAGGTATTGTCAATAATGTGGAGTGAAATTAATAACATTGACAGCCCACTAATAGTATGGTGTCAAAAGAGAGTTTAGTTCTACATATTTGTGTATGATAAAACAACAAAATCTAACTTACTCAACCTTGATAAAGAAGCTCATAGAGCCAAGCTGCATGAATCATCTATTTGTCAAATGAGTACCCCTTAAGATGTTGACTAACAAAAAGTATCCAGTAGCAGGCTTCAATTAAATGGTTCATCGACTCAAGTTAATTTTGAGTACCGGTAAGCTAGAACTTATTAGATAGAAGATCTAAGTTTGATTTTCATGTCAATAATAGAACCACATAGGAGGAAACCTACAATCAAGTCGAGAGATCTGGTGGTTTTCAGTGGGTCATCAGGATCTGCAGCAAAAGAGAAAATAAAATGCATTTTGTTTATGACATACAATGGCACAATTTTTTCAAGAACAACTAAATATATATGTTAATAACTCGAGAAAAAAAAAGGTATTGGCAATATTCACCAGGACAAGGTTAAGTAACTGATCATAACCTTTTAGAGTTCCAGTCACTGCAATACCACAAATTAAATATAAGAAGGCCGTAAATAATTCCTTGCCATTTGTCACTTTATTAATTGATCCCTCATAATCTAAATTCATATGGCTTAAGTTTCTCTACTGCCATTAGCAACAGCAGATTCCCTTTATTAAGATGTGAGACAAAAATGAAATTCTCTCCCTCTTGTACATATTAGTTTATTGCATTCCTTTCCACTAAAAAAATGAAGCTCTCTTCTCACAGATCAACAGTTTGATGGTTTCCCTATATGTTGTTGCATACATGTTGGATTTAGCTATAATTTTGTAATTAGAAAACTTATTAGAATAATTATTACATGTGTAATGTAGCCTAATGTCTTCATCACAACAAGTGCAACGTCAAACTGAAGGGACTAACGAATCATTAGCTACAACGGATAAACATCAGCCATCTTCCCTTGAAGATGAATCAAAGCCTAAGAAGCCTAGAAATTTGACTTCTGATGTTTGGAGGTATTTTAGTAGGGTTGAGGTTAATGGGTTACCTAAGGCACAGTGTAATGGTTGTTAGGGTTTATTTGCAAGGGGTGGGGATAAAGGCACCTCACATCTAAGTCGTCATACTAAGAATTGTAAAGGTTTAGAAAAAATGCTGGATATTGGGGTGATGATGTTGGATAGAGAAGGCAAAATGAGATGTAGGAAAATTGACCATCAACGTATTAAGGACATTATGGCTTTATGCATAATTGAACATGATCTTCCTTATTCATTCGTTGAATATAAATGGGTCAAAGAACTGCTAAGGACATTGAATCTTGATGTGAGGCTCATGAGTAGAAGAACAATGACGACTCATGTGCAGAAGTTCTTCCACCAACAAAGGGATATTTTGAAACAAAAATTGAAGAACAGTATTGGTAGAATATGTTTGACATCTGATTGTTGGACTTCTGTGACTTCTGAAGGATATATATGTGTTACGGCTCATTTTGTGGATCATTCGTGGACACTAAATAGTAAGATACTTGCTTTTTACAGGATGGAGCCACCACATTCTGGATATCAGATGTGTAAGAAAGTTTATGATTGCTTGCAATAATGGGGGATTGATGGTAAAATCTTCTCAATTACTCTAGACAATGCATCTGCAAATGATAATTTGCAAGAGTTATTGAAAGATAGGTTACTCCTGCAAAATAACTTTAGTTTGGTTTGTAATGGAGAATTTTTCCATGTGAGGTGTTGTGCCCATATTCTCAATTTGATAGTTCAAGAGGGCTTAAAAGTAACAAGTTCTGCTTTGCATAAGATTAGAGAAAGTATTAAATATGTGAAGGCATCTGAGGCAAGGATGAATCTTCTCAAGCAATGTGTTCAACAAGTTGGTGGTATTGACACTTCAATGGGCTTGCGATTAGACGTGACCACTAGATGGAACTCCACTTATGCAATGCTTGAAAGTGGTCTTAAATATCGTTGTGCTTTTGCAAAGATGGCTTTAGATGATACAAACTACAAGTTTGTTCTAGCACAAGATGAGTGGAATAGAGCAGAGGCAATGTGCAATTTCTTGAGACCATTTGAGAAGATTACAAGGTTGATTTCTGGGTCATCATATCCAACTTCCAATTCTTATTTTATGCAAATATCGAAAATTGAGATGTTGCTTACTACCAATATGGCAAGTCCTGACCCGGTGATTCAAGAGATGTCCATGAAAATGAAAGAGAAGTTTGACAAATATTGGCATAATTATAGTGTCATTCTTGCAATTGCAGTAGTTCTTGATCCTCGATGGAAGTTCAATATTATACAATATTTCTATAGAAAGATTGACCATATGACTTGCAATGAGAAGGTAGCCAATATAAGGGGCAAGCTGAATTTCATTTTCAATGAATATTCCAATATGGGGACATCTCTTCTAACTCATGGAGTTGAAGGTCCATCGATCACTAGATCTTCAACATCGATGATTCATCATTCTTCTCAGATTCCAAGTGCTTCAGTAGCCTCATTTGATGATGCATTTGATGTATGTATGTTTTAAATTTAGTGTCAATTGCAATTGTTGGGTATTCAACTAGTTTTAATTTTTTATAATGATGCAGGACTATCAAGATATTTATGCAAGTATGGATCATTCTTCCATGAACAAGTCTGAGTTGGAAACTTATTTGGAAGAACCAATATTGAAGCCTGATAATTGGAAAGAATTGGATGTCTTGAACTGGTGGAAAAACAATCAACAAAGATTTCCGATTCTTTCAAAGATGGCAGCTGATATTCTGAGTATTCCAATCACTACAGTAGCAAGTGAATCAGCTTTCAGTATTGGTTCACGTGTTCTAACAAAATATAGAAGTTCCATTCTTCCATCTAATGTCCAAGCTCTTATTTGTACTCGCAATTGGATGCATGGATTCATATATGATGGTAATTTACTAATTTTTTTATATTTTATATTTGTTATAAAGTTATTTATCATTTTGGTTTATTATTCATTTATTTGTTGCAGATAAAGATTATGAATGCATTCATGATATGGGAGAAGAAATCCTTGATATTTTTACCCCTCAATCGGATCTTACCACTCAAAGTGAAGCACAATCCAATTTTCTTGAAATTGATGATAGTGGTGAAGATTAAATTGATACTTAAAGTGGTTAGCTTCTTGTCTTCTGATGTTTTGTCTGAGATTATGAATTACTTATGGACATTATGTTTTACCTTTGATTATGAATTAGTAACTATATTTGTCTTATTACATAATGTGTGTAGATGTGTAGTTAAATTTTAAAAAAATTATTTTCCGGCTTCTAGCCCTGCGGGCCGGCCTTGGCCCTGATGCTCTCGGGCCGGGCTTGAAAAATCAATAATTTTTCTTACCTCAGGCCCTGTAGGGCCGGCCCTTTTAGGCCCTGGCCCTTCAAGGGCCGGCCCTGATTCCCAGCTCTATTGCTGCTCCACTTTGGCAACTTTTTATTTGTTTGTTTAAAATATGGATGAACATTTAAAAATCTTTTTAATCGTGATTTATAGTATATGAGATAAATATATAAGAAGAGTGTTATATCAACTTATGTATATAAACATTTATAAGCATTTCAATAACAAAACATACTTTTATATCAATATTATAATACATCCAATACTTAATATAAGAGCCAATTGATTTTTTTAGAGATTAAATAAGTTAAATAAATTACTTAATTATAACATATATTATGTATCATTAAATTATATATTAATTTATAAATCAGATAAATTAATTTTAAAAAATGATAAATATAAATACTTTAATGTAATTTATTTAATTTTTTTTAATCTTAAACAAAATGATTCTTCCTTCTATATTAAACTCAGGAGGGTGTACTATACTTGGCCATAACTAGTCCCTCCACCCTCACCATAAATAGAAGATGGGATGTTAGGTAGCCGAAGCTATGCAACACTTGGGCATGTCGCTCATGTATATATCTCTTCACTCTCAGCTGCTTTGACAGAAGGAAATAACATATTATATTCTAGCTTCACCTCCCTAAGGCACACACTTTTGAAATACCGTTTCTTGATTCTATGTTAAACACTCACAATTTAGAAGTGCACAGAGCACATACACGAGTGAGATATGTACTTAATCATATGCTTATTTACAAGCTGAAAATTCTCGACGTCCAAGATGATTTGGGTTTTATTTCATTTGATTTTTAAAAACTTAATTTTGAGTAAAAGTCAAGATAGTGTATTATAATTTAAGTTTGGATTGGTTTTATGTATATATGATTATTTGATCTTTTAGAGTAATTTTAACTTTTTTTTTTATTAAAGCAAGGTGCAAGTGGGCGATTTTCTTTTTTCCCATCTCTCCATGTTTCCTCTCCTTTTCTCTTCGCGATTGGACCAAAAGCAACTAAAAATTTGCTTATGCTTTTACCTCACCATCGGACCAAAAGCAAGATCTCTACATCGCTGTGCCAAACATGAGAGAAAGGATAGTTGAGGCTTTAAGTGGTTTGTTGGATAAAATAAGTCAGATGGGGGTTATAAATTAATTAAGGTGATGCCACACACATACATAGGATTATTAAATCTAAACTGGACCGGCCGATTTGACTTAGAACCGACAAACTGGTTAGCCAACCAGTCCGGGTGAACTACTAAATGGTTCACTATTTTTTTAAAAAAATTTAATTCAATTTTTTTTTTAATTTTCTTCACTTTCTCATCAGTTTAACTTCAGGTTAGCTCCAATTTGATTCTAATCTCACACTTTAACCTTTGACTCAATACCTCACCTGGTTCAGTGCCCGATCCGGGTTTAATAACCTTACACATACATACAGATCTATTTGATTCCTCATTATCATCCTCCTCCTACCTACGTCCACTGTGGCGTCACAAAGGAAACTTGGTGGGATTTTGAGCACGGGTAAAAACTAAGGACAGAAAAAGTAATTTTCCAAAAATAAAAACAAAAGGAAAAGAAAAGATTCAAGTCCGATGTCATTATTATAGATTCTATGACAGTAATTTAAACTATTTTTGGTCGTAAAAATAGAATGAGAGAAAAGGAATATCAATGCATCCGAGAATAAACAAGTGATCCCTATCAACAGGCCTGCTAAAACACCGAACCATAATAGAGTACTTAGCACTGGCGCCACTGAGAGATATGTTTTTATATCTCGCATTGAGTGATTTAATGGTACCCACTTGACTAATCTGCAAAATAGGGAAGGAAAAAAAAACTCTAAAATTTTAAATCCTCTGCATTAAGGTTGGATCAACACGATTTATACCAGAAGCTTTCAGCATATATAAACCTATTAAATTGTGTTTCTTTTATATTTGTTTGCCTGTGATACACACAACTCAGCTAACTTCTACACAACTGTGCTCATCCTAGGGATGGCCATAAAAAAACAACTGAGAGTCTTAAAGATTTCAAGGCTTCACTGCTTTCAGATCATCTTCTTGTTTCCCCGCTTCCTCCACAAGTTCCATATCAGCTACATAAGCATTAGCCCCAAGTGCAAGTAGGATTTAAGAAATATGAAAACTTGAGTTCAAAAATAAATGATAATGGAGATGAGAGAAACTGTTTGGAAATATACGGTCCTAGTTTTTGTAGGAAAAGTTCTCAAAATTTCTCATGAATGACGGGTTTCTTTAATATTGCTTGGGAGCATCAGGAAGATGATTGAACAATTACTCATGCATGGCCACACACACACACACACACACACACACACACACATATCTGTCTTCAAGATAACTATTTCAACTCATGAAAAGCTGGATGACCATTATTTTAGGGAAGTGAAGATCAGAAAGGTGAAGAGGAATTAGTCTGATAAGTTGAAGTCGCTTTACTTTCAGGCAACCCTCTAAAAGCTGAGAAATGATATTTGAGAGATTTATGGGAAATTATGTTCCAAGTGATTAAAGCATCCGCTCATCAAAATATTTGAACAGTAAACGACTTAGTCTGATAGTAAAGAAGTATAGAGAAATCTATACTCTGAAAATTTTATAAATATAACTTGAGAAGAACTAGATATAAGGAATCAGAACTTAAAGCTCACAACTAGTCCCCGAGAAACTCTACAAGAACTAGAATTTAAAGAATTTAAAGCACCCACCAAAAATTTTTATCTGAACGGGAAAAAAGAAGTAACTCATCAAAAGACCAAATACTTGGAGAGAACATTGTTTATGCAGGTAGTAAGTTATATGGTAAAATCAGCAAGCATTATAAAACAGACATTTCATTAGTTATATCCAATGACAGCCAAATAATATACATGTGTGTGTGTGTGTATCAGTACATTCCATAAGACACTGTCACTCTCAAGAAACCAATGGCATAGCCTCCTCACGTTTTGCGGTAACTATCCTAAAAACGTGTCCAATTCTGGATAACCCCACTTACCTCCTCCAAACTAGTGTCATACAGGTATAAAGCTATCAGGGTTACACTTGTGCTTTATTTGAGACTGAAAGAGGAAAAGAGATCTTCTATTGACCCTAAAGAAATTAATTTTGTTTCCTCAAAGCAGGGGACGTTCTGTTGTTGCTTAACAATGGTTTGTGTGGCAATATGACAAGCCACAGAAGCGCAACAATTGAAAAGGTTACAGAAAATTCAGTGAAAAAATGAAATATCTTGTGAGATAGCAACCAAAAACATGGAACTAACATGATTTTGAGCAAACTTGAGATGATTTACGATGGGCAGTGGGCACGAGAAATGATGCTAAGCTGACAGTTAGTAGTGAGCAAATGACAATCCTCCTAAATCGAAATCCCCAGCTAGAGAGGCTTAAGAGAAAAAAAAAGTCAACACAGAGATGAGAGATATAATAATGGATCTAGTAGTTCTTTATATACTGATGTTAGGGCTTATAAAGATCACAGAGCAAACAGAAATATGTGAAACAAACCATAAAATAGTAGGCAACTTTAATCAAGAAAAATAGACGGCAATTTCATATCACACATAAAATGATAACTCATATTTCCCAAAGGATCTCAAACATTGTTATTGCTAGAGAAAAGACAACAAGTGCATCGCTTAGAAATGCACTGAGGCTACAAATATTATAAAATTGTCATATAGAAGCATGTTTACCAGATTTTCCTTTTCCTTCACTTCCATCCTCCAAATTATTGGCCTCATCATGTTCAATATCTGATTGCTTAGAAACCAGTGTGTCACGTTGTGTTGGAGTAGTACTAGGTCCAGTGACTGATTGTTGATAAAGAATTCCCCCAACAATTGTAAAAAGCAAACAAACTAGACCTAAAGGGCTGGCATGCTTATTCCAAATAACCACATTGATGGCTACAGTCAGAAACTTGTTAACCACCCCAGTTACAGTAAATGCTGTTGCAGAAACAGCTTTTCGAGCCGCAAAGCCGAAGAAACTGATGAGCAAACCGAATACACAGGACAATGATACGGCAGAAAATGCGACTAAGTCGAACATATTCCCCGAGTTTGATCTCAAAGCAGCAAAGACTTGAAAGTTCTCACCCGTCAGAAACCAAAATATGGGAGACATCATAAGAGACAAGAGATTATTGTACAGCACAAAACCCCATGTGTTCAACCCAAGATTCATGACCATATGTTTGATATAAACCATCTCAGTAGTAATTGTCACCAAATAAGCAAATGCCCATGAATATGCTGTCACATTAAAGGCAGAATCAGTGGCTACATACCCAACAGCTCCACCAAGAATGATCAACAACGACACGAATGTGAGCTTCGACGGGCATGGTTGCTTCCTGAAAGTAGTGTCAGCTACCGCAACAAGAATAGGGGTCAGAGATCTGAACACTATGAAAGTGTCCACGTTGGCATGCCGGAGGAGATTGGTATTGGTAAAGATTGCTAGAAAGAAAACCGCAGCAGCAGGCAAGAACTTCATGGCCATCTCCAAAGTGAAAGGATCATGGTGTAAAAGACCCAGCTTCCCAAAAACCCAAACTCCGAGAACCGAAGTGAGGTACTGTAATGCAGTTAAAAGGCCAGGGTAATTGAACACTGTGATAGCATACTTGTTAATAATCGCAAGAAAGCTAGAACAGAGAGCATACCCAACCACAAGACTACTTGTGGTGTAGTACGACTTGGAGGCATCAAATCGAATCGAAGACATCTTTAATCTCCTTCACCAAAGTCACCGACTAATCTAATATACTGGGGAAAATTTGAAACACAACCAAGGGAGTGGTGCAGACATTAATTGAAATGGGGCACTCTAAACGACATAATAGCGAAACCTCGCTTCTCGGTATTCAAGAAATTGTCGAATTTTGCTCATAAAAGAACTTAGTTTGAATGAAAGAAGGACCCCCAAAGAAGGCTAGGATCGTCAGGACGGCCCTAAGGCTAGGAACAACAGAGATCTGATAGAAGAAGAATTGGCATGGCCTCCTGCAGATTTAAAGGAAAATCTCTAGTGGCAATCGGTGGAGGAGGAGTGAAACGTCGCAATGGATAATGGAAGCAGAGCTAGGAAGAAAAAACGCGTTTATTTGGGCGGAACACATGCGGATGGATTTGGAGTACGTGAGACGAGGCAATGTGATTCTCACTTATTTGAATCGGGTTTATTATATAAGCCGATTCATATAAATTGAGATAAATCTTCTTCACATATTTATCTCGTAGATCGTGAAAGCACCTCGTAGACCGTAAAAATTACCTCATAGACCGTGAATTACAATTCATAAGCATTTATGAAATTTTCAATCACTATTCCAAACAACCTCAATTTATTGTAAGAAGATCGAGGTTGATTGTTAGGTGGACCCCACGTATGTCCAGCGCCATGTCAAACGCAGAATCACTTAGCGCGCCTGTGTGTGTGCGTGCTTTTTTTGTTTAAACCTGAGTTACAGATAAGCTAATCCTGACACCAGTAAGAGCAAGTTCCGACACGGACACAGTTTATGCTCATCAATATTATTTTTTATTTTAAATTTATCAGATTAAAAATGAGTATGGAGTGTTTATGTTTTATTTGGATATCTAGATTAATTTTGATAGGTGAAATATTTAAATTTAGTGTATATCATAAATAAATTTTCAACTGATACCAAATCTCAAATAAAGATAATTTTATAATTGTCACTTCTTAAAAAATAAGTTTATATTTAAAAAATAATTAAAGATTAAGAGTTTTTAAATTTGAACGGTCTAAATCAAGGTGTGAATACTAATAAGTTGCTAGTTGATGTGGTAAGAAACCTTATCCTTTTATAGATGAGAAGTTTGAAACACAAGTTCAAATTTTAGAATATTAAAGAAGGCAAAAACCATTTTCTCTATAAAGTCCATGGATCATCTAATATTCCACACAAGCTCAAGAACAAAGTGTGATTTTCTTCTGAATATGTATTATTATATTTATTATAAAACTAACAAATAAGGCAACGAAAAATTTAGAGAGAAGAATTAGTGGAAAAAATCTTCTCATTATTTATTTATTTATTTGTGTTCAAAAGATTAATTAACAGTTTATTTAAAAATTTGATTTTTCTTTTACAGTTAAAAATTTGATTGTTAATAGAATACATGATTAATTCATATAGTAAAATAGTAATAAAACTTGTGTGTGGTCGTGTGGAAGACATTTGCTACTTTGGGAAAAACACTTGTCTTCAAGACTTAAAAATGATGTAGACAATAAATACTCATAAATATATTATATTGTATCTTTATTAACATTATGATATGCATTTCTAAAAGTCAATAAATCCTTATGTATTTAGTGCATGTAATGTTCCTACATTTAATTACTTAATTAGAATGATTTATGAATATCATAATTAACACTACTAATAAAAACACAATGAATGACGCTTGGGAAGTGTCATAACTTTCAGCGCTATAAAAAAAGCTGTGGCGCTTCTTAAATTTATGGAAGCACCATAATTTTTTTTTTAAAAAAAAGAAAAAACTTTATATGACGCTTCTCTAGGGAAGCGTCATAGGAAGTACTTTTTTTTTAAAAAAAAAGTACATAATTTTTTCTTTTATAATAAACTCTGTATTTTATAGTATAAATTTACAGCAAAATGATCAAAATCAAAATGAAATAACTCTAAAAAAATAACTATATTGAGCAAATTAAACTAATAATAACTAATAAAATTATATTTGTAAGCTCAAAAATTAAAAAACTTACAATGTATAGAAAGTTTAACAAGAGAGAGTTATAACTTCAAACAAATACATGAAAAAAAATTATAAGTACACATAAAACTACAATATAAGATTCATGATATATTTAAAATTTAAAATAAAAAAGGAAACTATAGTGCCAATTGATGAAAGCTTCTATATAAAAAAAAAGAAAAAGAAAAAAAGACTTACAAGGTAGTTTCTGTAGGAGAAGACATTAAGAAAAAAAAAAGGTTATAAGATTTGAGAATTCAGCATGTACTTAGAGAAGAGTCACATTTATTTTCTCTAGTACCATTAGCTTTAGTGTAAGTTTTTTCAATCGGATTGGACTGCGTACTTCTACGAACATAAGAGACTTGGGCGATAGAGCAATGGCTTCCTCATCTAGATCTATACATATAAGTCACAATACGAAGAAGAAAATATATGGTGGGTTGGACAAATTTTTTAAAATAAATCATAAGAAGAAGAAAATATATGGTGAGTCGGACAAATTTTTTAAAATAAAACTTTGTGAGAAGGGAACCTATAGCGTTTGCCTAAACAAACACTATAGCTTTCAATAATTGAAAAAAAAAATAATGACCTTAAAGTCAAGCCTTATTGACTTTAAAGGTTAAAGATAATAGCTTTTAACGGCACTTAGATACCAAGGACTATTAAAAGTAATAGCCTTTAACGACACTTAGACACAAAATGCGGTTAAAGATAAATATATATTGCCTTTGCAATAAATGTTGCCTTCAACGATACTTATCACCTTTAAAAGGCTATTGCCTTGAAGAGGCAATGAACGTTGCTTTTTAAAGGCAATGAATATTGTCTTTAAAAAGCCTTCAACAACACTGGATGATCAAACACTGTAACATTGATTGTCTTTTTAAAGGTAATATAGGCAATAATATTTGTGTTCAATGGTGCTTAGTGTTTAAGTGCCGTTAAAGGCTATTATCTTGACTTGTAAATGTATATGTACAACGCCTTGAAATTTTTAAAGGTGTTTTTTTTATGACGTTTGACTAGGTAAAAAAAAAAAGATAAGCTATGACTCTTGTTCAGGTAAGCGTCATTCAAGGGGTCTAACTTTTTTTAAATAACCCCTTGTATGGCGCTTGCCTACAAGATATTAGCCAGCTACAGCGCTTTCCTGGTCAAGTGTCATAACTGCCACATGTATTTTTTTAAGAAAAATAGAAGTCTACTCCGATGCTTGTTTGAAGAAGTGTCATAAGATTAGTGTTGCTAAATCTATATTTTATAGTAGTGTAAGTCTTTTAAATCTTAAAAAGTTATGACAATTATGTTTGATTTCCTTTTCATTTAATTTACATAAAATCAATCAATATATGAGACAATATTCCTTTTTATTGATCAATACATAAAACTCAGGGAGGAGCTCAAGCGTAAATGTTGGAGGAATTATTGTTAAACTTGTGAGTTATCTCTTCGTGTTTATCGTTTTATTTTTTTTAATAAAATCATATTAGTTTACTGTTAAATTTGTGTTACCTATAAATTCGATTAAATTTGTGAGTTCACATAGCGAGTTTACGTTTTTAACTTAAAAATTGTGTTAATTTACTCTTAAAGGCATGTTAACATTTTCTATTTGATCATGTCTAGTGACTCTATATATAAATTTCATAGAAATTTTTCTTATTGGGGTATGAAAAATTATGAATGTTTGTGAATTTAATTTCAATTATTTAAATTTAAATCAATTTTTCACCATTTTTTAAATTTTCATTATTTAATTATGAACATTATAAAGTAAACTTTTACGAGTTTACGATTCAACTTCATGATATGAGCTTACATCATTGTCACCGAGTTTGATTAAACTCATAAGTTTGACAACATTGATTGGAGGGGCAAAAATTATAAAAAAAAACTATTATATATATATATATATATTGTTTCTTTTTAAATTTTTAATATTTAAAATAATTTTTTTGTTAAAATAAATATAAAATATAAAATCATATAATATAAATATTAATTATAATTATAAATCATTTTAAAAATTTCAAAGATGTCTATAATGTGAGATCATTTTTTAACATATTATTTTGAAAATATAATAAAATATAAACATTTATATTAATAATATAATTATGATACATTTTTTTATTTCATAAAAGATAAAATATATCATATATAACTTTTTAAAAATCATATTCTTTATTATTTAAACTACCATAAATTTTATTACCAGTGATTGATATATAGATATGTTTTATGTGTGTGAGAATTTATGATGCATTTATTAGTTTTGATAACCTATATGATTATTTTTTATTATGTTAAATATTAGAGCAAAAAATTTACATCATATATTTATTTCATGCTTTGACTAATTAATATGTACAATATGAATATCTTGTGTAGTTATGTCAAGAAAAGAAAAAATTATGATGATTGGAAGTTACGAGTTTCATACTTTCATATGTGGAAGACATATCATTATAGCTTGAATTGAACCCTTTAAATTAATCTTCAATTGTGTTTTTATCACTTTAAGGCAAGTCACTCTTACTTTAACTCAGTCACATTTACAAGTCAATACGCTCTATTTTCATACAGCTTTGACATGTATTTGATATTTTCGCAATATCTCACAAACCACAAATTGTGAACCTTTTTTTGTTTTTATGAAACTAAACACAACCCAGTTTACGGACACCTATTTCAGTTTCAAATGTTTGCATATGAAAGAGATATGTGTCTCAAAAGTTTGTGTTTGGATTTCACGTGCTGTCACGGACCTATGTTCACTTTTAATTTTCATTAATATCTTTCAAAATAAGGAATTTTGAAATGGTTCTTACTGCTTTGGAAAATAAATTCAGGGAGCTTTCCATTGACAAGTCCTTTATCAAATTTGGAGCTGAATTGAGGGAATTATGTCCATACAAAATTCATCTTGAAATCAACTCTCTTTATCTGAGTTCACATTGCATCTTACATCTAATGCCTTGAATATGAGAATAAGTGATCCAAGCCAAAAATTCCCCAAGTTTGTAGTAAAAAATACTTTGGGTCATATGCATTATCTAAGTCATAGCTAATTACAGAATTATCATCATCATATCAGACTTTATGAATTGATCTTAAATGCTTATATCTTCATTCAAATCCTTTGAAACTTTATTATAAATGTTTATTAACTTACTTCTTCCAAGGAAAACGAGTTTATATGCACGAAGCAATGGATCAAAGCTCCAATGGTTATAATCTTATAAAAGTTGCTTTTTGTCTAAAGCTTCCACTGACTAGCTCTAACTATCATATTATAACTGGAAGAAGAAAAGCTCAACAAGAAGAAAATTGTGCCTAACAGACATATATCCAACATCATGTATGAATATAGAAGACGAGAGAGCAAGAGCTTACAATGCCAAAATGCTGACATTTAGGACCTGTTTGATTTTATTCCGTATTTTTTGTTCTCAAAAACAATTTTATAAAATTGTTTTTGAAAAAAAGTTTTGAAAACAAAAAAAATAAAAAAAACTTGTTTGGCTGATTATTTTTAAAAACAAGTTTTAAAAATAAAAAAAAACTTATTTGGATAATTGTTTTTAAAAACAAGTTTTAAAAAAACTTATTTATATAATTGTTTCTTAAAATAAGTTTTAAAAATAAAAAAAATCTTTGTTTTGATTTATTTGGATCTTTTATATAATAGATATTATCATTATTTTTCATAATTACTTAATATGTTATTATATTAATCAACTAGTTTAATAAAAATCAAATAAAATCATTAATAAATAACACAAAAATGATTTACTATTAACAAAAATAACATGTTAAAATTTAAATAAAATATAAAACATAAAACAAAGCATAGTTCATAACATAAAATCTAATATGAAAGCTACAAGTTTTTGTGTGTGTGTGTGTGTGTATAGGCTTTCTAGCCAGCCCTTTTCCTTTCTAAGGGTGGTGCCACAAACAACTCCTTATTAATAGGTTCTTTAAACTGCTTCATTGCCTTAACATAAATATCTTCGGAGAGATCCATATCATTTAGAATAGCAACACACTCAGAAACAGAATAACTACTATTAGATACTGAGGTTCCAACACTAGCTTCGCTCCTTGACCTCCACCTCTCGGCTTTAGCAAGTTGAGCTTATGCCCTTGCCTTAGATGTCTCAACAAATGCTTGAATAGCTTCCTCTATTTGCATAGACCTAGGTTCTTTCTTTTTCTTTCGATCAAAGAATTCAATACTCCGCTTTCCACTGTGTGTAACTCGCTCAACTATGTCCGGTGCAATATCGTCTTCACTTTATCAGCAAAAATTGACAAGAGGAACTGAATCATTTTCAAAGAAATGAGATTATGCAATAAGTTCTATTAATGCAGTGACACTCAATTATTAAATTACAGCAAACAGAGATAGCTATAATAAGAGTTCAAGTAGGGTGGGATTGAAATAAAAGCAATGAGAAAGAAAGAAGAAGCACAAAAATAGCTTCCATTAATCTACCATCCATAGAAAAAGATATATATATTAGCATAATAGAGGGATTCACTATAAGAAACCATCTTAACATATTGCATTTAAACACTACACAAATCTAGGCATGGTAAGTCATCCAAACTAGAATGATACAG
This sequence comes from Albizia julibrissin, assembly GCA_037074505.1. Classification (NCBI taxonomy): domain Eukaryota; kingdom Viridiplantae; phylum Streptophyta; class Magnoliopsida; order Fabales; family Fabaceae; genus Albizia; species Albizia julibrissin. The sequence continues at coordinate 22,285,431 of CM073482.1, forward strand.
GTCCATCTAAACTCACAAAGATCATGAGTTTCTGTATGGACATGCACCCCAAAGTATGACGCGTCAATAATTAACTTTCCGCCAGAAACAACTTCACCTGATGGAAACATCCCACTTGTTATTATTATTAAAATAACAAAGACATTACCAATGCCCCTTCTATACCCAAAATAACTAATGAATTTCAAGAACTAATCAGTACAATTTGTAAGCACACTTAAAATCCTAAAGCTAACTATCTTCTTTTAATAAATCATTCTGTTTTTGTGAATATAAAGATGAAAGTCAACCCAATTATTTGAGGCCAACCTCTACATCCGAACATAAGAGTGCAATACCATGCATTTTAAGTACAAGGATAAACAAAGATGGGGAATGGAAGAAGAGACAAATTTGTAATAAAGATAAGGAATTAAAAAAAATGACACCAGTAGCAACTAAAATATTAAAGGTAGCCAGTTTTCCCCTAACCACAGGGTTGGGTGATATTTTAACACCATCCACCTTCACAGCATAGTCTACTTCCTTGTCTGCACCAAAGAAAAGTTCAATATCTTCAATTAATTTTGCTTATCTTTATGTGACCAAGTATATCTAGGAATTTACCAGAATATGAATACTTGAGCATGTATGTATTCAAGGGTATTAAAAAAAACTAGGAAGTAAAAATTCCCAGCAGTCAGTGCATTATAAAGTGGCTAACTGGCTGTGACATTCTCATCGTTGTCTCCATTTTACATGAAAAACATGTCTGACTGTCTTCCAGAAAAACAATCTATCTATCTAGCAAACAAGTAAACCAATTTTACTCACTTCTGAATGCATTGAACCAGCTTCATTGACTAAATACATTGCATTCTACAAAAAGTGTTCTCATAGCAAGCCAGGGTTACCAAATGGATTGTTGTTTTATGGATGAGAAACAGGATTCACAGGAAACGCCCCAAATCCTGCATCCCCAAAAGGATTTGCGGTGCTCATCAACAGATGTGCTGCTGCGGCTGTGGCTGAGGCAGCAGTTAATCCCTGTCCATAGAGTTTCAGTCCAGCAGCAGTTATGAAGGTAGCCCATAGCTTAAAATTTATACGGTCAACCACCATTTTTTATGATGTCAAACCAGGACTACAAATCCATTGGGTTGAATGATTAATTGAACAACCCACACCTAAGTAGGGGCGATATCTAAATTAATCTAATCTGTAGAGCCATCATATGCATAGAGACTTGAGCAAGAATACATCTCACTATATCAATACTAGCAAGTCCAAAGCCAATTTAACTGAACTGAACCTTCTTCTCTCAATGCAAAAACAAGCATAAAAGGAGAAAACTGAACAAAACTTGCTCACAATTCTATCACTGGAATTGCATAAATACTATACAAAGTTTCAGAAGGAAACCTTGCTAAATGTAACAAGTGCCCTTTTCCTCTATGGTGATTGATTCAATAATTGAAGTGTAATACCTTACTTCCAATAACCTCAGATGAGTGCAAAAGAGTAGTGAAATAAATTGTGAAGTCAGGATTTAATTCCAAACTGAATAAACTTTAAAAACATTAATGAATCCCAACATTATCTCAGTAGATAAATCTAGGATTGAGTAGGTTTTTCATATGGAATAAAAATTTTTCAAACATTTTTCAAAAATATTCACTGTCTCATTTAGACTCATATATACTTCCTTTCATTTTATCAGAGTATACGAGCGTGTCTCTGCTTCAATCTCACGTTGTATTCAATCGTTAATGTTTCTCTAACGATTAGGAAGTGTTATGTAACTAAGTTATCTCTTTATTACATTATCATTCATATACCTGGCTACAAGTACTATCAGTTCAACTACTATACTATTGTCATAGTTACCGATTTATACAATATATACATGTCCAAAATATCCAAACAGACAACCAACAGAGAAAGTAAATCTTTCAGCTTCATCCTCTAGTTGTCCGTATTTACCTTCTTGCCCTTTGAGCTACCAGCCTGTACTGTAATTTGTTTATAGAAAAAGAGTGAGATTCAAAAGAATATCAGTAGTAACAGGTAGTCAATCATATAGATATAAAATCATAGAGCATGTTACACAGTCATCATATAAAAGAATCATCACAACATCATTCGATTCAACATGTAGTTCTCATACCATCATAGTACTAGGTATATCACAAGGCTCCGAGTATTACCCGTGCAATAGGTCCTGGCATTCACTCGTGCATCACAAACAAATTCAATGACCTAAGCGTCAACCCGTGCAATAGGCCCCGGGCGACAACCCCGCATAAACAAAATGTACCAGACAATTCATGATGAAACTACACACATACAATGTATCTTATAACATATGAAAGACAAAGTTACTACCTGATAGCTTCTCTTGAACAATATCCAATTGTTTCACTAAGCTCGGGAAGATCTTAAACTTTGAACAGTATTAGGTCCTATAAATGGAATTTACGGACGACAAGTTATTATTTCGTCCAATATTTGTATAATCCAAATACTCAAGTCGGTTGTCATTAATGTTAGAATACTAACCGAAAATCAAAGTCAAAAATGGTTCAACTATATCAAGTTGGTTAGTTTTACCCTTAAAGTTCATTACAATTACATAATACCATTGCATCCTTTATTTTCGCACATTTGAGTAAATCTGCCAGAACTTTCTTCAATCTTTGAAAATTCATAATTAATTCTACACAACTCCAAATGAGTTGGTTCTAGGTTCTGTTCAATCCTATTCAAGTCGTAGTATAAATAAAAATATTACAAGGCACTAATTATAACCAACCAATTCCAGAAAATTCGTCAAACCCAATCTGCCACAGATTCCATTTCAGAATCAACCTTAAATTTTGAAAAATCATATTTCTCAATCCACTGGTCCAATTGCATCCTATTACCCATAAAATTAAACCTCAGGATGTCTACTTGCAGCATGTAAAATTTCATAAGGTTTGGACAAAGTTTGGTTACTGAAACACGCACCGCAACAAATCTGCTCCAGCAAAACAAGTCTAACAACAGGGTCATCTAACTTTCAAAAATTCCATAATTTTGTATAATTATCCAAAAATTATAAGTACATGCTTTTCCACATAATTTTTCATGTAGAATTCAATGGAATGATCAAAATCATCAAAATCATAAAGCTTCAGCCCCAAAACCCACTGGCAAGACAGAATCATTTTCAGCAAAATTACCAAAACAGAATTTTGTTGAACAACTTAGTCCAATATCATCATAAATCATCATTTAACCATAAATACATGATTAAACCATGATTATTCCTTTAAAATTCCTTTTGGAATAAAATTAACAGTACCCCAACCTTCATGAAGACTCATCCAAACAACAAACCAATCGGTTCAAAATGAAGCTTACGCTTACCTCTATACGTTTCTACAATCGGTTCGGAAATCCGGCAGTACTTCGTCTGGTGAGATGGCACCAAATACCTCCAAATGAAAATCCGAAACCGTAGAAATGAAGCTTAGGATGAGTAGAAGAAGGTTTGTGAAGGAAATTTTAGGAGAAAACAATGATTCGGTAGTGTTTCGGTGGATTGAACTCAAGAACATTCACTATTCATGTTTTCTCTTTCCTCTAACTATTTCTCAACGTTTTTTCTGATTTCTTCCTATTTTTGCTGATGATAGATGAAATAATAGAGTTTAAAGAAAGTCATAAAGGTGTTCCAACATGTGTCAGAATCTTATGGTGCCACATATTCGGTGATTTAGCCAAACGGTGACACGTGTCCTTTCTTTTAATCAAATGGGTCTTGAGTTGTCCTAATGGTCAGGGAAAATGAAAGCCCGATGATTTTTCCTCGGCTCCTGAGCTCAGTGTTCAGGAAAATTAGTCGGGTGACCAGACCAGAGTCCGGTGGATTTCCCCGGCTTGGGGCAACGTGGCACCCTCCGGTGATGACAACTCAAAAGATAAAGTAACTTTGTCAAAAAGAGGAAACAAGTGTCACGCTCTTATTCGGCCAATACATTAAAGTCAAAAACACCTTTTCTCTTCTTCCTTAAGATGATGCCATGTGTCCCTTATATGGGACCCATCCCTATCTCTTCCCTCCACCTAACTGTCCACTTTATCAGGGAAAGGAAAGTCAGGGAATTTTCCCCGGGTTCACCTACGAGGTGTCCTCCTTCGTGGTCCCTACACAAAGTAAGATTATTTCATTTAATTATTACTTTATGACAACCAATAAAATCTTGCTAAGTGTCCTCTTTATCAAAATAACACCGTATACACAACACTGGCACCGGTGAATTTTCTTCCGACTAATTACATTTACAAGCAGTTCTTGTTATTCATATTTCAGTATGTTACATGAAGCACATAGAAATATATAAATATAAACTCAACGTCAACATTGACCCACAACACCAGTAATCTTAAATTGACAACATTTAGTCAAACAAAACTGAAAGAACAAAGGTCAGTTACTTCTTAATAAAAATAATTATACGAATGCAATAAAAAATCACAAACCAAATCAGAAAATTAAGTAACAACATTAATTTCATACGGCCATATGCCAAATCATGAACCATTTGGGGCTTTTTGATTACCCATGGACAATTTTGAAGAGATAACCACAAGAAGAGAGTCACAACATGCGAAGAGGGATTCACACTCAAAAAAGAACCATAAGCAGTAGCATATGGCCTCATCACACAAAGAGAGCTGAATTAACAAGAATCGCTCAAAAACAAAACAGACTCACCAATTAAAGAATAAGGAGAGAGGAAAGAGAGATTGACGATGGCAACCACCGAGCGGGGGACGACAAGCCAACAAGTGAAGCTTCAGCGGCTACAATTCAAGGGGCTCTCATGGTAGAAAAGTCGGGTTGAAGAAAAGTGTCGTGGGAAGGGGTTTAGTGATTTCTGAAGGAGGAAAAAGAAAAACAGAAACAAAAAACAAAAAACAAAAAACAAAAAACATATTAAACTTGTTTTCAATTTTTAGTTTTAAAAAAAAATACCTGTGTTTTTGTTTTTAAAAACAATTAGATAAAAACCATTTGTCAAACAGATTTTATTGTTATTTTGTTTTTAAAAACAAAAAAATAGTTTTCCAGAACAAAATCAAACAGTCTCTTAATCTCTTATTCGGATACTCTCTATACTTCAATGATCATATCATTTACTTTAGAGAGAGAGAGATGATTTGATTGTGCATAAGTGATTATAATAATTTATTTTTGAGAGGAAATATCATTGATTGTAATATTTTATCATTAAGAGTGGTTGCATCCTTACATGTGTAAGGGGAAGTGCTTACCTTGGTGTGAGGTTGTTGTTGTTGTTGAATGTATAGGTTAGTTTTGCAAATTATAAAATATTTCATAAGTGTCTGGCTAAATTTGTGAAGTTGTAAAAGTTGGTTTTTTTTTGTGCTTGTTTAAACGAGAAGAATATTATGGATTGAAAATATTAAAGGTGTTTGAGAACTAGACTTAAGCTAGTAAAGGACCGTACCAAGATAAATCGTTGTGTGTTCATCTTACTCTTTTCTTGCACAACTTCTGATGATATCTTTCTTACTCTATCTTTGTTTACTTTTTTTTCTAGATAAAATGACAATATATATGTGTGTGTGTGTAAAATGAAATTAACAAGAGTTTAGAATACATACTCCGTTAGACAAGGTAAGTCAAATACACTAAGGGTCTGTTTGGCAGGAGGGAAATGGAGGGGAAGGGAGGGGAGGGAAAATTTTTATGAGTTAGATTTTAAAAAATTGGAGAAGTGGGGCTATAAAATTTTAATAAATATAAGATGTAAAATAAAAAAATAAGAAAAATTAAATAAAAACTTCCAACTCCACTTCTTCAATTTTTTTAAATTCAAGTCATAAAAATTTCCCCTCCCCTCCCCTTCCCTCCAAATCTCTCATACCAAACAGCCCCTAAATGACCCAACAACAATATACCAAGTACTCCCCATAACAAAAAAAAAAAGCAATATACCAAGTACTAAAAGTTTCGAGTAAAGCAGCAATTCCTTTTAGGATTGGGTTGTGAGGGGGCATAAGAAGAGTGGCACTTAAACCATTAAAGTTATATTGTTAATTTAATTTGGTCATAATTTTCTAACATCCAATTCACCCCACTCTGTTTTACAAATCTTCCCTTCAAGTTTCTATTGTTTTAAATTGTAGGTGTTGGACAAGTTGTCCAAACCTAAATTGAGAGAAGGGTGAGTGGAGACGATCCTCTACCTTTACCATGGTCTCTCCACCCTATATAACAATTTAAAAGGGAAGATTTTTCATTACATAAGAAAAAAATATTTATTTAAAAAAATGAAAAAAAATATCTTTAACAGAGGGAAATAGGAAATAAAAAGATGAGATATACATATAATTAATAAAAGGATAAAAATGAAAAAAAAATACATTAAATATTTTGATAACTCCAAAATATTACTTATGCAACTGTCAAATCCATTCAAAAAATTAAGGCTTATAATAAGAATTAGAGGGAGTGAGTTTTGAATATAAAAAAATTAGGCATTGTTTGGAACAGTTGTTCTTAAAACCAACTTGAAAACTCAAAGAATGTGAGAGATAGAGTGTAGACTGTAGAGAATCCGAACGCCAATGACAGACGGAGTGTCGGTCGGCAAGTGTGTGAGACAATGTGGGAATCGTGGCCACGAGTAAAAATAAAAATTAAAAGAAAAAAGAAAATACAATAAATCATGTAAATTTTTTTTTAAATTTTTGAAATCAGATTTCTAATTTTTTTTACAGAACACTTAATTAAAAATTAACAACCAAATAATTGTTTTCTTTAAAAAAATCCTGCAGTTATTTTTTTAAGGGTAAAATATACTTTTATTTCTTTAAGTTTAGATGAGGTCCTATATTAGTCTTTTAATTTGGGAAATTGTGTTTTTAGTCCTTTTAAGTTAACGCCGTTAACTTTACTAATGGAAAATACTAAGTGAGAAAATTTAAAATGATGACTCAAAAAATTCAAAATGCTGACATAATCTTAAATTTTAAATATATGTAAATAAAAAAATAATTAAAACCCAAAAAAAAAAAAGAATCACAATAGCTCTAATTTACAAATTGTTCTGCAACTTAAACAACTCTCATCTACAAATTGTTTTCCAGCATTGACAACTCTTCTATGCAAATACAACTATGGTACGTCCCTTTTTTCTCTATTTAGAACATGTATGGTTTGTCCTTTGATTTCATCTATGTCGATGGGCTTTTGCTCTTTTTCTTGTGGCAATGAATTCCTTCTTGTCTGTCTCTGGCCTCTTTTTGTTTTGCCTTTTGATATCTTTTCTACTGATTTTTTTATTAACTACCCAATGAGTACAAATGATGTGTTTGGATATAGCTTTTGAGAATAGATTCTGGAGAAAAAGTGAAAAAAATGATTTTTTTAATATATTATGAGAAGAATAGATTATGGGAAAAAAATGATTGTGATAAAATGAGAAGTGTGTTTAGGTTTTGGGTTAAGAATGACTTTTTTTAGTGGTCAAATTACCAAAAAGGAAATTAGCTTTTATGATAATTACATATAAATGATAAGATTATATTTTATGTATTATGTAAGGGTTAATGTGCAAATTTAACAACCAAGTTTTTCATGAGGGGTGTTTGGTACAAATAAATTTTGGAAAGTGAAAATATAACGTAACAATGAACAATTAAAAATGGTGCAAATTTAACAAAGCCGCTAAATTTGACCTAACGTCGTTAAATTATAAAAGAAGAAAACTCCTAACGGTGTTAGGTCAAATTTAACTGTTTTGTTAAATTTGCATCATTTTTAATTATTTATTGTTATTTTTACCTCTTTTAAAACTTATTTGTACCAGACGCCCTTCATGAAAAGCTTAGTTCTTAAATTTGCACCTTAACTCAATATTTAACATTAAATTTTTTAATAAATACAAAAAATGAAATAAATTTGTCTATACATGATATTAATTAACTTAACTAATTTTTTTATTATAATCAAATTAGATACATAGGTTTTATATTAAGGATATGAGAGAACATTAAAATTTTAAAATTCTCAAAAGAAAAAAAAAGAACAGATAAGAGAGAGAGAATTTCAAAATATGCATATGAAAAAAAAGGATAGGTGAGAGAGACAAAGAGGGTGGGTCCCACAAATCTTAAAAAGAAAAAAAATCACATTACTTTGGTAGGCCCACCAACATAAAGGACAAATGAGAGAGAGGGGGCAAGGGGCGTACCATGCAAAAGCAAAATGCTCAAAAGTGTCTGCAGGGGAGATTGTGAGGAAACTATGATTTTGGCAGGCAAACCACGGTTTTGCTCAAAAACAAGATTATGGCAAAAACTCTGGTGTTTGGCAAATTTTGGATAAAACCATGGTTTTGCTGAAAAAGTGTTTTTTTTAGAATGCCAAACACACACAAAGTCTATAAATAGGAATCTATATGAGAACATACCATAGCCTAGAATAGAAACCTTATTCACCAAAGAAAAGTTCTGTTTTTTATGTCCAAATTTCCTATGTGACATAGCGACACTGCTCCATATGTGTGTATATAATATGTGTATACAATTTGTGAATATGATGTTTTGCAAATATTATGTAGGGAAGGGACTGCTTATTTAGAAATTAGGGGGTTGTTTTAAATTGTTCTGTTCATTTTTTATTGGTTTAAAGAAGTTAGTTATGCTTCGATGAACATGTAATTATTGCATATATGTCCAAATATCAATTTGGGATAGGTAAATGTTTGACATAGTGTCTGATAAAATGAAAAATACTATTGCACAGTCTAATATCAAGAGGACCTTGAAAGAATACTTCATATGCACCATACCCTCAAACTCTATTTAGATATAAAAGGACGAGCAAGAAAAATAATCAAACACATACAAATAGGAATGTTTAAGTACCTGAATCAATATTGCCACAGACAAGTTCAACAAACCCTTTTACCACTTTAGCATGAATATTTAGAGCCTCAAAATCTGTCTTCACGCTCTCCTTCATGTTTCCCCATGACCACTAAACATATATATATGCAAGCAAGGGATAGATCAAATTGCTAGTGTAATACTTTTCATCACAATTAAACTCCTACAAAAGCATACCAAGGAATATATCAGTCTCTAGTAAACAATTATGGCATTGGATATGGAGTTCACTTTTAGTATAAATGAATACATCCCTGATTTCAAATGTTCACTTGTATACCAAGCACACTTGCTTGCATCACTTGTATGTTGTTCTAAATTCTTGCTTTCTCACACAATTTGAACTTATGTATAGATTCAAAAGTTTGCACCAAAGATGAGGAACAATTCTGATGAAGATAATGCCTTTAGTATTGAATTTAAAGATAGTGAAGAAGAAGTGGAAGAAGGTGACATTGAGGAGTTCAATATACAATGTAGCAAAAAATCATATGAAGAGCATGAGAATGATTCAAAAAGGAAGAAGTTGGAGATGAAAATATGAATGTATTAAGAATAGGTTTCCAATGCATAAGTTGTTAAAAAATACGAGTGAATACAAGTGGGAGTTAGGAAACCTTTATACCATCGAGGAGGATTTTAAAGAAGTTATAGCCTCATATGTTGTGCATGCAGGAAAAAGGCTCAAGTTTATTAAAAATGATAAGGAAATGATTATAGTAAGGTGCAAGTCGAACTATGATTGGAAGGCATATTGTACAAAGTTAAAGGGAGAAGAGATATGGCAACTGAGGATGATCAATAACAAGCATACATGCAGCATGGAGGTAAATAATAATTGTTAAAATCTAAATGGATAAATGGGAGTATTAGAAAATTGTGAAAGAAAATCCTAAGTATAAATTGAAAGATATTATTGAAAGATCAAAGAGAAAGTGAAATGTAAATGTCTCAAAGGCAGTGGCTTCTAAAGCAAAGAAAGACAATTTAAATCACCTTCATGGGTCTTTTCAAGAACAATTTTGAAGGTTGTATGACTATTGTCATGAGCTAAAAAGATCTAATCCCAACTCTACAGTATTGTTAAAAGTGAATAGGCCACTCGATTATGATGCAGAGCTTGATACTCAAGTGCCATCTAGAAACATGCTCCCTAAATTTGAAAGGTTGTATATATGCTTTGAGTCTTATAAGAAGATCTTCTTCACTTGTAGACCAATTATTGGGTTGGATAGAGCTTTCTTATGGGACCATATAAATGCCAATTATTGGCTGTAGTTGGGAAATATCCTAATGAGAAAACGTTCCCTATTGCTATTACTGTAGTAAAGGTAGAGACCAACGATTATTGGACTTTCTTTCTATCTAATTTAATTAAAGACCTCAGTGAGACTAATAAATGCAAATCCTATACATTTATCATAGACTAGCAAAAGATAAATTTCATTCTTTATCTACTTTATTAACTTCATAAATTTAACATATATTATATAAAATTTATGTTGTAACTATATTATAGGGTATTTTACCAACCTTTGATAAGCTCTTATCTGTAGTAGACCGTTGCTTTTGTGTTCAGCACCTTTACAACAACTTTAGAAAGCGGTTCCCATGAACAAATTTGAAAGAAAAGATGTGGAAGGCAGCTAAAGCTACCTACCCACAAGTATGGGAATGCACAATGAACGATATTTAAATAATTAATGAAGGTGCATACAAGTATCTCATCAAAATTCCTCATAGATTTTGGAGTAAGTCTCGATTTTCTTTTCAACCAAAGTGAGATGTTTGGTAAATAATATGAGTGAATCTTTTAATAGTGCCATTGCTGATGCAAGAGAAAAATCAATTGTGTCAATGTTAGAGGACATTAGGACTTACTTCATGAATAGGTGGGTTGGTAATTGAACTAAGATGAATAGCTTCCAAGGTTTTATTCTTCCAAATATTAAAAAGAGATTATAAAGGGAGGGCAGATGTAATGCAAATGGTTACCTAGTTGGGTTGGGGAAGAAAAGTTTGAGGTCTATGATGGACATGAGAGATTTGCAATTGATGTAAAAGCTAAAGAATGTGATTGAAGAAAGTGGCCATTAACTAGAATCCCTTGTGCTCATAGCATAAGTTGCATCTATTGGTGGTCAAAGAACCCAAAAGATTATAAACCCATTTATTATAGAAAAGAGGCTTACCAAACATATTATGAGCATATCATTCTTCCTACAAATGGCACCAACCTATGGAAAACAATAGAATATCCAGACATATTTCCACTTACATATAGAAAGCCTATTGGCAGACCACCAAAAGTAAGAAGAAAGGATCCAAATGAAGAAAAGAAAGGAAAATCTAAGATGAGTAGAATTGGGTTTGCAACAAAATGTTCAATTTGTGGCACTATTGGCCACAACAAAAGAAGTTGCAAGTACTCAAGAAACATTGAAAGTCATGATATTCAAACCAATGAAAGCATCACACAGCCTAGTATTTTTAGTGCCTCAATGAACACACAAATGAGTGTGCAGCTAAGTGAGGTAAAATATATTAATTTAGTTTCATAAACTGTAATTATTTATGAAGATTTCTTTAGTAGTAACATAAATTTTGATGCAGAGGAATCATATGAACCATCAACTCATGAATTAATGACTTGGCTAAATATATAGACGAGACAAGTAAACAATGTATTTCTCACCATTATATATAAAACATAATATGACTTGGCCAAATGTCTCATTATAGGAGACTATAAGTCAACCTTCTATACAAACATCTTAGAAAAAAGTCCCACCATGGTGTACTCCTAGTTCCCATCTTGTGCAAAGGCTAAATATGAAAAGAAAAATGAAAAAAGCAAGAAAAACCCAAGCAGCAACACCAAGGCAACAAATTGATGCAACATTAAGTCAACCAAATGCTAAAACCTAATACATTTATTCTTTTTACTTTTGTCTCCAATAAAGATCACATTGTAGTTTGGATTTATTTTACATTTATACACTTTATTTTTCTTCATCACAATATCTTTTCCAGGTTTTAGTTTGAATTTAATGAAAACAAGTGGCATTAATAAATAATTTGTTTGAATTATCGTTTGCTAACATTCGCATCTCATTGACAATCAAACCTCAAGTAAAAACTGATAATTAAATATTAGACTAGTAAGAAAAATCTTTATCAAAAAAGTATGTAAGGAGCTTTTTCCCCCCCTTAACAAGACTAAATTGAAGCAATAAGTTTAGTTTATTATATTTAACATGATGTAGAATGGTAGAAGTGAAAGACTAGAACAAAGTCTTTTTGGTTGCTTACTGACTTCCAATCACAAGATTAAATATTGATAGACTTTTAATCCCGAAGTCACTACTAGAAAAAAGGCTTATAGAACTGTTACATCTAGACCTCTATAGGCAGAGATGGTCGAAAAAGTATGACCGGTGGTATTTTTGTAAATATTGATACAACTTAACACTGGCTGTGATTTTGTGCGATCTGACTAATATTTTCTCAACCAGTGGTAATATAATGCGATGTCGATAAGTATTAAATATTAAGAAAATTTAAATTCATTTTAGATGGAACGCTTATACATCCGATTTAAATATCATTTTAGATACTATCATTTCATTATGCCCAGTAGTGTTTCAGAGTTTCTTTAGCTTCCAAGATAAACTTTCCAACTACGCGTCTCTTTGAAATATGAGGCCACTTCAATACATGTAATATTAATCTTTCTTTTCTATTTAAGCTCTTAATTGCTTTTATTTCTTCATATTCATCTCTTCTTCCTCTCCTTTCTAGATTATCAATATGTTATGCATTAAGGCTAACTCTACTTGTCCTTCTTTTCCTCATCTTCCTTTGCAGCCTCTTTTGTCACCTTTAGTAAAGCAGCTTCTGCAGCACCTCTATGTCGACATACGCCTTAGAAGACTCTTGGTAATGCTCCACACTGTCAACATCAAGCTCAACATTGTACTCGACGCTAATGACGTTGAGTACAATCTGTTGAATGACCCATTTTCCCCTTCCTCTTCTGCCACTAGCGATAAGAAGGAAGATTAACAATTATTTTTATTATGTAAAATGTTTTTAATCAATGTACTGATGATGCCTTTGAGCAGCATAAAAATATTATTATTAATGAAAAAATATTTTTATTTCTAATCTGGATCTTGATCTTGATCTTGTTCACATCTCTTGCATCTTTAAATTTGTTATATTGTCGTTTCTGTCTTTTTAACTCTGGGTTGATAAGTTAATTAATTTTATGATATAATATATATACTTTATTAGTAAATTAAATTATAATATAATATGATTATATTTAGATCGGTTGTAGTGGCACAAGGTCTAAATATGTTAATCTGAATCGTCGTTTAAGTCTTTACCGGTCTAAATGTTGTTTATTTTTCTAATTTTCACTTTTTATTTAGATCAGATAAGATGTGCATTCGGTCTCATAATTATTATTTAGATCGTGTTTTCAAATATGACCGGTCTAAATATATAACATTTCAACTTCCAACGCTTATCATCATGTCTTATTAATATCATTTGAACTATCCAGTCATCAGTCCTGTTTATAAATACCAAGGCGCCTTTTGTAACGGACGGCCTGGAGTCTCAATCTCTTCTATCCAAGAGGTCCGAACTAGCATCTCAATCTCCATCTAGCTAGCCAGGAACTGTCCCCTCCTCTTGGGGATTTATTTTGCCTCCCCAGGGACTCAAGGCCACGACCTGAGGATAAGTCATGCCTTAAGAGCTCCATGGTACTGAGAGGATAAATCAGATAATCCTCGAAAGTCTTTCTATCTCTCATCATTCTTGGAATTTTTCCCAAACTGAGCTTAATCGTCTTCCTGATATAGGCTTATTTCCAAGTCTCTAGGCATAAAATTTAGGATATTACACCTATAGTTCTTAAGTTCAAATTCAAAAGTTCCTTTATAGTTATCTCTTTCTTGTTTGAGTAGCAATACTTCCACTGATGGCAAGATCTGTAACAATCTCCTTAATTACTGTACATTTAACTATTCTAAACAACTTATTAACACATTATGTTCAACTACTAAATAGAAAACAAAATAAATCAATTAAATAAGAAATACTATCATGGTTATAAAGTATTAAACATCTTATTCAAAATCACATATCAATCAACAATATGATAATTGAGCCTCAGGCATTCAAAAACACAATTGACCAAAATGGCCTCATATCATTTCCCACAATTATGATCTCATTAATTATGATTCATGACTTTCCTGGAAAATTCCATTTTCGATAAAACCATAACTTTCTCATAAGTTACACAAAAATGAATCCATGATAAAAAAATAATAATTTAGAACCCATGGCCTCAAGCCTTTTTTACCTGCACTCCAACATAATACAAAAAAATAAACAAGTCATGCAAATCTCAAAACAGTTTCATAAGTTATATCAGAGTATGAATGAGCTCAGGTGGCAATATAAAAATTTAATACATAACTACCAAAAGAGGAGGTTTACAATTGCAAAACGCAAACCTAAACCTCCAAGCCTTCCATTAAGATATCACATTATGAACATTGCCTGAAAAATATTAAAACAACGGTGTGAGTCACAGACCTAGTAACCACAATTCCAATTTAACAAGTACGTAGGGAATGATTACAAGATAGTTAAGCAGGCTACACATCAATTTATATGATAAGGTATAAATAGTTTTTCATAATCAATAATAGCTCAAGGAGTACTTAAGCATGCATCGGAATCCCATAACCATCCTTATAAACTCCTTATAATCGATGACAAAACCAATAGGCTACAACATAAAAGGATTCGCCTTTATGACAAGACTATACAAAGCTCTCCCATAGTGAGGTGTAGCCTATCTAAAAGCTACAAAACTCATATCAGACTATGGGTTCCTTTCTTTAGAATATAGAAGGGGGTTACATGTCCCTTGAGCTGACTCTTAACCTAGCTAAGGACGAGTGATTCCAAGGGCCCTAAAAATGTTAAAACTAGCTACTAGGTGCCAAGTAGCGGCTATACCACGTGGTATAAGAGAACCAAACCTCCCACAATCATAACTCAGCACAATACAACATACTTCAATATGTAATACAACATTTCAACATCACCAACTTCAATATCAATGATTTATTCTTGTATTCAACATTCAATGCTATGCATTATCAACATTAGAAACACAAGATAACAATTTTAAGCCCACTTAACTAAAAAGTTTACTCACAAACATACATTTTATATATATACATTTTTTCATATGTAAAATACTATACCATATAATCATATCATTTAAAAGTACCAACATGCACTTATAATCACCTCAACAAGCATAGAAGGTAAATTGGAAAGTGGTTACCTCTCGCCAAAACTAAAATAAGGCATCACCATTCTTGTGAAACCCCGTGCTCAACAACTAAGAGTCTACATAATATATGTGAATATTCATCAATAAGATGATAACTAATGCAACGATTACTAACTACTAACTATACTCCCAACCTTCACTTACTTATTCCTTAGGAAAAATTCATATTCATAATATCTCTATTATTCATATGTTTACTATCCTAATGATATTCGCTCCTATTCCTCCTCCTTATTATACTTATTTAAGTTATTAATTAACTTCCAAATGCTCAACTTAAATTATAATTTCCCAATTCTAATATCAAATGTTCAAGTTCATAATTATCTTTTACTTAACCAAATTATTCATTTTTATAAGAATTTCCAATTCAAGCTTGGCAATTGAATGCTATAAATTTTAAGCATTTCATAACATTTTATGTAATCCCAAATCACTTTTTAAAGCTACTTGAAAATCCATAAGTATAAATTTCACTATTTTTCAAAAATCCCCTTTTCTAAATAAGAATTTCGAGTACATAACGATAACTCAAATCAAGCTCAACCACCATGAAAATTTAAATGCAAGACCCTAACTAACTGAAATAATTCCCTAGCCAATTAATGTCCAGATTGCTCATTCTAAAAAATACCTAAAAGATTATCATAATTCCTCCATAAATAAAAAAAAATCCACTCAAACTTATAATTTAACCACAAAATCAACTTTCAATAAGTATTTCTAAGTTACCAATAACCAATTATCAAAGTTTCAACCAAGAATTGACTCTAAAAACTAAAATCCCTCTTCTCTCACTTAGGTTCAACCTCAATAAACCTAAAGTGTAAAACTTTAACCTTATTCAACAAAGTAAACCAATTAAAATTAACTACCAACTTACCTCTTCAATCTTATGGTCTTCGATTGATGAGACTCTACCCTTGCTCCAAGCCCTAATCCTCAAATTTGCTTTGCTACCAACAAAATTTACACTACTAAAATGCTCTTCTTGAGTAGAAAAATGGTAGGGAAATATTTTTTTGTGGTTGGAAGATTTTATGAGTATAAAAAGGAGTTTAAAACTATCTGAAACCTCCATTACTAGATGAATAACTCTCTCACATGGCGCTGAAGAACAAAATATAGGGGGAGAGAGAAAGAAGAAGGTGATGCTAAGAGAGTACGGGAAGGGAATAATATATAATATTGATATGGGTCCCACCATTTTTTTACCCTTTTCTTTTCCTTTTTTTTCTCATTTTATTTTTGCTCTCTCTGTCCTTTTTTTAATCTAATATATAAAATATTATATTAATTCTTATCCTTATGTTTTGATAAACAAAAATTTTGAATTTTCCAAGACTCTCCAAAAATCTAAATAATTAATCTTTATTTGAGTAATTTACTCACACGCACACGTGCATGTGCGGGCATATACACACATTTTTATTTTGAATATACAAATAATTATAATCATATATAAAATATTTTAAATTATTTTATTTAATCTACCATTCCACCAAGCCACGTTAAATTTTTTTATTTCTTCTTGTTCCCCCCGCCCCCTTTAGAAATATGATATGGGATTATATCTTAAAAATTTAACTCATTTTGGGCAAATTCTATATACTCAAATACGGATACGGTAATTTCTAATTACCATAAAAATAATTTCCAAATTCATTTCAATATTAATCAATATATACTACATATAAGATCTAATCATTTTCTATTTTTTCTTAATTTTATATTTCTAGGTCTCCAATAAAGCATTTGATCTATTCTAAATTTCAAGTTGTTTAATAAATCACATCTTAATAGTACTTAAGTATTATTACTAAAAAGTAAGATGTTACAAGATTAAAGAGGCAGCGTCCCCCCTCTCCTCCTCTAGTAGTAGCCACCAACAGTTCCTCATCACAATCCCCTCCACCTCCGACCTTGGAGAAAATTACTGAGGCCATCTTTTGGCTCCAGGGCATCGTTCTAGAGGCCATAGTGAGGCAAGATATGTTCTTCGAACGACTAAAAGAGGTGGCGGTAGTGTTGAATGACATCACCAACTGTTTGGACTAGACATGGTAAGTCTTCAGGAATTATGATGATCTTCTGAAAACCTAGTTTTCAAGAATCCCCATTGTTATAGTATTTTGATGTAGTTGTGATTTTGTGGCCGATCATCATCATATAGTAGTATAATATTTTGATGTAATAATTTTGATTTCATGCATGTATACTGCCACTTTTAGATGATGATTGATGACAATTTTTTTGTCTTTTATGTCAATCTTTTGATAGTTCTTGTTGATGATCATCTATCTTGTGTTATTAATTAATCTCTTGTTGATAAAAAAGTTTCAACCTTTAAGGTGAAAGTTCTTTTTTCTAAAATTTTATTTCTCTATTCTAAAAATTACATTTTAGATTAATTGATTTGAAAGACAGTTTCATTATGAATTAAAAATGTTTTTTTGCATATTGAAACTGGTCATTAATAAGGGATGGTCTAGAAAATTTTTCCCTAAGATATATACTCACTTTCGCGCTCAGACTTTATCTCTAGCCTCTCTTAGCACCGTGCTTGTGCTCTTACTCTCTCTGCCACCTCCGGCCGTCATGATTTCTCTCTCTTTACAGTCGGGATGGCTTGGTATTCCTCTTTATTGGGCTCTTCCTTTCTATCATTATTGTTTTTCTCTCACATTTGGTAAAAATCGTTGCTTTTCACAAACCCTCAATAGATGTCTTACTCTTATATTTTGTTGGTGTTCTCTTTCATTGTCTTTGCTTGCATAGAAGTTTTAATCATTGTCTTTCTCAAACCCTTGAAACTCCTCTTCCTTCTTTGTCAAAACTTGATTGAAAGTTCAGTTTTTTCTTACATTCATATAAATGAAAGTGTTTTGCTTAGTCGATATTCTCTGTAGCTGTTGTCAAAAATATTTACTTTTCTCCTTGGTCAAAATGAAATGCACTCGTGAACATATGTAGCACATTACATGTGCAGTAATTTTGTTACGTACAACACATATTCATAAATTGCATATCATTTGGAGCAAGGAGAAAAGTTGAGTGGGAATGAGTGCCAAAGAGACCATATATTCAAGAGTGTGAGGAGTTTATGAAGAGGCCAATATTATTTTATTTGCTACTTACTCCAAATGCAATATAGTTGGTGAATGATAAGTAAAATATTTATATATTTATTTTCCCTTATATGATGATTTTATGAACTATATTTGAGCTGAATGTAATCAATTTGGGTGTAATTAATAAATAAATAATGATTTTCTTGCAGCCATGAACAATACCGCATTAAGAAGAATTAAAGAAGGCATTTAAGGGGAAGTTACTATTCATACGGGGACTATTCACTGTGCATTGTTCATGTCCGGTACTGTTTTGGAATCATTGTAGCGTACTGTAGCAGGGGTACTGTAGTGGACACTGTATTTCACTGTAGCGTGCGGTTGGTGAAGTGTGGTAGGTGAAACACGGCATTATAGCAGCTGGCTTTCACTGTAGCAGCTACTGTAGCACCCGAAATGAAGCCTATAAATAGAGCTTCTTGGCATGAAAAGAGGGGAGGAGGAAGGAAGAGAGAGATAGGGGAGGAGGAAGGAAGAGAGAGAGAGAGAGCTTCTATTTTAGAGAGAGTTGTTATTTTAGAATTTATTTCTTGCATTTTCTTACTTTTTGCATGCCTCCTGGATGGATGGTTTTACCTCCTATATGGAAGGCTAGATAGTCATTTATTGCATTGTATTACTTTTTGCATGCCTCCTGGATGGATGGTTTTACCTCATATATGGAAGGCTAGATAGTCATTTCTTGCATTGTATTACTTTTTGTATGCCTCCTGCATGGAAGGTTTTACCTCATACATGGTAGGCTAGATTTTCTATTTTCATGCATCTTGTAGTCGTATTTTTATGTTTTTGTAATTAATTTTTATGCAATATTTATGATGTTTATAATTTATTTGGGTTTTGTTTTTAATTTTATCATGAGCTAAATTTTCATTTTCCTAGGGTGATGACGTAGCTTACTAATGACGGATTGAATCTTAACTTATTAAATCTAGTTTTAATTTTTCCTTCATGATTGAGTTTTAATTATTGCTCTTAATGCATACAATTGATTGGCCACCTTTTGGATGATTTCAATATGCATGTTGAGACCGGAAGGAGATACATGTGTGTGGATCCTATAATTAAAACCATAATTTACATATGAAATAGGAATATATTCATATGGGTTGTGTAGTCTTAATTGAGTTCCATAAATCTTAATGCATGATTGATTGCTTAAATTCATATAGGAATATATTGGGTTAGCAATTAATTATAGAATTACTTGACCTTGGAAGAGGCTAGTAATTAAAATAGGGAAACTCGACTATCAATCATGTGGAATAAATTGGACTAGAATAGATAAGTGATTCAATCTGGAATTTGTTAAGTGAAATCTAATCCCTAGGGCTTTTTTCTCATATTTGTCTTCATATCACTTGTATTCATATTTCATCATTTTTATCTTGCAATCTTAATCACAACTAATCGACCGATTAAATAGAATTAAAATTACCAATTTTGGTACTTAGTGATCAATCCTCGTGGGAACGATACTCTACTAACTTATATATTACTTGATTACGACAGTGTACACTTGCACTTCTAAATACACCATCCTACATCCGTAACAAGTTTTTGGCGCCGTTGCCGGGGATTGCTATCATTAATATCAATACCAAGTAATTTTAATACTAATTTCATCTTCATATTACATTTTTTTTGTTTTTTATGTCTTTTGTTTCTTTTCAAGTTTTTGCTTAGTATATGACCAGATCGAAGAAGACTGAATTACAACCTTGTGATACTGAGATTGAAAGAACTTGTCGAAGAAATTGGAGAGTTCGAAAGCAGTCTACTTCAATCAATTCAATGGCAAATCCGGAAGGAGAAGCAGCAGATACCAAAACACTCCGTTATTATGCAACACCAATAGTCATGGAGACAACTTCTGGATCAGAAAACCACCAGTAGCAGCCAATAATTTTGAAGTCAAGCCTGCAATTATCCAGATGGTGCAAGCAAATCAGTTCGGTGCTTTATCAACAGAAGATCCCAACACACATATAGCCAGCTTCCTAAAAATATGTGACATATTCAAGCATAATGGTGTTACTGATGATGCCATTAGACTTAGACTTTTCCCTTTCTCACTCAGGGATAAGGCTAAGAGCTGGTTACATTCTCTATCGGTGGGAAGCATAACTACATGGGATGCCTTGGCACATAAATTTTTGGTGAAATACTTTCCGTCAGGAAAAACTGCTAAATTGAGGAATGAAATTACCTCATTTTCCCAGCATGAACTAGAAAGCCTTTATGAAGCCTGGGAAAGATACAAGGAGTTGCTAAGGAGATGTCCTCATCATGGGTTACCAGATTGGTGGACACTGCAAACATCTACAATGGGATGACACATACCACCAGAATTCTTGTAGATGCTGCAGCTGGAGGATCTTTAATGGGAAAAAATATAGATGATGCCTACAATTTACTTGAGGAGATGGCGACCAATACATATCAATGGCCTTCTGAACGTCATAATTCAAAGAAGGTACTTTGAGTGCACGAACTGGATATCCTTACAACTTTATCTTCTCAAGTTGCATCTATATCCAAGCAAGTGAGCTCATTGACTAGTCAAGCAAATGCAATCAGTACTCCTCATGAAACCTGTGACCGATATAGAGGACCTTATGTAAGTACGCAAAGTCAAGAAAGACACCCATCCATGCCTTCTCAGATGGAGCAAGCTCATTACATTGGAAATCAAAGAAATGACCCATTCTCAAACACTTATAATCCAGGTTGGCGGAATCATCTAAACTTTGGCTGGAGGAATAATCAAAATTTGTTCAAGTTACAAGGGAACTATCAGCAACAAGCTCTTCAACCACCAAATCCACCACAGCAAAAAGTGAATGTGGAAGATGTATTGGCTCAACTAACCATGAATACATCTCAATTCATGGCTAGGACTGATGCAACACTCAGAAGACATAAAGCCTTAATAAAGAACTTAGAGATCCAAATTGGCCAAATTGCAAATATGCTGAATTCCAGACAACTAGGTACTCTTCCAAGTGACACTGAGAAAAACCCAATAGAGCATGTGAAGGCTATTACATTAAGGAGTGGGAAAGAATTGAAAGATCCTATAATTCTACATAAGAATAACAGAGAAAAGAAAGAAAGTGAACAAGAAAAGAAGGAGGAAGCACAGAAACCTCAAGAAGATGATGTGGTACCAGGAAGAATCAACTTTCCACATAATCCTTCTCCATATGTACCACCAGTTCCATATCCTCAGAGACTTGTGAAGGCAAAGCTAGACAAGCAGTTTAAAAAGTTTCTGGAGGTTTTCAAAAAGCTACATATCAATATCCCTTTTGCAGATGCTCTTGCCCAAATGCCCAGCTATGCAAAATTCATGAAGGAAATTCTCTCAAAGAAGCGTAAACTGGAGGAATTCGAGACTGTTGCACTTACTGAGGAGTGCAGTGCCATTCTGCACAAGAAACTACCACCAAAGCTGAAAGATCCAGGAAGCTTTTGCATACCTTGCACCACAGGTCAATGTAACTTTGAAAGAGCACTTTGTGACCTAGGAGCAAGTATAAATCTCATACCTCTATCTGTTTACAGAAAACTCGGTCTTGGAGAGGTGAAGCCTACGACAGTTTCATTACTTCTAGCTAACCGATCAATAAAACATCCGAGGGGTATCTTAGAAGATGTTCTGGTTAAGGTGGACAAACTCATATTCCCAGCTGATTTTATCATACTTGACATGGAAGAAGATCAAGAAATTCCTATCATTCTTGGGAGGCCATTCTTAGCAATTGGGAGAACTTTAATAGATGTGCAACAAGGAAAATTGACTTTACGAGCTCAAGATGACCAAGTATCTTTTAACATTTTTAAGGCTTGGTCATGTTCAAATGAAGGTGACACCTGTTATAGAATAGATACATTGATCAGCTGCACAAAAGATGTGGTGAACAAAATCTGCATGGATCAACCGTTAGCAATGGGAATGGTAGATGCATCAAAATATACTAATCCTAAAGTACACAAAGAATATTGGGCAATCAAAGCATTAAATTTTGAGTCAAAGGTAGCTGGTAAGAAGAGACGACTCCAATTCAATGAGCTTGAAGAATTCAGACAACAAGCTTATGAGAATGCCAAGTTATACAAGAAGACAAAAATGTGGCATGACAGAAGAAGTATAAGGAGAGAGTTCACACCGGGATAAAAAGTGCTACTGTATAACTCAAGGTTAAAGCTCTTTCCGGGAATGTTAAGATCAAGTTGGTCAGGACCTTTTACTGTGGTTCAAACATGGCCATATGGAGCTGTGGAGATTCAAGATGGTGATCAAAAATTTAAAGTGAACGAGCAAAGGTTGAAAGAATATAATGATGGTGCACTCAACACTTTGAAAACTGTCATCACTTTAGAGGAAACAACAGGTAAGTCCTAATTTTTTTAAAAAATAATAATAAAAAATAAAAAATAAAATAAAATAAAATAAAAAATAAAATTTATTGGTTTGGTCTTTGTCTAGCTAAAGACGTTAAAGAAGGGTGGCTATTTGGGAGGCAACCCAAAACTTCTTTTCCTTACTCTTTCATT
The DNA here is from genome assembly GCA_037074505.1 of Albizia julibrissin. Taxonomy (NCBI): domain Eukaryota; kingdom Viridiplantae; phylum Streptophyta; class Magnoliopsida; order Fabales; family Fabaceae; genus Albizia; species Albizia julibrissin. The sequence goes on from CM073482.1 coordinate 22,308,456, forward strand.
TTTTCTTACTTACTGAAGCACACAAAAAAACATCTTTAAATTTTAGTTTCATCATAAAGAAAATTATTGTAAAGCTTAAGAACAAGTTCCCTACTCTTCCCAAAGATGTGCTTAGGAAGATCTATAGTTGTCGACTTGAAAGAATGAAGACATTCAAGCGTTTGGGCCTTCCTGAGGATGTCTGCTGGATCATTGAAGCTAAGGTACGTTTAATAGGTGAGATTCATGAGTCATTTATTAAACCTATGCTAGGTATGGGAAGAAGCTCTTACTCCAAAAGAGAAGAGCCAAAAGAATGAAGGTTTGTCCTAAGTGTGCAAGGTGGAATTGTGATCAGCGCTGTAGGAGCAAAGGTATGGTTTCTATAAGGATAAGAAACCATCATGTGGCTTCTTTGGAATCAAATCCAAGAACACCTGCAACACATTAAAATCACAAGGCAAATTATGATTAAGATCAAACTTTAGAGAACCATAATGTTTTTCAGTGTCACTCGAAGGAGATGAAGGTTCAATGCTTCTTGAAGATAAGAATCCATCGGGTGGCTTCTTAGGAATCAAATCCAAAAATTCCTGCAACACAACAAAATCAAAAAGCAAATAATGATTAAGATCATTAGTAACCAAAGAAATACCCTTGCAATCACTCTTAACCTCACTTTTCTCACAACTTGTTTCATCTTTCTTTTCACTCAATTCTTTACACTCATTTTTACTCTCTTTATTTTGACAACACTCTATGCTCTCAATGTCTTTTTCTCTCTCAAACTGAATTTTTCTCTCAAGAACAGTTTCACAAAAATCACTCTCACTCATATTTTCACTTTTCTTTTCATGATTGAGAGGAACTTCTTCAACTACAAGATTGGTACTTGGAATATGAAGGTCTTCTTCACACTTATTAGCTTTATGTTCAATATCTTCCTCCTTGGCTGGCTCTAACTCATCTTTAACGACCATATTAATCAAGCTTTCAATCTCCCTTTCATTAGACCTACTTTCTGAACATCTTTGTTGCTTGATCTTTTGCTCATACTCAACAACAAATTGAACCAACATATCAATGTCCAAGAAGGTTAGGGTCTTTGCAAAACAAGTTAATTCAAGATTAAGCCCATTTACAAAACGATCCTTAGTAGCTTTTGAAGTTTCTTTCACTCCAGCTCTAATCAAAGCTAATTCCATCTCTTGAAAATATTGATCAACACTCATGGAGCCTTGTTTCAATTTCTGCAGCTTTCTTTGGAATTCTCTTTTTGATATGGAGTTGTGACTAGACATCCATTGGTCGTTTTCAGCACTTAACTTCTGGAATCCTTTTAATAAAGATTGAAGATGTCTTTGAATTTCTTTTTCATCATGCATATTGATGATACCTGAAATGTTAGATTTAGAGAAAAAGGGACCTCACCACTCTACTCACGTGTTTCACTCAAACAAGTTTTATTATCACTCGTGTTTCACTCCAATTTGGCTTTTAAATTGATGTATTGTCACTCTTGCCTTTTTCCACTCTTAGATTCCTCTTGAGGCTCTTTAAAGAACTAAGAAATTCATAATCAAAGCAATCTCAATTTGCAGAATCAACACAACACTTAGAAAGGTTCAATTGACACAGATTGGAAAGGTTCAGTCAAATTCTGGACATCAAAATAGGTGCTTACATAGAACACATTCAACACATCAATTGGAACTTTCTCTTTTTTTTGTATATATTTTTTTGTCTTTTTTTTATGTTGTCTCTCTCTTTTTTTTTCTGAAACTTAAAGAGAATATACAGAATCTATCACAAACTACAACACAAGCAATCTGAACCCAGAAATTTCAGAAAAGCGTCTGAATTGTAAAGACTACAAATCACTGGGGAAATTTCGGATTTGGATGCAATCAAAACGAACAAAAAGAAGAGATTCTGAACAATGGAAATGACCTATTTAATGATGGAAATCATGTAGAGAAAGTGGTCAAACAAGGACAGAATATTTAGGGACGTTCTGGAAAAACGAAGATGAACAGTCACAGAAAATTTCCAAAAACACAATGGATTAAAATGAATAGAACTCACAAATGACAAATCAGATTGGAATGATTCCAAACTGAGATGAAAGTAGAGATATTGAACTATGAAAATGACTTTCTAATTGTTGAAAAACATAAACAAATGCTTAACAAACAGAAGCTATAATTTTAGACACAAACATAAATGAGCAGACGAAAAGACACAAGAACAACACAAAAATTAAAACGAAAATGGAAACAAAGAACAGAAAGATATGACCTGAGTTTAGATCCGAAGCTTTGATACCAAGATGGTGCGAACCCACAAGGGAAGATCCCACAAACCCACAACCAATTCTGAGATATGCTCACCCCAAGAAAGCTAAACAAAGATCTACGATCCACTTGAACCTTGAACACGAAAGAACAAGGACCCGAAGTGTTGGAAGACGCCACAAGGTTGATCAAGCCTTGATAAGTCTGTTAGTTCTTAGAAGAACCCTAGAGAGAATCCACTCTCAAGAAACAAAGTGCATAAATGCAACTTTCATTCATATATCAAATCTCAAGTGTGTCTTACAAATGAAGAAGCACAAGGTATTTATAGATAAAAATTACCTAATTGTAATAATTGCAACTTAGAAAATTGTAACTACAAAGTCTAATACCATGTGCTAGGAAATCCAAAACCATGTGCTAGGAAACTCAAATTTCTAATACAATGTTCTAGAAAACACAAAAGTATAATATAGTGTGCTAGAGAACCTAAAAGTCAAATATGGCAACTTATTTAATAATTTCGCACAATTAAAATCCATAAAATATATTAAGCATGTAAAGCCTAAAATGTGCTTATTTAGGCCCAAATGAGTCTTCCCATGTGTAGTACTAGGTCCAAGCTCTTCAATTGCAAGACTTTAAGCCCAAAACTTGATCAATATCTCCATTTGCAGCCCAAATGAAGTTAGTGACGTTTTCAGCATTTTCATCCAGCTTTGATCCGATTGCTAATTGCTTCATCCAAGTCTCTTGCACAAGCCCATTTAATGCTTCCTTAATTTTTGAAGTTGAAAAGTTGTCACTTGAATATTGTTACGAGTGTAGGATGGTGTATTTAGAAGTGCAAGTGTACACTGTCGTAATCAAGTAATATAGAAGTGAGTAGAGTATCGTTCCCACGAGGATTGATCACTAAGTACCAAAATTGGTAATTTTAATTCTATTTAGTCGGTTGATTAGTTGTGATTGAGATTGCAAGATGGAAATGATGAAATATGAATACAAGTGATATAAAGACAAATATGAGAAAAAGCCCTAGGGATTAGATTTCACTTAATAAATTTCGGATTGAATCACTTATCTATTCTAGTCCAATTTATTCCACATGATTGATAGTCGAGTTTCCCTATTTTAATTACTAGCCTCTTCCAAGGTCAAGTAATTCTATAATTAATTGCTAACCCAATATATTCCTATATGAATTTAAGCAATCAATCATGCATTAAGATTTATGGAACTCAATTAAGACTACACAACCCATATGAATATATTCCTATTTCATATGTAAATTATGGTTTTAATTATAGGATCCACACACATGTATCTCCTTCCGGTCTCAACATGCATATTGAAATCATCCAAAAGGTGGCCAATCAATTGTAAGCATTAAGAGCAATAATTAAAACTCAATCATGAAGGAAAAATTAAAACTAGATTTAATAAGTTAAGATTCAATTCGTCATTAGTAAGCTACGTCATCACTCTAGGAAAAGGAAAATTTAGCTCATGATAAAATTAAAAACAAAACCAAAATATATTACAAACATCATAAATATTACATAAAAATTACAAAAACATAAAAATACTACTACAAGATGCATGAAAATGGAAAATCTAGCCTACCATATAGGAGGTAAAACCATCCATGTAGGTGGCAACCTATACCATCCATAAAGGAGGACTACCTAGGCCTTCCATATAGGAGGTAAAACCATCCACGTAGGAGGCATGCAAGAAGTAAAAAAATGCAAGAAATAAATTCTAAAAATAACAACTCTCTCTCTAAAATAGAAACTCTCTCTCTCTCTTCCTTCCTCCTCTTCCTCTTCATTTTAGGGTGCCAAGAAGCTTTATTTATAGGCTTTATTTACGGACTGCTACAGTATTTTACTACAGTATTTTGCTACAGTGATTTTGCTACAGTGAACCGACCACCCACTTGCTACAGTGCACCGATTGCTACAGGAACCGCACTGCTACAGTGAACCGACCACATCGTCGCTACAGTGCACAGTGAACAGTACCCGCATGAACAGTGCACAGTGAATAGTAACTTTCCCTTAAATGCCTTCTTTAATTCTTTTTAATCCGGTACTATCCATGGCTGCAAGAAAATCATTATTTATTTATTAATTACACCCAAATTAATTACATTCAGCTCAAATATAGTCCACAAAATCATTATATAAGGGAAAATGAATATGCAAATATTTTACTTATCAAATATGAAGAGACAACTTGATGATTCTGGATCGCATCACATTATGAGCACAAAGTTCTAAGAACCTCAAGAAACCTGTCTCAGGATTATTTCCAAACTCAATACCAATAATTTAACAAATCATATCTCACAATATAGAAACCCAAATGACACATTTTATATATCAAATTAAAGCTTATGATGTCTACTTTAAATATGGAAAGTTTCATAATTTTTGGTCAAATTTTATTTTTCCAAGACTTCACCACAAACAGTTTGACTTCCAGATACATAATTTGGCATTAACTAAATTCAAAAATTTATATCTCTTAATATACTGACTTAAATGACATATATTACCTATTAATTTAAAGCTTATCATGTCTACTATAATTTTGGAAAGTATTATGGCCAGTGAACAAGATTTGATCACTCAAAAACTCATTACAAGTAGATTGCCTCCAGAAAAAAAATCTGGCAGCACTACTACTTTGGCTTCAATCTTTGAGTTTTCAATCCAACCCTTCCAAAATCATGTTCACAACCTATTCCTACACAAAATTGTGTAGAATCCATTTATAACATCAAAACCACCAAAATCATCTTCTTTCTGTAGGTTCTGGGTTTGATCGAAAATAAGAGAAATATAAAAACTCAACAAAACCTCAAGATACTCAGTTCAAAACAAAGTCAAGGCTGTTCACAATTCTACCATCGATTTGGTATTTTGGCGGTACTCTGCTAGCTAGATGACACAAAACACCTTGGATTTTAAAACTGAGACCATAGAAATGAAGCTCTCAGTGAGTAGAAGAGTTTTCCTTAAGGGCTTACCGGATGATAACTGCGATTCGAGGTCAGAATCGGCTTCAGAACTCCAGAGTTTTTACTGTTCTCCCTTTCTCTTTCCTCTTCTATTTTCCTTCCATTTCTCTCTCTCTCTCTCTCTCTCTCTCTCTCATGACTGGCCAAAATTGGCTATTAAAGAGAAAGGAATGGTTGTGATTTAATCTTGAGATGAGATGGTCTTGTAGTATGCCAAGTGTCTAAAGATTAAAGCACAAGATTGCCAAGTGTCTCCAAGCCTCTTGTCTTCTCTTTCTCTCTCTTAGGTGGTGTCACTTTTGTCAGGGGAAAGGAGAGGCCTAATAATTTCCTTAGACTTCTAGGTTCGGTGTTTGGGAAGTCAAGTACATGTCTAGGTCAGAGATCGATAGATTCCTCAAACTCAGGTGCTAGGTGGTGCATCCCGGAGATGCCAACATAAAAGGAAAAAAATGAGTGTCATCATGAGGGACACTTGTCACCTTCTTATTCATCCACAAGGAACAAAAAATCAGACCGGTCAATGAACCGATCACGGCACATGTTCAAGGGTCAATGGTTCAACCGGGGTCAGACCGATGATCGAATCGGTCATATTAAAATATTATAATTTAATTGACAATAACAAAATAACCATAATTCATAATTTATAAGTCATTACTAAGAACAAGTTAATTCTTCAAAATTTAATCAGAATAGTCAATCATCATTCATAACTAAGAACAAAATATAGTTAAAACTTAAAATATATGTCAATCATCATTCATCAAACAACCAAAAAGCAAAGAAACAACACCATAATAGTCAAAAGATAGCAACTTCAATCATAAGGTCTACAACTCATCAAGGGGATCTATTGGAGATGGGTCATGAGGAGGTGGATTGGGGAAAGGGCAAGAGGTAATAATATCATCAGGCAAAACTGGGGGATCAGGAACGTCCATAACTTCGTCACCTACACATATGCATGACAATAATTAATATCAAAGGTTATGTGTAACAAATAATTATATGGATGGATAATAAATTAGTAAAAGAATATTAATAGGACATATAAACCTTCATTAATCATATCCAGAGTAGATGAATGTTCAATGCCTTCATTACCAAGAAGGCCTTCAAGATTTTTTGCATCTTCATCATTAAATTCTGGAATGGGATCTTCTTTAGTCACCCAAAAATCCACCTCATCAATTGACTCATAATCGATGATATCATAACTTGTCTGTTTTTTCTTCAATTCAGTCCTAAATTTGAATGACATATAATTTCAATTAAAATTTTTCAATTATAGTAAAGAACAACATTCTCATAATATCTAAAGTTACCTATGCTTTAATCGCAAGTTGTAGTTAGTATAAACTAAATCATTCAGCCTTTTATGCTCTAATCTATTTCTCCTTTTTGTATGGATGCGCTCAAACAAGCTCCAATTTCTCTCGCAACCAGAAGAAGCAGACGTTTGGCTAAGAATACGAAATGCAACATGTTGCAATTCTGGTACTAAATAGCCATAATACATCCACCATTCATCTACAAAATAAAACATGTACAAAATATTTGTTGCAATCAATTAATATGTTAATTAAACATTAAATATTAAAGATAAATACTTAGTTACTTACAAGGATCTAGTTTTTGAGCTCCCTTTTTACATGTCTCTCGGCTGAAAGATTCTTTTCCTTCAAGATACAATGTGACTTTCTTTATTATCTTGAAACAATCAACATTTTCATCTGAGTTAGCCTTTACCACATCAATCAAAGCTTGCATTAGCCCTCCCTTGTGAACAAAGTTTGGACCATATACGAATACTGGGTTCAACAAATAGGAAGCTGCATGAAGATCAGTCTTGAATTGTTTATCCCATCTCATTTTAATGATACTTGTGTAAGGCTGGTAGAGATCTTTATTCCTCTTGAACATCTCCTTAATTCCACTTTTTTCCCTTTTGCATGCCTTCATAAACATATGGCAGTGAAGGCTTCTCATCTGAGTCAACAATTCTCAACAATTTTATCAGAGGAGTTACAATCTTCACAATTTGGTAGCATTCATTCCAAAACCAGCTATCTAATATGATTGCACTAAAATTTTTTCTGAGAGTAGTCATAGATAGCTTATGATCCACAAAGTGTTTATCAACAACAAGAGCTTGCAAGTCATGCTTGTGCATATATATGATGTGCAATGTAATAAAGGTAGTGGCAAATCTTGTAGCACCAGGACGCACAATTTCTTTCCAACCTGGCCTTTTTCTTAGCCAAGACAAGAATATCATATGATTCTAAGCAAATATTGTTATCTTTGATGCCTTTGTTGCAATGTCTGACACATGAGGCATGCTTGAAATGTCTTTCAATACAAGATTTAAACAATGAACAGCACAAGAAGACCAATAAATATTTTTATATTTCTCATTGATCAACTTTCCACATGCCACGTAATTGGCAGCATTGTCAGTTACCACATGAACAATATTGTTGGAACTGGCCCACTCAATCACTTCACAAAACAAAGTGAATAAAAGTTCTTGCATCTTTGACTAAATCTGATGCATCAACAGATTTAACAAATACCATTCCATGGGTAGAATAAACTAAAAAGTTTATCAAAGTTCGTTGCCTCACATCAGTTCATCCATCTGCCATAAGAGTGCAGCCTTTTTCTGCCATTTCTCTCTATGACCGTCAACGAGTAACTGACATTCCTTTTTCCATTCTCTCAACAAGTTGGTTTTAAAGTCATAAGCACTAGGGGCTTTAAACCCAGACCCTATAGAACACATTCCATCCACAACTTTTTGAAATAAAGGGCACTCTAATGCTTTAAATGGAATGCAATTAACTATGGCCCATTCAGCAATAAGCATATTTACATTGTGTTGTGCTTCTTTCGATGCTAAGACACTCTTGATGGTTGGTTGAGCTCCAGGAGTTGTCCTAGGAGCAAAATATTTATCCACTGCAGTAGGAGGTTTCCTCTTCTTAGTTTCACTATTAACCTCCTCTTCTTCAACTCCCTCTTCTCTTATATCCTCAATTTCCTTTTTCTTTGCAGTTTCTTTCAAAGACTCTGCCATTTGATGTTGTACATCAGCTGGAACTTCTTTACAAGAAGCAATTTGACCTACAACACCAGCAAGATGTTGCTTTGGCCTATTTATGCCACCTCCTCTATAGCTATTACCACAGTGAAGACACGTGTATACATTTTGTGTCCCCTTTTTTTTAAAGGCAACATGTGCCCATGCTGGGTTAGTTTTTCCACGTAGTGAGGTATTGGAAGTAGGATTAGGAGTAAGATTGGAATTGGCATTGGAAGAGGGAGTGGTAGAAGGAGGGGTGACATTCTCATTTTCGGAACTTGATAAATCCATCCCTGAAGAAACAGAACTATATGTTTTTCTAAATCAATCAACCAATTAATTCCTAATCCATAGAGAAAAATAGAGAAAAATGCAGCTAGAGACTAAAACGGAACACATGATGTTCAACTTTGTATGTCGCATCATTGCATTAAGAGACTAAATAATGATCAAAGATGTAATCTTTCATTGACACCAACCCATTAGCTAATCCAAAAGAACCCAGTAACTTGGTCAACCCAATAATGACACCCATAGTTGCTAGTCCTCCAATTAAAAACCCCTACACATGATCTCAAAATGGGAGTCTTTTAGTTTCCCATCACAGATCCCACCAATCCAAATGCTATGAGAGCCAAAGTAGCCACAATGACAACTACTATTAGCCTTATCTTATAATTTGTTATGAATACAGCAGAAAGCAGAGGAATCAATGCTCCTATATATAACTTAAGAGTAATCAATCAAAATGGGAATAGGAGCTGGTGGGCCGTGGTATGAGGCATTTCTAGCTGGCCACACTCAAAAGATTTTTGACTGATTTTGTAACCTTCAAGCCAGGACCACTGACCAGGAATAGGATGGACACCTTTTATTGCTTTTTCTGGAAGTAGCTAGCTAGTGAGGGAATTTTGAATGGGTTATTATGATTTATGAGTGAATGCATAAATAATGGGGACATATTATCTTAACTTTTAGAAAGCAAACAGGACAAGCATGGACCATAACAATAGCCTTTTATTCCTTTGATTAGATGGAAAGTCTAAAAAAAACATTTGGCCGTGAAATGCTGTTGTACACCCAATAATGCTAGTTTGAATTTTGAATACTTTATCTAATTGCCTCAGCTATCTTTTTTGGACTAACCAAAAATAACTTGCCCTGAAGTTATACATGCTAAATGACAATGCTGATGTAAATGTTGCTTGATATAGATTGGGCTACAAGAAGCATGGTTTTCATATCTGCTAGTGCTAGACTTTGAGTCAGCAAGAAATATGGCTAACAACCCCAATAGACTCACTAACTAACTCTCCTCCTATTTCCATCATTAATGCAGTAAATCAACAATTGAAACCAAACTAGTTTTGGCTATTTGAGATATCAGAAATTAGAAATAGGAACAGTGGCCGAGAAACGAAAAAGAGATATCATAAATCACATGTAAAACTGCCGAGAAACAAGTGGCGGCCACTGTTCCTATCAGAAATCACATGTAAAAGTGTAAAACTGCCAAAAAAGAGATATCATAAATACATTGTATGAGAAGTCATACCTCACTGTGAAGCACAAACAAAGCTAGCCATCGCTCATCATTGACTTATAGTGCCATCGAAGCTGAAGCACGAAACAAGAGTTGCCGTCACCGACTCACCGTAGACTCGTAGAGCTTCAATCGATCCTGACTCTACCACAGATCCTCAAATGTTGGAGGCTTCGACAGCGGAAACCGAAATGGGAAATGGGATGACTGATGAGTGATAAGGCTTCGGTGGAAATGGGAAATGCCGAAATGGTGAACTGACAAAGAGAAATAGTTCTGATTCTTCTGATACCGAAATCCCCAATTGCGAGCTGAGGGCGAAATCAATCAGGGGTTGTCGGGTTTAGGTCGGGTTGGGTCTAGAAGCCCCAAAACGGCATCGTTTTAGGGCAAATTTTTTTAAAAAATACCGACTCGGTCAACCCGGCCAGTTCGTCGGGTTTCCCGAGTCGGTCACCGGTTAGAGCAAGTCAACCCGGTTTTCACCGGGTTGACTCATTCTCCATTTTTTTGCCTAACCGAATCGGGCTGAGCTCTGGTCGGCTGGTCTGGTCCATTTTTCTCCTCACTGTTCATCCAACATAAAAGTACTCTTCTACTTTGTCATGATGAGAGGATATTTATCATCTTCTTGTGAAGCCACCCATAAAGTTGTGTTATCATTAGCTATCATGACTTACTTTATTAAAGCTATTTTAATAAAGTTACTTTATCGGTGCTTACTCAGGATTCTACTTGGGTCTTACTAGGAACGACTATATGTATATCGAGGCCTTCCAAAAGATGCCAGATCAGAGTATGTGTGTGGGCCTCACGTAGTGCCACATACCGGTGTCTTTTAAAACAATGTAGGTTACACATGTCTTCCCTGAAAATGCCATGTAAACACCTATATCGGCATATTTTTCTTAACGAATCAGTCTCATACCTCATGACATATCTGTATGGCGTCTTTCTATTAACCCAATACACCGTATATATGTCATGTGCATATCTACACCGACATTTTGATCCTACTGCCTATGCATATTGTAATGACCGTCACATATGAGCATAAAACTATCCTATGCTTTGATACTAACAAATGTGACACCCTTACTTTCAACGCCTCAACGGTTCTTAGTTCCATTAAATCAGAATAAGCGAGCGATTGCTTTAATAAACTAAAAGCCGTTCACTTTATTTATGCTAGAGCGATCCTCTTATTACATTAGAGCGGTTCTCTGCTTATACAACATTCATATATACACATATACATCAAATGTATAAACACAAAACCAATACAACCTCTATACCAAATATAGAAGATAGCGCCTTGCGCTTCAATCTTCACTCATCTTCATATCTCCTCCGTGCACTTCTCCAGGAACTCTTTAACCTGTTTAAAATGGTTGTTTGGGAGGAGTGAGATTCGAAAGAATCTCAGTAGCGAACAATACCACTATGCATAGAAGATATATATGAATGCATGACATGCTTTCCTACACTATTTCATGCCAATATAATGACAAGTTGTGTGCTCGATGTAATGACATACATATGGCCATCACACAAATATAACAGAGCTTCAATCAATCAACATGTTCAACACAAATAGGCACAGTAGTCACATAATCAATGCAAGACATACATATCATACACATGCAGGAAAGGTAAGTTCACTACCTATCGGACTTCACGTCCGTCCTCAATCCTTCATCTTTGCTCCGGTTTGGGCATGTCCATTCATCGAGTCCTAGAATTCCCAAACATAGCATACATGAGTCACTACTCATCCTTATAACATTCTAGATTCATTTTCAGTTGATAACTTAGCCCAATTACACTAAATTACCAAAATGCCCCCGGAAGCCCGGCCCAACTGTACTTTTACAGAATTTATCACCTGGGTCAATCCTACACAATTTCCCATATAGAATCCATTTATGACTTCAGATTAGTCAAATTCAGGCCAGAATGATGGAAATACCCCTTCACAGCCCCTATTTAGAGCCATAGGGGTAATTTGGTCATTTCATCCTCTAAACCTTTTCTCACTTCTCCTTCAACATGAACCATATACAATTTTCTCTTCTGAACTCAATGGAATCATCCAATTGATGAAATTCCAACTCTTTGCTCATGCCACACCTCAGGAAGCTAATATAGAGTTCTCAGAAGAGTTGTGTCGGTTCTTCCCTTTCTTTGTCTTAATACCCTCCTTTCTACTCCTTATTACATGATTAGCCGATTAGACATCCATTGGACATCATTTCGGCCCCCAAAACACTGATTGAACGAGAGGTGAACGTTACCCTACTCTCAAAATACTCATCCAAACGACAAACCAAAATGGTAGAAAGGAAGCTTACGCTTACCTCTACGCCTTTCTGAATTCGGTTTGGAATTTCGGCGACGCTCCGGCCGGTGAGACTGCACCAACCATCTCCAAATGAGAATCTGAAACCATAGAATCAAAGCTCAGGATGGGTAGAAGAATATTTGTACTGGGTACTTTGAGGGAAAAAACCGTTTCGGTCGAGTTCCGGAGAATAACAGTTTTCTCTCTCTTCTCTCTCTCTTCTCGTTCTCTGTCTGTCTCTCTCGTTCTTTCGTTTCCTTTCTCGTTCTGATTTCTCTTTCTTTCTTTTCCCCTTTTAATTCTGATCGCACGAGAAAGATGAGAATTGATGATGAAGGATGATGATTAATTAAAATCATCCAAGTAGCCTTTATTCAATTTATCCACCTATCTCATTTTTTGTACAACAAGTTTTATTTCTCTTTTCCTTCATCATTCCATTAGTATTAATGAGAAATAAGAGAGTATAATTCACTCTCAAATTATCCCATTATGCCACCTTAAGTGGTCGACCAAAGCTTTAAGCTTTTCCACTTATTTACTTTACTTGATAATAATTAACCCGCTTGGGCTTATTAATCATCAAGTAGTCATTTCTCTCCTTTTAATTTCCATCCAACTCAAATCATAGGGAATATTAGGGAAAAATCCTCATTTCTCATCTTCTAGCAAAATTACAATTTTTCCCTCACCTTTTATTTCCTTTTTAATATCCAAAGATATTAAGGAATTTTTGGATAAATATCATTCCTCACTTGGACATTCGCTAAACTGGGGCCTAGCAGTCCACTTCATCTAGGCTAAACCTCAAGCCTTTAATCCCAAAATTCGGGGTATTACATTTCTCCCCCCGTTCAATAAATTTCGTCCTCGAAATTTTGAACGTCTATTTGGTACCATCCGTACCTCGGATATTTATCTTTAGACATTCTGTCTACCTTTTCTATTATTTTTCTTATTTGCAAGCTCCTAGAGCATGCAACTCAAGAATCATATTCTTGAGACCAAATTTCATATAGCATTATGCATTAACTATGCAGCATTTCATTCTTTCTGTACCCAGTATGTAGCATTCACACAGGACTCACTAGTCCAATCTCACAGTGCTTAGTTTCTCAGGCCTCATTGCCTCTTTGGGACTTTCCAGGATCATCTTGTATGCATACTAGGCTTCCAGCCTTCTTGGGACTCTCCCAATGTATCCACACCAAGCCTTACGGCTCTCTTACTACCAAGACACTGGATATTCTACCTTAACTGCCTAGGGATTCACCCCCATGCCATAGGCATCTAAAGGGTTACTGCCTTAGTTACAACTTGGTACAATCTAAATATTTTGCCAATCTCAATATATACTCTGGACAAGTATGTCCAATGTCACTGTGCTAGGTAACAGCCATGGTGTAACACCCTAATTCTCAATCATAAATAATTCCCCTTATGTATTTGATGACCTTAATGGAATTATATGGTGAATGGTGATGTGCATGAAATTTTCCATAATATTTCAATTGTTGGATAATTATAATTTAGCCAAAGCAAAGGATAAGACGCAAGAAATGATTTATCGGATTAAATCATGATTTGAGTGGCAAAATCGTAATTTTTTTGAAAAGTGGGAAACGATTATTTTTCCCTAATTCATCTAACAATACCAATTATATGGGATCCAAAAAGAGGGAAATGACCACTTGATAACAAATAAGTTTATTTTTGGAGAATTATTATCAAGAAATGTCAACTAGTCAAAAGTCAATAACTTGGTCGACAAGTTACAAGTTGACACAATGAGATAATTGGATATTCATATTATCTCTCTATTCTCATTACAATTTACGTGGAATGAAGAATCAAGTAAGGGAAATGAAGATTGTGGATGAATGCACAAGTGTTAAGTTATTATATCAACTTAACTTATTATATATATTAATAATAAACCATTCCCTTATTCAATAATCATTTCATTCTTCATTCCATCGTGCAATCTGAATCAAAACAGAATGTAAGAACGAGCGAGAGTGAGACACGAGAAGCTAGGTTTGAATTCAGAATCAAGGTAAGAAGCTTGGAACTCCTGGTTTAAGCTTCCTAAACTCTCTATGATCACTCTTGCTCATCTCTCCATCTTTGTATCTATGTTTGCTCAGCGTGTTCAAGTGAAGAGAGAGAAACAGTCGGACGTTGAGGAGAGAGAAAGTTGTGAAAACTCAAAGGTAACTCTCCAAGCTTGATTCTATAGCTTATATAGATGATATTAAAGTTATTTATGGTTTGGTTTGGTTGTTATTATGAGTGGAAGATGAAGAAAACTAAAAGACTTTGAAATTCAAGATTCTCCAAACCTTAACCAATGATAATTTTAATAGTTAATAAGTTAGCTATAAGTAGAAAGGAGATGATTAAGACAATCAGAACGAGAAACTGACACAATTTTTCTGAGAATTTAAAATCTGGACCCTGTCATGAATATGATAAAGGATATGGAATTTAGCAATTCCAAAGTTTCCAATAGGTTTAGATGATAAAATTGTGTAGGGTTTATGTTGATGACTTAGTGAGAAAAGCCCCAGAAAGAGAAATGACATAATAAGCCTTAAAATGTAATTAAAAGAGTTACTAAGGGAATTTTCGTCATTTGGCCCTGAATTTGACCAATCTGAGGTCAAATATGGATTCTATAAGCGAATTTATATAGGAATAGCCCGTGTCATGAATTCTGGTAAGGACCGGATAGACCAGGGCTATAGGGGCATTTTGGTAAATTGTCATCGTTCAGCTAAGATAACCACTATTATGGAATCGAAGTAAGTTCAAATGAGTAGTAACTCATCTATAGTTGTTGGATATTATAGGACTTGAGGATGGTCTAAAGTCTAAGACTTGCCTGAGCTTCGAAGAACGTGTAAAGACACCGGGAAAACTAACAGGTAGTAGCTTCCTTCATACTTATACTATGTGATGCCAATTATGGATGTCATATATTGTAGCATGAGCTAGTGTCATAGACATAACTAATTTTCCATGTTGTGGTCATGGACCCAACAGGGGCACCAAGTCCACCAAGGTGCAGACGTAAGTTTGGCCTTAGGGTAGTGTACACACTCACGTTCAATCATCTTACATGTCATGATATTGCATATCTACTATTCTCCGAATCTCATTTTTTTCCCACAACAAAACCATTTTAGCTGAAGCAGGAAGCTCAAAAGGCAAAGCAGCGGCTACCGGTGATTAGGATCCCTGAGTTTATTTCTTTTGGTTTAGTCCTATTGATGCATGTGTATATATATGTGTGTGTGTGTATTAATGTAAGCAAACCCCCCCTTATGGGTAACCTCCAGTGATGTAAACTAATATCTTGTATTTTTTAAGTTTTGCAAGCTTTCGATGTGTTGTACACTTGTATGCTACCTAATATGCTTGTAACCGTGACTAATTATGGTTTTAAAGAAAGGGTGTGACACATGGCACTTAGACGTATAGGTCTTATAGCCCAGGGACCCTTGTCCTATGTAAACTTGCATATTGGGTCTTATTGCCTTAAGCCTCTTCTCGACTCCATTCTCAATCATATCTTATATCCTGCCAGCCTAAGGACTTACAAGCTTTTCAGGTCTTAGGGCATTAGGACATTCAATCCATCACCTTTGCTGAATAACATCCTTCTCACTTGGCCCGCTACAGAGCTACCCTTACTGGGTGCCCCCTGCAGCCGCACAAAGATTCGCCCTACACTTCCTGACTCACCAGGACTGAGTGTGGCAAACTTATGGAATAACCACTTCCCAACCAACTAGTTCATCATCTTGCCAGATGAGTACCCACTAGGCTTACACCTATTAGGCCCCGGCTCTAGGCTCACCTGCACTAACCGCGCACGGGTGCAGCATTTGGCCTAATTGAACCCCCCACTAGGAGCATAGAAGGCAAACTTTGCTGGCCGCCCAACTAGCTATTCCCTGAAGGAGGTCTCCCCAGATATCGAACACGCGACGTGGGGCACTTAAGCCGCGTTTGATAACTTTAGCACCATTGAGTTAACTACTCTTTTCAGGCTTCATCTCTTGCTACTCAACTCATTCACATTCTTATGTAATGTTCACGAAGCATGCTATACAGACCATCACCATCACAATCACTCATGAGCATCCCATGCAATCCATAGATTGACATAGCACTAGACAGGTTCTCTACCCCGTAGGGCAATCGTGCATAGTGCATATAAATGCAACTCATATACTAACATTGCGCTAGACAGGTTCTCTACCCCGTAAGGCATAGTGCATACAAATGTAACTCATATAATGACATCGCGCTAGACAGGTTCTCTTCCCCCTAGGGCAATTGTGCACAGTGCATATAAATGCAACTCATATAGTAACATCGTGCTAGACAGGTTCTTGGCCCCGAGGGACCACTCTGCAACTCATGAATGCTCATAAGGTCTTACTGCCCAGGGAATCAACCCTATGTCAAAAACATCACGGGACTTATAGCCTCGGGCCTCCGCCCGTCATGTCTGACTACCTAAGGACACGTGGGTCCAAATAGGTGTTACTTCCTACTATATATTCATAACACGAATATACCAGATGGTAAACACATACATGCAGAACCATTACATAAGATTCAAGAGCAAGAGTTATTTAGCTTAATATTGCTAAGCCTGATCTTTCTCAATCTCTTTCATCATTCGGCACTGGAGCACCCCATGACAATTTATTGGGTCACCCGACCTTTCTTCTCAAGGAAACTTATGCGATAGAAGACTCATTATAAGATACTATTATTGAGATTCGATGTCCATATAGCTCTACTCTACAGCTTCAACATCACGGCGGCTCCACTCTACGGTTTTTCATCACGGCGACTGCACCCTATGGTTTGACATCATGTTGGCTCCACGCTACGGTATCATACTCGGTGCTTCATGCAGGCGCCCATACACCTGGTCAGCCCCTCTGATCCAAAGATCTCTGTAGGTAGCCCTTTCCGATTAAATCTCCCCATAGGTAGCATATTCTGATCAAAACTCCCCTTAGGTAGCCCTCTCTGGTCAGAATCCTCTATAGGTAGTTTTGTCCAGTTGGTCATTTTTTGAATAGGAGTATCATTATAACGGGATCTAAATCTCATAAGGTCTTCCTTCTTTAGCAGTGTTGTAATCTGTTTTCTTATTTGGGGTCAATTCTTTGGACTTCGATATAGGTCCCGCTCCAAGAATTTCACAATTTTGAGGGAATATTCCACAATGAAAATCTTTCCCTATGCTAGATTAGCAACTAGAAACCTCTAGAAACCTCATATATAGTTCTGTACTATATTCTAGTACCTTAAGCCACTCAGGCTATTTCAAATTCCTAGAGAACCAATCTAACTACTGAAATTGATTCTCACATCAAGATTCTACTCTTGGAATCTCAACATCACCCAAATCAGAAATTACTTTCCTCAACCATACCCAATAGGCATGCTAAAAATCAAATCAATAGCACCTATTCTAACCTCCACGGTTCTGGGTAATATCCTCAACCAATTACTGAAGGTTCATCATCCTCTATAAGGTTCACAAGGTTCCGACTTCTGTCATAAAATAGAACCAAAGTGCAACCTAATCCTCATTTTGACCTAAGCACCATATCAGCTTAGATCTAATCCAAACATATCCTCAACCTTCAGTATCATCAATCAGATCCTTTAGGATCAATATATAGCATAATCATCAATCATCATGCATCCCCGCATATCATATCCACATTCCTTTAACCTCCATGGGTTACTAAGGATCTTCACTTAGCATGGAGAATCTCAACACAATTACTAAACCTCAAACTCAAATTCCATAACCCCGTTAATGAACCTTCCTATGCAGCACCTTATCATGACTCAAAAAAGGGTTTGGATTAAAGATCAATACTTACCTTATCATCTCCATGCCTCTAACATCATCTCATATGTCACTGGGTGTTGGCATCTATAATACCTTACCAATACCATGACATATCAGAAAAGTCTCCAACAATGTGCCAAAGCTTCCTTCCAATCATTGCATAAAGTCACCTTTCCATGTTGAGCTAACTGCCACTGAACTCAAGTTTGAACTCTTGCACTCGAGTTCTGGCCCAACACTCGAGTTCCGCAGGTTTCCCACGGAGACTTAGCTGAAACTTTAATCTTTCCACAAGCCATAAAGGTGTGCACTCGAGTTTTTCCCAAACACATTCGAGTTCTCAGCTTCAGTAGCACTCGAGTTATGAGAGTTTGACACTAGGAGTTCATCCTAAAAACTCTTAGATGCTCCGTCCAAGCATTGCACTCGAGTTCTCATCGCCACACTCGAGTTCTTAACATCATCCACTCAAGTTGCAATACTTTGTAACTCTTCTTTGCTACAACTTTGTCAAATCTCTTGAAAAATCGATTAATGTCTAATTTTGGCTTTGTATATCTCTTCATTTCAACATTCACACTTTCACTGATTTGGGTGTTTTTTATGCTTAGTGTGAGAACATCCTTCATATAGCACATGACCCATTTTTCTTTAATTTTATAAGTGGAGTTCAACCATCCATGTTCATGGACATTATAAGAAGATAATAATTCACTCCATACTTCTTCAAACTTATCCACTTGAATATAATCAAACATGCATTTTTTTGAAGTCAGTCAAAAAGTGTGAACCTTCTTTCATCACATTCCCAAGATGTTTAATGCCATTTTGCATTAAATGCCAAGTGCACAAACAATGTTTTGTATTAGGAAGCACATCACTCAATGCTCTAGCCATAGCTTGATCCTAATAAGTAAAAACAGTTTGAGACTTGTTTTGTATGTGAGCATCTAAGAAGGTTTCCAATAGCCACTTGAAAGACTCAATAGTCTCATCATACAATAATGTTTCTCTAAAAATAACCACACTTATATGATGGTTAAAGCCAAAAAATAGTGCAAGGGGTCGATGATTCCTATTTGTACTATATGTCGTGTCTAATGATACAACCTCACCAAAATGCACATAGTCTTGTAGCATATGAGTATCTCCCCAAAGCATATTGGTGATTTGTTGTTCCATGTCCAATTGGTATCAGTGATAAAATGAAGGATTATCTGCAACTTGTTTTTGAAAATATTGAAGTAGGCATCTCACCTTTCCAAACTTCATATGTCTTCGCCTTTTGTTCATCAAGTAGTTCTTTGCTTATGTCATAGTATAATCCAAATTTTCTTGACCACCAACATATGTACTCATTATTAATTCAAAAGATTGATTGGGTTCAAGACGAGATTCTTATGCAAGATCAATAACAAGAGCCTGTGCTTCTAATAAATTCCTTTGTAATGGCAACAAGTGCTTTGTTGCTTCTGTATGCAAAGGGTGATTATATTCTTCACTAAAGTTAGTGACTTTGAATTTTTTTTATCAACCTGAGATACTATCATTTTTGCCTTATAGTTGGTTCTTGTCTCTGGCCGATATCTAGAATAGGTTGTCTCTCTTTTATCTTTTTCTAAACACCCTGCTTGCAACATACATATTTATATTTAATAATGGAACCGTTTTTTCTACTCTTTGTTCCATTATATTTTCTAACTCTAAACCTGATTTTCTTCCCATATTCATTCCAAAAGTTCCATGCTTCATCCAAACTTTCAAATTCTTTCCCAATTTCAAGTTTAAGTTCATCTTCCATTATTTGTTTTCCATATACAATAAAAAATAATTTTAAAAAATGCTTTTAAAGAAGGGAAAATGATAGAAAAATATCATTTGAAGAACTTCAAAATCCTGTTGACAAATACGTTAATGTGATTAGCAAGAATAGTAATACAATTGATAACTCATGTTATTGTTAAATCACCTATTTAGAATTTTGAAGTTTAAATGATATCTTTTTAGGATTTTCCCTTTAAAGAAATTGGCAGCAATGTTATAAAAAAAAAGACATTGGGAGCAAAAGATAAAAGAGATGAAATGTTTCGTGTATGTGTGTGTAAAGAAGCAATTTGATTCAAAACGCACATAAAAAGCTTTGAAACCCTTAATTCCAATCGGAAAAAAGAAGAAAGATTCAAAACCAACCTATAATGAGAGAGTGAAACACCTCTTTCAATCCCAATCCTCTTTTGTGCTGAAAAATTGAAACTTTTGACAATCTCCTCCGCTGGAACACCTCCTTCAATATGTAAGTATATTCATTCTTCAATGTGGAACCTTTTTCGGTGGGTGCAATATTTTAATCTTCAATGGTAGAAAATTATAAACTCTTTTCCCTCCAAAAATGGGTGCCAAGTCTATTTACCTTTGGGCTTTTTGTGTTAATGCTAGGACAAAAACTTGCTTAATTGAAATGGTGAATTGGGAGGCTTATTTGTCTCATGGCAATTGACTGAATAGAGCCACTTCAGCCTCTTTTTAATTGAAACGTTGCGTTGGTAGGTGACTAGCGCTAATTGATGAGCATGCAAATTGGATCCATAGGAGCAGAGGGTGGATGAGAACAGACATGGAGCATCTCCCCATTTTTTTGTTTTTAGGAAGATTGATTTTAATTTTAAAATATAAAAGTAATTATATCAAGGAATTAAAATTTATATTGAATTTGCTGACTTATCATTTTTTATTAATGAAGTTAACGACGCTAACTTAAAATGATTAAAAATACATATTTTAAAATTAAAGAATTAAAAATCCACATGTTCCAAATTTAAATGATCAAAAATATCTTTTAGTATTTTTTTTTTAAAAAAAACTGGCAATTAATTAATCCAGTGCTCGGCAAAATTGGTACTCATCAACATTGAAACACCCCAAGTCCCAAACTGGCCCTCCAAACTCCGCCAACGCCAATCATTATTTTGTGGACAAAATTGACGCTCAGAGCAACGAACCCCAAGTCCACAAGCACAATGCAAGCAGAATGAATGTGGCTCTAATCCCACGACACTATGGCCACACTCCAACTCCGCCACCATCTTTCTCGTGCTCTTCCAGCCGTTTGCATCGGTTTCCGGCCACCGAACCCCACCGTGACCTTCCGCCCACACCCCCTCAAAACGTCGAAGTGCATAAACTTGGTCGTCGAGGCTAACAGATCCCACAAATGGGCTATTCAACTGAGTTTAGTTGAACAGAGTCCCTCCAAATCAACCGTTGATATTGATCAGCTCGTAGGGTTTCTGTATGATGATCTTCCTCATCTCTTCGATGATCAGGGCATCGATAAGACGGCTTACGATGAACGCGTCGTCTTCCGTGATCCCATTACCAAGCACGATAGTTTGAGTGGATACCTGTTTAACATAGCCCTCTTGAAGACACTATTTAGACCTCAATTTCAGTTGCATTGGGTCAAACAGGTCTGCTTCACTATCCTCATTTCTAATATCGTAGATTATAGCTTATCCCTTTTTTCTAAACTTAAGCAGCACTGGGTAATGTTAAAATTATATAGTTTACTTTATCCCCAATTTTTTTTTTTAAATTATATAGTTTACTTGTATACAGGTCTGCTTCAGTATCCTCATTTCTGATAGTGTAAATTATAGGTTACCCCCTTTTCTTTTAACCTTATATCAGTTGGTGGCTCAAAAGTCTGTAATCAAAGCTCCTACGGTTGACTTCCATTCAGCTATGTGAAAATGATGGACAGTTCAGTGAATTTCTGTTTCCCTCATGCTTTCACTTCAATTTTTTTCATAGTGACACAACTTCCAAGACGAAAGATTTAAATGGGCAATTTTCACTTACAAATGTTAGTATATTCTAGTAACGATGAAATAATTTAAGATAAAAGATAGTATATATTCAAAAATGGAGTTATTCCTTATTTTAACCATTTTCAAATTGCTAAATTTTCGTTCCCTTTTAAGTTTTACAGTTCTTTTAACTGTAACCTTATCTTGAATTGATTGGATTTATATAGACAGGACCACACGAGATAACCACAAGATGGACTATGGTTATGACATTCATGCTTCTTCCATGGAAACCAGAATTGGTGTTTACAGGAACATCTATAATGGGAATTAGCCCAGAAACTGGCAAGTTCTGTAGCCATGTGGTAGGTTTCAAGAAGTAAAGAAATTAGCTGTTGGATTCTTAATATCTTGCCAGTTCATTTTAGGAATTAATTTTATTGTTCTCTTCCAATTTTCAAGGACTTTTGGGATTCAATAGAGATAAATGATTATTTTTCTTTGGAAGGTTTATGGGATGTATTCAAGCAGGTACCTCCTATGTCACTTTGTTACATGACTTGTATACTCATTTTCTCATAAAATCATATTAAAATCTATTCTAACCATTAAATTTGGGCATGCTGCAGTTGCGGATCTATAAGACTCCAGACTTGGAATCACCTGAATATCAAATATTGAAAAGGACATCAAATTATGAGGTCTATTAGTTTTTAATGAACATAATTATTTATTCTTTTTATATTATTCATCTGCATCTATCTACTAGTATGCTAAGTCCTTAAGAATATCTGATTGATCATGTTTACTTTTATGCACAAAAATATCAAATGCTTCTAATATAGCCACTTTGCAACCCTGTACCACACACTACATATCATCCTACATTTTTTTTTTTGCCTGCACTACATATCATCCTACAAAATCTTAAATCTTTATAGATTCACCATTCATAACTGAACAATTGAAGCTGAGTAAGCATAAAAGTTTTTTATGCATTTATTGATAGTTTATTTTATTTTTCATAGAGAGAGACATTTTAATTAATAATATATCAAAATCGATGATGTTTGACAGAGCACAATGGCGCCGTGTGATCCATATAGCCGACCTCACCTAGTGGGATAAAGGCTTTGTTGTTGTTGTTGTTGTATTGATAGTTTATTTTATTTTTGATAATTGTTCCGTGCTTAAAATTCGTTTGTTTTTTTTTTCCTCTATTTTTTATAATAGGTCAGAAATTATGCCCCATTCATAGTGGTAGAAACAAATGGAGACAAGCTATCCGGGTCTGCTGGCTTTAATAATGTTGCTGGGTTAGTTTTGATATTTCAAATACAGCTGCTTACTTGTTCTTATAAAATGAATTCCAAGCATTGATCAATCTCTCTATTTCAGATATATATTTGGAAAAAATTCGACAGCAGAGAAGATACCTATGACTACTCCAGTCTTCACTCAAGCCATGGATGCTGAATTATCCAAAGTCTCAATCCAAATAGTTCTTCCATTGGACAAAGAAATAAATAGGTATTTCCCCTGAGGTCTGATGAACTTTAAAAATTCTGGAGTTGTATATAAATATAACTCACTTAAGAGAAAGAATGAAGTCTTCTGAGAAAAACTGCAGTGTTTTTTTAATAGGTGAATTATTGTTGCAATTTGAAAACTAGAACTTAATAATATTCATGTTTGACCAGTTTACCAAATCCCAATGAAGAAGCAATCAACTTGAGAAAAGTCGAAGGAGGCATAGCGGCTGTAGTAAAGTTTAGTGGAAAACCTACAGAGGAGCTTGTTTGTGAGAAGGAACAACTACTTCGCTCTAATATCTTCAGAGGTGGTCTTAAACCTAAGATGGGTTGTTTGCTAGCACGCTACAATGATCCTGGTCGAACACCAAACTTCATAATGGTATGCTATGAAGTCTTGTTAAGCATGTTAGTGGTTGTTTAACTGCTGCCTTTATTTTGATTCTATTTTGGTGCTTTCTCTACTATTTAACTTATTATAACTACATTCACGGCCTAAACAATTATCTGTGTTTTGAATAGAATCTTGGAATTGGGAACATATAGATTAAGCTCAGGATAACAGAAGAACAATATAATAATGTCCAAGTTTGATGATAACTCATTTTGTCCACTAGAACTGGTTGTATTGTGTCCTTCCCGCCCATCCAAGGTTGAGTTTGATATCACAGTAGGAAGTCTTCTGCAAAAGTACAAATCATCCTCAGCTTGAAAGTCCTTTATGCTTTAATTTCATATCTCATGGTAATAATTGGTTTGTCATTTTTGGTACTTGTCATCTTACTGACAATAGCTTCATTTATTTTTTGGTTTATGTCATGGAAGAGGAATGAAGTGCTTATATGGCTAGAGGAGTTCTCATTGGATTAGCATTGGTGCAGTAGTCACAGGTCATTCTTGATCATATCATTTGACTTCAAATTCTCCCTTCATATTGCCATTCTAAATATGTTTGATTGAGATTACAAAGGGGGGAGAGAAGTGGGACCTACAAGGGCGGATTCCTCTGAGGCCCCCCTCCCCTCCGTGGCTCTGTGCCAGAATTGGAAATTTTTAGGAAAGCCCAAAAGGGAAAAGAGAACATTAATGTGCATAAATTGAATAGAAGAGATATTAATGGTAGTTCATTAGTTACTCTGTACCATAATGTAAATGTTCATTGTGTGATAATTGTTCCAATGGTTATATTTCTCAGTGAGCTGTAAACATAACACTAGAGACTTGTTTTAAAAAGGTTTTACAATATGAAAATGTGGGCTTTAGCTCTCCTACTTAACAGGTAGCTTTTTGGGTGTGGTTCTCTAAGGTATTTGGGTGTCTATCGAGTAGTTACATATTTTGTTATTGTTCTTGATCGGAAATCATTTTTCATGAGCCAAAATCTGTATAATTTATATCATCTGAGTGATTAGTGCTTCTGTGAAAATTTATCAATCATTCTTATATACAAGTTTCAGAACTTGAATTTATTTTTTATACTTTTACACCCTGTTTAAAATTTTTAAAAGAGCTGAAAATTTTGTTGATATCTAATTAACCTTTCTTTGGGTGTTTTGTCACTTCTTTCACTTAGGGCAACACTCGACTTTCTAACATGCAAGCTTTGGCAATGTCGACTTTGCTCATGACCTAGTATTTGTGCACTTGCAAGTTAAGACTATAGCTTAAGACCAAGCTAGGACTCACTTATTAGTATTCCATCCGTCTTAAATATAGTAGAGTTGAGTTGATTTTTTTATTTTAGAGATATTAAGTTAATTAAATTACTTTAAAATATTTATATTTTTCATTTTTTTCTCAAAACTATTTTATCTAAATTATAAACTGATATATAATTTTAGGATACATAACATATGATATGATTAAATAACTTATTTAGGTTTGAAGCAGGAGGGAGTATAATGGACTTGCTTATAGGCAAGATATGTCATACACACCACTAAAGTTAGGACTGATTCCCGTGTAAGGTTGGACCTTCTCATCACAAGCAAACTAGAACCTACTTATGAACAAGTAAAGACTTGGTCACATGTTAAATATGTTGGAACAAGTTGGCCTCCAAAGGGGATGAATTGGGTGTCGAATTAAAATTTTGCAAACTAAAAATGAGTGGATCAATAAATTGCAGAAGCAATAATGTGGATAATAACTTGAGAGCTGAAATAAGACAAATGAAAGAGTAGTAAGACATAATAAGTTATGTTGGTTCACCCAACCATTTGGCTTATGTCTAGTCTTAAAAGAGCAGTCTTCAGATTTTCCACTATCTTGCAATTCAACAAGATCAAGATACCTGCAGCCATTACAATCCCAAGGATTAAACTTTGCTTTGCAACCTACACTTTAAGATTGCGCACCAAACGGTCAAAGAAGTTGAAAACTCAACACAAATCAAGAACCTGTAGATTAAAACTCATATATAAGCTGAGAAAATTTATAAGGTTAAGGTTTTGTTTTTTTGGGTTCTGAAAGTTTTTACTAAGGAGTAGTGGGTATTCCAAAGTTTTGTTTTTAGGAGTAATGTTGTTTCAGAAGTTTACAAAGTATAGCAATGTCGCCACGCCGTTCTTTTAAACAGTCAAATATCCAACATGGCATGTCATCTCATCATCGCGCGGTGGCATCATCTCTCTATTTCTCTCTACCTCTCCCTCTCCCTCATTCACTCTTTTTGAAAAAAAGCGTTCCTTCTTCCCTAATCCTTCGTTCCCTCACCCCACACACAACCATGGAGATGAAGAAGCCCACCCTCAACATCATTCAGCGAAGCCACAGCTCTTGGCTCCATCCGTGCCTCCGTACCCTCCTTAATTGCCGCTATATAAATGCAGATATGAGCAACAAGGATGAATGCAGAAGGAGAAATTTCGAGATCTGTGTCTTCCTTGCCTATTTGTGGTGAATTGAGTCAGCGTGGGAGTTCCCATGGGCACGAAACATCGATGATCGTTGATCTCTCTTATCAAAATCTATCATCGCTTCTGGCTCTTCATTTCTTTTGAAAAGAGAGACGTTGATCTCTGCTATTGTTGATGAATTTCTAGAGGAAGAGAGAAAGAACTTTTATTTTTCGGCGATAGGATTCTATTGTACCGTTGATATCTATCACCATGATGTGCTAGTTTTGCTTCTTTTTACTATTGTAAATTTTATTTTTAATTCCTGTTTGCATGTATTTGTGCCTTTTGGCGTGTACATAGATTTTATATTTTTTCTTCTCTTATGGTTGTTCTCTCTTCCTCATTCAATAATTTCGTTGAGTTCGCTTCGGTCTTCCTCTACTTCTCTTGGAGGACTCTATACTATTTGATCGGCTCATCTCACCAGTGCCCTCAATAGCTTTGTTTGAATGTGTCTGAACCACTTTAGAAGATGTTCCACCATTTTCTTTTTAATAGGTGTCACTTCAAAGTCAAAATTGGACATTAACCCAAATTTATAAACCTTTATCCAAAATGTCAAAATCTAAAGAAAAACCAGAAATCGTCAATTCAAGAAAAAATAAACAAAAATTTTGGGTTTAGAAAACTAAAAGTTATAAATAAAGAAAACGTAGAAAATATAAGAAGAGAATGCCACTCCCCAGGAAACTCTTCATAAATTTGTTTTCTTTGTTCATATATGGTTTTGATTTACAAGTTTTTAATTTTTGTTGAATTTTCAAAATCTTTAATTTCTTGTTTCAATTTCTTTAATGGTTTGGTGCTTGATAACGGTGTCCCAAATATGAAATAAATCAACAAAAAAAAAAAACTTATGAATTTTGGGGTGTTATTGCCTCCTCGGTAATTTGTGCCCATAGCTTTTTTGTGAAAATTTTTTAGGCAAAAATGCCCTTTAACAAAAAAAAAAAAAAAAGGTTGATGTGGATGATACATGAGCATACCACTTCAACACAACCGATTAAATGATGATTGACTGTTTGGATCGGTTAGAGCATAGTGACAGTGCTATAATTTTACAATTTTCAAGATAATATTACCCTCTCAAAAACTTCTGGAGAAAAACTGCTCTTTAATCCTATCTATAACCCTATAACATATTTGAGTACTATTTTGAAGTGTCTGAAGAAATACTAAATAATTCTTAGTTTTCCAAATAGCTAAATAACAAAAAAAAAAGGCAGCCACTCAGATATTAACATATTCTTACTTCTAGTTTGCAGAAAAACATATTGCCGCAAAAATAAGCTAGAAAGGACAATATTAAAATCGACATAAACCATCAACATTTTCAAAATATATATGTGTGTGCGTGCTATATAGCATTAACAGAAAATTTCTGTTTTTTTGCTCTCTCCATATACAAAACATTACTATAGCTTGATAAAATGGAATGATCCCTTAACAAATTGAGTGCTTGGCTCAATAATAAGCGTTTGGTCTTGACAAATTAATTAAAATCCAGCTAGCTAGCTTATTTGTAGATATTTATTTATACACTTCCACAAAGTTCAAATTAAATTATAATAGCAATTCACTTTCACTGTAAATAAGTCCAAACAACTATCATATAACCATTAGAACATGCATGCAAGAATTTCTAAGAAATCCTGAATGCACAAAATATATGCCAAGATTATTCATAAATTTGTCTTGGACAATAAAAGTCATATAACAAAAATTCCAAATAGCAAATAAATAGACAAGAGAAAGCTGAATTACAACACCCAATCCCTTGCTTATAAACATTTATTTCCAAATTAAAGGAAAACCTGACAGCGTACAAAGAGGTTGGAAGACAAACGTCCCATCCCTAATAAGAACAACAACTCTAAAACGTTACACTAAACACAAAATCTCTCATCACTAAGATTCCAATCCTATTCTCTTGTGCTTTGCGACCCTTATTGCTACTGCTACATATATTTCATCTGCTATTTTCTCCATATATCTAAAGCAAACATACCTTAAACTATTGCTGAACGCTAGGAATGCAATGATTCCCCAGAACCCTGTCATAAAACCAAGGGCTACAACAAAGTAAAACAGAATCTTTTCTTCCTCATTCTTGTCTTCATAATGGACACTTGTTGGAGCTTGATTGTTGTGGCACTTTTTTAGCACAGGTTCTCCACAGAGATATTGATTTCCAAAATAAATGGATGAATCCTCAAGAGTGTGGAACTGGTTTCCTTTGGAATAGGCTCTGAAAAGTTGTTGTATGACAAATTCAAGTGGCTCAATAATGTCAAAGAAGACATGCTACTTGGAAGTGGGCCAAATTGATTCCAAGAGAGGTCCAATGATTCTAGGAGCTTCAACTTCCCTATTTCGCTTGGAATGTCTCCTGACAAATAATTGTGTGATAAATTTAAACTAATCAATTTAGTGAGAGAAGTTAGAACTTTAGGTACCAAACCAATCAGTGAATTGTTTGATAAGTCCAAATTGACTACAAACTTTAGATTTTTTTGAAATCAAATTCTCTTCCTTTCATAACTTGTTTGACATGTTCTTTCTCCCATTGATCAAAAGGAGATATTTCTAGTGATACTGCTATAGGACCATTTGCCGGCCCAGAAGCCAGAAATCCCATTATTCCCATGTCTGACAGTAGATTTAGAGTCATTCCTTTAAGATTCCCAAGACAAATAGGAATTGTTCCTATTAAATTGTTACTTGCATGGTCCAAGCTTTGCAAGACTAAGAGTTGGCAAAGGCTCAAAGGGACTGTACCACTAAACTTGCTTTGTCGAAGCCTGAGAATTTTCAGCATACTAGAATTGACCCATGTATTTGATGGTATAAGTTGAAATATCTCAAATTTTAATCATCCAAAATTCTTTGAATATTTAATTAAATTCAATAGAATAACATGGTAAATTTGGATACACTTGAAGTAGTCAAAATACTCGAGATAGCTACTACGTGAAACTTGTGGCCAAGAAAGACCTAAAGCACAATTTTACTTAGCCAAAAGCGTAACCTCGTGGCCTAAAATTTAATATGAAAGAGCACAATTTCTAAGCCTAAAATATTGCCAAAATTCGGTCAAGAAAGAAGAGAAAGAAGAAAGTAACAATTGTTTCAGAAATTCAAAAAGATGTAAGGGCAAAATGGTTATTTTAGCTAAATAAAATAAATTTAGCAAATCTTCCTTAATAATTGAGGAAGAGGACTGTTTTGGACGAAGAGATAAGAAAGAGAAGATTTATTTTTTTTTAAAAAAGGTTGACAAGTGGAAGAAGAAGAGAACCTTTTGGGAAAAAAACAAATAATATCCTAAAAATCACATGATAAATTTCTAATAAAATATTAATAAAAATGGATATGTGAAGAGAACTCTAGAGAGCTCTTCAACTCTCTATCAAAGGGCCTAAAGTCGGCCATAGTCAGGAGAAAAAGAAGGAGAAAGAGTTTGGAGGAAGCAAAGAAACAAGAAGGAAGAATAAGGAATAAGGTGCAAGATCAAGGTAAGTAGATGGAAACTTCTACTTGTTCTTGTTTTCTAAATCATGGAAATACCTCCCTAACTCTCATGCTATCTTGAATCATCTCTATATCAAGCTTAAATTCAAGAAGAAGAAGAGGAAAGGGTGGCAGTTTTAGGAGCCAAGAAGAGAAGAGCAAAGGTAAGTATAAGAATTAGTGAATTCTTGAAGATTTAAACTTGATCTTGGTATTATTGTTGATTGTTGGTTTGTTTTGGTTAGATTTTGTAATTTGGGATGTTCAAACCCTAAAAGGATATGCTGCCCAAATTAACACTAAATATGTTCAAATGGTGTTTAAGGGGTTAATCATAAGGTTACAAGTGAAAAAGAAGGTGTTTCAAAGATTAAAACATAAAACTTCCATTTTTTAAATTTGTGCCAGATTTGTTGTGGCATGTTTTTGTATGGCTTAACTTGGTCCAGATCTTATGAAATTTTACAGGATGAAATTAGACATCCTGGGCTTTAATTTGATAGTATTATAAGTCATTTGGATGAGTGGATTGAAAGATATGATTTTTCGAAGTTTGGCCATGAATATTTAATGGTGGCAGATTAACTTTGATGAATTTTCTGGAATTTTGTTGTTGTGTCTGGTACTTTGTGATATTTTTTCTATAAAATAGGACTGAAAGATCTTTACATAGGAACTAGAACCACCTAATTTTAAATTCTATAGATTTAGTTATGAATTATCAAAGTTGGTTGAAAAAGCTGGAAATTTCTGGAAAACCTATGAAAATGACAATTTTGCCCATAAAACCCTAAGTTGGTGGTTGTCAAGGGTAATCTGGTCATTTGAGTGTGAATTTGTCCAAACTAAGTTAAAAAATGGATTCTACACACAAAATTGTGTAGGAATAGCTTGGGTCATAATTTTGAGAAAGTATGGTTTTACCGAGTATAAGGGAAATAGACCGGATTTCCTAAGGGCATTTTGATAATTTGGCACATTAAGTAAAGATAACCAACTAATGAGCTTTAAATAAGATATGAATGAGTAATAACTCATTTGTTATCAATTTGAGAATTTTAGGATTAATTGCTTAAGCCCGACGGAAAGTTAAAGGACCGATAGTAGCTAGTCTATAGAAAGGAGTCCAGGTAGTAAATCTATCTCTCATATTCTATATGAATATTAATATGCATTTGTTTGTCATGTTCTATTTAATGTGTTGTATATCGTATGAGCACTCACTGGGTGTGGGCGAGTAGGGGTACCACCCCATGGGACAAGCAAGGTACCATGTGGCCAAATGAACCTAGTTGAGTGGTTTGGGGCAGGTGCTCTAGTTTATTTATGTGATCACATTACATCATCCATTCCTGATCTACATAAATCATAGCCTTGTACATAGGTGAATTCCTATGTACGAGGTTATGATTTGTGCAGATTAGGAATGGACGATCATTTTGATCCAAACAAAATCATCATTTGGTTCCTGAATATTATTAGACATGTGCTTGACATTTTGATTGATGCATCATGATAAATGAAGTATTGCAAGTTTACTTTTCACATTTTATATGATTGATAATCTGTTACTACTGAGATTTGTATGAATCTCACCATTTCTATAAATTTAAAATTTATTCAGCAAGTGGAAGCGGCTCAAAGGGCAATGCCGTAGATACCAGAAATTGAAGGTCTGATGCTTATCAAGATATTTATCATTGGTTATCCATTAATCTTCCTATGTATTTGTGATTTGTGTTATATTATGTACAAATCCTGTGGGGATTTTATGTAACAGTAATCAAGAATTTTATATCAGTATAATGTATTTTTTCTGCATGCCCAATGAACTGTGCGTTGACTCTCTAATAAATATCAAAATATTAAGGGGTTTGACATAAGCCATATAGCTCGTTGATGCCAAGATCCAAAATCTCCGAGGAGGTGCAAGATGGCAATGTTGATGGAAGCTTTCCTTGCAAATTATTGTTGCTCAAGCTCAAAGATTGTAATGTATATGAACTAGAAGAGCTACAAAATGATTCAGGAATGGTTCCTGATAACTTATTAGATGACAAATCTATCAATGCAATACCATATAATTGAACCATTATAATGCAATGTTCTAAAAATTAGACCGGATGGTCTCGTCCAGTCAGACCGTCAACTGGACTTGGAGACGGTCTGGAATAAGCAACAAAATCGTTTTCTTAATCAGGCTAGATTCGGCCAGAAATTAGCTGCTTTTCAGCCGGAATCTAGTGGCGGTTCTAAGTAGCCGGACAACTTTTAGATAGCATGTGGAATAACTCTCTAGTATTTGAAAATAGAGAAGATGATGGATGATAGAAGAGAAACGATAAAAAAACCAACATATCTCGTCATTTTTTACTGTCAATGACAACAAAATTTGCAAAAAGTTTAGAGAAAACCACTTCAAAAGATACTCAGTAGGAAAAAGGAAAAGGCTTGAGGTGGTCCAACAATGGTAGGACTCTAAAACCCTTAGATAAAAAAAAACTTGAATTTCTGGAGAATGAGAAGGTAATGCTTTAAAGAGAGAAGAAAAGGGTGAGGGAGGGTGAGAGAAAGACATTTAATTTCATGTGGGATGTGGAGTAGAGGCATGAGATTGGGAAAGCATGTTAGAGATATTTTTTCACTTTAGTAGCACGCTTCCCAAGCTTTTTTTACTATCTCACCTCTCAAGAATTTGAATAGTTTTTTTCATCTTATTCAAGGATTTGAAATAAACTTCCCAACGGTATAAAATTCATTTTTTTAGCGTTATCTTATTATTATAATCATAAATATTTTTTTAAAAAATCAAAATTTTTTTTTGTTTTTAACAAAAACAAATTTTCCTTCCTTTTCTCTATGGTGAGTATAAAATTTTTCATACACTCCAACCTCATTTATAATCATAATTATATTAATATTTTTACACATATTATTATATTTGTATAAAATATTTTTTTTTATTTAATTATTATGTTTCCAGTTCGACTAGACGGCCAATAACCCGCTAGCTTTTTCAGCTTAACGTCCGGTCTGGCTTTTAAAACATTGTTCAAATGGTTATTACCAAGGAATAGACTGGCATCATATCATGGAGATTTCTTGGGAGTTGTCCACTAATTTTGTTGTTGGAAAGACCTAGCACAATGAGATCCTTTTGTTGAAGCCATGTTGGGAGGGTTCACTAAAGGCTTGATAAGTCTAACTTAACTAACTTCTTTTGGTTTTGAAGCCATTGAGGAAATGGTGTCTCAATTTTGCAAGATGCCAATTGAAGACTTGTCAATTGGAAAGGAGGTAACCAGTTCGGTGCAAGATGTACAGATAATGTGTTCATTCCTAGGCTTAATAAATCTTAGAGATAGGACAAATTACGAAGGAGGATTTCCCCCAGAGGGCCTTCCAAGGAGTTAGTTGAAAGATCCAAAATTTTTAAGTTTAAAAGCTTTCTAAGACTATTAGGGATGTGACCTTTTAGATAATTGCCAGAAAGATCTAACACCATCAAGGAAGACAATCTCCCCAAGAATGTTGGAATTATTCCATTGAAGTGATTATCTTCAAGAATTAGTACACATAATTTTGTAAAATTTCTAAAGAATAACGGGATGGGGCCATATAACAAATTTGAACCTAAATTCAAGTACACCAGGTTCTTCAGCTGGCCTAAGCTTCCTGTATGATCTGTCAATCCATTATGACTTAATTCCAATGCTTGTAAACCACTATCAATGTATACTGATATATTTGTGGAGCTTCCAAATGTTCCTCCTTGAAATTTCTTGTCTGGCAACAAGTCCAACGATTCTACATTGCAATTGATTTTGGAATTTGAAGGACAGGAACTTTCGAGAGTAGAGAATTTATTGTTGGTAAGATTGACATGTTGAAGTCTCTTAATGAAGCATAATGGAACTACGAAAGTCAGATTATTTTTAGAAAGGTCAAGGAATTTAAGGGAAGAAATGTTCTGAATAGCAATAGGGAAAAAACCAGTAAGTTTATTCCTAGCTAGATTCAAATGGTCTAAAAACGTGAACTCTCCTATCCATAATGGAACTGAGTCAAGATTATTGTAAGAAATGTCAAGGGTTCTAAGGGATGACATGTTTTTAATGGCAATGGGAAATTTCTCAGAAATTGTATCGCCGGCTAGATTCAAATGTGCTAGAAACTTGAACTTGCCTAACCATAATGGAACGAAGTCAATAATGTTGCCAGAAAGGTCAAGGGATTTTAGAGATGTCAAGTTTTACAAAGCCATAGGTATGCCGTTAAGATAATTTTCCCCAAGGCTCAATACTTGAACCTTGGAAGGAGGTGAGGAGGAATTCACAAAACCATTGGAAATTTTTGACATCTGAAATTTGCAGAAACTGAAGTGTGCTTGTAACAAAAACGGAAGATTGAGAAGTACCTGCATCATCTAATTGATCTCACTTTTGATGGTAAATCCACTCGTGTCAATGTATTTCATAGAAGAAGATGAGAGACCTATGTGAAGTCATCCACAAGAGAAAACCCACAATAGCTGAGATCAAGAATATGCAGATTCGTGAGATTCCCCAGATGGTGGGGTACCCTTCCATAAAAGTGACAGTAGGAAAGATTAACGTACCTTAGTTGTTTCATGGACCCAAGGAACACTGGGATAGGACCCTGTTGAAAGGACATTCCTTGAGTAATTGTCAAAGCTGTCCCTGAACTTCAAAAGAGCATGCCTCTCTTCTTATATGCAGCCCTGATCAGTCAGATTCCCAAAAAAAGAGTTGTAAAGCTTCAAAAAATAGTACAAATAATATTGAGAGCACATGCCATCTCTCAGAGATCTTCTCATGGTTGCCAAGGGGTATAATGCTCGAGCAAGACAAGTTATATATGGATGAGAGAACAAGAAGGTAGCTGGTACTGGTTCTAGGATACTGGAAAAAACTGAGTATGATTGGTGAATTCATACTTAGAATATGTGTGTTTATATATCGAGGAGACTGTGTCTAATGATTAGATATATATAAGATATTATAAATTCATATAAATGATGTGCTTATTTCGCATGCATGCATACATACATATTTCTTGGCCCTAAAACATGCATATACGTATATTTTTATTAATATTTTATTTTACGATAATATTATGATCATAATAACTTAAAATTTTTAATTTGTTAATAATTTTAATTATGAATTCTAATTTTAATTTTAATAAATATTTATTAATCATATATATCTTCTGAGGATATAATGTGTTTTAAACTATATAACATTTGGGTACAGAATCTTGTTAGTTTTGAATGGTTGCTCTATTTCGTGACCGTTGTCCACTTAGTGCAGAGTAGTTTTTTTAGAAATTGATTGACTGATTGGTTTTCTATAATACTTATTAATTGGTGTAGTCTAATTTGTTAGATATGATTAGTTTTGATGATGTCAAATATAGATATAAGAGCAAAAAGTTTGCTTAATATATTTATCTTTTTATATTGACTAACTACTATATTTAATGTTGTATATCTTATAGATTAGTCAAACAAAGCAAGAAAGAGATTAGAGAAAGAAGAGCTTGAAAGAACTAATGTGAATATCAAGATTCAAACTTCCAGATGAAATACTGGATGTTTCTATGCTCATAAGGGAATTCAAGTGGTACTGTAGCAGTTGGTACTGTTTGGCACTATAGCATTTCACTGTAGCAGTCAGACACTGTAGCATCCGAAGAAACTGTAGCACTCGAGTTTGAATAGTAGAACTCGAGTTTTGGGCACTGCAGCACTCGAGTTGAAGGAGTTCTTCATGAGAGTTCTTGGCAGAAACGACTCCCGGATGATTTTCAAGTTTTGCACTCAAGTTGGATATGGATAACTCGAGTTTGGTATTGTTCAGAACTGCAAAAATTGGTCTGAACTCGAGTTTGGATCTGAGAACTCGAGTTCACAGTGAAGTTCAACATGCTTTGTTCATCCCTATTTTTCGTTCAACATGGGTGAGCTTCAGTAATTCAATCATATCTCCCAAAACACAACTCCGATTGAAGCGAAACTAGTGGCATATGAAAAGAGACTCCCAATGCGTCATTTTGAAATCAAAACCAATATTAAAGGAACTCAGATGAAGCAGATATGAATGTTTGAAGCA
The DNA here is from genome assembly GCA_037074505.1 of Albizia julibrissin. Lineage (NCBI taxonomy): Eukaryota > Viridiplantae > Streptophyta > Magnoliopsida > Fabales > Fabaceae > Albizia > Albizia julibrissin. Next base: position 22,344,501 of record CM073482.1, read on the forward strand.
CTCGAGTCCACTGTTTGAGTCCACTGTTCACTCTCTCGCAAAAGCTGAAGTTAAACACATGAACTCGAGTTCAGGATGAAGCACTCGAGTTCTGGGATGAGATATACTCGAGTCCTGAGAGTTCTTCCATGAGAGTTTATACTTGAGAGATTTGAAGCACTGGAGTATATACGAAGCACTCGAGTTCTTATTGGCCTCTACACTCGAGTTCAAGGAGTTCTGGCAAGAGAGTTTGTACCTGAGACTCGTATGGTGAGAAGAACAATTGGTACACTCGAGTTTCTCAGCATATACTCGAGTTTGGAATCAAATGACACTTGAGTCATGTGAGTGTTGACAAGCGAGTTTATTCTAGAGAAGCATGAAATGTCAGATTGCCATGATGCACTCAAGTCCTGAAGATCACACTCGAGAGTCCTGGGAACATCAACACTTGAGTTTCAGTTTTGCACTCTCGTGAGTTTCTGACAGAAGCCGTCTGGAGATATTAAAATTCCACTATGCACTCGAGTTTGGTATGGAGCACTCGAGTTTTCCAGACGCAGAAGCAAAGTGCATTTCTGTAATCAATCCAAATATACTTAAACGCTATCTAATCATTATGTTTTTACTTGTTACTATGATTAAACGTCAATTAACATATCTTTCAAGTGTGAAACAGGAGATTATACATTCGGACGAATCTTCATATACAGAGGTCACTCATGGCATTCATCGTCACTCAAAGGCTGAGACCCAGAAAGCATAAATCCAATCTTTGACCAATGATTCAACACATTTATGACTAATGCTTCATTGTATTAGTATTTGATATATTATTACAGAAAGAACAGTGAAGTGAAGAGTGAGGAAAAGCTACTTCAGGAAGAGGAGTGTCCGACTGTAACGGCTCTCTCTTAGTGCTTTACAATGGTCATGCACTATCGGTGAAATGGGAAACAACAGACCAATATTTAATAACAACAAATCATGGGAAGCAACAATATTGAGCAAATGGTTCAACGAAAGTGCAGACGAAAAGGAACACTGAAGCATTTATCAGATGCATGATGAACGGGGAAATATTCAAAGACGCTCAATAGTCAAATGAAGCAACGGACACTAACGGGTGAATGTTCACAACGGTCTTCTTCTTCTATAACATAGCTATAAATAGAAGAGGATTCAAACTCAGACAATTGCGAACAGAAGAACGAAAAACAGACACATGCTGATATCCTAAGTCTTCCACCTCCGACCACTATCTTCTCTTCTCTGTTTTATATATAATGTATATTTGAGAGAGTGAATATTTGTATTGTACTTTAATGAGTATTTATCTACTCTGTAAGAGAGTTTATAAACACCTTCATCTATACTTATGTATTGATCTCAAGGTAGAGGGACCTTGAGAGGGTTTGATTCCTTATTTGGAAAGTTGTAGAGAGAATTGCCGATTAGACTTTTTGCTCGTAAGACTTGCACGGGTGAGCAGGATAGAAAGGTCTTCAGAATTGCTCTGCTCGTAAGACTTGTCGTAAGGGGGAGTGAACCTTACAGTGTGTGAGGGAGAGTAACTCCGTAGTAGGCTACACAAGTGCCCGGTTAAACTTGTGGGTTGTAGCGGCTTTTCTTGTGCCCGGTTAAACAAGAAGATAGTAGATTAGAAATCTCAGGAGGAGCCTGGAGACTGGACGTAGGTCATCGTGGATTGGACCGAACTAGGATAAATCACAGTTTGCATATTCTCTTCCCTAAGCTTTTACATTTCCAGGATATAAGATTTACTTAACTGCTTATGATTTTATACTTCCATATATATTAATTTGATAAGCTGAGAAAAGATTTTAAAAGATCATATTTTATTATCGTACACCAAATTCACCCCCCTCTTGGGTGTCAGCCAGTTCTAACATAACTTTTGTGATTATAATAAACATATTTGGAAAATGTGTGCATTTTGTCTTCCATATCTCAAGAAAATTAGTCATTTCTGGTAACAGAAAATACTTCTGATGAAATGTGTTTAATCATATGTTCCATAATAAATCTTAGTATAATTTATTATAGAGTTAAGTTACAAAAATACCTATAAGTTTTTACCTAATGTGCTCCTAGCACTATATGCTTTTCAAAGATGAAAAAATAACCATGAATATGCAAAATCGGAGCAAAAATGCCAACACTACTGTTAAAAGAGGCTAACTTCTGTTAATTGCAATTTAAAATTACCAAAATACCCTCAAATCAAAAGAAAAAAAAGAGAGAAAAAATATCCTCTGATTCATCTCTCCACCTCCAGATATTCATTATCAAAGAAAAGGCCCCGATCAAGATCCAAGAATTTGAAACTAATGAAGAGGTGACTATGCGTGTAGTTTTATATAATTCTTGATGAAAGTCAAATTAACAACATGGACATTGAAAATTCCAATCTAACCACAAACGTCACAGAAACCATGCATACATACTTTTCTTCTTTAGAAGAAAATCCCAACGGCCATAGTTACAAGCCTCACAAAACTTGGTCTCATCTCCATGAATCTAACCAGAAACATCACAGAAATTGGGCTTTACATCGAACACCTCTTGGAGAAGAGGAAGGAAGGGCCATCATTAATAGATCAGTAAATCAAAGAATGTTTAAAGGATAACCTGGAACCATATTCAATCTCTCATAATCTCCCAATTCCTTCAAACCCTTCAAAAGCCCTTCAAACCGTAATTTATCTTCGCACATTATATATAGCTCCTGCATATATGATAGTTTAGAACCATTATGGCAGATAATAACCATCATATATCACGATTTTTGTGGTAATGATTTGTTATTAATAATTAATTTAACTAATTTTTTTAATATACACAAATTAGTTATCTAACTCTTATATTAAAAATTCAATATAGTAAATAGTAATCCATCAATTCCTTTTTATAAGATAGGATTCTTGAGTATGATAAGTTCTTTTTTATAAGATAGGTTATGGCGATGTCTCAGAAGTTTTTTTGTTAATTCTCCATTTTACCTTTACTTAATTGTAAAAATTACTCATTTAATTTCCCATTTGCCAAGATAACACTCTCTCTACCACACATTCTTTCTCTACCACATAAATGAGGGTATTTTTTGAAAGCAAAATTCATTTTAGCATATTTATTGTACATAGTAATGCAATTCAGTTAATCCTATCTTATAAAAATGAACCGAGGTGGGAGTAATATTTATACCCAACTCCCCTACTCATGTGCATGCTCGGACTTGCTCATAGTCAATTCAAGACCAAATCAGGGGCTCGGCACCAACCTTTGCGTGGGTCAGTTAGGACCTACTCACAAGCAAGGTAGGGATGACTCGTAAGAAATCCAAGACTTGCTCATGGGCAATATAATGATGGACCTGCTTCTAGGCAAGCCTAACCTTACTTTTGGGCAAACAAGAACCTTTGGATAGGTAAGGTAAGACTTGCTCATGTGCATTGTAGAGCTTCCTCATGAGCAAACATGTTGAATGTTAATAGCATATTATCAAAAGAACAAAATTAATAAAAGTGTTAAATATTCCTTTGGTCCAAAATGTAAGGACTTAGTTTGAGAGTGTATTTTAATCCTAAATGTAAGATCCTTTATCATTTTATCTCTTATATTTATCATTTTTTTTCTTCAAACTAATTTTTTTTTATATATAATATAATATTATACAAAAGTATTTTTGAAAAATCACATCACATGACTTATGATTAAATAATTTATTTAACTTTTTAATTTTTCCAAATTAAATAAATAAGTTCTACATTGAATATAAAGACCCGATGAGTACAAGATAATTCTTCTTTGTGTAATATTTTTTTTAATTTATCTTAACTAATGATAATTTATATAAAGTTTAAGGTATTTTCAACATTTGTCCCTTCAACATTCAATATATATATTAAAAAAAACAAAAGCAGATCACATGAACCTTTTTAAAATGAAAAATTTATTTCATGATATCCTCAAAGAATTTATATTCAATTTAAAACCTATGTGAAAATGATAAAAAAGTTGATACCTTCAACTAATTTTCTTACAAACTTCTTTTACTGATATTAAATATAAGATAAATGGTTTCTTCTTATCTCTTTAACATTTCTTTTTCTTGTACGTATCACAAATCACAACTATAATACTAGTTAAATAAGGTATTCTCCCCATGCATTGCACGGGTTAGTAGTCTCTACACGGTGTATTTTTTAGAGATTAAAGGTCACTTTGTTAAGAAGATGCAAATTTACAAGCCTTTGACGTAAGTATAGGATGCTAATTTTTGTGAGGTGTCACTTTGTTTTGGTTTTTAGAATTCTGAATAGAGTTCTAGTAGTTGGAGCATGAGGGAGAAAGAGCATTGTATTTCCTTTGTTAGAGTTTGCATAAATTGTTTCTTATTGTAAAAAATAGTCAAAGTTAATTTGACGAGTTTATATCCAACCAAGTTGTTTTATTTTGCTGTGGGAAGCTGCCAATTTCTTATTGTCTAAACAACCTATTTTTTCTACTTCAACAGCCACGTGTTATATGTATTTTGTTTGTCTCAAGTCATCTGGACATTTGGCTTTTCGATATTTTTAAAAATTTCATGTGTGCGTTTTAGACTAGACGTTTCGGTACCCCAAAGTTGTAATTGTGGCAAATGGAAGTGCCTTTATTATCTACCCGTGAAGACAAGCTCGATCACATGGCTAAATGTCTTTAATTAAACTGAAGCAAGAGAACAATTCTATTATCATAATCAGGCATGGGGATTATTGTTATGTTTGTTGCTGTCTTTGGGTGTTGCAATATTTCAGCCTCCTATCTACGATATTGCCTTTGCTATTCTCTTGAATAATGCTACCAAATTTGTTTTTTCCTAGCAGATAGTGATGTTGGGTCTCTAAATGTATGAAAGGATTAAGGGTGACCTTTGTCACATTTTTTAACTGCGAATCTGCACAGTCCTTATTAGTTTTATTTGAAAATATAACTATATTAGTTGTTATGAAAGGATATTTAAACGTTAATTGTTAAAATTTCAAGGGTGAGAAATAGCTTTTTTCATTCAAAACCTTTACACGGTGAAATTTTTGTTGCTTCAGAGACATTGATGATATGACCATGTGCTTACAAAAGGATAAAAAACCTATGTTAGATAATCAAAAGAAAAGGGCATGATTTTCAATATTGTAGTCATTTTAATTTGTTACCTTTGTTTTAGTTTATCACATTGCAAACCTTGTAAGAGTGACGATTGGTGGTTCCATTGTCATAATGCTTCAGTACCTCAAAATTTTCAAAATTTTCAACGTGGTAGACTTCTCCCTCTTTGATCTCTTTCATGTAGCATTCCAGCAATCTCTGTTGTGTTGCAAAACCCTAGATTCGGGTGCCCTGCAAGTATTTCAAAAGTTACCATTAGTAATAGCAAGTAAAACACCATAAGGAATGGTGGGAAGGCAATAAATATGTACCTTCTAATCCACTAAAATTATGCCAACCTTCTAGGGAGCATGTGGTGGGGTCTTCTTATAGGAAACAATGTGGATTCAACAGCAAATAAATAAATGAGTAGGGAAGGTGCTTGGTTGTGGTCTATCAGCATTTTGGCTTTCTCTTAATTCTTGAACTTCTTCTCGCAAATCCTGAATCATAGCTTGTTGTTGTGTCAGTATTCCGAGAATTTGTTGCATAGGGTCAGGCCTTGCATTATTCTCAGGTTCAGTAATTGGTGGTACATTAGTTTCCGATCTACGTCGCACCATTTTTCCTTTTCACTATTAAAAAGGAACACCACATTAAAACGGCATCAACCATATATATATGTATGTATACATGTACTTCTCAAGGCTTTAAATATTAGCACACAACAGAAACATAGATCCATTATGGCAAACAACTATATTTACATCCAAGTAGCTTGATATATACATAAGTAGCCCATACTACCTTATTATCACTAGTCCGTATGAAACAACACATACATATACATATGGTTAATAAAAGGCCAAAACTCAAAAGGACCCCAAAATATGATGTCATTCTTTTTCTCAATCCAAGAAGTAATGTCAGGAAAATAGGCTAGTGTGGTTTGAATCCAAATATCATCTGTCATCTCTAGCCCATGCTCTTCCTTTTGCTCATACAGTTTCTTTATTGAACCCAAGAATGTCGTATACCGTTGCATAAAGGAAGTGTATTCATTAAAGGCGTTCAGGTAGAAATCCTTAAATCGCTCCCACAGTTCATCATTTGGGTGACGGTCAAATGCTAACTCAACCACTGGAGCACTTGACTCTGCATCTGAGTCTGAGTACTGCATAATGTTCTCTAATTCTATGTCATCTGTGTCACCGACAGTAGCATCATCCTTAGGGGCAGGTCCAAAAAATATTGGATATTTAACTCTCTTCCTGGCAGTTTTTGTCACTCTCGGTCCACGTCCAGGTCCTCCTCTATTAATGACTATATAGTGCCTACCATCTGGTATACGTTCCTCCGGTGGTAGCTGGTTAATAGATGGGGGTGATCTACTTCTTTGTCTTTTCCTATCAGACATGCTTCCTAACACAAAGTAGCTAACAAAAGTTAGAACATATCAACATAAGCAGATGACTCTAACAAAACCTATCGTTGCCAGAATCAACGCTCTGATACCAAAATGTAATACCTTACTTCCAATAACCTCAGATGAGTACAAAAGAGTAGTGAAATAAATTGTGAAATCAGGATTTAATCCCAAACTGAATAAACTTTAAAAACATTAATGAATCCCAACATTATCTCAGGAGATAAATCTAGGATTGAGTAGGTTTTTCATATGGAATAAAAATTTTTCAAACATTTTTCACAAATATTCACTATCTCATTTAGACTCATTGATACTTCCTTTCATTTTATTAGAGTATACGAGCGTGTCTCTGCTTCAATCTCACGTTGTATTCAATCGTTAATGTTTCTCTAACGATTAGGAAGTGTTATGTAACTAAGTTATCTCTTTATTACATTACCATTCATATACCTGGCTACAAGTACTATCAGTTCAACTACTATACTATTGTCATAGTTACCGATTTATACAATATATACATGTCCAAAATATCCAAACAGACAACCAACAGAGAAAGTAAATCTTTCAGCTTCATCCTCTAGTTGTCCGTATTTACCTTCTTGCCCTTTGAGCTACCATCCTGTACTGTAATTTGTTTATAGAAAAAGAGTGAGATTCAAAAGAATCTCAGTAGTAACAGGTAGTCAATCATATAGATATAAAATCACAGAGCATGTTACACAGTCATCATATAAAAGAATCATCACAACATCATTTGATTCAACATGTAGTTCTCATACCATCATAGTACTAGGTATATCACAAGGCTCCGAGTATTACCCGTGCAATAGGCCCCGGCATTCACTCGTGCATCACAAACAAATTCAATGGCCTGAGCGTCAACCCGTGCAATAGGCCCCGGGCGACAACCCCGCATAAACAAAATATTCCAGACAGTTCATGATGAAACTACACACATACAATGTATCTTATAACATATGAAAGACAAAGTTACTACCTGATAGCTTCTCTTGAGCAATATCCAATTGTTTCACTAAGCTCGGGCAGATCTTAAACTTTGAACAGTATTAAGTCCTATAAATGGAATTTACGGACGACAAGTTATTATTTCGTCCAATATTTGTATAATCCAAATACTCAAGTCGGTTTTCATTAAGGTTAGAATACTAACCCAAAATCAAAGTCAAAAATGGTTCAACTATATCAAGTTGGTTAGTTTTACCCTTAAAGTTCATTACAATTACATAATACCATTGCATCCTTTATTTTCGCACATTTGAGTAAATCTGCCAGAATTTTCTTCAATCTTTGAAAATTCATAATTAATTCTACACAAATCCAAATGAGTTGGTTCCAGATTCTGTTCAATCATATTCAAGTCCTAGTGTAAATAAAAATATTACAAGTCACTAATTATAACCACCCAATTCCAGAAAATTCGTCAAACCCAATCTGCCACAGATTCCATTCCAGAATCAACCTTAAACTTTGAAAAATCATATTTCTCAATCCACTGGTCCAATTGCGTCCTATTACCTATCAAATTAAACCTCAGGATGTCTACTTTCATTATGTAAAATTTCATAAGGTTTAGACAAGGTTTGCTTACTGAAAAACGCACCGCAACAAATCTGCTCCAGCAAAACAAGTCTAACAGCAGGGTCATCTAACTTTCAAAAATTCCATAATTTTGTATAATTATCCAAAAATTATAAGTACATGATTTTCCACATAATTTTTCATGTAGAACTCAATGGAATGATCAAAATCATCAAAATCATAAAGCTTCAGCCTCAAAACCCACTGGCAAGACATAATCATTTTCAGCAAAATTACCAAAACAGAATTTTGTTGAACAACTTAGTCCAATATCATCATAAATCATCATTTAACCATAAATACATGATTAAACCATGATTAATCCTTTAAAATTCCTTTTGGACGAAAATGAACAGTACCCTAACCTTCATGAAGACTCATCCAAACAACAAACCAATCGGTTCAAAATGAAACTTACGCTTACCTCTATACGTTTCCACAATCGGTTCGGAAATCCGGCAGTACTTCGTCTGGTGAGATGGCACCAAATACCTCCAAATGAAAATCCAAAACCGTAGAAATGAAGCTTAGGATGAGTAGAAGAAGGTTTGTGAAGGAAATTTTAGGAGAAAACACTGATTCGGTAGTGTTTCGGTGGATTGAACTCAAGAACATTCACTATTCATGTTTTCTCTTTCCTCTAACTATTTCTCAACGTTTTTTCTGATTTCTTCCTATTTTTGCTGATGATAAATGAAATAATAGAGTTTAAAGAAAGTCATAAAGGTGTTCCAACATGTGTCACAATCTTATGGTGCCACATATTCGGTGATTTAGCCAAACGGTGACACGTGTCCTTTCTTTTAATCAAATGGGTCTTGAGCTGTCCTAATGGTCAGGGAAAATGAGAGTCCGATGATTTTTCCCCGGCTCCTGAGCTCGGTGTTTGGGAAAATTAGTCGGGTGACCAGACCAGAGTCCGGTGGATTTCCCCGGCTTGGGGCAACGTGGCACCCTCCGGTGATGACAACTCAAAAGCTAAAGTAACTTTGTCAAAAAGAGGGAACAAGTGTCACGCTCTTATTCGGCCAACACATTAAAGTCAAAAGCACCTTTTCTCTTCTTCCTTAAGATGATGCCATATGTCCCTTATATGGGACCCATCCCTATCTCTTCCCTCCACCTAACTGTCCACTTTATCAGGGAAAGGAAAGTCAGGGAATTTTCCCCGAGTTCACCTACGAGGTGTCCTCCTTCGTGGTCCCTACACAAAGTAATATTATTTCATTTAATTATTACTTTATGACAACCAATAAAATCTTGCTAAGTGTCCTCTTTATCAAAATAACACCGTATACACAACACTGGCACCGGTGAATTTTCTTCCGACTAATTACATTTACAAGCAGTTCTTGTTATTCATATTTTAGTATGTTACATAACTTATGGGATGTGAAAGGTGTATGGGATGCATAATGCTACATTGAAAAGGATGGAGGAAAGAACCTGAGTTGGTAAAGTTTTTGTAAAGAACATAAATGAAGAGGGGGTTGCATTATCATTAAATGGATCTAATGTAAGGAGTAGGAATTTAAAGTGGAGGATTTTTGGTATGAAAATAATTAGGGGGGTTACATGTTATTTTAATTACATGGATGGATGGTTGGTTTCATCATCGTTAGTGAAGCCACAACAATTCCATAGACATCTAATAACAATTAACAATCAAAGAGATGCATCATAAACGATGTTAGCCTATAATTCTCCCTTCACTACACTCTATCAAGTAAGAAAGTAGATATAAAGGTAAAGACTTGTGAAGAATTACTTCTTTAATAACACATTTGGTTCAGAATATTAAATGATACTCCCTTTATTCATTTTTACCATTATTTAAATAGTTAGGTTCCTCTTTTTTTTTAGATACTCTTTGGATATATCTAAACATTTAATGCATTGTTTCCTTTTGTACCCTCAATTAATTACATCTCTTTCTCCTCACTTTTTCCCCTCATTCTCTCTCCCACCCACATTCTTTATAAATAAGGGTGTTTTTGTAAAATGAATTACATTTTTTATATATTTATTATCTTTAACCAATTTTAACCAACTTTCTTATCTACGTAAGTTATTGGTATTTTATAAAAAAGGAACAGAGGGAGTATTATCTTCTCTGTACTAACTTGATAGGTAGGGATGGCTCACTTGTGAACATCCCTAGTACCTCATATTCGCACCATATGAATCATATAATATACAATTATGTTGTCTGTTTTGCTCAACATATACTATTATGTTATCAACAACAACTAAGGCTTCGGATATAGCAATACATAGACCTCTTTTTTTTTACATCAAACAAAATTGTTACAGAATGACATTGTCACGGAAGTTAAAATTAGTAGAGTATGTAATATTTGAACCTTTTTTCTGGTGATAATATAGATAAATAAAGTATAATACTTTTATTGATTTTAATATAAATGTAACATTTTAGTCCTTTTCAATATAAAAAAATGTACTCCAACGTACCACTCTGGTCCAGGTTTTCAAATTTTTTTTGTCATAAATATAAGTCCACCCTAAAAATTATTAATGGCAAATTTGGAAAAGTTAAGTAGTGTAACGCATGTTAAATGTTTCAACTTCCTTTTTATGGTATGTGGGATTATGTCAAACTAGACTTTTAATAAGAATCAGAATGGTAGTGGCATGAAATTGACATTGAACTCTTGAATGGATGAGCTTAAATTTGACACTATTGGGTGTATTGATAGGGAAAGTTGACTTTGGTAACAAGATCCTATTTTTTTAGGGAGAATTTTATTAAGTCCCACAAGACCAAATTTATTTCAGTCAAGGACCATAACATTCTAAAATTGCACTGTAAACCTAAGGATCAAAATGAAAATAAGTTTTGTAGGTAAAAAGTTAATAATGTCCCTTGCTTCTTCTTTTTGTTTTTTTTTACAAAAAAGGTTTGATAATTGCTGAAGCTCCAAAAACTAGTCACCAACAATCACCAGGCTAGAGCGGTAATCATTGGCTGGCTATTGAAGCTCTGGTGACGACCGGCCAAAGCTCCGACCACTAGAAGTTAATGTGTTGTTTATAGGAGGACTCCATTTTTTCATGAAGAGTAGAACACTTGTAAATGCAACTTTTTCAATTTATCTTGTTTATAAGTATAATCCACTTGTTCATAAAAGAGCTATTAGTTCAAGCCCTTCACCCAAGAGGGGGTGAACTGGGTATTTTAATAATTTTAAACTTTAACACAAACTAATTAAAGAGAGTTAGAGAGATATCACCAAATGTGAACACAAGCGATTTATACTGATTCAATCCAATCCACTTAACATGTGTCCAATCCCGAGAAAGCCTTTATGAGATTTTCACTATCTTTCCAAGATTCACAAGACTCTTGATGCCTCAGTACAAACTAGTTTTTCTTCAAAGAACACTTGCTCCCCCTTACACTTTGCAATCAATGCCCACTCAAGGTCCTACTACTTTGAGTATCCCAACCGAAGTAAATGCTTAAGTAATTCTCTCACAAGAGTAAATAAATGATCACTGAAGTATAAATTTACACAGAAATTGAGTTTTGAGACTTAGCAATAAATGTAACAGTAAATGCATAGTATTCATTAGTTGCTCTGTCTTCAATGCTCTTCTATTTATAGTATGAGAATGTTTGAAGACCGTTACTTTAGAATGTAGCTGTTAGAGTGTTAGGTCTTTGCTTTTGTTCGTTGAGCATGTCAGATTGTTCCTTTTCAAAAATTTTGAGCACAAATAGAATCACTGTGGTGCTGTGCTAGTGATTCACTTTAATATATATCACTCGAGTAGCCACTCAAGTGATCTTCTCTTAGAAATGTTTTAGAAGACTTATTATCACTAGAACAAATCACTATAGTAAAGTGATGGTGATGAAAATTTAACACATCAGTCGAGTGATCTTCTCTTTAAAATATTTTTAGAAAACAGTTCACTAGGAAATATCACTGTGGTTAAGTGATAGTAATGAAATTTTTGAAACATCACTTGAGTGGTTATTCGAATGATCTAGCTTGAAATCTTTTTCCAGAAAACTGATCACTAGTTAGTTTACTATGGTGGTCTGATAGTGATGCACTTTGTAACTCTTCACTAGAGTGGTCACTCAAGTGATCTCTTAGAAAAATATGTTTTCAAAATTTAGATAACTATCTTGGTCACTATGGTGAAGTGGTAGTAATGGTAAACTTCTACATTACTAAAGTGCTCATTCAAGTGATTATTATCTACCACTTCTAGTGAGCACTGTGGTGATGGGTTATTTTCAAGAAGCACATCACTTGAGTGGTCACTCGAGTAATCAGCTGAGATTTTCATAAATACCTCATCACTATTTCAGAAATAAGATAACCAAGATTTCTCACATCACTCGAGTGTTTGCTCAAGTGATATAGTGATTTTCACAATAATGAGCTTAAAAAAATTTTTTAAATCAATGTGCCTTCTCTAAAACATTTTCATAATCTTTCTTAAGCTTTGTTGTCATCAAGACAAATGATCTAACAAGAGCTAGACACTTGTTCATGATCTTATGTTTTCTTGTTAACTTATTAATTTGTATTGTTTATATGCCTATTTCACTTGTTCATGAGAAGCTTGATACTTTCAAATGAATAACATAAGTTCAACAATTGCCATTTACAAGTGTAAAACTTTTTTATGAACAAGTGGAATCCTCCTATGAACAATACTTTAATTTTCGGTGGTCAGAGTTGGTTCGCACTGGAGCTTTGATGGTTGGTTGGTGGTGGCTACTCCAGCCTAGTGGTTGTCGGTGACCAGAGGTCCAATGACGATCTAACATTTTTAAAAAAAATAATAAAGCAATGGGCCTTATTATCTTTTTAATTACAAAACTTATTTTCATTGTGATCCTTAAGTCTACATTGAAATTTCATAATGTTATAATCCTCGGTTGAAATAAGTTTGGTCATGTAGGACTGAACTGAAATTCACTCTTTTATTTTTAATATTCCCATTTAGTCAACAACCATTGCCGGAAAATCACAACTAATTTTTTTTAATCTATCTTCTAATTTAAACTAATATATCTTAATTAATTTAATTTTTTTCTTATATATTCTCTCTATACAATACAATTAATAAAGGTATTTGTGGGATAGGAAAAATTAATGTTATTAATTTTTTGTAAAGTGTCTAATAGGATAAAAAAATTTTGAAATGTGTTTTATATTGAGGGATATAAGAAATGAGCAAAGCCCAAGGGATCGAAAAATTTTATAATAAAGAAACAAGTGGACACACAATATTATGTTTAAAGGAAACATAAGCGATTGACTTAATGCTAATTAAATACTCGTACAATAAAATAGAAGTCTTCGTTGATTACTTATTATGGGAAATTCCATATATTTATATTTTGAGTCAATCCTGATATATCACTTTTATTATACGGTCATACCATTAACTATGCCTAGTTGAGAAAATAATTTAGAGATGCACATATAACCTCATGGAGTATGTGACCAACAATGAATTGAGACACTAAGTCTTTAGTACAAAGATCTGCCTAGAAGTTTTGGACCCCTGCAACTTATAATGCAGTCCAAATTGATGTGGATGGCTCAGTGTTATCCATCCAGCACACAGCTTGTAGTGGCGTTATCAAGAATGCATCAGTGGAATGGATTGTGGGATTTCAGATATCGCTAGGCTTGTGTTCTGTAACTAAAGCTAAGTTGATGGCTATTAGAACAAGCTTGAAGGTAGGGAAGCAATTAGAATTCCACAAAGTTATCATCTATACTAATTCATTGGATGCTTTTAACCTTATCATGCTAGAATGCTCCTTAGCTCACCCTTTGAGAGCTGTCATAGTTGAGATCAGAGAGATTCTCTTCAACAACTGGGAGCCTAAGCTACAATATACATGCAAGGATAGGATTCAATGTGCAGACTTTCTAGCGAGGGAAGGGCACTGGGATTCACTAGAAACTATGTTAATTGACAATGTATCAAGTGGTTGTCTAGGGTGTTAGATATTATTAGTTTTGATGATGTTAAATATAAATGCCAAATATTAAGAGCAAAAAGTTTGTATAATGTATTATATGCTACATTGGCTAACTACTATATTTAATGTAAGATAATTTGTAGATTAGTCAAGTAAAGAAAAAAGATATCAAGTTGGATTATGGTGAATGATCAAGAAATAGAGTAAGAAGATATTGAAGATTGAAGTTATCAACTATGAGAAGAAGTCAAGAAAAGAAAGAAGTTATTGAGCTAGATTGTGGAAAACGACCATCAACAAGAAAAACAAGAAGAGGGAGTGAAGAAAGAATAACTTTCATCAAATTGAGTCAAAGAAAGGAAGAAGTTATCAAATTGGAATGATAAAAAAGATAAAGAAAGATTGAAAAAAGAACTTGCAAGATCTAATGTGAATATTAAGATTCAAGCTTTTAGATATGATATTGAAGGTTTATATGGTCAAATGGAGGTTGAAATGGGTCAATTTGAAGCTAAAATGACTTATATGGAAGTTATATCAACTTCAGTCGAGTAGCACCTCCAGAGATGATCACTCGAGTGATTTTCCTCATTATTGGCATCATCACTCGAGTGATGTGCTAGTGATGACCATTATGGATGCTCTGTTTTCATTTAGCATGATAGATGTTTGGTATTTTGGATATATCTCTCAAACCACACATCCGATTGAGATGAAACTTATTTCATATGAAACTAGACTTTCAATGTGACACATAGACACTAAGATCAAGTTCAAAGGAGTTCAGATGAAAGATATACAAGTTTTGGAAGATGACACTCAAATCAAAGCTATATTCCCAAATAGGTTCGATATTTGAGATGAAACTTGATTCATATGAAACTATACTTAAATATATTTCTATAGATAGATCATTTGTCAAATTGGGAGTTATATTTAAAGAGGTATGCCTTCTAGAAGTTGACGGTCAAAATTCAAACATTATTCAGACTAGCAATCACTCTTTTAATCATAACTTCCAGAAGACACCGAATTTGAGAGTGATTCCTTTTGCATTGGAATGTAGACTGCAAGAGCTTTCTAATTATAGGTCATTTAGAAAATTTGGATTCAAAATGATTTTATCACTAGCAAAGATCTCTCCAATGATGTGATAGTTATGATCACTTCCAGTTGCCACTTCCAGTGATGCATTGTTCACTTCGAAGATTATAAAGGGTCACTCGAGTGATGAACTATCACTAGTAGAGCACTTTAATGATTTATCAAGTGATTCACTGTAGATTACTCAAGTGATACATCACTAGTACAATACTCGAGTGATCTATCTAGTGCTCTATGAAGATCACTCGACTGATGGATACCAAAAAATAGAGCACGCTTCGTAACTTCTAAAAATTATTGGAATGTTGTGTAACTTGCTCTTCGTGCTTCTAATCACTCTAATACTTCGTTATATTAGTGCTTAAGAATTTTTCAGGTGATCAAATAATGATTAACACACAAATTGGAAAAAGAACTTTTTATTAGAAGCTTCCAACGGCTAGTTCAATGGTCATATTTTGTAAGTCTCAAGGGAAGAAGAAAAGCTCAATGGTCATCAATCTTCGTCAATTATAAATAGAAGAGCATTCAAAGTCGATGAGTAAGAGAGAGTAATAACAGAAAAATGCTAAAATCATGAATCATCCACTTCAACCTGAATACTCTATGTTTTTCTAGCTTCGATATCATTTACCTTAGAAAGAGAGATTATTTTTATTGTACTTTAGTGTTCATCTTATTTACTTATGAGAGAGAAGATTGATTATAATCATTCATCATCAAAAGGTTGTATCCTTACGGTGTGTATTAGGGAGTAACTTGAAGAGAGATTTGTAAAAGGCTTCGCAAGTTCCCGGCTAAACTTGTGGGACTGTAGTGGCTTTTCTTGTGCCTTGATTAAACAAGAAGATAGTAGATTGAAAATCTTAAGTAGAGCTTGGGGACTTGACGTAAGTCATTAAGGATTAGACCGAACCAGTATAAATCACAGTTTGCATAGTCTCTTCCCTTATCTATTATATTTCTAGCAAACCTAATTTGTTTAATTGATTGTGGTTTTATGGCCCATCATCTTCTTACCTATTATTTTCTTTAAGATGGAAAAAGATTTTCAAAGTTCCTAAGAAATTATCTTACACCGAATTCACCATCCTCTTGGGTGTCTGCCGATTCTAACATAGAGATGTACATAGGAGATAGGCAAGGATTAATTTAGACTTTCTAGGAGTTTCCCCTGGACCCATTTACTCTTCAAGCTTAGGCTTGCCTTTGTATCTTAAAAAAAGAGAGAGAAAAGAAAATTCCTAAGCTAGAAAAACATTTATAAATTAATCAAGGTACTCCTAGACACAAACAACATCATGTTTAGCAGCGATATAAATTATTTCTTTACAGTCAAATGCTAGTTGTCCTAGCAGCAACATTATTCACCACGCTTGAATAAGGTATCGGGTTTAAGTCTGGTATTAACATGTTTGTGTGGGTGCGTGTATTTAAATTGCAATGAATAAGAAAATGATTATTGCTTAATATTAATTGAATAATGGGAAAATCCTAAATAAATCCAGTTGAAATGATCCAAACTAAAATTGGGCCTATACTTTTAGGAAATTTTTAATGAGGCCAAGAGGCTTAATTAAGGATTTATAAATGTCGTTAAAAGATTAAAATGACCCTATGTTGTTTAAAAGGAAAGTTAAATGTGGTAAAAAAAAAGGAAAAAATGATTTCTAAATTAGGTCTCATCTAACTTAAATTAGTTAATAATTATTCAATATAATTAACATGTATTTGTTATTTTAAATTTAGACGTTTGACATATTTTTTAAAAGAAAATAATCATGTGTGTGTGTGTGTAATACTAAACTTATATCAAGTTACTTAGGTTAAGTACAACCAAGTACCCAATCAGAGTGTGCTACAGGCCCGTTTTGTTTGACCTCATTACACCCTACACTGCAGTGTCATGTGATACAATGGAAATCAATGCAATATTAATGACATGACTACTGTCTTGTTTGATTTTAAGCAAGATGTAAAAAGTTATTTTTTTAATAATTATTTAAACTTGATATATCACAAAAAGTCTATTTTACCCTTAATATGATCTTTATATAAACAACAGTTGAGAGCCATCGCGTTGCCTCATCATAACCGTCATGGTATCTCATCGAGCATCGTCTGATACTGATAGTTGTGGTGGTGGAGGTGATGGTAATAATGGTGTGGCTGTGGCGGTGGCAGGTGGTGACAACGACAACAGTGGTAACAATGGTGGCAATAGTGATAGAGGATGAGGAGCTAGAGGCACGGCGACGACAACGATAGAGGTGGTGGTTGTAATGATGAAGGAGGAGAAGGTAGTGGCGACGACAGCTGTGGAGAAAGAGGAGGTAGTGGTGGTGGCGCAACAACAGTAGATGTGGCAATGACGAGGGATAACGGCAATAGTGGTAGTGGTGGTGCAGCAATGGTGGAGGTGGCAATGGTGAGGGCAACGGCGATGGTAGAGGGAGGAGGTCGTGGCGGTAGCAATGATGGAGGAAGAGGAGGTAGAGGCGTGGCAGTGGTAATGATATAAGTGGTGGCAGGGACGATGGTAAAGGAGGAGGTAGTGGTGGCAGCAGCAACAACGGAGGTGGTGGCCGTGGAGGAGGAAGTACTGACGGCTGTGGTGGGTGGCGTCAATGGTGGTAGGGGAGGAGGATGTGGTAGCAATTGTGACGTAGTGTGGCAGGTGAAATGAGAAGTGAAACAAAGACAAATAAAACTACAGGGTAAATTGGACTCTTTTAACCATATAATGGGTGATAATGAGTATTCATAGGGGAATGTATGAATGAGGATTACCAATTTTTTGGTAATCATCATTACCATGGTAAACCCCATTACCACACTAAAGATCAACCAAACACTCTTCTCTTGGTAATGCAATCATGATTACTATTGCATGCATGTAATAGGGTTGAACCAAACGGGCTCTAAGTGTATTAGTGGTTTCCATGTTAGCAGTTAACCCCAACAGCAACTTAACCACAATTAACCTAAAAAGTTGCTGAAAAAAGATTTTTTTAATAATAGAGAACCCTAGGCAATCATTGATTCTGGTGCGTGATTTATTATTGTGGGATTCTTTTGTTTTGGTTTTTTGGGCTTCTTTGATTTTGGTTCCTGAGTGATTCTGGAAAATTTGTAGTTGAAGAAAAGCTAGTAAATATAATGCAATTCTTTGATGAACATAGAATATAACTTTGAACTTTAGATCTTAGTACCTATTCGTGACTTCTAGTGAGAGATGCTTGTTCTGTGTCTTATGGTTTTCAGGAAGTATGATGTCATTTGCTTAAGAGCATCTTGCTTTGGTTGCTTTATTCAGTAAGGAAAAACTTCTGATATACATATAAAATAGTGTCCGCATTCGAGGCTCATCAGACTGATGAGAAGAGAATTTCTCATCACCAAAACAACATCATTTCAGTTAATGGAGAGATTTGAGCCATTGGGAAAAAAATCATGGCCATCGTTTTTCTCTTTTCGGCTCACTGTCCTGCGCCTATATTCGTACATGGCTGCATTTTAGAATAAATTTTTGGATTCCAAAATTCCAGAATGAATTTCCCGCCAAGCTGAAGCAAAAACCCAAGAGTTTTAATGTGCTATAATGGAGGAGGAAGAAGGAAGAGACTGGTTCCAAGTAAATGTTGAAGCAAGAAGAGAAGGACTGTTGCAAGGTTGGGAAGAAGAAGGAAGAAAGGGAACAAAATGAACTCAACAAAAAGAGAAATAAGAAGATGGAAATGTACAATTAGCTGAAGAAGGAAGAAAGGGGTATTTTTTTTCCACCTTGCAATAATCCCGTTCATATTTTTTTTATCCTTATAGCTTTTTTGTTTTTTGGGTAAAGCATTATACTCCACTAGCTTTAAAATGCCCTGTTCGAATCTTTTTTTATCACTTGTACCTTTTTTTGTAAAGCATTATACTCCAGTAGTTTATGGCACGTCCTGTTTGAATATTTTTTTTAAATGTTAATGCCGCTGGTTTCTTCCTCTTCAATATATATGTATACTTTTTGTTTGATTTTTCATATAGGAATTTTAGTTTTGATGTAAAAGATTATAATTTTAGATTGTAATTTTAGCTTCTGATTTTCAAAGAAAGAAAAAGCAGCAACAACAATATTAAAATTCTAGATTGTAATTTTAGCTTCATATTTTCAGTCTATCCTATAGTTTGCTTCCTCTGATCACTTCAAAATACTACTGTATGCAATTATAATTTCAGCTCTGATGTTATTTTGAATGTAGATATTATATTAGTTAATTGTATTATGGTTGTATTGTGTATAGGAATTTTACAATGGAGGATGAAATGAAACCTAAAATTGGAAGGGAGTTTAGAAGCTGGGAAGAAGCATAGAGTTTTTGGAAGGATTATGCTAAGAGAGCTCTGGCTTTAGGCCCAGAAAATATAATGGTACTAAAGTAGAAATGATGGTTTACTCATTATATATAGATATATATGTTCCAAGGAGGGTCTTTGAATAAAAGGTAAACAAGAAACATATTCTTCCAAGCTCCGTGCAGAGACAAGGACTAAGTGTCCGGAAAGAATGGTAGTATTTGTTGTTGATTAAAAGTATAAAATCACAAAATTTAATGAAGAGCATAATCATCATCTTCACACACAAGAAAAAATACACCTGTTGGCATCTCAAAGAAACTTATCAAAAGTTGATGCCTATAGAATTGACTTGGCAAGAAAGTCTGGACTCCTACATAAGGCTACCTTTGATTTAATGAGTGCATATGATGGGGGTAAATCAAATCTTGGATATACTTGAATAGATATGCAGAACTATTTGCAGTCTAAAAAGCAAAAGAGTATGAAGTATGAAGAGGTAAGATGTATGGTTGAATATTTCTAAAAGCAAACTACATCAAATCCTACATTCTTTTATAAATATTAGGTGGACACAGAGGAACATATCAATAATGTGTTTTGGGCTGATGCTAGAATAGTAATTGACTATGAACTTTTTGGTGAGGTTGTATCTCTAAACACAACATTTTGTAATAACCGTGATCATCGGCCTCTTGCAATCTTTTTTGGCTTTAATCATTATAGAAGTGCAGTCGTTTTTGGAGCAGCCGCTAATACAAAATAAAGATTTACACATATTTTTTACACTTAACAAAACAGGACATGTGTAAAAAGTTAATTAAATTTATTTTTAATAAATTAACATATTTTTAAATGTGTTTTTAGAATCAAGCGTGATTAATGCCTTTTATTTTATTTTAAAAAAATTTTTAAAAATAAATAATTACTTTCTACACGGGCTGGGAGTTCAACCCGTGTAGAAAGTACTCTTTCTACATCGGTTAGACTCTCAACCAGTCTAGAAAGTATCTTAATTTTAATTTAAAATTTTTAATTTTTTAAAAATATTTTCTACACATGTTGGAAGTACAACACGTGTAGAAAATATCTTTCTACACATGTTGAATCGAACATGTATAGAAAGTATTTTTTTAAAATTTTTTTAATTTATTTTTAATATTTTATCCCTTTCTATACACGCGTTGGAAGCCCAACCGTGTAGAAATTATGTTACTTTCTTCACTCACAGCATTCACACACTCATCACTTCTTCCCCTTTCAAGATCAATTCTGGCTCTCCAAAACTCACAACCTCTCATCGTCGGACTTGACGTCGAATGGCGCCCTAATTTCCAGCGCAATATGGAGAATCCGGTCGTCATATTACAACTCTATGTCGCCCCTAGATGCCTCATTTTCCAAATCCTTCACGCTCCGAACATCCCCCAATCTCTGATCAATTTTCTCGGAAACTCGAATCACACTTTTATGGGAATTGGAATCGAAGAGGACATGGAAAACTCCTGTGTGACTACGAATTGAGTGTGGCTTCAATCATTGATCTGCGCGATCTGGCCATTGACAAGTTAAGGGACAAGGAATTGAAGAAATCAGGAATCAAGGCTTTGGCCCAGCGTGTTCTTGAGCATGGTAATTTAAAGCATAATGGTTATAGTTTATAATTGTTAAGTTATAGTATATTTTTTAACTATTTATTTTAAAAAATTTTGCTGCATGCATACTTGTTTGATTTCGTTTTGCATAAATGTGTGCCTAAAATTCTGTTTGCTCGTTTCTTTCTATGTTTAGCATAGTAGGAACTAAATTTGGGGTTTAAGAGTGTCGGGTGTTTGAGGGGATATATATATTGATTATGTTCTGGAACTTGAGCTTGTTTTTGTTGGATCATATTTATATCATCATATTTTTGTTGCGGATAATTTGGATTTCTGTACATCTTGCCAATGACATATTGCAAAACAGCAGGCAGAAGGGTTCAGAATTTTTTGGTGAATTTTGGAGGGTTCTTCCAGATGCTCTTTGAGATGTGATTAAGAATGGAGATGAGTTTGGAAGGAATGCTGCCCTTTGACTGGTACTTTCCGCTTATGTTCCCTTATTTTCCAACCCATACTTAGTGAATGGGATGCATGGCTTTTCACCTTTTTTATCTTTTTGCATAAGAATGCTCCAAAAGTTGTATTAGGTGGGCAAAGCTTATATGCAGATCCTTACGTCTTTGCTATTAGTCTTTCTTGTTGATGAGATTAAGTTGGTCATTCCCCAAGAGGAAAGGAACTTCTAGTCATTTTGTCTAATGCATTGACTATTTTTGAGTTCCTCTTACATTAAAATTCCTTTACTTGAAAGAATGCTAGAATTTTGGTATTCTCGAGCATGAGTAAAATATGCAGTTTTGTTTTCATTTCATGTTCTCTTGTTTTAGATGTTCCAAACGTTGGGATAATTTTTTTTTGTGGTATTTTTCTTTTGCTGTGTAAGCATAATGGTATTTGGGAAGAGTAAAAAGTTTTTGGTTCTCGCAGTCAAATTCTTAAAGAAGAGTTTATTTGGAGGCATATGGACAATAGCAGCCGTAATGGGAAATCCATTCCCGTGAAGCTGGTAATATCTGTATTTATGTGTAAGATTATGTGCACTTTTCTTTAATATTTTTTCTGTGAGTTGATCACATCTTGGATGCCCTTTCCTCTATATCAGAGACCATCTTCTAGGAATACATTAGAAAAACTAGTTTCAGGTTATCAAGTTATTTAGATGTCTTGAGAAAATGTAGGAATGCCATTAGCTGTCTTGAGCAAGTCGACAAGGAAAATGGTCAAGAAAGTACTTCTGGTATTAATCAATTGTTTATACTCGCTTGGTGTGTTTGTAGTAATTCTGGTTCACTCATCTAACTGGTTTGTGTTGATCACATATTGTTTGTTTCTATTCTTTGTCATTTTTCCTTTTTTAGGTGTAAGTCCTTATCCTGTTTATTCTCTGTTAATGCCAAAAGCTTAGCTGGTGTTTCTGGATCAACTTGGATGCCTGCTTAGTTGATTTTGATTAATTAAATTAAGGGGATAAAATTGTAAAATGAGTATTGTTGTATATCCTAGTCAAGCTAGGCGAACATCTTGATACCATCACTTCTTAGACCTAACATCTTCTTGTTGACGTTTTGGCAGATTCTATAATCATTGGTAGCTAAAAAATGCTAAGCCATAAACTTGTGAGGAAAAGTATGATGGTATTAAAAGAAGCAAAAAGTTTTGTTGATAGAAAGATTAGACTTAAGTGTTCCTATTATTGTTATTGATGTCTTGGATTCTTGGTTTTAACATAGTATGGTTTTGAATTTTGGCCAAGAGTTTATCTGGCTTCTTGACTTATTAGCTATGTCTTTTCCTATCAATGATTGCAAGGGTTATTGTTCACTAATATAAAAATGCACATTTTTCTATAAATGATCCCACGTTTTATTATGAATTTGAGTAACATGGTCTTTGTTAAAGTACATTTATTAATTTGTAAATTGCCATTGTAGACAAAATGTAATATATACTACTGTTGCTTTTGTTGTGATCAAATATACATACAAATCTAAGAAGAAGAAGAAGACTGCACTTTGTATGTCTGAAGTTCACCAGAGATAAGAGAATTGTTTAATTTGGGGTTGATCATTTAGTGAGACTGCACTTTGAGGTAACGTTTAGAATTTTTTATTTGGATAAATGGTATGTATAGTATGAGTTTGATTTCATGCAGCTGTTATGATTTTGTCTATTTTCAAAATAGTTTTTTTTTTTAAAAAATATAAAAAAAACATGTCTAAAAATGTGTTTTGGATTATATGTTTTGAAAAAAAAATTTTACGAAAAGTACAAAAAGAAAATCAGAACATCCTTTTTATATTATGTTATATTTTATCATACAAAATTAGATAAGAGATGTATAACGCTATACTTTTTATATGCTTGTGTTTATTATGTTCAATTCATCTGCTTTCTGTTGTGATTGCTAGAACTTGATGATTGGAGACCAAGATTTTTTTTCTATATCAGCTTGGTAACTAAACCATTTGCTGAAATTTAAGATGGATTAATTAACTTTCTGCTGCAATCTAAACTGAAACTTTCTATCTGAAAGTTGATTGAGTGACTGTCATTGCTAAGAGGAAAAAAATGCAATCTGAACTGAAACTTTCTATCTGAAAGTTGATTGAGTGACTGTCATTGCTAAGAGGGAAAAAAATCAAAAACCACATTAAAATATACATTGCTATGTGTGTATTTGCTGCTGTGATAACAAATACCCTAATGCAAAAGAATTCTGCGTTGTTGCATTCTCTGTAATTAGTTGCTACATTTGGCAATTTTTCTTTCTCCCTGAACTAAACATACTATTGTTGTGTTAATGTTTTTTGGACTGTCACCACTCATTTGTTTTGAAGATGGAGAGTGATATGAGTAAACATTTCTTATCAGAAGTTAGCAAGGTTATAGAGTTTGAATAGACAAGTGCAATTATTTGGAAATCCAGAGGAATTGGAGGAGGAGGAACGGGAAATTCAGGGTATGGGTGGGATTAACTTCTTGGTGGCTACAACATTTTGATTTATCAATAAGGTAGCTAACACCTCACACATTAATGCCATATCTTGATACTTGGAAATTCTTTTGATTGGATTCTTTTAGGGCCATGGTGGTTTTGTTTTAAGCTCAATTTGTTGACGAGCTGCTTTGGCTTAGGAGTGGATAGCATTGTATAGCACTGTGCAACCTAAGCTGTCAATTACACTATTTCTATTTGCTTATCACGGTTTGCACAGAGTTTAACTTCTTGGTCTTGAAATTTATTGTTCTGTTTAATTTATAATAGGGAAAAAATTAGGTTAAGAAAATGAGAGAATAGAGATACAAAACCTAATATACTTTTTGTCACTTTTAGGATTTCAACCTGTGAAAGGAAATACTTTACCTTCTCAGCTTTTCTAGCACCAAAAGATTGGAGATTGTTGTTTTCAGGTTTGAACTTCTTGTAGATTATGCAGTGATATTTAATGGTAGGTCAAAAATGATTTTTTTTGTTCAGGAGAATGTAGTCTATCATGTTTCGATGTTTTGCTTGGTATATGGCTTTGCCTCTTCATCATTAATCCTGTTATAATCTAATGGAAAATTGTTTATGGTTTTCTCTGCATATAGAATGTCTTCATAATGTAAATATCATGATATATATATATATATATATAACTTATATTTTATTTTTGCAGATTATCACCAAAATGGTGGAAGCAAATGGAGTAAGACGTATTTGGATTGGTTAAAACGGACTGCTCTGGGTGCATTTATTCTGACCATTTGGTATTGAACCGTGAGCAAACTTCTCATGGAAGATCTTAGTGTTTTGTCATTGTTTGGTATTGGACTTGACTTTGATTGTACAAGTTTCATTGTAAAAGTGAGGCCAAGTTTTTTTACATCTATTGATATAGCTTTGTTAATATTTTGGATTGAAATTTACAATAAATTTGATATTTAAAATTAGTTTTGTTGTAATTGTTTTTATTTGTCAGGTGTTTGGTTGTTTATTATCATATAAACAGATTTGTAGCATAATAAAAAACAATTTTTTTAAAAAAATGAGTTTCTACACTTGACGAATAAGGAGAGGTGTAGAAAGTCCACTTTCTACACCTGACGTGAGACAACAGGTGTAGAAAGTGGGATTTTCTACACGTGATATCTCTCGTCAAGTGTAGAAAGTGGGACTTTCTACACCTGACATGAGACGTCAGGTGTAGAAAGTGAGACTTTCTACACGTATTCAACAACACGTGTAGAAAATCACACGTGTAGAAAGTCTGAACTTTCTACACCTGTCATACGTCAAGTGTAAAAAGTCCTTTTCATCACATGTAAAAAGTCTTTTCTGTACTAGTGAGCATTATTGTATGATGAGACCACTGTATCTTTCAAGTGGCTATTAGAAACTTTCTTAGAAGCTCACATGTAAAAGAAGCCTAAAACTGTATTTACAGATCAAGATCAAGTTATGGCAAGAGCTTTGAGTGAAGTTCTTCTTGATACAAAGCATTGTTTGAGTACTTGGCATTTAAAGCAAAATGACATAAACACCTTAGAAATTTGATGAAAGGTGGGTCACATTTTTTGACCGACTTGTGTAAGTGCACGTCTAAAATTTCATATGAAGAAAAGTTTGAAGAAGCATGGACCAAATTAATCTCTTCTTATGATGTCCAAAAAAATCCATGGCTAACATCTATGTATAATATGAAGGAGAAATGGGCTTGGTGCTATGTAAACAATGCTTGCACATTAGGCATGAGAAGTACGCAACTTAGCGAAAGTGTGAATGCTGATGTGAAAAAATGCACAACGCCAAATTTAGACATCAATGAATTCTTTATCGCTTTTGACAAAGTTGTTTCAGAGAAGCGAGACAAGGAGTTGAAACTTGAGTTTGATTCTCAACAAAAAATACCTAGGATGATAAATCCAAGTGCACCCATGTTGCACCAACTTATGCTAACTTATACACCCAACGCATTTGACATGTTCCAAGCACAATGGGAACTCCAATTTGCTATGATGTTAACTCAACATGATGAGAAAGGACCACTATACATATACATTGCCCAAATGATTGGTGAAGAAGGGGAATGGAGAGTTGAGTTTAAACCTAAGACACATGAAATATCTTGCACTTGTAGAATGTTTGAGACAACTGGGATATTGTGTTGTCACACATTGAAAGTGTATGAGACAAAGGATGCATGTGAAAATTATGCCTGAGTAATACATTCTCAAGAGATGGACCAGGGAAGCTAGAAGTGGTGTTGTGTATGATGTTAAGGGGAGTGAGATACAAGTAGATCCTGAACTTGAAAGCACACAAAGATTTAGACACTTAATGGAAAAGATGGTAAGAGTGCCAACAAATGCATCCAAATATCTCGAAAATTTTGAGTGTGTTGACAAATATATACATGACTTAGATAGAAAATAAAGTTCCAAAAATCAATAAAGATGTTGTTGAATCAAGGGGAGCATTGGTGATAGAGTTACAAAACATTCCTAAGGGGTTTAAAAAGAGAGACGGAAGAAAAAGAAAGCGACGCATGAAAGGTTGGGAGGAGAAAAATTTAAAGAAGATGACTTATAAGAGAGCAAGAGGTATTGTGTTTTATTTAATTTACATTTATATAAAAGAAAATTTTGTTACTAATTTTAGTTTATATTTTGTAGGGCACTCAAGAGTCTCTATTATCTTAGGTTGTAAGAATTTCAACAGCTCCTGTACAAACTCAAGTTCCTGCACAAACTCAAGTTTCAACATCATCATACTTAACACCTCTAGCTCAATATGCTTTTCTATCATTTCCTGCACAAACTCAAGTTTCAACATCATCATACTTAACACCTCTAGCTCAATATGGTTTTCTATCATTTCCTGCACAAACTCAAGTTTCAACATCATCATACTTTACACCACAACCATTGTTGTTTACAAGCTTATTAATGGTGAGAATTAATAAATGAGTTACTACAAGTAGTTACATGTTATTATATCATTAACTCAACCACTGTTGTTGGGAAAATTTAAGCAACTCAAGACAAAGAAATAGCATAACTTGAAGCCATGAATATTATTGCAAACTATTCATAAGGTAATGAACAGAAGAATAATCTTTTATTCATTTTAATATTGTTGTATATAATTTACATCTTTACACACTTGTATTTTGTCTATAGAGGATAAATTTTGCTTGCTACTCTTTTTGGATGTGCCAGCATTACATAGCTTGGACTTGACTTTTTGTATGTTGTTTATGAAGGATAGACTTTGCTGGCTACTTTTTTTTCGGATGCACCAGCATTGCACTTGTTGTTGGACTTATATTTTGTATGATATCCTTCTTCTCTATTGGAGCATAAGATGATTTTTTGTAGGAAGGCAATTGATTTGCTTCATTGAACATCAATCATCTACCCCTGCAATTATTATAGAGCAAATCAACCCCATCCTTCACAGGACAATTTTCATACTTTTTGTTGTGTTTATTTGTCAAGAAGTTGTTCAACAATTATGTATTTAAATGTGTACATTGCTTAACAATTATGTATCATCTCCTTAATTATTATGCAAACTTCTAAGTTTTAAAAGGCAGGCCACAACATGCTTTAAAGATCCCTAAATCATACAACAAAATTCCTTAGTCAAAATCCAATCAAGTAGCTTGAACATGTACGAGAATAGATTCAAATGATTCAGCAAAGTTAATAGTGTGCATACAATTCGATCCTGATATTTGAATTCAAAACAAATTGCAAAGTCTGCTAAGCAAGCATTGCAAGTGGTGGGGGTCCACTCACATAATAGCTTTGGTAAATTTCTATTTGGTTAGACATCTTTCCTTGTGAGTCACTAATTACCTATAGTATTGACTTTGACATAGCAACTAGATCAACAAGAACTATGGATCCAATGAAAAGACTTGTTAATAGAGGTGTTAAAGTATTAAAAGAACCGATGCAATTGTGGTGCTGCTTGTAAGAGCAAAATCATGGGAAAGTTTTATTCCAATGGACAATATAATCACACCAAGAGCAGGGGGCATATAATCTTTAGATACCCTGGAGAAGTTGAAAGCTCTTAGTTCTTCCATTATTAAGCTATTTTAATACATAATCTTTTCAATTTACTCATAGAATCCCAAATTCTTGACTTCAAGAAGAGCCAAAAGAAGAAATAAATAAAAACAAAAGATCAATTTCATTTTTCAGGTGAGATGAATAGAAAAGGGTCAAAGTACCACAGAGAAGTTTCCAATAGTCTCATTAGGAGCCTTTTATCAAATGAATAAAGCCATCCCACACTGAAATAATCAAATGTTGTCACCACTCAATAACCAAAATAATAATGTTGTCACCTAGTGGAAGGAAGCATTTGAATTGCAGTTTCCAGTAAAGAAGTCTCTAAGAGTAGGAAACAACCTATTTATTCAAATATCCTAAAAGATCATTATTAAATGTGTGACAGGATCACAAACAAAAGTGGCACCTTGGGATCAATACTTTGGCAGTTTCTAGCTAATGCAGATTCACTGATTTTAAACAGAACTCTATGCCATTTGAGATTAGATGTTGGTTTTATTTTTGGGTTATTCAGCACAACAGCATTAGTAGGTGTATATCTGCCAATATATGTAAATACATTCCACGAACAAGAAACCATATCAGCAGAGCATAGCTATCAACTTTATAACAGAGTGTATCACCACCAGAACAAATTCCCATTATTCAACCACAAATTCAACAAACCCATAATGACAGAAGCTCTAATACCCAAAAGGAGTCAATTTTATAAGCAACATCAGTTCATTCTAGTTCTACAATTACCCAAAAAAAACAAAAGAAAAACTAAACCATCAAGTTATTAAAGACAAGGTTCAAGGTTCATAACCCAATTATGAGAAGTTAAATGCATAAAAAATTGAAATACCGCTTTAATAATAGACAATGGATTATAATAACACACAAAATCAGTGCGATGCAAGAAAAACAATAACAAAAATGGCAATGCCCAAATCAACTTAAACAGGAAATTGGCATTACATTAAAAAAAAAGATAATCACCATGTAAAAGTAGAAGGTTGAGCGGCAGCAATTGCAGTGGCAAGAACAACAAATGGAAGCATCGATGACAATACTGGGGACCAATCACTTTTACCCACGTCAACGATAGAACTTGAATAAATCCCACAAAAGAAAGCAAGGAAACATTCCCTTTCCCTCTGTGCAATCCAACTCATCCGATGAAAGGCAAGGTTGAGCAAGCATAGGTTGACAAACCACCATTGCCACAACCCTTTGGAAGCTTTAAAATTTGATAAGAGGAAGAACAAGGAACAAAGAAAGAAGAGGAAGAAAGATAATCAAAACTTGGAATTCGAAACTTAGGCTTAGTGGGTGCTGTGGAAGAAAGATTGGGAACTGAGGGTAACGAAGGGAAACAGAGAGCTCTTGCCATTGAATTGCGAAATGGAGCTATATAGGCTTAGTGGGTGCTGTGGAATAAAGATTCGAACAACCATGATTAAATCAGACGAGAATAGAGAAGTGCCACACCGACGGCCATGATGTTTTTTTCCAACGGCTCATATCTCTCCATTAACTGAAACGGCGTCGTTTTGGTGATGAGAAATTCTCTTCTCATCAGTCCGATGAGCCTCGAATACAAACACTATAAAATAAAGGATCGTAAAGCCACGTGAAGTATGGATGGAAAAAATGGAAATTAATGGTTTCTGAAATCAATAGATGTTGTAAATTGTGCTAGGTGAGGAAGAGTCGCAGGATTGCTTAGAAGTTTGCAATATACTGTAGTCTTGGGAGGCATTAGGCATGTATGGATCTAGTTGTTGCTCAATCGGCAATTTGTATAAAAATGAAACTTTTTCTAGATCACAACGTCAAGGAACGCCAACGATGATCGACGAAACGATGATTGCCCAGGGTTCTCTATTATTGTTTTTTTTATAAAAAAAAAACCTTTTTTTAGCAATTTTTAGAGTTAACTGTGGTTAAGTTGCTGTTAGGGGTTAACTGCTGACACGAAAATCACTAAAATACGTGGCATGATCTGATTGGGTACTTAGTTGTAATGGACCTTAGTAACTTAATATAAGTCTGGTCCACATATACACACATACATACATAGACACACACTCAATGATGATAAACTTAAATCATTTGTGTATGTGGACCTAAAAATAATCTGCAAAATACAAAATTAAACTTAAGATTAACTTCTTGATATGTAGATGGATTCTCAGAACATATGTAGAGAAAGTTAAAACATAAACAACATTAGGTAAGACGGAGAGAGGAGTATATATTTGTATGTAAAATTTTAGAAATTAATGAATGAATATTATATATATATATATATATATGTGTGTGTGTGTCTCTCTCTCTCTATATATGTATGTATATACGATGAAATATAAAATAAAAGTATTGATGACTCGTGGAGACAATACACATAAAATTCACTCATTTTATAAAATTCTCGAAGCAGAAAATTTTAGAATTATGCAAAGTATTTTATTTGTACTACTTAAATTAGTGTAGATCCTTCTTGTGTTGTATGAAATATAAAAATGAGTGGTATTATTTATGAGTCACTGTTTTATTAAAATTTTCATATATTATATATAGATATAAATATATAAATCCATGATCATATTTTTCAAAAAGGACCAGTCAACCATAATTAAAATAACAAGTTCATATTAATTATATTGAAAAGTTATTAATTAATTTAAGTTAAATGAGGCCTAATTTAGAAATCCCTTTATTTTTTTTAACTATCCTCAACTTTCCTTTTTAATAATATAGGGGCATTCTGATCTTTTTACAATATTTAAAAATTTATTAAAAACGTAAGCCCAATTTTAGTTTTAATCATTTTAAATAGACTTAATTAGAATTTTCCTTAAATAAAATACTAACAAACGCGTGTATGGCTGCCACACTTTTGTCCATAATAATTCTGACACTTATAATAAAAGAGCTAATTAAGAAGCACCGACATGTCAGAAGTAAAACGATATATCATGCATATAAAACTTCTTTTTTTTAAAAATGTATTTCATATACTGTATACAAATTTAATCTAATAAAAAAAAATAACGTAAACGGTGAAAAATGTGATTTAATTGAGTCCGTTTAAAAGTCTCCTTCTATTCAAGAATAATCTTAGAAATTCACAAGAGCAATGCATGGAAGGACTGTAATGCACAAAAGCCAGCCCACAAACAGTAGGTACAAATAAGCCTCATCAAGCCGTTATGGGTATGATTCACCGCCACCCAATTTCAATTACCACAGTGACTTTGCATTTGCAACATTAAGATCAAACCTAATTAATAATAAAATTTAGAATGTAGGAATAGACAGACCCACCTTTGATAGATCAGACTGTGATCTTTCAGTCTTTCACTGTTCTGGCCATATTAGTCTGTTGCACGGACCGAACGGACAAGACCAATAAAAAAGGGCGCTAATTACAGAAGAACCCAAGAGTTTTGGAACGTTAATCAAGACTCAGAGACTTCAATTAGATGGATTGTCGTGGTTTACAATCACAAAATAGAGAGGACAAAAAATGGGCTAGAGTCAGCCGAAAAAAAAAAACAATGCAGAGGTTATAAGAAACCACTACTAAATCTCACACTAGTAGCAGTTTTGGGCCAAACTATGACCAATAGGTAAAGCATTGACTAGCGTTAAATGGCACAAGCAATGATAGCACCATTGATAACGGTTTGGTAATTGAAACTGCTGCAGCAGCGTAGTAATTATTGAAACAACTACTAAGTTGTGGGATGACTGGCGCTAATGTTAGTAGCGGCATTTTGTAATGAAGTGAGAATTAAAAATTAAGTTCTGATTGATAATTTGCAATTAAGTTTTCGTATGTAATTAATTAAAAATTAATTTTCATTTAAGTGAGAATTAATGAATTTTGAATTTGTAATAAAATATTGGTGGATATTTAATATTAGATCATATATTTTGATTATCACATGATTGTTTTGCAGGTTTTCTCATTAATCCTCTCTTATGTTATAAGAAAAGGTATCAAAAGTATCATGGCTTCTCAACACTTGTCGTGAACAAGTTAAGAATTACAATTTAGATTAGGAAAAGAGAGATTCAGGTTGTGCTTTAGTTTTCCTTTTTTCCTTTTTTTACTTTTTCCAAAAAGATTGCGTTTTTTACTCACTTGACAGAAACAAAATAAAGTTTCAACCTCAGCCTAATCCTGTATATAAGATTAGAATAACGTAATGACACTGTTTGAAACAAGCAATGCCTTAAGCAAACATGTACCGGAGGAGGCAAGGGATCTACATACAATTATATATTGAAGTATTATTTCTCAACCTGTGCTCTTACAATCTCTGTTTAGGGGCAAAAAAAAAAAAAGCCTAATTTCTTCATTTAGTGAGACTAAAACCGTGAATCCATCTATTTACATTTCTTTCAAATTTGGATGAGCCGGCGCCAAGAGGGAAGACAAAAGAATATAACAACAATAATAATAAGTCTTATCCCGGGAGATGTGGTCCGCTACAAAACCCTGTCGTTTTTATATGATTCTGGGCAACTGGATTGACGCATGAGACCACCAACAGAGACAAAAACAAGATAATCACCATCTCTAACAACTTCAATATCATCAATCTGAGCCCCTTCTTTGTTCTCAACTTTAACATTATCATGAATCAGTCCAAATTTCTTAACTCCAATCTCAATCAGCTCCTTTAGGCTCTTAGGCAAAAGCACAAGCCTCCCTCCCACGTCGCCTTTCTCCGGACAAGTAACAGTAACTCTAGCAGCCAAACACCCTCCTCCTCCATCTCCATTCCTCCACGTACAATTGTCCTCATTATTTTTAACAGCAAACATCAAACCCTCCATGTTCTCCCCCTTGTGAGCAGCTGACATGATCCCAAACAAAGAATTATGAAAATTATTCGTCCTCCTCCTCCTCCTCCTCGGCCTGCTGCTCTGGCTGCCCGCACCCCATGACCGGTCATTACCGTCTTGTGGGGCCACCGGTATGGACGGCTCGCGAGCGAACCTCCCGAGGTACCTGATCTTTGTACTCGGTTGTCCCTCAGGGATGGCTACAACATATTGAGCTTTACTATTGGGCTCCCCTAAAGATGCAAAAATGGCTTTGATCTCTTCATGGCCTTGTTGGTCTGCAAGCCCTCTTGGCGTCCAGCCTTCCTTATCTGGTTTGTCTATGTCGGAGCCCTGATCTAGCAGGAACTTGATGATCTCCACATTGGCCTCGGAGACCGCCACGTGGAGGGCCGTGGTTCCATTGTGGGTCCTAGCAAGTGTGACGTCTCCTCCATATTGGACTATGTCCTTGAGCAAGCTAAGGGTGTTCTGTTCTGCTGCAGTGCAGGCAAAATGACCCACTTCTCCAAATTTTAAGGAAGCTCCATTTTCTGCTAAAAGCTTCACCACTGGTTGGTGACCACCCAGAAGTGCTTCCCATAATGGTACATTCCCTTCACAATCTGCAAATTTTTACATTAACAAAATGAATTCGCATGGTCTGAAAAATTTTAATATTAAAAGGTTAATAATGTAACTTCCATATTTAGAAAGGAATGAGGCATAAAAGTCAACATTGAAATATGGGAGAGGCAAGAAAAGGCTAATTTGAATGTGTATTGATGACCCATTGGGTGTACCAAACAGAAAAGTTGAGTTTTTGGAAAAGAATGTGATCCTATTTAGACTGCAACTGCCGATGGCTCATGGCACCGTTTTCTAAAATAAATAATAACAACAACAACAACAACAACATATTCTGTTTGTGAGAGCAAATGGGGATAATTAGTAAGCCTTGGTAAACGAGATAGACGACTATAATTAATATTATCTGAAATCCATTATTACTCTGACCTGACTAAATAGGAAAGGCATGTTTACATTATTGAGTCTAATGAAGTTTTTAATTATTTCGAAACATTCCAAACAAAGTCAACTTTTGTAGGAGACATATCAAATGAATATGACTTCTTTTATATAATATAGAATGCTAGAACATAAAGAATTTGCAATAAAGATGAAATTACCTCTTAAGTTAGGATCAGCTTCGTAATCCAATAGAAGCAGGGCACAGTTCTCACTTCCTTTAGATGCTGCAACATGCTGATAATGCACAAAGTGATACACAGAATTAGAACACCGTAAATCAATAACTTGATTCTGAAAGGGGAAAAATCCAATATAGTATACCGTATTATACTTTATACACATGATACTTTTATGGGTTAAGGTACAAATTTAGTAGCCAACTGTTTCCTATAGGCACCAACACAACTAATTATTTTCGGATGTAAAAGTAGATATAATTAATTTATTCAAGAGTAGATATAACAAAATCATTAACCCTAATTAACTTTCGTTACTTTTTGCACTATGGGTCTCACCAGTTTTATCACTCTATTATTTTAACATATTTTTAGAAGGGTTAAGGTGCAAATTTAGCAATGAGCTATTTCTTTATGGGCACCAAACATAATTATTTTTCATAAGAGCATTTCCAAGACAAATATAGGCATTTACATTAATGCCCTTACATTACTTTTTTCATAAGAATATTTACAAGACAAATATGGACATTTACAAGATAAATAAAAATATTTACAAGACTTATAAAGGGATTTAAATGAATCCAAGGAGTTAAAAAATTTTGGTCATTCATAATTTATTTTGTAAATGCCCATATTTGTCTTTTCACTGACAAAACTTAATTTTATTTTGATCCAATGGGGTGCATTAAAATTTTTGTTAACTCACTATATTTCTTTAAATCCCTTTATTTGTCTTATAAATGCTCTTATGAAAAAAATAAAAGGAAAATTACACTGTAGTCCCAAGCAATTAAAAATACGAAGAAACGGTCCCTCAAAATCGCAAAATGAAAAATTGGTCACAAGGAGTTGTTAATGGAGCCCCTCAAAACTTGAGGGGCTCCATTAACAACTCCTTGGGACCAATTTTTCATTTTGCGATTTCGAAGGACCTTTTTTTCATTTTCTTTCTTGTTTGGGACCTCAATGTAAATATACAAAAAGTAACGGAAGTTAAGTATCCTTAACACCGTTGCTATATCTACTCCGATATAAATTGTTTATATCTATTTTTACACCTGAAAATAATTAATTGTGTGGGTGCTCATAGGAAAATGTTTGCTAAATTTACACCTGCACCCTAAACATGTTTAGAATTCATGTATGGTAATCCCTTCGGTTTTTAATATATAATCTAGTTCATATAGTGCATGCAATATGTAGAGCTGTAAGTAGTTTTATTTTTATGCATGAGAGGAAAGTAGAGTTTGGTACGTACGAGGGCAGTTCTTCCGGTGTTGTCAGATTCGTTAGGATCCAAGCCTCGTTTCAACAACTGATGTAACATCAAGTCATCGTCTCTTAGAGCGGCAAAGCAGAGGCTGAGGGGTAGGTCCATCCTTCCACGAGCAAGCATGTTCTCTGTCTCCACCAACACTCCCTTCATCATTGGGTCACTTTGTTCCTTCAAATGCTGTCACAACAACACCACCAGAGTCAAAATATCCATCATTATTGTACCATATAGTTTCTCTTTCACATTCAAGGGAGTAGCTTCCAATGTAAATGACTAAATGAGATACTTTAGACGTACCTCAAGGAGATTGTTGACGATTATGGTGCCGTCTCCAATGTTGGCCTGCACAATGTTGAGGAAGGTTGCGCGATTCAGCCGGAGAAGTTGGCTCAATCGCTTGGTTCGCACGGTGAAGAGTTGTGGCCTATAACAGAGTACCCCTATCTCACCACACAGATCACCACTGGTTGCCTCTCCCACCACTTGCTCTACCCCATTTTTCATAACTATCAGCTCCTGTCACAACATAATTCACAATATTAAACTGGTAATTTGTTTGGTAAACAAAATCTTCAATATGCACACACAACCTACTAAAACATATAGTTCAAGATTTTGTATTTTAAGGGAAAAAGAGACTGGAAAAAAAACGGATAAGAGAGACTAACAAAAAAAAAATTGAAATACTAATTAATATTGAATACAAAAAACCTTGTTTTTACTGCAATCTCATTTCTTTTACCCATTTGTTTTTTCTGCCAACCATTTTCATGCCAAAAGCCAAAAAAAAAAAAGTTGAAATTCATGCTTGATTGAAGATTATTAATTATTAATTTTAAAAAGAATTTTTTTTTTTATAAAGCAAGTTATCGAAAATGTTTTTTCTGCATAAATTGCCCCATCACAACACCCAAAAAAAAAAGTAAAATTATTACCACAGCACCAGTGGCTAGAATGTAGAAATCTGTGGGAGCTTCATTCTGCAAGATGACGTCTTCTTTGGGAGGAAAATACTCTGCTTTCATCTCCGATACCTTTCTCACAAAATTTAAAAAAAAAATTCAAACAAACTTTTTTCGATTAATTAGCACAAGAAAAACAAACAAAAGAAAAGCCAGAGACATGATGATTAAGCAATTACCAGTTGGAAAAGCAAGTCATTAGAGACCCCACGAAATAAATAAACCTTATCCACCAGAGAATAGAAGAGGTAATGAGAAATGCTTGATCTTATGGCTTTAGGAAGAGAATCAAGTGTCTCTTGCTGCTGTAAGCCCTCTGAATCTGTTCTGAACTTCAAACACAAATGTGCTATCATCTGATCTTGCAGCCGAACGGGCAATTGATTCCTCTGTGCAAAGCTCGCTGCCGCTTGTATGGTATCCCTCTGCAAATGAAACCCAACAAATTAAACTTCAGCAACTAAACTAATCGAGGACTAAGGGACTGTTTGGTACAAAACATTGGAGTCGAGGGGAAAGAAAATTTTTACGAGTTCGATCTACGAAAACCAGAAAAATGGAGCTATAAAATTTTAACAAAGAAAATATGTAAGATAAAAGACTAAGAAAAATTACTTAAAAACTTATAACCATATTACTCTAATTTATTTTAAATCTAGGGTGAAGGTGCAATTCTATCCATAAACATTTCCCAAAAGAGCTACCAGCACCGTAAACATTTTTTTGGTGCAAAAATAACCATGAATTTTTAAAAGTAGACCGATAATGCCAATTCCGTTAACTTTGCTGGACGACGTTAGTTTTCCGTTAAAAAAAGGTGGGGTCCACATGAAAAAAAAACTAATGCAATCAAGTAAAGTTAACAGAATTGGCATTATCGATCTATTTTTTAAAATTCATGGGTATTTTTGTATACAAAAAATGTTTACGGTGCTGATAGCTCTTTTGAGAAATGTTTATGGGTAAAGTTGAACCTTCGCCCTTAAATCTAACTAAAATATTTTCTGTTCCCTCCAGATCCCTAATGCCAAACAGCTCCCTAAAGGGAGGTCTTTTTGGGTTATCTTATCAGATTATGAGACACCCCAACACTTTGTTTTGGACATAATCCCCTTCTAAAGTGATGTGTTTGAAGCTTAAAATATAGAGAGAATTGATGATTCACTTACAAATTCTCTGGTTCGACTTGTGAAATGGACAACCAGATTGGTCATGTTACCAATCAAATAAGCCGTTAATCCCAGGTTAAAGAGCATATAGAAGATGTCAAAGATCATCTCCCTAGAATTCACTGGATGCAAATCTCCATAGCCCACAGTTGTTAAGGTTGTAATAGACCAGTATATAGAAATCACATATCTAGACCACAAGCTTTGTTCCTTAAAATCCGCCCCCATTTGTACTCCCAACCATGTCTTTTTGGGATCATGATACCGAGCAGCAAGAAGATAATAGAAGCATCCAGCACAGTGAACAGCAAAAAGCGTAACCTACATAAGACACAGACACATCCAAACATTGTTCATCTGCTACAATACAATACAACCTTTATAATACTATCTCCGGTACTCAATATAATGGCTAGATGGAGATTAGATTTGGTCCTAAATATAATATCCTAATCCGCTTTGTCACCCAAATTTATAATTTTTCTCTAAAGTATCCCTATTGGTTGCACACATAATAAAGACAATATATCTCGAAGCATATCATAGAATTTAATATTATAATATTATAAATCCATTACGCACCATATATCATGGAGCATATCACAGGATTTGATATTATAATATAATGACAATACTATGATTATATTAATAATTGCATATTGTAAATATTAATATGGAGATACAGTTGTTTAGGGCTGTATATATGCCTCTAATCAATCAATCAATGAAAGATGAGCAATTAGGGGTGTACTAGCATGTATATATGCCTCTAATCGATGAGTAATTGGGGATTCAATTGTTATGATACCCTCCACTCGGCCACTCATGTATTAGCAAATCAATGAAAGATGAGCCCTTGGAGATACAATTATCATGATACTCTCCACTAAGGCACTCATGTACTAATATGTATATAAATGAAAGATGAGCAATTCATTCTCATTTCTATATTTCACACATAAAACTCATGTATTAGCATGTACATATATTTGCCTCTAACGATCAATGAAAAATGAGCAATTCATTCTCATTCCACTATTTCACATAAAAGTTTCTATATAGGGTAGTCATGATAAAAGATGGTACTTTAAGAAAACCAACATATAATATATCCTATATTTGTTAGGAATAACTAATAAAGCTAACTTCTTTAATCTACCCAAATTAATCCACCCTTTTATATTAAGGACCGGAGATAGTATCAATCAAAACACCATGAAATTGAATTCAAGTTTAGAAACTTACACATATAAGCTTAAGACAACGAACCCAGAAATAGTCATAGCTCTTATCCTTCTCCAATCTGATCAAAAGCATAATAAAGACTTGAGTTTGGAAAACAAAGCTTAGTAGAAAAGGTCATTGTTCTAAAACAAAGTTACTATATCTCGTACCTAGAAAACAGAGCACTGACCCTTCGGAGACGCCAGAGGCGAAGCATGTTGAAGAATCCATAGGATTTAAGGGGGGAAGGGGAAATTTGGTGAGCGAGTTCCGAAGGGATGGTGGAGATAACATCAAAGAGTAACCAAGAACTTGTGTATTTCCAGGCGATTCTTCTGTGGCTATCCACTAATAAGTAGGAGGCTTTGTCAAGATAAGCAACGAAGAAGGTGAGAACTATGTCGATTGCGAAGAATCCATTAACAATATTGTCTACAATGGAGAGTGGAGGTGTCACAGGTTCCTTAAGGAATCCGAACTCAAATGGCGATACCCATGCGGTGTATATGACCAGAATCACCAGAAAAGTCTGCCATATCCTGCGGGGAAAAAATGTAAAAGCAAACTTTATTCTCTTCAATAGGAATTTTATTGGCCAACCTAATTCGTTCTTGTCCCTTGTCTTTGAACAATAAAAGAAGAAGAAGAAGAAGAAGAAGAAGACGGAAAGAGAGAAAATCTATAGCAGTCAAACAAGAAGCTGACTGGCTAATGAAAAAGGAATGAAAAAGACAGATTTCAATTATAGGGTAAAACAATGAAAAGGAAAGATGTCAAAGAGTAGGAGTTTGACCTTTGAAAAAGAAAGAAAGGGAGAGAGCGAAAGTCTAAGCAACAGGACAAGAAAATTGAAAATCATCATTTCTTCTTGACAGTCCCGACAATGCGGCCAATAAAATAAATATGAAAAGAAAAAAAACAGGGAGCGAGCGAAAGAAACCTCAAACATGGGAAATGATAATGTGAAGGAGGGAGAAGAAAACCTGTAACGGCGGTCGTAGGGGGAGATAATGAACGGACGAAGGAAGTTCCGACGGTTGCTCCGACCACCGAGAGAAGGTAATATGCCGGTAGAGAGACTGTAGTGACTGCCATCTCTGCATAATTCAAGCTCTTTTTGCCCACACACACCTACCCTAAACACCTCTCTATTCCTTCTTCCTAACATTTCTCTCTCTATCTATGAAGCATGAGTTAGAGACCGTCTGAACTTTATATTTAAATCAAAATCTATCCAAAAAGATTTAATATTTTTTCCTCATATCCAAACTTCTATAAAAATATTATCTTAAAGTTTATATATGTTATAAAATATATAGTTTAAAAATAGGTTACAATTAGTAAAAATATATTCGATTTTTTTTAAGTTGGCCACTATTTTTAAAAAGTTTGCTTTCAAAAATAAATATTTTATTATTTATTAAAATCCTATATAAATATATTATTTTAAATATTATATATTGTTTAAATATATAATTCAAAAATAGGTTATGAATATTAAAAATAATAAAAATTATATTTCAAGTGAATTATTATTTTAAAGTCTATTTCAAAATAAAATCTTATAATATATTTCCATATTTATTAGTATCTTATAAAAGTCTTAACTATTTAATTACTTTTTCAGGTTATAATAAATTACGTATATAACTTAGAAAAAATATTTATATCAAGTTCCTTAGATTCGTTTCGTCAAATTCTCCACTCATATTCGACCATATGCTCAATTTTTAAATTATTATCATTTAACTATAAACTCATTTAAAATGAATATGACACATGGTTATATGTGATTGGAGAACTTGATGTAATACATATAAAAAATTAAATTCACGGTTTGTAAATAGGTTATAATTATTAAAAAAAAGAAAACAATATTTTTAAAGTTGATCTGAGGATCCGAGGAGTGTTTCAAAACTAAAGTCTTATGAAATATTTTATTTATAAAAATTTTATAAAATTTTATTATTATCTTTCTTTCCAAAATGTCCCATGATTTATTTCCGAATTTTTTTCTTAAAATACTTTATTCTAAGAATTATTATTAAATAGATATTTATTTTCAAAAAAATGTTGGGTCTGATTTTTTATTGGTCTCCCTTAATATATTTATTACTTCTAAATTTCTTCAATATTTCAATAAAAAAGATGAGTTAAAGGTTATTTTTGCTCTGGAAGTATTGACTGAGGGGTAATTTTGTCCCTGAAGTTTCATCTGGGACAATTTTACTCCGGAAGTTTCAAATGTGGGGCAATTTCACTCTGACTATTATCTCATTTAAGTTTGACAGTTATTTGACCAAATTTCAAAGCAAATTTTCTCATAAGTGAAAACATTCAGGGCAATTTTGTCGTTATCTCAATGGTCAATTTGCCCCTCAAAGTTTTCACTTTAGAGCAAATTTGCCCTTAAATTTGGTCAATTAACGGTCAACTTAACTGTGATAACAATTAAAGCGAAATTGCCACATATTTAAAACTTTTGGGATAAAATTGCCCTAAATAAAACTTCCAGAATAAAATTGCCACTTAACCAATTCTTCTTCTGGAGCAAAAATGACATTTAACTCTAAAAAAGATTATGTTTACCATATAATTGGAAGTTGAAGAAGTACGATATATGTAGATGGAGTGGTGTTGATGCGTGGAGGAAGCTACAAGCAGTCAAGCACATTAGCTGGGAATTGTTCTAGCCATTTCTTCCCCAACTTTGACGCTCTGTTTGGATGGGGTGAAAATAAGAGAGAGAGAAAAAGTGGGGTGGAAAACGGGAGAAGAAAGAACTTTTTCTCCTGTTTGGTTAGAAGAGAAAATGGAGGAGAATGGAAAAATGGAGAGAGAAAATATGTGGGTCCCACACTCCCTTTTCCTTCCAAAATTTCTCTCCACAAGTGGAGAGATTAGAGGAGAAATTTTTGTTGTCCCAAACCGCATCGATTACACAGTTACCCACCATCTCACTAAACTTCACAGTACACCATGCAATATGCATATTAAAAAAAACAAATAAATAATATTTAAAAAAGTTCTTTTATGCCAATCGAACTCTTGACTTAAAATTAGAAATACTCTTAACTGCTCCACCAAGTTTGATATGGCCATGATGATGAATTGGAAAAAAAAAAGTTGTATTATTAAATTTTGTATATTTAATTATTATTTTAAAAAATTGTGTTTAATTTTTTTTATTTTTATTAGCTATTAATAATGTTGAATAATGTATAATTTAATATTTTCTTTTATTATATTTAATTTAAAAAAATTATCCACTTTTTAATTTTACCTTAAAATAACATTTATTTTTGTAAATTATTTGGTTTTAAAGTATATCTTCATCATTTCAAGTTATTTGATGATCTTAACATTAAAATGATTTTTCACTGTAATATTTAATTTAATTTTAAGTATGATTATCTTACTATAAGAGTAAGGGTATTTTAATCATTAAATATTTACTCATTTTCTTTCCTCCCAATTTTCTCTCACTCATCCAAGCACATAGAATGATAATATTTTCTCCCTATTTTTCTCTTATCCTCACTTTCTCTCATCCCATTTTCTTTTCTTTTAATTTTTCTTCCCATCCAAGCTGAGGGTCTGTGGGTCTTCATATCTTTGGGGTCATTGATGGCTATTAGGGGAGTGAAAGTCATTTTCCCCCTTCTCTATTTGACACTCCTGCAATGCATGAAAATGTTAAAACAATACCTCTTGAAAGTTTATTGGTGAAACACAGTATCGTGTCTTTCTCTGTGACTCCAAAGATCTGTGGCGGGTGGATATTGAAACCCAAAATTGTATATCTTTATTAGTGAAATCCATGGTTAAAAAAAAAAAACAAATTAGTGAAATCCAATATTCAACCTTAAACTGCAGAGGGATTTACTTGCTGGAAATCTAAACTTTTTGGATTTATCAAATATCTGCGAAGTGGAATGAGGGATTTGCTTACTTATAAAATTTATACCTTTCGGTAATTATACATCTATAAGTGTGTTTAATAAATAAAATTCAAATATAATCACAAACGAAGTCACTTGTGAAGAAAAATCTAAATACAAATCACAATTGATAAATCACGATGACGATCATCCACCACTAATACAAACCGATATTTAGGGTCTTTTTCATAGTTTGAGCTCTTATCTTCTCTCTTTTATTTTTTTTATAAAATTTTCTTCATCTATACTCATGATTCCTTCACAG
The DNA here is from genome assembly GCA_037074505.1 of Albizia julibrissin. Taxonomy (NCBI): domain Eukaryota; kingdom Viridiplantae; phylum Streptophyta; class Magnoliopsida; order Fabales; family Fabaceae; genus Albizia; species Albizia julibrissin. Next base: position 22,387,616 of record CM073482.1, read on the forward strand.
TTTCAATGTTTTTTTTTTAATTTAATCAAGGTTTCCCTTATTAAGCCACTTGATTCCTTCTTATTTTTTTCTTTTTTTCAGTTTGTGTATACACATCTATACCTATTTTTCCTTCATAGCTTCAGTGCTTTTATCGTTCTTATTATGAGCCACTTGTAACTCATTCTCACAAGCTACAAAATACAGGTGACTACTTATATCTAATATAGTGTTTGTTTAAAATAGTGATTTAAGTATTTAAAAACAGCTTTTCAATCGTAATTTACGGTATATAAGATAAATATGTGCAAAGAGTTTTGTTTATGCTTATGTGAATAAATACTTTTAGGATCCTAAAACTATCTCCAACAAGCACAAAAACTCATCCAAACAAACTTATAACAAATTTCCCTTATTTATTCTATTTTTGTCATCATCTCTCATAAGCCTTGACCGTCCATTTTATACCAAAAGACTGCAGTGGCATTAAAACTTCCAAGAAGACTGCCACCGGAGTATGGCTTTATATAGAGAGAAAGTGTAGAAGTTAAATATTAGTAGTTATTGGTACCCGACTACTCCTTCCTAGTGCCTTAACAATTAACCATAATATCTAGCCAATATCTCATTTACAATACGTAGGATTCAAATTTCAAATAGGTAAATAATACTAGAAGGCTGTTGTAACAACCCAACAACCCTACGTAATTGGCCGTAGGTTACTCTTGTATATATGTGACTGCTTATAATGAATAAAGGTAAGCTATTTTTCTTCCCATCTTTAAGTCCTTTAAGAAAGAGAGACCGTCTGAACAGGCACATCCTCTCTTTATTCTCCACTCGAAGTCCAAAATTCAAAACATTGTTTTTTTAATTGAAAATTCTTCTATCCAAAACATTTGAAATTTTTTTCATGATATCCAATCTTTTAAAATATTATCTTAAATATTATATTTTGTATAAAATATATAATTGAAAAATATATTATGATTATTAAAAATATCTTCAGATTTTTAAGTTAACCCCTATTTTTAGAAGTTTGGTTTAAAAATAAATATTTTATTATTTATTATTTTAAATCTTAAATATATTCTTCAAACATATAATTCAAAAATAGGTTATGATTATTAAAAATAATAAAAATATTCCTTAATCTAATCATTATTTCAATATTTGTTTCAAAATAAAATATTATAATATCTTTCAATATTTACTAATATCTTATAACATTTTTAATTATTTAATTATTTTTAGGTTATAATAACCTAAATATATAATTTTTAAATAAATTAAAATTATTTAAAAAATAAGAAAAATTATTTTTAAAGTTGATCTGATAATTGAGAATCGAGAAGTGTTTCAAAACTAAAGTCTTATACAAAATTTTTTATTTATAAAAATTTTATAATATTTTATTCTTGATCTTCGTTCGAAATGTTGTTTATGTATTTTTCTAATTGATTAAAATCATCCAAAGCTATATATAATTTTAATTATATTAACACCCATATTCTGTTAGTTCCCAAATGCCAACCTCTCCCTTCTAAGATTATATGGAACTATACTGGGAAAAAATCAATTACAAAAGTGGATCTCAACTCGATATTCTTTGGGGGGAAAAACAAAAATCGATGCAAGTTCAAAAAATTGTTGGAAAAAACATATTTTATTAGAATTCAGGGTAAGCTTGTGTAATTTTTCTCTTATATGTTTTTTAAATCTACCATATTAAAACTTTAAAAATTAATAATTTATAACCTTCAATCAAGCATGAATTTCAATTGTTCTAATTTTTAATATAAATCATTTTTTATAATTGACTCTATAAATATTACCTTAATTTTTCTTAAACTCCTTTTTAAATGAAAACTTGTAAAAAATGAAAATAATATCTAAATTGTTTAAATTAAACTTAAAAGGGTTTATGTTCTTAAAAGACGGTAATGGCAAATTAAAAGCAAGATTTTTTTAGGGAAAATCCCTATAAAATACGTTTGAAATAGAGAAATTCCCATTTGGTGTAGTGAAATTGCAAAATCCCTTATAGTGTGTAAGTATGAATCAGGGATTTTAAATTTCAATAAAAATGACGCAACTACCCTTGGACAGTTTAAAAGAAAAAGGGAAGTGGGTAGCTCAAATTAATGTGCCTGAATGAAGAAGACGACCTGGAGGAGGTTAGAAAAACTGAAGAGCGGCAGAGGCGTTAGCAGAGCAGACGGTTGGAGGGAACGACGGCTTGTTGGGTGAGGTTCGGCGACGGTGTTCAAAGTTGAGAGCGGTGGATTCGAGGAGAGACGATCGGCAGCATTGTGGGGACTTCGAACGTGCTTGACAGTTATTGATGTGCCGACAAACGATCGGCAGCGGTATGTTGCCTATTTTTCAAATTTGTTGTTGATATAATCATTGTAAGATGCAATGTGAAACATAAGGATTGTGCTTATTTCCTGTTGTATATTGCCCTTCACTGTTTGTGATTTTCTCTAGTAGTGGTTGCAATTGGTAAACAAATTATCTGATTCACTTATTCAGTAGGCATAACGTCTTTTTCTTTCACTTCCCTTTTCAAAACCATCTTGTCTAGTTCTCATTTTCCCACACTGAGACCTTCTTTTTTGTACTGGTTGAATGGATTGGAAATTCGATTTGTGTCAATTTCTTCGTTTTCGTCTTTGTCTGGTGTGTATATGGAGAGGGAAGTGGGTATCGGAAGTGTTAGACTTGTCGTTTGTTGTACAATAACAACAGCTCGTTAAAAAATAACAAGTTTCCATTGTTATTTAACAAATGAAGTAGAAAACCAAGACATACCCAGGGGAACTTCTAAGAGTAACAAGTTGGAGGGCCATTAACAACTTCAGTTTCTACAATAACAACACCACGTTAAAAAATAACAACATTCCGCCTTTGTTTAACAACTCTTGATGTGGAAAACCAAGACATGCCCAGTGAAACTTGTGAGACTAACAAGTTGGGGGGCATTAACAACTTCAATTTCTACAATAACAATATCACGTTAAAAAATAACAACATTCCGTCCTTGTTTAACAACTCCTGATGTGGAAAACCAAGACATGCCCAATGGAATTGTGAGACTAACAAGTAAGGGGGACATTAACAAGTTCGATTTCTACAGAAACGACATCACAATCAAAAATAACAACTTTCTGTTCTTTTTTAACAACTCAAGATGTGCAAAACCAAGACAAGTTGTGGGAACAATTAACTAGAATAATGCACTATGATTATTCATGACTAAGCTAAGGTTTAAGATCACCTAGTTGTAACAAAATAACTGTATGTTTGTTAGTGTAGGGGAATGAGCAACTATTCTAAAATTTCAAGTACAGTTAAATAATGTCTATAGTGTGAGGATGATTTCCTTGGTTATTTGCCTATTTGAAATAATAACTATAAGTGAGATATTATGGACAACTAAATCTTGTTCTAATTTTGGTTTGCAGAAGAAGATGGTGGTTGAGGAAGAGGGGGCTGAAGAGGGGTAGAATTTTGGTGAAGAAGGGCAAAAGGTGGTAAAGGAAGGGAAAAATTTAGATGAATATGGAAAAAGAAAAAATAGTTCTTTTATAGATGATGACCCTTCGTTACACGTCATTTTACATGCCTACCTGCAACCAAAAAAAAAACTAAACAAAGCCGCTCATCATAATGTCAGTTAAGTAAGCTTCTCAGACACTGTTTATGAAACTAAGTAACTGCTCATTTCATCACCCAATATGTACTATTAATAAAAAACTTGTATGTTTTAACGTCCTCATATTCACTATTAACAACATTCTCCACATATCATCACCCTGTATCTAGTATTAACAGTAACACATTATATTTTACCGTATATTTTTGTTGGAATTTTGGGTCTAAATTCCATGGGTTATGAATAAGAAGTAGGTTGGAAAAGAAGAGGGAAAAGGAAGGAGAAAATAATGTGTGGATAAAAGTCCCACATTGGACAAATCAAGAGAAATAAGAGTGTATATAAGACTCAACTTCTCACCTCTAAAATGGGCCCTTGGGCCAATCCATTTTTGTGGAGAAGTGATGACGTACATGGGCCTTGGTCCACCACACATGCGTGCGCCGCCGCCGCTATTCGTCCGGCTGGCTCAGCTAGGTCGGTCACAACCGCTGTCGGTCCGGTCCGGTCTGCACGTATGTGAGATTAAAAAAAATAATAATAATTTTCATTAAATTATTTTTTAGTTTTTCTGAACAATCCCTAAACTTTTGTTTAATTCCTTTTTTACCCCTTCGTAATTCTCCTAACAGCGCGGCTGTAGCGAAACACTGTGACCGTGTAGCGAAACACTGATACCAAACTGGTGCTTCCGTTTTGGTACGTCCGTCGGCTTCGTTCTGATGTGTCTGTTTGTACGGCGCACCAGTTCGCCAGCAAGAGTCACCATTCGCTTCTGTTCGCTCAGTTCTGGTATGTCTATTCGCAAGATGCACCGGTTCGCTCACAAGAGTCGAGTCCAATTGATCAATTTCCTTCATCTATAAATATGACGTGCTAATGACAGGAAAAAATTACTCAATCTCAAAACACTCCTCTCTCATATACTGCATGGTGCATTCTGCAATCATCTCATAACCTGTGCTATTCTGAAAGCAGTCTCATTGTGTTTGTTTGGGCTTCAGATTGATAGTGCCATCATTTTGAAGACGCAATCCGTTCTATCCTGGGAGACAATTGTTCAAGAACCTTGGGCATCCGTATAGAGGGAACAAATTGTCTTCAGGAGACAACGTACGTTGGGCTCGGATTTTATCATCATTCATTATCATTTTTGGCAATCTTGTGAGTTTTTCTGTAGTATACATAATTGTTCTGGATTTACAGATTAGGCCATTTATAGCTATACAGATTCTTATTGAAATTTCTACTTTATAAGTACTTGGGAACAATAATCTTAAGACAATTTGTGTTACTTTTGGTATTGGAATCAGCTAAAGTTAATTCATACCATTGGTGTCTAGGAAAGTGATTTAATTTAGTGGTTATTTAATTAGTCACCGTTGCAATAGCACGGAAAGACTCCCACTTCATTTATACTTACCTGGCCAATTGATATAATAAAAAAAGCTGGTTTCATGTACTAGTAGAAACGTGATTATAGCTTTCATTTGATTGTGTTGAATCTGTGTTTAGTATCTTTAATTTTGATTATTATACTGTTCTTAGATTAATCTGTGTGATTAATCAAAGTTTCTGTTTGAGTAAAAGAAATGGAAAGTTCGAGTACAAACTTGATGAACCCAATTGGTTCTGCTCCAATGCATTGTGAGAAACCAGAAAAGTTCAATGGAAATGATTTCAAGAGATGGCAACAGAAAATGTTTTTCTACTTAACTACCTTGAACTTGACACGGTTTATTACTGAAGAAGCTCCAAAATTGGAAGAAAGACAACCATTAGACAAGGAAAAGGTTGCTGCAATTGATGCTTGGAAGCATTCTGATTTCCTATGCAGAAATTATATTCTCAATGGTCTAGACAATACGTTATATATTGTATATAGTACTTTGGAGACAACCAAGGAATTATGGGAAAGTATAGACAAGAAGTACAAAACTGAAGATGCTGGCTTAAAGAAATTTATAGTTGGCAGATTTTTGGATTTCAAAATGCTTGACTCTAAATCTGTGGTAAGTCAAGTTGAAGAACTTCAATTGATTGTACATGAAATTCACGCTGAAGGGATGTCTCTTAGTGAGTCTTTCCAAATTGCTGCATTTATAGAAAAATTGCCACCATCTTGGAGGGATTTCAAAAATTATCTCAAACATAAGCGCAATGAGATATCACTTGAAGATCTAATTATAAGATTGAGAATAGAAGAAGATAACAATATTTCTGAAAAGAAATTTGCCAGCAATCCTGTAGTTTCAAAGGCTAATATTATTGAAGATGATCCGAAGCCCAAGAAACGGAAACGCTCTAATGATGGATCATCGAAGCAAGCCCAAAGTAAAAGCTAGAAATTCAAAGGCAATTGTTATATGAGAAGCCTGGCCATCATGCTAAGGATTGTAAGAAGGAAAAGAATCACAAAAAGAAGAATAACACTCAAGCCAACATGGTTGAAACTGCTACTGACTTGATTGAAAACATGAATCTTTTGACAGTTGTGATGGAATGTAACTTGGTTGGAAATACCAAGGAGTGGTGGGTGGACACTGGTGCCACTAGGCATGTATCTGCCAACAGATGGATGTTCTCTTCTTACACCCCTGCGAAGAAAGATGAACAACTTTACATGGGTAATTCTTCTATTTCAAAGGTGGAAGGTGTTGGGAAGGTGGCCTTAAAGATGACTTCTGGAAAAGTCGTGACACTTAATGATGTGCTTCAGGTACCTGATATTCGCAAGAATTTAGTGTCTGGATCCCTCTTAAGCAAGAATGGTTTTAAGCTTGTATTTGTTTATGATAAGTTTGTACTTTCTAAGAATGATATGTATATAGGAAAGGGTTACCTTAGTGAGGGCCTTTTCAAACTTAATGTAATGACTGTAACCAATGATGGTGTTATGAATAATAATATTTCTTCTGTTTATGTGCTTGAATCTTCTAATTTATGGCATCAAAGATTAGGACATGTTAATTTAAGATCAATTAAAAGCTTAATTCATTTACATTTATTGCCTAAAGTTGATTGTTCAAATAATGATAAATGTCAAGTATGCATTGAATCAAAATTTTCTAAGTTACCATTTCCTCCTGTTGAAAGATCAACTGAGTTATTATATTTAATACATACTGATATATGTGATATGAAATCTGTACCATCTAGGGGTAATAAGAAATATTTTATTATATTTATTGATGATTGCAGTAGATATTGTTATGTGTATTTTCTTAATAGTAAAGACGAGGCTATTATTGCTTTTAAACAATATAAAAATGAAGTTGAAAATCAACTTAATAAGAAAATTAAAGTAGTAAGGAGCGATCATAGGGGAGAATATGATGGCCCTTTCGAGGAATTCTGTATAGAATCTGGTATTATACACCAGACAACTGCTCCTTATACTCCGCAATTAAATGGGATTGCAGAAAGGAAAAATTGGACATTGAAAGAAATGATGAATGTAATGTTGATTATGTTCGATTTACCACAGAATTTATGGGGGGAAGCCATTTTAACGGCTAAATTTCTTATTAACAGAGTGCCCCACAAAAGGATACAAAGCATACCTTATGAAATATGGAAAGGAAAGAAACCTTCCTTGAAATATTTGAAAGTGTGGGGGTGCTTGGCTAAGGTCGCAATTCCTAAACCCAAAAGGTTGAGAATTGGACCTAAGACAGTGGACTGTGTGTTCATTGGTTATGCACTTAATAGTAGTGCATATCGGTTTTTGGTTTAGAAGTCTGATGTATCAGATGTCTATGTTAATACAGTTATTGAGTTAAGGGATACTACGTTCTTTGAAGATGTATTTCCGTATAACAAGGAAAATGAAGCAAGTGGTAGTAATAATGACAATACTGTGACACCATGGGATGCTACAACTAATGATGATTCTGTTGAGAAGGAACCTAGACGTAGCACAAGGCAAAGGATCGCCACATCCTTTAGGCCTAATTTTCTGACTTTTTTGTTAGAAAATGAGCCTCGAACATATGAAGAGTCTATGGGCTCTCTTGAAGCACCATTCTGGGAAGAGGCTATCAATAGTAAAGTTGAATCCATTCTGTCAAACCATACCTGAGAATTGGTTAACCTTCCTCCTGGCAATAAGCCTCTAGGAACTAAGTGGGTCTTCAAAAAGAAGATGAAAGCAGATGACACTATTGATAAGTACAAAGCTAGGCTGGTAGTAAAAGGCTACAGACAATGTGAAGGCCTATACTACTTTGATACCTATTCACCTATTACAAGGATTACATCTATTAGGATGTTAATTGCTTTAGCAGCATTGAATGGATTGGAAATACATCAAATGAATGTTAAGACAGCTTTCTTGAATGATGACTTAGAGGAAGAAATCTATATAGAACAACCTGAGGGATTGGTTGTCTCAGGACAAGAACGAAAAGTATGTCGATTAATAAAGTCCCTTTATGGACTTAAGCAAACCCCGAAACAATGGCATGCGAAATTTGATGAAGTTATGTTATCAAATGACTTTAGCATTAATGAATGTGACATGTGGGTCTATATTTGAAATACTGAAAACGGATTTGCCATAGTCTGTCTTTATATAGATGATATATTGATAATAGGTAGTAATAATCAAATGATTAAAGCTACTAAGCGATTGCTTACCAGTAAGTTTGACATGAAAGATATGGATCTAGCAGATGTTATTTTGGGAATTAAAATCCATAGAATATCTGATGGGTTGACTTTGTCACAAGCACATTATATTACTAAAATTCTAGAGAAATTCAAGAGTTTGAACATAGTTCCTGTGAAGAACCCTATAGACCCTAGTTTTCGTTTATTGAAAAATACTGGCAAAGCTGTAAAACAAAAGGAGTATGCTCAAGTGCTAGGCAATCTTATGTATGTTATGAACTGCACTAGACCTGATATTGCCTACGATGTAAGCATGTTGAGTCGCTTTATTAGTAATCCAAATGAGTATCATTGGAAAGCTATGGTAAGAGTTTTGGGTTACTTGAAGCACACTCAAAACTTTGCTTTGCATTACGAGAAGTATCCTGCAGTGCTAGAAGGGTATTGTGATGCAAATTGGATCACCAGCTCTAACGACACAAGATCCGTTCACCCTTGGTGGGGGTGTTGTGTCTTGGAAGTCATCCAAGCAAACTTGCATTGCAAGATCAACTATGAAAGCAAAATTTATTGCTTTAGATAAAGCTGGTAAGGAAGCCGAGTGGATTTATAAATTTCTTGAGGACATTCCTAATTGGCCGAAGCCGGTACCGACAGTGTGTATACACTGTGATAGTCAATCAGCTATTGGAAAGTCCAAGAATGTCATGTATAACGGTAAGTCTAGACATATACGTCGAAGACATGATACCATTAGAAATTACTCTCTAATGGAATCATCTCGATTGATTATGTGAAATCAAAAGAGAATATAGCGGATCCATTGACTAAAGTGATTCCTAGAGAGTTGATTAGAAATTTGTCGAAAGGAATTGGTTTAAGGCCGATTAATTGTTGATTATTACGGTAACTCTACTTAGATGAGTAGAGATCCCAAAAACTAGGTTCAAAGAGACAACTAAGTGATGATCGACTGTAAACACTATAGAGTTTTAAACTCATACTCATTCCTATAACAAGACAGTGTATATATATAAGGGTAAGCATTTGGGCTTTTAATGGTTTCTTAATCTGATGTGTTCAGATGATGTGTATTGACTTACATTATAAGGAATCACCTATGTGAGTGTGAAGTGGGGCCACTTCTATGATAATTTAAAACGACCAATTCTCTAGAACACTCGCAGAACCAGGCAGGTGTCCAGGGCAAAAATGGGCACAATATGAGGACCAATGATGTTAGAAAAGTAATTGTGTGACTCCTATTGTCTTGGTATACATTAAAGGTTGAAGGTTCAAGACAACACGTCCACTGATTGACCGAGTATATCCGATAGGTTTTACTAGAGAAGGTTCAAAGGTGACCCCTACCTATCTCGATGCAGTTGCTTCTCGTAGAGGAATCGCACTTTACATACATGTTCATTTGCATTTGGTCATTATGGACTAACTTCTTATCCATGTGGGGGATTGTTGGAATTTTGGGTCTAAATTCTATGGGTTATGAATAAGAAGTAGGTTGGAAGAGAAGAGGGAAAATGAAGGAGAAAATAATGTGTGGATAAAAGTCCCACATTGGACAAATCAAGAGAAATAAGAGTGTATATAAGACTCAACTTCTCACCTCTAAAATGGGCCATTGGGCCAATCCACTTTTGTGGAGGAGTAAGGACGTACATGGGCCTTGGTCCACCACACATGCGCCCGCCGCCGTCGTCCGTTCGGCCGGCTCGCTTGGCTCGGTTCAGTCGGTCGCCACTGCCGCCGGTCCGGTCCGCACGTGTGTGAGATTAAAAAATAATAATAATAATTTTTATTAAATTATTTTTTAGTTTGTCCGAACAATCCCTGAAATTTTTTTAATTCCTTTTTTACCCCTTCGTAATTCTCCCAACAGCGCGGCTGTAGCGAAACACTGTGACCGTGTAGCGAAACACTGTGATCGAACTGGTGCTTTCGTCAACTTTGTTCTAATGTGTCTATTCGTACGGCGTACCCGTTCACCAGCAAGAGTCACCATTCGCTTCTGTTCGCTTCGTTCTGGTATGTCTATTCGCAAGACGCACCGGTTCGCTCACAAGAGTCGAGTCCATGTGATCAATTTCCTTCATCTATAAATAGGACGTGCTAATGATAGGAAAAATCACTCAATATCAAAATACTCCTCTCTCATATATTGCATGGTGCATTCTGCAATCATCTTATAACATGTGCGATTCTGAAAGCAGTCTCATTCTGTTTGTTCGGGCTTCAGATTGATAGTGCCATCATTCTGAAGACGCAATCCATTCTATCTTGGGAGACAATTGTTCAAGAACCCTGAGCATCCGTATAGAGGGAACAAATTGTCTTAAGGAGACAACGTTCATTGGGCTCGAATTTTATCATCATTCATTATCATTTTCGGCAGTCTTGTGAGTTTTTCTATAGTATACATAACTGTTCTGGATTTATAGATTATGCCATTTATAGTTATACATATTTTTATTGAAATTTCTACTTTATAATCCCTTCTTTGGTTCAAACCATGGTTTCCCTTCTGAAACCATGGTTTTCTCAAAAGCTTCTTTTGATAGGATTATTACCCTCACAACAATAATATTTCTCTCTCTCCTCAGCCTGTACACCCTGCAGAGATTCCCTATCCTTTCATGTTGTCCAACTCCTCCTCCCGTTGAGCTTTATGTATCTTCTTGCCTCTTCCCTTTCTGTTTATGTTTCCGTCGAGCTTTAGATCAGAAGCTACTCACTTGCTATCACATTCCCTCTTCGTCATCTTCCCATCGCCAACCAGCACCAGATCATAACCACTTCACCGGCAGCTCAAGTGAGATATATGGGTCTTTCTGTTTTCATTTTTCTGGTCTTGTTTTCCATTATTGCGGTGACCAAACATGGTGATGGGTACTTATTGCAGATCCGACAACCTTCTTTGCCTCTGTCGGTCCCAGTGAGTAGATCTGAACCCCTGACTCTCATCGTCGACAACAGCCACTCTTTGACTCCAGTGAAGCTCAACTTTTCCACCGTAGCTTTCTCCCCTGGTTTGGCCTTTCCCTGCCATGAAGTAGTGCTCGTGCCTTATGCTCGTCTCCGTCGGTAATAGCCAAATGACCGTTAACCGCAGGTACGTTTTACTCTGAAATTTGATTTATGATGAGTAAATTGATGGATTGTGGTCTTCAAACCATATGTGTGTGTGTGTGTAATTGTGTCCCATATCCTAAAATATCTTAAAATGTGAGAACGAAACATGCTGAATGTCTCTGTAGAGATCCTATATCTTTTGAATGTTATGTGTATGGCTTGTGCTCTGTTTTAGTTACATTACTAGGCTTGTTTGGCAGAGTTATGTCATGTCATGAGTCAGCTGAAATAAGAACCAAAGAATTGGCTGTTCTCTGAATTCGCCTTAAGGAGAAGGAACCTTCTTTTGTTTGCAGAGTTTTTCCTCTTTCTTAAGTAAAGGCTTGACTTTTTTCCCCTCTTCTTTTCAATGAGATAGTTTTCTTTAGATTTATATATATAAGTTTATATGATATAGTGATAGATAGAACCTAGTGAATTTGCCTACTAAGATTCGAGATGTATATAAATGAGAATGGGAGTTCATATTGAACTTCTTGTTATGGTATCTTTCTTCCATAATGTAATCATGTGTTTGGTTGGATTAGGCAGTCTGCTTTTCTGTTGATATTGTATAGATTTGACTGCAAGAATTTGAGTAATTCTTGAATGCACTCAAGTTTCCAGGCATGTCAAAGTCAATAATGTGCTTAAGAATTTTTGCAAGATTGCTAATAGATTGTATGAGAGCACTGTGCTTGGTTTTATTTACCTTTTTTATGCTATTGTATTAGCATATTTAGTTCCTCTGTCATCGAGGAGTTTGTGGATCTCTCTTCTTTCTATGTTAGGTATTTAATTTGTTTTTTTTTTGCTAGTTTTGGGTTGTGGTTGTTACATTACATTGTTTTATTCATCTTTATGCTCAAGTTTTGTTTCAATATTTGAATGGCCTGACGTGGCTTTGAATGATATGTTAGAACTGATCGCGATAATTATTTTTTTAGGAAAGAATTAGTGATTAGGTTACCTCGCGTTTCAGGCTTGTTTGAAAAGCTTGGATGTCTTCTAGGGGATGTGTTCATAGTTACTACCTCCAGTCTTTAATATAAGAAGTAGATAACTTACTTATGAGTGTTAAGGAAATTACTTAGATTAGTTATTTGTATTTGTTTATCTTCTGGTTCATTATCAAGTTCTGTTTATGAAGTTCTGGTTACTTTAATATAGAATGCCCATTTCACATGATGCATTTGAGGTTTCTAGAAATGTTGTTAGCACTAATGTATCACTTGTTAGTGAAAGAAAAACAATGTCCGAAGGAGAAAGGAGAGAGACACTTGTTAGCATTTGAGGTTTCTAGCTAGGATTATTTGAACAATACCAATATAATTATTTTGTGTTATGTGATTGTACGTTGCTTATTGGTTAGGTCGTTTTGTTTTATCCCATCTAACTCTAAGCTTAAAATTCCCCCAATATGTTCCATTTTTCAGTTGTATGTAAGATCTTCTCAGTTTTTTTCTCTAATGATTTTAAACCCTCTTTCATTTTGCTTTGTTCAACATAACTCCCTTATCTCTTGCTTCCCCTATTAAAATTCGCCCAATCCGTGTCATTAGTAAAAAAAATAACAACATGAGTAAGGATAAGATGAAAACTAGTTGGGATGCAAATAGCACAAAAATCTTCATTGATTTGTGCTTGGAACAAGTTAAAAAAGGTTCCCGCCGAAACACAAGCTTCAGTAAGGATAGGTGGAAAGCTATTTCGGATGGCTTCACTGTTAAGACAGGCAGGATATACGAGAGGGGTCAATTTAAAAATAAGTATGACTCCCTTAGAAAGGAGTGGCAACTGTGGGATAGGTTGTTATGTGAGACAGGGGCGGGATGAGATATCAGCAACAACACTATTATGGTCAATCCTGATTAGTGGGACAAAAAATAGCAGTTAGTAACTTATTAATATGAGTGTAGTTCAAGCTTTCATTTTGATGTGATGTTATATAAGAAATGTTATAACTTTATTGCTCTATGTACAAGAAGTTCTAGGGTATGATAAATTTAGAGATAGAGGTCTACAATACCAAGAAGAACTAACCTAGTTACTTTCTAGTATTGCAGCCACGGGCACACAGAGTTGGGCACCTTCATCGATGTCACTTCCTGTTGAGCCTATCCCTAATGAGGATATGGAAGAGATTCAGGAGATAGCGATGAAGTATTAGGGTCACCAACTGGGTTGAGCGGTGACTTGAACTCATTCAGTTTCATTAGCAATAGTGGAGGTAGTACGGGGAACAGTGGCAAAGGCAAGGGATCCTCAAGCGGTGACAGAGCAACCAGTTTATTGGGGGTGAGGAAGAGGGGTACGTCAACAAAAAAGAAAGGGCCTAACTCTGTGAAAATAGCCAAGGCCTTAATGAAGATGGTTGAAGCAAATGACGCTGATATGAAAGCTTCACGCGCGAAGAGGATTACAGCCCGGGATGAGAGGATGGCCATAAAAGCTCGAGCTTATGAGGTTTCAATAGCCGGAGTGATGAGTCATCTCAATCAAATTCTGGAGGTTGTGAATGATACTGACTTTTATGCCAGATGTGCCCACCTCCTAATGAGGGACCCACCTACACGGGAAATGTATGCATCAGTGAAGAATATAAAGGACAACATTCTTTACTTTCTGAGGCGTGAGTGTTATGAAAATGAGTGAGACTTGTGTTTAACGATGAGGGTTGTTTCTTAATGTAATGTATGTAGCATGGACTTTTATGTGTGTGCCTTTAATTACTTTGGACTTTTATATGTGTACGTTGTTACATTAAAGTGATGTGGGTGCATTTGAATTACTTTATAATTACATCTTTAATGACTTCATAATGACTAATGCATATGTTCACAAGAAGAAACAGGTATGGACCAGACAATCACACTACTCGCTGAGCGTAGGAAGCAGTGAATGCGAACAGTTCGGAAAGTTGTCGCACTTGTTGGAGCATATGCTTGCCTTTATTTGTGTAAGCAACCGTGACATACAAGTGAGTTCACAAGAGCTGCATGGGTCCGTGATGTCTTACGCGGTAATTCTGACCGTTGTTATGATATGTTTAGAATGAAACTCAATGTATTTCATGAACTTTGTTGTGAATTGCAACGACATGGTCTGAGAGAGTTTCAAAATGTTGGTATTCATGAAATGGTTATGATTTTCTTGAACACTGTTGGGTTTGCGTTGTCGAGTAGGCTCTAACAAGAAAGATTTCAGCGCTCTGGCGAGACCATTCACAGGGCAATGCATTCTGTGTTATATGCAATAGACAACATCAAACCCTTAGATGATAAATTTTAGAGCATTCATTCAAAGATATAACTCAGCAATAGGTATTGGACTTTTTTTAAAAATGCTATCGGAGCAATTGATGGTACACACATTCCATGCAAGGTCAAAGTAAGGGAGAAAATAAAATATATAAACAGAAAAGGATTTGCCTCACAAAGCGTGATGGCGGTTTGTGACTGGGACATGTGTTTTACCTTTGTATTGGCTAGTTGGGGAGGTTCGGCACATGATGCTCGCTTATTTGATCATGCAGTGACAACGTTGGCGATGTATTTTCCACATCCACCTACGGGTATGATTATAATTCATACAATTTCATTATTGTTAACTTCAAATACTTGTATTCACATTAACCGTACCATTTGAACATGTAAATATTATTTGGTAGATGCCAGTTACCCAACCCCGGCTGGGTACCTTGGGCCATATAAAAGTGAGCGTTACCATCTCTTTGACTTTCAGAGGTCATCCAGGCTTGAAAATGCGAATGAGACCTTCAATTACTTGCATTCAAGTCTTAGGTACACCATAGAAAGAACATTTAGTGTTTGGAAGAACAAGTTCGCAATTTTAAAGGACATGCATAGTTACAAGTTCCCGACACAGGTTAAAATTGTCTGTGCCACGATGGCTATACACAATTTCATTAGAAGATCGTCTATTTCTGATCTTGACTTCGAACACCATGACCGGGAGGATATTGTGTGTGGTAACGATGACAATAACGATGATGTTGCACAATCATCAACAGTACCTTCTTTAATTACATCTTCGTCAGACATGACTTCTCTTCGTGATTCTATAAGAGATCAAATATGGTATTACACGTAAGACCATTAGTCATGTACTGTTTTCAGTGTTTCAACGTACTTTATTACTTAGTAAACTGTAACTTTATCTCTATTTTGATTTTCTGAATTATTGACAAACTATTAAATATTAATGTATTTGTTTCATGATGAATTTGAGGTTTCTAGACATGTTACGACTAATATATCACTTGTTGGTGAAAGAAAGACAATCTAAAGGAGAAAGGCAAAAACAGATTGTATTAACTGCACTGAAAGAGCGGCTCCTTATATTATTTTTAGATGTTAACAATTGAATTATGAACTTTTAATGTACAATTTATTAATATACATATTTCTAAGTATGTATGTACAATTCATTTTTTTTGTCACAATTTATAATTTTTTTGGACAAATTTAAAGAGTTTTTGGTATTTTGTAATACCTTACTTCCAATAACCTCAAATGAGTACAAAAGAGTAGTGAAATAAATTATGAAACCAGGATTTAATCCCAAACTGAATAAACTTTAAAAACATTAATGAATCCCAACATTATCTCAGGAGATAAATCTAGGATTGAGTAGGTTTTTCATATGGAATAAAAATTTTTCAAACATTTTTCACAAATATTCACTATCTCATTTAGACTCATTGATACTTCCTTTCATTTTATCAGAGTATACGAGCGTGTCTCTGCTTCAATCTCACGTTGTATTCAATCGTTAATGTTTCTCTAACGATTAGGAAGTGTTATGTAACTAAGTTATCTCTTTATTACATTACCATTCATATACCTGGCTACAAGTACTATCAGTTCAACTACTATACTATTGTCATAGTTACCGATTTATACAATATATACATGTCCAAAATATCCAAATAGACAACCAACAGAGAAAGTAAATCTTTTAGCTTCATCCTCTAGTTGTCCGTATTTACCTTCTTGCCCTTTGAGCAACCCGCCTGTACTGTAATTTGTTTATAGAAAAAGAGTGAGATTCAAAAGAATCTCAGTAGTAACAGGTAGTCAATCATATAGATATAAAATCACAGAGCATGTTACACAGTCATCATATAAAAGAATCATCACAACATCATTCGATTCAACATGTAGTTCTCATACCATCATAGTACTAGGTATATCACAAGGCTCCGAGTATTACCCGTGCAATAGGCCCCGGCATTCACTCGTGCATCACAAACAAATTCAATGGCCTGAGCGTCAACCCGTGCAATAGGCCCCGGGCGACAACCCCACATAAACAAAATATTCCAGACAGTTCATGATGAAACTACACACATACAATGTATCTTATAACATATGAAAGACAAAGTTACTACCTGATAGCTTCTCTTGAGCAATATCCAATTGTTTCACTAAGCTCGGGCAGATCTTAAACTTTGAACAGTATTAGGTCCTATAAATGGAATTTACGGACGACAAGTTATTATTTCGTCCAATATTTGTATAATCCAAATACTCAAGTTGGTTGTCATTAAGGTTAGAATACTAACCCAAAATCAAAGTCAAAAATGGTTCAACTATATCAAGTTGGTTAGTTTTACCCTTAAAGTTCATTACAATTACATAATACCATTGCATCCTTTATTTTCGCACATTTGAGTAAATCTGCCAGAATTTTCTTCAATCTTTGAAAATTCATAATTAATTCTACACAACTCCAAATGAGTTGGTTCTAGGTTCTATTCAATCATATTCAAGTCCTAGTGTAAATAAAAATATTACAAGGCACTAATTATAACCACCCAATTCCAGAAAATTCGTCAAACCCAATCTGCCACAGATTCCATTCCAGAATCAACCTTAAACTTTGAAAAATCATATTTCTCAATCCACTGATCCAATTGCGTCCTATTACCCATTAAATTGAACCTCAGGATGTCTACTTTCATCATGTAAAATTTCATAAGGTTTAGACAAGGTTTGATTACTGAAAAACGCACCGCAAAAAATCTGCTCCAGCAAAACAAGTCTAACAGCAGGGTCATCTAACTTTCAAAAATTCCATAATTTTGTATAATTATCCAAAAATTATAAGTACATTATTTTCCACATAATTTTTCATGTAGAACTCAATGGAATAATCAAAATCATAAAAATCATAAAGCTTCAGCCCCAAAACCCACTGGCAAGACAGAATCATTTTCAGCAAAATTACCAAAACAGAATTTTGTTGAACAACTTAGTCCAATATCATCATAAATCATCATTTAACCATAAAGACATGATTAAACTATGATTAATCCTTTAAAATTTCTTTTGGATGAAAATGAACAGTACCCTAACCTTCATGAAGACTCATCCAAACAACAAACCAATCGGTTCAAAATGAAACTTACGCTTACCTCTATACGTTTCCACAATCGGTTCGGAAATCCGGCAGTACTTCGTCTGGTGAGATGGTACCAAATACCTCCAAATGAAAATCCGAAACCGTAGAAATGAAGCTTAGGATGAGTAGAAGAAGGTTTGTGAAGGAAATTTTAGGAGAAAACACTGATTCGGTAGTATTTCGGTGGATTGAACTCAAGAACATTCACTATTCATGTTTTCTCTTTCCTCTAACTATTTCTCAACGTTTTTTCTGATTTCTTCCTATTTTTACTGATGATAAATGAAATAATAGAGTTTAAAGAAAGTCATAAAGGTGTTCCAACATGTTTCAGAATCTTATGGTGCCACATATTCGGTGATTTAGCCAAACGGTGACACGTGTCCTTTCTTTTAATCAAATGGGTCTTGAGCTGTCCTAATGGTCAGGGAAAATGAGAGTCCGATGATTTTTCCCCGGCTCCTGAGCTCGGTGTTTGGGAAAATTAGTCGGGTGACCAGACCAGAGTCCGGTGGATTTCCCCGGCTTGGGGCAACGTGGCACCCTCCGGTGATGACAACTCAAAAGCTAAAGTAACTTTGTCAAAAGAGGGAACAAGTGTCACGCTCTTATTCGGCCAACACATTAAAGTCAAAAGCACCTTTTCTCTTCTTCCTTAAGATGATGCCATGTGTCCCTTATATGGGACCCATCCCTATCTCTTCTCTCCACCTAACTGTCCACTTTATCAGGGAAAGGAAAGTCAGGGAATTTTCCCCGGGTTCACCTACAAGGTGTCCTCCTTCGAGGTCCCTACACAAAGTAAGATTATTTCATTTAATTATTACTTTATGACAACCAATAAAATCTTGCTAAGTGTCCTCTTTATCAAAATAACACCGTATACACAACACTGGCACCGGTGAATTTTCTTCCGACTAATTACATTTACAAGCAGTTCTTGTTATTCATATTTCAGTATGTTACATATTTATTGTTCAATTTTATGTTAAATAATACCTAAAATATAATCTAATATTTAATATCTAATTATTATAAATTATTTTTTACAATTTATTATATATATATATATATATTAAATATAAATTTTTCAGATAATTTTATGCCATTTTTTGTATTTATTATGAAATTTACTACTATATAATACATAAAATATAATCTTATCCTTTCTATGTAATTATCACAAAAGTTAATGTCTTTTTCAGTAATTTGACTATGAAAAAAGATATTCTGATCATAATATCCAAATACTCATTTTATCAAAATCATTTTTTTCTCATAATCTATTATGTCAGAATCTATTCTCAAAAATCATTTTTTTCACTTTTTCTCCATAAGCTATTCTCAAAAGCTAATTCCAAACACACCCGTAGATGACACCATAATCATCAAGTCCTCGTGGTAGGTCTAAGTACTCCCTCTTAGATGACTAATTTTCCTAAAATAATACATTTTAGTCATTTGCATCTGAAATTATCCCTGCCCCTACCCCTTAATATATGTGTCGCTACCGTCCTTATAATAAGACACTTGCATGAAATTTTTTTTATCTTAAATTTAAGTCACTTGTAGTTCTTAGTATGCGAGAATGAGTTATGAGTAACTTATGATAAGAATGCTAAATTATACAAATCTTTAAATTTTATGTTACTTGTATATAATCCATATAATATTTTAAAGTTTAAATTTAACCTTCATGACCTTTTATTTTTTAACTATATTAATCCCTTACCGTTAAGTGACTGTTATCTTTTTTATGGAAATTGCCACATCAGATTATGAGATGGCACGTGTCATCCTACGTGGCAACATGTGTAAAGTACTAATTTCATAAAATCCACCTGAACTTTAAATAGTTACATAGTACTCCCTGAACTTTAATCAACTACAAATAACCTCATGACATTTCAAAATTTAAATTTAATTACCTTAAAATTTTGATTTATAATATTAAACCATATTTCGTTACTTTCTATCATTTTAATAAATTTATTAAAATTTTTACAATCATATGTCAATTAAAAAAGTTTTTTTGTACAACAAAATCTAGAAGAATAATATTTCAAAAAAATAAAATAAACGTTGAACCTCTAATTAAAAAAATTCATTACTAATAAAAAATTAATTAAGGCAAGAGTTATCATCTAACAAAAATGTAATATTTGAACTATCAATACTCAAAAATATATTTAACACAAATAATGATAATTTTATACTATCAATTCTCAATTAAGCCAAGAAAATAAATAAATGTTATACAAATGATGAAATTTTTATTTTTATGTTTCTTAAATATTATTCTTCCATTTTTTTCATACAAGAAAACCATTTTAATTGAAAAATGATAGTAAAAAAATTAATAAATTTATTAAAATGATTAAAGTAACAACATGAGAGGTTTATTTATTATAACTCAAAATTTTAAGGGTTAAATTTAAATTTTGAAATGTCAAGGGAGTTATTTGTAACTGATCAAAGTTCAGGGGAGTTATTTGTAATTTTTCAAAGTTCATGAGTTTTATGAAATTAGTAATTTATACAAGATGCCATGTAGAATCACACATGTCATCTTATATTCTGATGAGTCAATTTTTGTTAAAAATATAATGGTCACTTAACGATACAGGGTTAGTAGTTAAAAAAAGAAAATGTCAAGAGGATTAAATTTAAACTTTAAAATGTCAAAAGGATTATATGCAATTGACCCAAAATTCAGAGGAATTTTCTATAATTTAGCTAATAATAAGAATCAAAGTGATAAATGCACTAAAAACTATAAAGGAATCATGCATAGATAGATAAAAAAGAAGGAAACAAGTGGCTCAATAATGAAAACGATTGATTAAATGAAAAAAAAAACACTGAAAATGCGAAGGAAACATGGGTGTGAAGAAAAATACATTTAAGAAAAAAAAAGGGAGAAGATAAGAGCTCAAACAGTGAAGAAAGCCTAAGCAGATGTCTCTCCCATTGTACTTCAGAAACTTCGTAGTACTCGCACATCAACTTTCATTCCACTTCCTATATTTTGATAAATCCAAAGAGTTACGATTTCCTGCAGGCAAGCAAATCCCTATACAGTTTAAGGCAGTGGAAGATAGTCATTCCATTAGTTATTTTCAAGAGGTACACCATTGGGGTTCACTAATAAACACATACAACGTTGGGCTTCAATATCCACCCGCCACAGATCTTTGGAGTCATTGACAAATACACAACACTTTGTAACCAAAAAAAGAAAAAAAACACAACATTGGCTTCACTAATAAATTTTTAAAGAGGTTTTGTTTTAACATTTTCATTTTCATTTATTGAAGCAGTATGGATAGAGAAGGCAAAAACTGACTTTCACACACCTAGTAGCCATCAATGACTCCAAAGAATTGAAGATGCACTAAAAGTTTGGAAAGAAATGGTCAAAAAAATTCCCACCTAATGTGCTTGTAGCTTTCACCATGCATTAACACTGCTAAATGTACATCTACATTATAGTTCTTCCAACTTTCATTGATATGGCACACAAACAACATGAAGTATCTTTTTATTGAAATATTGAAGAAATTTAGAAGTGATAAATGTATTTAGGAAGACCAGTAAAAGTACAAATGCAAATATGATATGATAGATTTCATATGGAATAAACACTGAATTATCTTCCCTACAGCTGTTATACAATATGATGTATCAACTATTTCTCAGAAGACACATAAAAAAAAAAGGCATCATTTACCAAATGCCCTAAGGATAATAATGCAATCATAATTGTGTTTAGGAATACCTTTAGAAGACCAAATTCAATCATTTGGGTTGCCAAGAATCCTGAAATTTTAAATGTGAAAATATACACACACAATTAAGAGACATAACACATGATTATTAAATAATAGAAAGAAATAACAGTAAAATTGGAAAACAATCATTAATTAACCTAGGGACAAATGACTTATATTTAAGACGAAAAATTTTCCTCATAAGTGTCTTATAATAAGGATTAGAGTAATACACATTAATGATAGTTTCTGATGCAAATGATGACTAAATGGATTATTTTTGGAAAATCAATACATATATTTTTTAAATAACTAATTTAACTATTTTTTTAATCTCTACAAATTATTTATTTAGATTTTATATAAAAGATAATAGTTTAGACCTACCTTGAGGAGGTTGTTGATGATTATATAGTGTTGTCTCCCACTTTGGCTGTTGAAGACGGTAGCACGGTGCAGCCGGAGAAGTTGGCTCAATCGCTTGGTTCACACAGTGAAGAGTTGTGGCCTGTAACAGAGTACCCCTATCTCACCACACAGATCACCACTGGTTGCCTCTCCCACCACCTGCTCTACGCCATTTTTCATAACAAACAGCTCCTATATCTCACAACATAATTAATAACATTAAAATCATACACAACCTACTAAAATTATACCCAAACTACAAGTTGTATGAGTTTCAACTTCAACTCTGTATGACACATAGTTCAACATTTTAGATTTTGAGAGTGAAAGTGTGGGAAAAAAACGGATAAGAAAACACGTGTCTCTCTACATTAAATATTGATTATAAGAAATCATGCTTTTAATGCAATATAATTCCCATCACCGTATTTGTTTTTGGGCCAACCAATTTCATGCTACAAGCAAAAAAAATAAAATAAAATAAAAATAAGAACATCAACCGTTTAAATTTAATTTAAAAAATTTAATTCTTATTTTGTTTTTATTCCAATTTTTTATTTAAAAAGAAGTTGGAGGAAAAATAAGATAATATTTAAAGAGACAATTACAAAAAAGTGATTTATATTAAAAATAAACAGTTGAAATTCATTCTTGATTGAATGTTATAAATTAGGGAAAAAGTCACTTAAAATATTACTTAAACTTTAAAATGTTAAATTAGTGATTTTCTAAAAAACTAAGTTTTCAATTGCTATACTTTTAATCATCTACCATTCAGACATTTTATATTAGGGCATAAAAATCTCTTGAATATCAGTATGTGAAGGATTTCTTTTAGCTAATTAAACAACTCCCTAAACCCATTACAATACTCAACACATGTCCATTTATAATTTTTGACATCCTACGATTTTGAGTGAAACAAAATGCGAGTTTGTTTAAATCTTAAAATGATTCAAAGAAATAGTATTTAATTTTAAAAAGACTTTAACAAAATACCTGGAAGCACGAATAAGACCACACCAAAGATATTTACATCAGGAAACTGCAAAAATGAAATTGGAGTGGGGTTCCTTTCTGCGTGCTCACGGTAGAATGAAACTGAAAAAATATTTAGGTCATATAATGGAAAATGAAGGGAAAATTTTGGGAATTGAAGTAAAAGTTTAAATATTGAAGGGGAGTGCAATTGATTGAAATGACGCTAGAAAACAAGTAAGATTGAAGACAAAGAAGGTCACATAGAGAAATGCAATGAATGCGACTTTTCCAAGTCTCAGGCACGAAAGGTATATTAGACGTGTGTCCAATTTTAGACCGGTATGTTAAGTGTGTAAGCAAGTCTAAATGATAATTTTCTAGATTGAACATATTGAAACCAGTCCACAAGCACAATTAATTTAGAGCGGTTTAAAATACAACGGTTTATAAATTACTTTTGACATTGGGTGCAAGACAACCATCTAATTGTTTTCCTATCGAGACCTGACATAAATATAACCGATCTAGAAAATATTAGACCTAACTAATGCCCAACTAGTTTAAAGTTGTAACGATATTTACAAAAATACCACCGATCATAATTTTCACACTGTCTCTATTTACAGAGGTCTAGATGTTGCGATCTTATAGCACTATAAAAAAACTATCAATTTGCAACGGAATTTGAGACGGAAAAAAATTCTGTCGCAAAAGTCATCCAAAAACCGTGGCAAATTTTCTGACGGAATTTCCGATGGAAAAATTTCGTCGCAAATTAGAATTTGCGACGGAAATTTTCCAAAAAAAAAAATCAGAATTTGCGACGGAAATTTCCCATGGAAAAATTCCGTCAGAAATTCCATCACAAATTTTGATTTGTGATGGAAATTTTCCAAAAAAATATCAAAATTTGCGACGAAAATTTTCCGTCTCAAATTCCGTTGAAAATAGGTATTAATTAATTTTTTATTATGATTTATTTAATTAATGATTAATCTATTTATTATGTATTAATTCTCATCTTCCTTGCATTTCTTCTTCTTACTAATTTTCAAGTTTATAACTTTCTTGAGAAATCTTTGTTTGGTTGGTAGGAAAAGCGGAAATAAAAAAAGGTTTATGCTTACCAACGTTTTTGAGAAATGATCAGTCCTTAAAGTTGCATTGCATATTTTAAAATATATTAATGAGCTTTTAAGAGAATTTCAGAAATCTGACTTGATAATTCTTGAAGCTGGATTGTAGATCTACAAGTGACCTTCACCGTTTTAATCCTTATACCTAATGTTTCTTAATCTTCTTGATTGAGAGCATAAAATGATATAATCAGCGCATCTGAAAAAAAAGAGAGAGAGGGAATTCACATTTATTAAGAGTTTAAATTTTAATTATTATGAGAATCATATGGAAAATTGAATTCGAATCATATACAGTGTATTTTGTATCAAAATATTCAAAGGATTGAGTTTTAAAAAAATTCTATCAATACGTAATTTTTTTATTTTTAGCATCTTAGAAAAAACATTAATTAGTATTCTACAATTTAAAATAGATCCCATTGAAATTTGTAAGCGTATTGACTTCATTAATAATTAAGAGATCAAAATAAAAACTTACGTAAAATTAGAAAGATTAAGTAGAATTTTTTTTAAAATAAGACTAACATATAACCATTACTATTAGAATAACCAAATATTAGTTAGTTGTGTGGTATGAATTGAGTCTGGGAGAATCATAACAAGCTCAAAATGAGAATTCTGTCGCAAAGCCTAACGTAATGTTTTTGGCCAAATATTATTACTTTATGATTTTATGCCTCTATATATCAACATTAATATATGTTAAATCAAATGATTTTTTTTTGTTTTCTAAGAGAATAATCAAAAAATAATTCAAGCATGTCATGTCATGATAGTATTATTGAAATAAAACTCATTTTTACCAATATTAGCTTAAACTAGAATGATTTTTCTTAACACATAAATGTGATTTTTTAGAAAATAATTTAGTTAATATTTCAATTTTTAAGTTTTTTATTATTTAATATGAATTAATAATATTAATTACTATTTTTTGACAAGTAGTACGTGTGTAAATTTCATATACTTCTATGGATATTTTAGAAAAAAGATGCAAAATGCACTTAAAATTTCATTAAAAAAGTTTACATAAATATAAAACATTCCAAAAAACCTCTTTGTGCGTGGGTGTGTGAAATATAGTAAAATGTATACTTAATATATTTACTTAAAATCGTCTAAAGATCATCGGAAATTTCGTCAGAAAGTTTCCGATGGAAAACGTCCGTAAGAAATTCTGTCGCAAATCCTAAGGTAAAGTTTTTTACCGATTTACATATAGAAATTCCATCAGAAAATTTGATAAAATTTATTCATAGAAAATTTCGTCGGAAATATGTGTTAATTAATTTTTTTAAAATTTTTTATTATGATTTATTTAATTAATGATTAATCTAACTATTATATATTAATTATATTATAATTTAAAATTTAAATTATTATTAAATTATAATATCATTTTCGACAAAAAAAGTATTCTATTATAATATAAATAAAAAAATTATTAATTCATATTTATTATTGAAATTAATATGTGTGTGTGTGTGTGAGTGTGTATTCGATAATATATTATATACAAATACAAATTTATAAATACAATAAAAATAAAATATATAATAAAATATATTAATAATAAAAATTTAGATATAATATTTACATAACAAAAATAAGGAAACTAAATTGTAATGTTTAATAATATATATATATTGATTTTGCATTTAAATCACACAGGTTCTTCCTAACTCAACTGGCAAAGGCACTGGCACATGCATGAGAGGTCATAGCTTCGAATCTCAACATGGTCACAAAATGCAACCAATTTGTGCTATCGATACGTGGCGGGCGACAGAGGGTGACACGTGGCACACGATGGAGGGTGACATGTGGCAGTTGACCGGGACATGCATCGGTTGACCAAGACATAGGCAGTCGGAGGCGCGAGGTGGTGGTGGTCGGCGGTGGCAGTTGCCGACCGGTGGTGGCTGCCGGCCGGAGGTTTCCGTTGAAAAATAGCGTAGGGAATTTGCGACGGAACAAATTCCGTCACAAATTGTGAGGGAATTTGTTGCAATTTGAGACGTAAAGTTCCGTCTCAAATTGTGACGGAAATTCCGTCGCAATTTGAGACAGAAATTCATATTCCATCGCAAATCAATTTGCGACGGCACTTTTTGTGACATGATTTTTTCTGTCGGAAATTCCGTCATAAAATGGTTTGCGACGGAATTCTGTCCTAAAACAGTTTACGACGGAATTCTGTCACAAAAAACCTCTGTTCCGTCGCAAATTCCGTCAGAAAATCAGTCAAAAATTACATGTTTTTTTGTAGTGTAGGCCTTTTCTCTAGTGGTGTGATGAGGCAAGTTGACTTTGGTAACCTAATCCTATTTTTTAATAATCCTATTTAGTTAGAAACCATTACTGGAAAATCACAATTTATTTTTTTAGATTATCTTCTAATTTAAACAAATATATCTTGATTAATTTTAACTCTTTTCTTATGTCATCTCTCTATACAACATAAGGAAAATGTAATATTATTTTTTTTTGTAAAGTGTCTAATAACATAAAAGTTTCCTAAAATGTGTCTTATGTTGAGGATATAACTGAAATAAGTTATAAGAAATGAGCAAAAAGCACAAAGGACTTGAAAAATTTTATAATCAAGAAACAAGTGGACACTCGCAACATTATGTTTAGAGGCAACACAAGCGATTGACTTAAGGCTAATAAAATAAAATAAAATCGAATTCTTCATTTATTACTTAATATGGAAAATCCAATATATTTATATTTTGGGCAGATCCTGATATATTACTTTTAGGCGGCCACACCATTGACTGTGCCTAATTGAGAAAATAATTACTCAGCCAGAAAAAAATTTTATAGATTGATTAAGGAATGCTTGAACACTGGCAACATCATGTTTTAGCAGCCACATAAATGATTGCTTAATAGTCAAAGATTTTCCCAGCGTCGATGTGGCTTACCACGTTTGAATTAGATCTTACGTTATTGACATGTTTATATACGTGTGTATTTAATTGTACTGAAGAAAAAAAAGAATAATTATTAATTGAATAAAATTTGGGTGAGGTCTTAAGATTTAACCTGATGTGTACATGTATATTTAATTGTATTGAATAAAAAAGAAAAAAAAAATGGTTACTGAATATTGATCGAATACATGCAAACGCGTGCATGGCTGCTACACCTCTCTCCATAATAATTATGACACTTAATAAAGGAGCTAATTAAGAAGCACCGCCATGTCAGAAGGAAAACAATATAATACTTATAATACAATCATAAACATTTCAAAGTTAAGAATTGAAAAATAAAAGTATTTCACATAAATTAAAAAAAAAAATCTAAAAAAATACCATTTAAACTTCAAAATCTCAAATAGGTGATTTAATAATAAAATGATTTATTAATTGCATTACTATTCTTATTAATCCTATTAATGACTTTCTCAATAGGATTTTAAAATTTAAAAGATATATTTTTAGAATTTTTTCTAAATTGAATCTAATAAAGAAAAAATATTGACAATTAGTGGGCTACTTTGGACTATGTTTTGTTGTGCTAAATAGCCACGTCGGCGTCGCTCAAAATCTGATTAGGTGGGGAGAGATAGCTCCTTTCTAATCATTTTTTTTAATTTTTATATTTTAAAAATGTTGAAAGTTGAGATTTTTGAGAATTTCGAAATGGATGAAATTTTCAGCAAATCGCTTAAGTTTAAATGAATTATTTGGACAAGGAAAAATGTTTAATTGATTTAATTTTTTTCGATTTGAGGTTATTTGAAGATTTGAGCTAGCTAGGGTTTGAATCTTTGAGTTATGTTTTGTTGAGATTTGATGTTGTGGGTAACTGGAAACGAATTTTAATTGTTGGAATATATTAATCAGTTAGATTTGAAGTTTAGTTGGCTTAAATTGTTGATTTATCTTGATTCATGAAAATAGGCATTTTTGAGGTAGAACCGAAAGTTTTAAAATTGAGATTTTTGAATGATTTGAGTGATTGGAAGTTGTTTATTGGTTTGGATAAATTGGTTGAGGTAATAGGAATCCAAATTTTATGTTGGGATGATTGTTGTTGGTTTTTGAGTAAGAGTTGGAAGTTGGGGCTATAATGGGACTAAATTAAATTGTTATATTTAACCACTTAATCAGTTATAAACTAATTGTGCCGATGATGTGAATTGTGAAAATTGATTATGATTTTGGTGATTTTGAGCACAAGGCCTTGATTGTGGTGAAATTTCCATTTGTACATGTATGCTAATGTCTTGCTTATGATAGATTTTTGTAATATAAGATTTTTGAGATGAGATATGAACCTTTTGTTGGCATAATATATATATATATATATATATATATATATATATATATATGTATTGAGAAAATTGTCTTCTAGGACTTGTGGTGTTATAAAAGGAAGTGTGAATATGTATGTATTGAGAAAATTGTCTTCTATGACTTGTGGTGTTATAAAAGAAAGTGTGAAATGTTGAAAAGACGTTTTTATTTGATTATTGTTGTAAGAGCATGACCGTGACTAATCATGATATAATCATATTTGCATTATTTGTTACCATGATATTGATTTTGTGATTGATAAGAAGGAATTGGAGATAAATATTGTCATATGGTAAGACCCCTATTAGTACATATTAGGTTGGTTATTTGCCCCTATAGTGGAAAGGCCATTGTTGCTTATTCGTCTTTTTTGTAGATAGGCCCTCCTGGCTCATTTGTCCCCTTGGAGATGGATAGTGTAATATCCCAAATTTTAGGACAAGAGGCTTGAGATTAAGCATGTATTAAGTGGATTGCTAGACCCCAGTTTAGCAATTGTCCTAATAAGGCATACTTTTATTCCCCAAAGTTCATTTGTACCTTTAGGGTATTAAAGGGAATATCATGATGAATTAGAAGAGCTTTGGGGAATGACAAGATAATGTAATGAGGAGTCACACACGACATAGTGAATTAGAACACAAAGCAGTGTTGTTATTGATGAATTTCTCAGTGTTGTAGTCGTGTTTGTATGACATCTTTTAAGGGGAAAATGATGTCCAAAGACTCTGAAACTTTCCATAATGAAAGTAGACTTATCAAGCTTTAATTTTATAGGTCATATGAGTTATTTGGAGTTGTACACAAGGAGTTAAGTATTTTTGAAGTTAGCCCAGTGAAATTGGTGATTTTCGGTGTCAGCTTCCGAAAATGAGAATTCTGGGAATGATAAGCTTCCAGTTGGCCAAATGTTATATTTTTCCTTAAAATTACACTCAATAAGGGTCTCATAGCCTTTATAACCATCCCTATTTGACATTTTTGTAATTATATATGAATTTTTAAATTTTGATGAAAATTCTGCTCAGTTTTCCTTAAGAAAAATGACAAAAATGAGTATTTTTTAAAAATGGTAATTTTTCCATAAAGCAAGAAATGAGTATGTTTTCCTAATATTCCAAATGATTTCAGTTAAATGGGAATTAAAATGAGGAAAATGACTTCTTGGTAATTAATAAACCTATTCCAGTGAATTATTATCAAGGAAAGTCAATGAGTGGAAAAGCTTAAGGCTTTAATCAACCACTTATAAGGTGGTATAATGAGATAGTTTGAGAGTAATATTTCTCTCTTTTGATCTCATTATTTTCAGTGGATGAAGAAGCATGGAAAGAAATAAATTATCATGCAAGAAAATCAAAGAATTGGACTAACAAAGTGTGACCACATAAAGGCCACTTTTTTAATTCATTTAACCATCATTAAATCACTCTTTCTTTATCCTTTCCATCTCATTCTTTCGTGCGATCAAAACAGAATGCAGAGAGAGAGAGAGAGTTGGACGGAGGGAACTTGAAGAATTAAGGGAGCTTGGAGCTTCCAAAGATTAAGGTAAGGAGCTTGTGATCTAGAAGTTAAAGCATCATAATCTCTCTACTACCTCTCCTAATCTCTTCTTCACCATTAAATCTATGGTTTTGAAGGAAAAACCTCAAGAGAAGAGAGAGAGGGAGGGCATATGTTCTAGAGAGATAAAGTGAAGGAATCAAGAGGTAAATTTCAAGACTTTCTTTCTTTACCTTAATTGATGATTATTCTTGTTGTTATTGGTAGATATAGGGTTGTTTTCTCTTGTTTTTGGGGAATATGGGATGAAGTAAATTATGAGAATATTTTTATATGATTCCCTTTAAATCATGTCCAATGATTTTATGAATAGCTAATCATGTGATTAGAAGATAAAAAGGAAGTAATTAGGCAAGAGAAAATGAGAAACCAACACAACTTTTCTGAGAATTCTAAATTGCTGCCCTGTGTGTTATATGATTAAAGAGTTGGGATTTCATCAATTGGATGATTCCAATGAGTTTATAAGAGCAAATTGTGTAGGGTTCATGTTGAGGGCGAAGGGAGAAAAGCCTTATAATGTAAAAGACAAAACTACCCCTTAAAGCTTTAAGTAGGGGTTGTCAAGTGTATTTTTGTCATTTGGGCCTGAATTTGACCAATCTAAGGTCAAAAATGGATTCTACATGTGAAATTGTGTAGGATTAGCCCATGTCATAATTTCTGGTATGGTATAGTTAGACCGGGTACAGAGGGGCATAGGCCGGGACTCCGGGGGCATTGTGGTAATTTAGTATTGTTAAGCTAAGTTAACCAATGATATGAGTATGGAATAATACATGGATGATTAATGACTCATTTATTATATTTTGGAATTTAGGACACAATGGTCGTGCCCGAGCCGGAGCAAAGACGATGAATTGAAGAATGACACAAAGTCTAAGAGGTAGTGAATTTACATAGCTTGCATGTATTTTGATATGTATGTATTTGCATTGTTATATGTGACTGCTTTGCCTATTTGTGTTGAGCATACTTGATTGATTGAAGCTCTGTTATATTTATGCGATGGCCACGAGTATCTCATAACATTGAGCATGCATATATGTCATTATGTTGGCATGAAGTTATGAGAGGCAAGCATGTCATACATCATATATATATATATATCTTACATGCATAGTAGTATTGTTTACTACTGAGATTTTCCTGAATCTCACTCCTCCTCCCCCAACCATATAGGTATGTTAAGTATATGTGAAGAATACCTGGAGATAAGCGAGGAGGACTTGTAAAGGTGAATTGAAGATTGTACTTCAATGCACTACTATTTGTATTTGATGTAAAGTGTTTAGATAGTTATGTGAATTATACATTTTATGTATATGAATGAATGAATGAATGAATTTTAAGCAGAGAATAGCTCTAATTTAATTACAAGTATAACACTCGCGCACTCTGATATAATGAATTTAAGAGCCGATGAGTTATTGGTGACGTAGTGAAACTTGTGGGAATGATTGAAATGTTTTTTACCCTTTGAAAATCCCTCTCGACCTTAAGTTCAAATCATGAGTTGAGAGTGAGAATTTATGAATGTTTTGTAACGTTGGGTAGTCCGGGGTCAAATCCATATTCCACAATGGATTTCACTACTTATTTGTACTCATTTGAGGTTATTGGAAAGATGGTATCACAGATAGGGGTGGAAATAGGCCAGGCCAGGCTTATGCCTTAACAGGCCTAGCTTGTTAAGACACTGGATGGCCTGAGCCTGGCCTGTATACAGACCTGGCCTATTAAGAGGCCTGTAACTAAAAAAAAAATCAAAAGGCTAACAGGCCACAAGCTTACTTCAAACAGGCCAAAAACAGGCATATTTCAAACAGGCCTAAAGAAGGCCTAATTACATAAATTAATATTTCAAATACATAAATTAATGATCCAAAATACATCATAAAATGTGAAATTAAATACAACATAATTTTCAATACAAGTTTACCAATTTTCACATCAAATCTTCATATGATTTCTTCTTCTCCTTCGAAGACCTTGAAAAAAATTAATAAAATATATAGTATTAGAGCATAACACAATTTAACAAGTAATATATATAAGAAATAACATTATTTTAACAATGAAAAATTTATACCTTTTGTTTCTTCTTTAACAATTAAATAAAAATTCGTGTGGAAATAAACAGAAAAAGCACAAGTGTAACTTGAGAATTGGGAGTGAGATTTAGGAATTAGGGTAAGGAAGGTGATTTTGGGTGGGATTTTTTTTATAAATTATTTTACAGGCTCAGGCCGGCCTGACACGCCTAACAGGCCTGTCAGTAGGCCTGAGCCTGGCCTTTTTAACAAAACAGGCTTTGAAACAGGCCTGAGCCTGGCCTGTTAGCCTGACCAGGCCAGCCCACAGGCCGCCTGGCCTGTTTCCACCCCTAATCACAGATAAGATCTTGTAGCTCTTTTCATTCCTTGTACTAAGAAATATGTAGTCATTGTGACTTGCATAATCATTGCCATAATGATAGAAATAGACCTCTTGGGTTTTGTTATTGCATACCCCCAAAAGAAATACTTAATTGAATTGAAATGTATAATTATCATATTGAGAATGTGATTATGATTATATTTGTTTTTTGTCTAGTTGGCAACTTACTAAGCATGTATTGGTATGTATGATGAGTTTGAACATTGGTTGCTGCTGCTTTTGTCTCACCCCATTACTTTTTACATTATTCAAGTATAGTACTTTTTTTGGGACATCAGGGAGAGCTCCAAAGAGTTAAATATCTCACTATCTTTGTATAACCTCTGTTGATTTATTATGTGTTTGAATTGATGTATATTGGCACTCATACAAGGCTCATTTTGTAAACTCTAATTTAATTGCATACTTATTAAAATGTCATTAGCTAGTATGGTGGTAGATGGTATGAAGCCTTTAGGATTGCATGTGACTCGGACATGGAACCCCAAACTTATATTTTGGAACTTTTCATTATCATTCTATGAGTCGGAGATTGTGCAGAAATGAATTTTTATTGTTGGGCTAGCAGTTGAATGTTATATTCTAGGCTTTCAGAAGCAAAAGACCTAAGTGCTAATGATTAATTATGGGTTAGTTGGCGAAACTACGAGAAAAGTTTTGTTATCCATATTAGATTTTTAAATGTCTAGCTTAGTTTATTCCCTTTCTATCATAAATAAGCTGATTAAGTGGTTGTAAACCTTTTAACTATGATAGGTGATTTCAAACAAGTTAGTCCAATTTTTTAAAATCATGGTTAACTTCAATTTGAAAGATAAACTCTTGATGACAATGTTTGGTGTTTGAAAAGTTGTTATAAAAATTTTCTACCATGGTAGACCTTCGAGTTAAAGTTTTCTCTAGCACAACATGATATTCTTTATATCCTAGGATTTTGATAAGGTATATGGATAATTGAGTTATAAGTAAAAGATTTTACGTTATCCAATATGAAGAACATGCAAGGATTGGAGAATCATTTAAGGGACACATTACTCATCCTATCTTTTTGTTATAATTCAAATTTAATCTTCATCTAGAATTAAAGGATCAAGCCATCTATCTCAAGAAAGATATTCACTATTATAGATTTGTGCATTTATAACGCTTAATACATAATGGTTACAGCTAATAAACGTCATGTATGTCGAGGTGAAGGTCATGTAAGAATATATAACGCTTAAAAGTAACTGTTAATTATGCGCACCCTCATGTATTGTGAGGTGGAATTCACGAAAACACAAAATTAACGGTTATGGTTAACAACCGTCATTTATTTAGCGACAAAAGTGATAGTTCTTTCAGAACAACTATCATGTAACACTTACAAAAGATTCAACTTCCAACATTACACCAGCGAAAAGAAAGGTTATATTAAATGACCATAAAGTACGAATGATAAAAACAACCTTTCATGAGAAACAACTGTCATTTAAAGAATAACTCTTAAAAGCACTACCGCCTCCTTTTCCAACTACGTACTTTTTCCTTACTTGACAAATACTTTTATTTTACTTACCTTTTCATAAATCTCTAATTAATTCTTACCTATTTAAACCCCAGGGATCGGAGCTCTACCTTCACAAGCTCTTCCTCCTCCGTAGTAATGATATTCTCGCTGGTTGTGAATGGAATTCGTGATGATTAGATATGTGAAACTTTTGATTACAAGTTTCGCATATCTAGTCATCATGAATTCCATGAACAAATATTTATAGGGACACACACATTCAGCTCAAAAACATACATCTTTCTCTCTTTGAACAAGAAGGTCGACAAGTTAACTGGAGAATGAAGAATATGATGATTCATCAGGTCCTTCATCTCCATAACTTTTGATTTTTTGTTTTTTTTACATTGTCTTTTTATTTTTTAATGTTTTTTTGTAATATTGTGGTTGATTATGTAATTAACAGTAGACACCAATATATTAAGAAATTGTAAAAAACATAACGGTTAACATATAAAAGATGTCACTTATTAGAATATTATTTCAAATTCCTAATGGTTATTAAGAATTAACGGTCACCATTTATAAAATAGAATGATTTAATATTAAAGACACGATGACTCGATAATCCATGAAACCCTCTCTCTATAAACGTCTGAAAACTAAACTCCAGTACTTCTCTACTTTCATTTCAACTTCTCAAAGCCAACTTTTGATTCAGCAAAAAATCATGCACAAATGCAAGTTAACTTTTGATTTGTCATCTAGCAAAAATTTGAAAGATGAGCTCCCTCCGCCAACAAGCATTTAAAGTCTCATCCACTGAACCTATGAGCTCCATCATATGGTCTATGTTTACCTGCGAGAGCAAGGACACAAGGACTAGTGCTTGAAGGAACTTACCTCTCTCATTTACTCTTTGAACAAGAAGATGGACAAGTTACTGGAAAAGGAAGAATATGATAATGCATTCGATTAATAAAACATCTCCATAACTTTTTATTTTTAGTTTGTTATTTACTTTGTCTTTTGTTTGTTGTAAAATGGTGGTTGCATAATCAACCACAAAAAAAAGTAATACACATTACGGTTATTAAGTAACAATCGTCACTTAATAGAATACCATGAAAATATATAACGATTGTAATTTGTTATTGTCATATATTGTATCACAAGAATAACAGTTCTTATTGTAAAACCGTCATGAAACCTTAGATGAACAAACAAACGATTTGTCTTCCAACTTTATATCAGCAACAAAAATATAAGGTTTATTTTAAATAACCGTCAAATAAATAGTCGAAACCTTTCCCCTTCCTTATGCTCATGATGAGAATACTTTGTGCTTCTTCAGTCTTTGATGATCAGTATGAGAACTAAGTATCCTTTTATTACCCACCACTTCGCATGACTGCTCTTCTTCAACTTCCAATATGTGCAATGATGGTTCGAACTTGTCACTTCCAATCTACATAAACTCCCCATTTACTTATGTTTATCTTACTATTTCTTCATCCTCCTCCTCTGTTCTTTTAATCTCCAAGATGAAATTCCATACTAGTGACTTCTTAGAAAATTCCATCACCTCCTTCTCCTCCTCCAAAACCCCCTGCTTGTGCTCTTGCTTCCAAACCTATACCTTCACCTTTGCCTCAAGTGGAGGCAATGATGCAACATATAGAATGCATTGACCATACTATGAGGAGGCGGGCCAAATATTTTTTGAGTATAAACAGGAAGGCTAATCTCATTCTTAATAAGTATGAGATTGGTGGCCTTGATCTGACATACTCTTAAATGATTCAAGCCACTTCTTTAGTGACGAGTAATGTGATGATATGAGGTTTACTGTGAATTTATGGAACTTTTGATTCATTCAAATTGAAGGCAATAAAAGTTCTTAAATTCGCAGTAGACCTCAGATCATCTACCAGGTAATTAGTCACCACTCACCAAAGGGTGATATTTTTTTGTTTTATTTTTATAACATATAGCAACGTAATTATCTGGACACTAGTTGCCCAAACAAGTTAAACAAATAATAATATACCTCATGGTTATTAACTAAAATTTTTATTAATATGTTAAAAATAGTAACATACATCACGATTATTAATAACGAACCATAGTATATAATCATATAAATTACAATTTTATCAATACAACCGTTATTTAATGTCTTTGGCATGATAACCCAAAAAAACCCTCTCATTCCTTTTCTATTTAAACGTATGAAACATGACATACTTTATACTTAGTTTATTCAAACGAAATCCACCAACATCGTAACCCTACTCCTTATGTTGTCTTTTTCAGCCATCGAAAGTCATTTTTAGTCCAACCCCATCATATAAAGCCTTCATTTGACTTCTCAGTGATAGCCACAATAATGAATACAATGAAACTTGTCTTAGTGACTACTGCAAGAGTTACTTTTGCTTGCCTTAACTCACATTTTCGTTGTTCATGAGCCCTAGCTTGGTCTTATTCCGTTGGTGCTCTGTTCTCCTTATTAAATTGAGGTGCCTTTGTGAAGTCATAACGTAATAAAGCATTTAAGGTGATATTAACTTGCTTTTGTGAAGTTAAGTTTTTTTAGAAAACCGATTATTGCTCTGATCGAAGGTTCGTTTCTTATTACACGAAGTTATTAACCCATTGCTTTGACTAAGGGTTCCTACTTTATTGATCTTTTTTGATGTGATTTTTAGAGATATGAATCCCTAAGCAAAGACATCTCCTTTTTTAGAGGTATCCATATCTCTGGAAGTTACTTCAAAAAGATCAATAGGGATGTGATGAATAAACTAGTTTAATTGTACCAATGAGAGTCATACATCAACAAGCTATGTGAATAAACTAGTTCAGTTGTACCGATGAGAGTCATACATGAAGAAGCTCTGTGAATAAACTAGTTTAGGTGACATATTGAATTATTGCTTTTGCAAAGTTTTTTTTTGGGAAATCTCATATTGCTCTGACTGAAAATTCCTCTCTT
Source organism: Albizia julibrissin (assembly GCA_037074505.1). Lineage (NCBI taxonomy): Eukaryota > Viridiplantae > Streptophyta > Magnoliopsida > Fabales > Fabaceae > Albizia > Albizia julibrissin. The sequence continues at coordinate 22,424,516 of CM073482.1, forward strand.
GTTTTTCTATTGAGCAGGTGGCACCAAGTTAAAATCTATGAAATTCAATATTAAGATTAGTCCTAGAATCTTCAATGTGAGAGTTTTTGAGCTACTTGGTCTCGTCTATATATATAAAAGAGTAGTACTTCCTACATCGAGTAGCCATGCAATTTGGATATATCAAGATTTTCTAGGCTTTGTGGCTAGAATCAATCCCACTCCTTATCTATATATATAATAATGTAAGTGTTCACCAATACCTTGTATCTCTTTAACAATTAACCCTGGAAATCAAAGAAAGATAGGGTATAAAATAAATAACCCTATCAGAAAGGGCATAGGGGTTATGAAAACCCTTGAGTTCAAGGGTTTTCCTACCCCCACCCTTTTTGATACGGGTATATTTTTTTCCCCAGAGTCCTTTGCTTTCCAAGGGTTAATTTATGTGAAGAGACACAATTATATATAGATCACTAGTTGCATTATCACTTATATACGTCAACAATTATTATTGATTAGCCCCACAAAGCCTGAAATGTCTTAATCCATGCTAAATTGTATAGCCACTCGATGTGGAAGGTACTACTATTCCATTATATATATAGAGGAGATCAACTTGCTTACAAACTCCTACTTGAAGAGTCTTATATCCATACAACACAATTATTAAATAAAAATTGTCTTGTATTGCAAAAGTTCATTGTTCTTATTTATAAACCGTTATTTATGTAATAAATACATAATGGTTGTCTACGTGAGACCATTATTTATTTTTATTAACAGTCATGGTTTGTACATAAAATCGTTATCTATGTTACTACATAAATAAAGGTTGTAAAATGAGACTGATATGTATTATCATATATTATGACGGTTGTTGACGTATGCCCATTAAATATAATTATAACAATGGGTATATCATGACCTCACCAAGCTTCAATATAGAATGAGTGTTATATTATAAACTATATAATAGGTTCGGAATAAATAACGGTTTAGAATTGTAATATATTTGTGTCGAGCTTTTATAACACCCACATATATGACATTTCAGAACCATGATGTATGACAGTTAATAACTGTCATATATGGCGATTTCTGTAACATCCCAAATTTCAGTCATCCAAAATTCCTTTATACCTTGATGGTATTAGAGGGGATAAAATAGTGAATTAAAGAGCATATTAGGAGATACAACAAGGCAATTAGAGGTCACACACAATATAATTATTTGGTACACAAGTTAGGGATGCTACTGGTAAGTTTCCCTGTGAGGCAGTCGTGTTGTGAGACATTTTTAAATAGGAAAATAATGTCTAAAAATTGTGAAACTTTCCATATTGAAAGTAGACTTATAAATTTAATTTTATAGGTCATATAGGTCATTTGGAGTTGTACACAAGGAGATATGTATTTTTGAAGTTAGCCCAGTGAAACTGGAAATTTTCTATGGCAGCATCCAAAAGTGGAAATTCTGAAAATGTTGGGCTTTCATTTGGCTAAGGCTATATTTTTACTTAAAACTAGACTTAATAATGGTCACATAGCCTTTAAAACCATCCTAATTAGATATCTATACAATTAGATATGAATTTTTAAAGTTTGATGACAATTTTGCCAATTTTTCCAACACATGCGAAATTGGAAAGAAGTAAGGGCAAAATGGTCATTTTGGATAAATAAAAATCAATTCAATAATCTTAACTTAATAACTAAGGAAGAGGATGGATTTGTATGAAGGGATAAGAAAGAGAAGATTATTTTAAAGAAAAGGGATAAGTGGAAGAAGAAGAAAGCTTGTAAAAAAATCACATGACAAAATTGTAATTAAATAATCAAAAAAAGAAAGAAAGAAGGAGAGAACTCTATAACTCTTCCTAACCTTATTTATTTAAGGCCAAGTTTAGCCAAATGAGGAAAGAAGAGAAAGGGAGAGAGGCTAGGAGCAAGAGAAGAAGAAGAACAGAAGACAAGGTTCCAGGAGCAAGATCTAGGTAAGTAGGTAGAAATCTCTACTTATTCTTGTGTTCTAGCTCATGAATCTTCTTCTTAACCTCTCTATCCTCTTGGAATAGCTATCAAACAACAATAAAATCAAGGAAGAAGGGGGGAAATGCAAGGCTAAAGTGGAAGAAGAAGAAGAGATGAGGTAACTTGCAAGAACCTTGAAAATCTTGTTGAGAATTAAGTTGTGACTGTTATCTGGCTGGATATTGGGTTGTTGTGTTGAATTTATGTAACTTGGGATGTTCAATTTCTAAGGGGAGATACTGATTAAATTTCCATTTATTATGTAAAATTGATGATTGGGTGGTTAAACAAGTAGAAACAAGTGACAAGAAGATGTTTTAAGGGTTAAATCATGAAAATCCAAGTTTTTCCTAAAATTTAGAAACTTTCAGCCAGTACAAGAAATGAGGATGGATTTAGAATTTCATATTTTTTATGATTCCATGATGTTTAGAAGGAAAAATTGTGTAGGGTTCATGTAGATTGTGAAGCATGAAAAACCCTAAATTGTGAAATGACAATTTTACCCCCAAAACCTCAAGTTATGGCTATTAAGGGTAAATATGTAATTTGGGCTAGAATTTTCCTAATCTAAGGTGAAAAATGGATTATACATGCAAAAATATGTAGGATAAGCCTAGGTCATAATTTTTAAAAAAGTACAAATATACCAGAAAAAAAGAAAATTAGACTAGGTTCCCCAGGGGCATTTTGGTAAATATGTAATTTTGGGCTAAGATAACCAACTTATAAATTATAGAATAAAGTATGAATAAGAAATACCTCATTTACAATTAATTTAAAATTTTAGGATTTGATAATTGCCCGAGCTGGACGAAGAGTAAAAGGACTGATAGTAGCTAGGCTTTGGAAAGGAGTCCATGTAGTAACTCTATCTCTTATATTCTATATGAATGTTAATATGAATTATTTACCATGTTCTGTACAATGTGATGTATTGGTGGTGGTGGTGGTTATGCTTACCTGTGTGCTGCATAACCTGTATAACTATACTTACTTGTATGTTGTATAGCCTGACTGTGCTTACCTGTTTGCTACATAGCCTGTAAGATTATGTGATCACATTACATAGGTGGATTCATATGTACGAGTTATGATTTTTTCAAGTCATGAATGGATGATCATTTTGATCCAGAAAAAATCATTGTTTGGTTCTTGAGCATTGTTAGACATGCGCTTGCCATTTTGATTGATGTATCATGATAAATGCTGCATTGCATGTTTACTTGTCACATTTTATATGATTGATTATCTGTTACTATTAAGATTCATATGAATCTCACCCCTTTCTATAAATTTAAAATTTATTCAGCAAGTGGAAGCGGCTCAGAAGGCAAGTAACAGATACCGGCGATTGAGAGTTCGGTGCAGTTCAAGAAATTCTTCGTTGGTTATCTGATAGTCCTTCTTTGCATTTGGAGTTATACTGTAACATGTATGAACCATGTGGGGATTTTCTATAATGTAATCAAGAATTTTATATCAGCATAATGTATTATTTCTGTATACTTATTGAACTGCACGTTAATACTTTGATAAATGTCAAAATATTAAGGGGTTTGACAATTTTTATAGAAGTGATTCAAGAATATTCAAGACAAAGGAAAAGATAAAGAAAGAAATATAAGAGATAAAGAAGATATTCCAATATTGAAAAGAAGATAAGATCATAATCTCATCAATTGTTCAATCACACCCCACCCCCACTTCTTTCTTCTTCTTGATTTCATCCATCATTGTATGTAGTTAGTCCTTAATTCTTGAGGACAAATTTTGCAACTTAATTTTTTTTATTTATAAAGGGAGTTATCTTTGTCTATTTATATGGCTATGAAGGAAAAATTAAGGAGATAGAAGAGGCTTGCGTATCAGGGAGAATCCACATTGGGTCTGGGTCAATGCTCCATAACTTGAATATAATAATGCTCATGCAATTATTAGACTACTAGAGCCTAAATAGGATTGGCATAACAGATCACCAAAATAAGAAAGATGGTAGGAGAGAAGAGAGAGTGCTAGATAGCTTAATGGCAGAGGTGAGGTTCAACTGAGAGAGGCACATCTTATTTATAAAGGTCTGTGGAGACCACTGATTAAGAAGTTATGTGCACTCCTACTTACTAATAATTGAATATTTATTACACTTATTTGTATCTCTTGATAAATAAATTTAGGATTGCTTAGTTAATAAATAATGGGCTTTTATGCTTATTTGGGCTTTGGGTGTTTTATTAGATTTGATTTATTTTAATGATAAAATCCCATATTTACAATGCTTCACTATTTTGATCATAACTCTTGCCTCATTCTCTTCTCATATTTTAGATGATTCAAAGAGCTACAATCGATATGAAGACTTGAAAGGCAAATTCGGACAAGAAGACAGTCAAAATTGGAGCTAACGTCAGATGTGTTTTTCTGGAATATTTATTGGGCCCAAATTTTGTAATCAAAGACCATTTGTTGTTTATTTCCGTTTTGGGCTGGACTTGTGGAGTAGCCCTGATCCATTTTTTCAATTAGGTTTTTACTCTAGTTAGGAAAAAACATATGTTATGACGTTGGGTAAAAATTCTGGATTAAATACAGAAGTTTGAGAATTCTCTGAAATGTTCTTCGTCTTTCTCAACCATGCTTGGCTAAACTTCTGTAACTGACCCATAAATTGAGGATTCATGTTTTCATCCAAGGGACACACTTTAATTGGTAATGTAACTCAATTCTATTTACTCTAATCGGATTCGATATCTGGAAATAGTTCGAATATTAGATTTAATATTCAAATTGATACATCCCAAGGACATAATTTGAACCGGGTTGCAGTGAATTTTGTGCTATCACACAATGATTCCCCGTGTTTAAACTAACCCTAGACGATCGTCTAGTCGAGGGATAGATTGTTTATAGGAAAAGAGTAAGATTCAAAAGAATCCCAGTAATAACAGACATTCAATCATATAGATACAAAATCATAGAGCATGTCACACAGTCATCATATAAACAGAGTTATCACAACAACATTCAGTATACAACTTGAAGTTCAACATATCACCATAGCGCCAGATATAACAAATCACATAGCCCTGAATGTTACCCGCACAAAAGACCCCGAGCATCCACTCATCCATTATAGAAATTTTCAATGGCTTGGGTGTCTACCTGTGCAATAGGCCCCGAGCGACTACCCAGCATAACCAGAATGTGTCAAAAAAATTCATGATGAAACCAAAAACATGCAGTGTATCTTATAACATACGAAAGACAAAGTTACTACCTGGTCACTTTTCCTGAGAAATATCTAATTGTTTCCCCAAGCTTAAGCAGGCCTTATATCCCGAACAGCTGTCAGGTCTTATAATTATAATTACAGACAACCAATTATTATTTGGTCCAATTCTCTTACAATTCAAGCACTCATGTTAGTTGTCATTAAAGTTAGTATACTAAATCAAAATAATGGACAATGTAGTCCTACTATCCCAAAATGGTTAACTTCACTATTAAAGTTCAATATAATTACATAGTGCCATTACATTTTCCATTTTTCACACATTTATCCAAATCTGCCAGAATTTTCATCAATCTTTGAAAATTCATAACTTTACATACAGATGTTCAATTACACCCATTCTAAAGGCTGTGTGACCCCTAATTATTATATTTTCAGGAAAAAATATAGTGATTAGCCATCTAGACGTACATCAATAAAAAATTCTATTTTATTGGTCACTGCTTTAGAACTTGCCAGTTTTATATGACCAAATTTCAAAAATGTAGAACTTCCAGCATATACATCCAATTGACATAAATGACATATCAAATTCAATCTTAACATGTCTAAATTTAGACTCGAAATTTTTACAATTTTTTGACATCATTTTTCTATTAAAAAACGTCACAAAATTAGACTGCCCTGCACATAATTCACACTCGCAGAACTGCAGTTTTGCAGTATTGATTTCCAGTTGTCTAAAATTTACAACCAGGGGCTATTCCCATAGAGTTTTTCATTTTAAACATAATGAAAATATCAAAAACATCAAAATCACAAGTCTTCAACCCCTAACCATATATGGCCGAACAAAACCATTTTCCCCAAAATCAACCAAAACAAAATTTTGTCCACCAACTTAGTCCAATATCATCATAAATCATTATCTAACCATAAATACATGATTAAAACACCATTAAATCTTAAAAATACCCCTGAAAAAAATACCCAACCTCCAAACCCTCATAAAAAACTCATCAAAATAACAAACCAATCTGTTTAAAATAAAGCCTACGCTTACCGCAACGCGTTTCTGCAACCGGTTCGGAAATCCGGTAGTACTTCATTTGGAAAGGAGTCACCAAACACCTCTAAATGAAATTATGAAACCATAGAAATGAAGCTAATGATAAGGAGAAGAAGGAATAATAAGGGTGTTTTAAGAGAAAATGCCGATTCGGTAGTGTTTTGACGGATTAAAGTTAGTGAATTTTACTATTCACTCTTTATCTTTCCTTTTTCAATTTCTCTACATGTTTCTGATTTTTCCCTATTTTTTTATGCTTTGGCTGAAATTATAAGGCCTTTAATGGTCTTGAAAGTTATCCACCACGTGTCCAAATTCTGTGGTGCCATTTGTTTGGTGATCTAGCTAATCAAAGACACGTATCACAAGCTTTAATTAAGTGGGTCCTGCCTCTTTTTTGAGCCTTTAGCCGTCCAACTTGTTAGGGAAAGTGAGGGTCTGATGATTTTCCCCAGCTCCAGGGTTCGATGTTCGAGAAAGTTAGTCGGGTGATCGGACCGGAAACCAGTGCATTTCTCTGGCTCAAGGCTACGTGGCACCCTCCGATAATGCCAACACAAAAGAGATAAAGCAACTTTATCATTAATGGGACACATGTCATCCCTGTTATAACTGGCTGACATCCAAGAGGGGGTGAATTGGGTGTATGAAAAGAAAGTCTGATCTTTAAAATCTTTTCACAGATTGTTCACTCAATATATATGGAAGTAGCAATTATGTAAATCATATATGTTGGAAATATAAAAGCTTAGGAAGAGAAGATGCAAACTGTGTTTTATCCTGGTTCGGTCCAATCCACGATGACCTACGTTTAGTCCCCAGGCTCCTCCTGAGATTTCTAATCCACTATATTCTTGTTTAACTGGGCACAAGATAAGCCTCTACAAACTCACAAGAGTTACTCCCCCTTACACACTGTAAGGTTTACTCCCTCTTACAGCAAGTCGAGAAAAGAAATCCCAAAGACTTTTCTCTCCTGCTTAACCGTGCAAGTTTTATGAGCAGCAACGTTCTCTCCTACTTACACGACTATAAGTCTTACGAGCAGCAACGTTCTCTACTGCTTGCACCTTGTAAGTCTTACGAGCAGAAAGTCTTACTGACAATTCGCTCTACAACTTCCCTGTAAGGTGATCAATCCTCTCAAGGTCCCTCTACCTTGAGAACACTTCTGAAATACAGTTGAAGTGTTTACAAGCTCTCTCACAGAGTGTATAAATGCTCACTGAAGTACAATATAAAATATTCTCACTCTCTCGAATATACATAATATAGAAGACGAAGTAGAGCAAAGAGTGGTAGGAGGCTGAAGACTTAGGATATCAGCATGTTCATGTTCTCATCGTATTGTCTGCAGTTCTGTGTTTGAATCCTCTCCTATTTATAGCTGAGTTATGGAAGATGGCCGTTGTAAACATCTGATGCTCAGACAGATACTACTTCATTTTTGGTTGAAGTCACATTGCTTTGTATGGTCGTTGAGTGTATTTAAATATTTTCCTGTTGATCGTGCTCTGACATATGCTTCAGCGTTTCTTACAGTTTTCCCATTTGTTCGATAGATGCTTCAGCGTTAGGCAGTTTGTTGATTATTCATTGAATATTGCTAGTGCCCATGATTAGTAGTCACTGAATATTAATCCGTGTATGCCATGTGATCAGTAGTGTATAACACCTGTAAAAGAACTCAGAGAAATAGCCGTTAGAAAACATCACTCGGGTGATTACATACTTCACTGTCAGTGAATTCTGAAAACTGAAGAATCTCTGGAAGTGATTTTGATTTCACTGGAGGTGATTATCAGAAAATAATATTCTATTGGCAGTGATCTTGACAAAACAATATTCCACTGGAAATGATCAGCATCCCTTGAGTGTAGCTCAAGATCCCTTGAGTGATTTCCATGATTCTATTAAGAACAATGAATTACTCTAGCTATCAGTAAATTCTTTGGAGGTGATATCAATTCACTTGAGTGCAACATTACTTTACTGAAGGTGATTTTCATGAAACAACATTTCACTCAGATGGCTCACAATATTACTCTGGTGATTTCATGTTTCTGTCAAGCCTGAAAGTGATTCATCCAAATCAACACATCACTTGAGTTATCACTTCATTCACTGATATCTCACAAATAGAAGATCACTTGAATGGATATCAGTTCATTGGAAGTGATCTGGTGCATATTGGTATTCTCTGGAAATGATCAGTTACGGCACTGGAGGTGATCTGAGAAATTTTAATATTCATCGGAAGTGATTCAGCATCCACTGGAAGTGATATGGCAAACTTCATATATCACTCGAGTGAATTTGGCATCACTGGAAGTGATTTTGCAAACAATGAATTTTTATTGCAGTGATTTTCAATCCATTAGAAGTGAATCTGGAAATTTTAAATATCACTCGAGTGATCTGACTATCACTGGAAGTGATTTCCAAAATAGTGTATTTTTCTTCCGGTGATTTCAGACGCACTGGAAGTGATTCTGGAGAATCTCATATCACTTGAGTGAATTCCATATCACTGAAAGTAAAATTGAAAACAGTGAATTTATCTTGCAGTGATTTGGCTTGCACTAGAAGTGATTTGCAAAATCAACAGAATCACTCGAGTGATTTCAATATCACTGGGAGTGATTTTGAGAACAGTGAAAAATTCTTCTAGTGATTTTTGTGCCACTCGAGTGATCTGTCATCTGACACATTTCACTCGAGTGATTATTAATGATCACTTGAGTGATCAGGAAGATCACTCGACTGATTATGTAAATCACTCAGGTGCTCTCTATTCAGACCACTTGAATTCGTAGCTGCTCTTTCAATTTGACAACAAACATGGGTCAACTTCTAGATGTCATAAATCTTCGAATATAACTCCAAAATTGGCATATTATATATCTGTCGAAATTTCTTCAAGTCTAGTTTCATATGACACTGGTTTCAACTCAATTAGATTTGTGGTTTGAGAGTTATGGCAGAATTACCGAACCTGCTCTGGAAAGTGACGCTGATATGAAGGCCAAATTCCAACATTTATATCTCCTTTATATGAACTTCTTTAATGTTGATTCTTGTGCAAAAATGACTCATTTGGAGGCTCGTTTCATATTTAATTGGTTTCATCTCAATCGAAGTTTTGGTTTGAGAGATATGATTGAATTACCAGACCCCACTCAACTGGACAGAAAACAGAGCCTGAACATCTGAACATCACTCGAGTGAATAGTGAATCATTGCAACTGATTTTCACTGTTTTCAGAATCACTCGAGTGATTCTGAAAATCACTCAATGCTACAGTTTGCTACAGTGCCATACGCTACAGTAACCGTATGCTATAGTGTCAACTGCTACAGTACCTATAGAACTTGAATCTTCATATTTTTCATTAATTCTTGCAAGTTCTTCATTCCTCAATTTCTTTCTTCCATTGCTTGACTAATCTATAATAGATGCAATATTATATATAGTAGTTAGTTAATGTACTAGATAAGTATATGATGCAAACTTTTTACTCTCTTAATATTTGATATCTGTATTTGACATAATCAAAACTAATCATATCTAACAATCCCTTGATTGTACCAATACATAAAGTCAAAAAGCACTTTATACTCTTTGTAACGAACGGCCCTCTAAAACCACAGGATGGCGGTCCGGACCAACTTCCACTCCCTCTTGGGGCTCAAAAGGCCAGGTATTATCTTCCCCCCAAGGGGATTTGCACCATCATGAATTTTTTGGCACATTTTGGTTATGCAGGGTGGTCGCCCCGGGGCCTTTCTATACAGGTGGACGCCCAAGCCAATAATGTTCTGTGATGCACGAGTGGATGCCCAGGGCCTATTTGTGTGGGTATCCCTCGGAGCCTTGTAATATACCAAGTGCTATGGTGATATATGAACTACATGTGATGCACTGAATGCAGTTATGATGATTCTGTGTTTGATGATTGTGTGGCATGCTTTGTGATATTATATATGTATGATTAGCACTATATTACTACTGAGATTCTTTCGAATCTCTCTTTTTCAAAACTAATTTACAGTACAAGGAGACAGCTCGAGGGGCAAAAAGGTAAATGCGGACAGCTAGAGGCTGGATAAAGAAAGACATAACTTTCTGTTGGTTGTCTATTTTTGATATTTAGGAATATTTTAGCACTGTAAATGATGTACATAACTATGTAACCCTCACTACAGTATGGTAGTAGAACTGAAAATGCTGGTAGGCCAGTAAAAGTACAGTACTTAAACTAAAAGGATAGTTTAGCTAGATTACTCTTCCAATCGCTAACGGAACATAAGGTATGGAATATGAGAACTAAGCAAAGAATTGCTTGCAAACTATGATAAAATGAAAAGAAGAATCGGTGAGACTTAGTGAGATAGTAAATGTTTATGAAATTGTTTGGGAAAAATTTATTACTCTAAAAATTCATTTCCCATCCCAGGTTCAACTCCTAAGATATGTTTGGAATTTGCTAACATTTTCCAAAGCTTGTTTAATCTGGGGCTGGATCCTAGTTTCATAAATGATTACACTACTCTTTTATACTCATCTGAGGCTATTGAACATAAGGTATAACAATTTTGGTATCAGAGCGTTGATTCTAGCAACAGTAGGTACTTGCTAGGGTACTCTGCTTATGTTGATAAGTTCTAACCTTTCGTTAGCTTCTTTGTGTTAGGAAGTATGTTTGATAGGAGAAGTACATATATGCATATATATGTTTCATGTGGTACTAACATTGTGTTCCTTCTTAATAGTAAAGAGGAAAATGGTGCAACGTAGACCAAGGGGAACGTAACACCAAATCTTGAAACCGAGAACAATGCAAGGCCTGATCTTATGAAGCAACTTCTCGAGATGCTAACTCAACTGCAAGCTATGATTCAAGACTTACGAGAAGAAGTCTAAAAACTAAGAGAAAGGCCAAATGCTGATGGGGCTTAACCCAAAAACCCTACAGAGAATAACCCATAAGGGAACAACTTTGAAGGGAATCACCTTGAAGGGAACCACCCTGAGGGGAGTTCTGAAGGGGAACAACCTCAGAGTGAGGAGTAGTCACAGTCACATGAGGTGAACCCAGAGCCTCCTGTGGTTCCAGAACGGGAAGAGGATACTCTCCAATATTGGATGCCAGAATTCATCAAGTACAAGCCTTTGGCATTTAATGGGAGATTTGATCCGTAGGCTGCTGAGAACTAGCTGAACTAGTTAGAGAAAATCTTTGAGTTGTTGGGATATCCTACGGAGATGAAGGCCAGGATGGCTATCTATAAACTAAAAGGTGAGGCTGATCGCTAGTGGAAGAATATGATGCTTGTACTGTGTGCCTGGAATATCCCGCTGACCTGGGAATGGTTCTAGGAGAAATTTAATGAGAAATACTTCCCAAGGTTAGTGAGGCTTGAGAACAAAAGAGAATTTCTAGCAATGCAGCAAGGGGATAACAAGACCTTTGATGAATACCTGTCTCGGTTCATGTAATTGTCCTGTTACTCTTCCTACCTGAAGTTTAAAGATGATGAGGAGTGGAGCTTCGATATGCTGATTCAGGGACTGAAGCCCAAAATGGAAGAGAAGCTCGTTGCCTGGCAGTTTACTGAATTCAACAAGGCCGTAGAGGTCTACCGACTGATTGAAGGTAACCTAAAGAGAGTATGTGCCGGTAAAAGTACCAGCCAAAGAGGTGGGCTTAGTCAGTGGTATACGTCATAAAAGCACAAGGGACAGGGATTCCTATAAAAGAGAGATAATAAAAAACCTTTTTGGTATGGGAATCACAGCGGCCAGAAACCTCCAATGTCTGAAACATGTTTTTGTTATGGCAAGTCTCATCCAGGACAACGCTACAATCTTCCTATAAGCCAAGTGATATGTTATGCTTGCAAAAAGCCAAGCCATTTGGTAGTGAATTATCCCTAGCAAGCAGTACCATAACCTACTGAGTCTAGATAGAAGAATCAGGGTCGAGTATTTACCTTGACCCAAGAAGAGTCGAAGAAGTCTCCTGAGCTGGTTTAAGGTAAAATCCTTCTCAATAGAAATTTGTTGCAAGCTTTATATGATTTAGGTGTTAGTCACTCCTTTATTGCTTATGATTGTGTTAAGCGCCTACAATTACCTGTGCATAAACTACCATTTGACTTGATTGTATCGACACCGATGGGTGTCAAAACTCAGACTGCTTATGCTTGTATGAACTATGTGATAAATGTTGAGGGACGTGAGTCTATAATTGATTTGATCTGTTTACTGCTCTAAAAACTTGAAGTTATAATGGGTTTTGACTGGTTGACGGTGAACAACGTACTATTGGATTGCGGAAACAAGAGAATAATATATCTTACTCTGCAGGAGGCCGATAACAAAGATATTATTCTGAACTTCCTCTCATTGGCAGAAGCTGAGAAATGCCTGAGGAGGGGATACCAGGGATATATCGTGTTCTTTTCTATACAGGAAGAGACAGAAATAACCCTAAAGGTCATTCCGGTTGTAAGAAAATTTCCTAAGGTATTTCCAAATGATCTTATTGGTTTGCCTCAAGAAAGAGAAGTAGAATTCGCAATCGAGATCATACCTGCAACTGTGTCTATATCGAAAGCCCTGTATCGAATTGCTTCAAATGAGATGGCTGAGCTAAAGAAGTAGATCGAGGAATTTCTTGAGAATTCGACACAGTATATCACCGTGGGGAGCTTCAGTACTATTCGTCTAGATAAAGGATGGGAGCCTGAGGCTATGTATTGACTATAGAGAGCTAAACAAGGTAATCATTAAGAACAAGTACCACTTTCTCGGATTGATGGCCTTCTAGATCAATTTTCTGGAGCGTGTTCTCGAAGATTGATCTAAGGTCATGGTATCACCAGCTGTGTGTAAAGGCATAAGACATACCAAAGACTACTTTCAGAACCTGGTATGGGCATTATGAGTTCTTGGTAATGCCCTTTGGGGTAATCAATACACCAGCTGTTTTTATGGACTACATGAACCGCATCTTTCACCAATACTTAGATCAGTTCGTGGTAGTCTTCATCGATGAAATTATGATATACACTAAGAGTAGAGAAGAGCACGAGGAGCACTTGAGGATCTTGCTAGGTATTCTACGAGAAAGGTAACTCTATGTGAAGTTGAGCAAATGTGATTTTTGGCTTTCAAAATTCAAATTTATGGGCCATGTTATCTCACAAGAAAGGGTTACAGTGGATCCCAGTAAGGTAGAAGCAGTACTAGACTGGAAAAGGCCATAAACTGTTGCTGAGATTCACAGTTTTTTGGGTCTAGCTGGCTATTACTAGAGATTCATTCATAATTTCTCTTAGATTACCTTATCGTTAACCATGCTCACGCAAAAAGATCAACCATTCAAGTAGGACGATCAATGTGAGAAGAGCTTCATTGAGCTAAAAGAGAGGTTGACAACTGCACTCATGTTGATTATCCCTGATCCTGAGTTGACCTATGTGGTTTACAGTGATGCTAGCAAGAAGGGACTGGGATGTGTCCTGATGCAACAAAGCAGAGTGGTGGCCTATGCCTCTTGACAGCTGAAGCCTCATGAGATGAATTACCCTACACATGATCTGGAGTTGGCTGTAGTCTTTTATCTATATAGGGTGGTTATTAAACTATAATGTGACCACAAGATTCTTAAGTATCTGAGTGATCAGAAAGAGCTCAACATGAGACAATGCTGGTGGATGGAGTTGATAAAAGACTACAACCTGGAGATCAAGTATCACCCAAGAAAAGCTAATATCGTCGCTGATGCTATTAGTCAGAAGACGGTGCAGGTGGCAGCTATGATGATACATGAGAGGAAATTAATAGAATATTTCTTAGATCTAAACCTGACAAATCAAGTTCTCTGTACTGGTTATGGTGTTAGCCAAGCAAAAATTGATCTGAAGGCTAAGATAGTAGAAACTCAAATGCAAGATGAACAAGTACAGTCTATCAGGACATGATAGAACAGGGAGACTCGGGACTACGATCTTTCACTAAGTAGACTAGTTCTATAGAAGAAGAGAACCTATGTTCCATTAAAAGCTAATCTGAGGTAGAAAATCCTAGATGAAGCGTACAAGAATCTTTACACCCTTCACCTAGGGATGATAAAGATGTATAAAAACTTGCAGGCGATCTACTAGTGGCCCAGATTGAAGAAAGACATGACAGAATATGTGGCACGACGTCTTACCTGCTAAAAGGTAAAGATTGAGCACCAGAAACTGCCAGGATTGCTTCATAGTCCTAAGATTCCCGAGTGGAAGTAGGAGAGCGTAACTATAGATCTGTAGTAGGATTACCTAGAATCCGAAATCATGATATGATTGGATGATTATTGATCTTTTCACGAAGTCAGTGCATTTCATACCGATCAATGCCAACTATTCTCCTGATAAACTGGCAGAGATTTATATCAGAGAAATAGTGAGACTCTATAGGACTCCAAAGAGTATAATTTCTTATAGAGATCCTCATTTTACTTCAAGATTTTGGAGATCTCTGCATGAAGCTCTGGGCACTAAACTGAAATTTAGTACGACCTATCATCCTTAGACGGATGGATAGATAAAGAGAATCATACAGTACTGAAAGATATGCTAAGAGCATGTGTGATGGACTTCAAAGGAAGTTGGGATCACTGCCTTCCACTTGCAGAATTAGATTACAACAATAGCTATCATGCAAGCATTCAGATGGTTCCATATGAAGTGTTGTATGAGAAGAAGTATCAATCCCCTCTCTGCTGGATAAAATTATCAGAAAGAAGGCCAGATATTGTAGATCAGACTACAGAGTAGATCAGAGTCATTAAGCAGAGAAAACTTACAACCCAAAGCTGGGAAAAGAGCTATGCCGACAAGTGGAAAAGATTGTTAGAGTTCCAAGTCTGTGATCACGTATTCCTAAAATTTTCACCTGTCACCAGTGTTGGAAGGGTGATAAAAAGAAAGAAGCTAAGCCCTCGCTACATTGGGCCGTTTGAGATTTTGTTAAGAATTGGGCTCGTAGCGTACCGGATTGCTCTACCTCCAAACCTGACCAAATTGTATGACATCTTCCATATTTCGCAATTGAAAATGCACCAACTAAAGCCCCATCATATTATTGAGTATGAGGAGGTTGATATGCGAGACGATCTCACTTACGAGGCTGAACCAGAGCGAATCATTGATAGGCAAGAAAGGTGGCTCAGACACCATAGCATACCATTTGTGAAGGTGGTTTAGAAGTGACTATTTCTAAGGGAGGTGATGTGGGAAGCAGAAGAAGATATGAAAAGACGTTACCCGGAATTCATGCCTTATGAGGTGTGACAAAATTTGTTAAACGGGGGGAGAGCTATAATACCCCACTTTTTTCCACCAATATTCCCTGTATATATTTGTGATATTTAGTGGAATAAAATGGTGAATTTTAGTGTACATAAAATGATGAAAACACTCTGATCGGTAGTTACATATAATTAGCTTAGTTAAAACACAAAGGTGTAACTTTTGTCTACTTAAAGGCCTAATATTTTAACTCAAATTGGAGCATAAACTAACACAAATATTGGAAAAATATTGGCCCAATTATATTGCATCAATTTTGGTCAAAACAATGAGAAAGGAAGGAAGACATGATTTAATACATAAATCATAAAATGTAAGGGAAAAAATGGTAATTTGCCAAAAAAATAAGAAGCAATTATTTTTCCTCTCATTTTCCCCAATAATTCGGCCAAGGGGAAAATAAAAAGAGGAAAATGGCCACTTGACAATTAACTAACACATTTTGGTGTATTATTACCAAGGAAAAAAATCAAAGTTCAAAAACTCAACAAATGCAACTAAAGCTAATATTTGTAAATACAATTGGGATAAGTGCAAGAAGCATTATTAATTCCCTTTTTCCATTGTAGTTTCATTCAAGATAAGGGGAGTAAAGAGAAATGCATATATTTGTTGACTAGTATTGTTTCAAGGAGAAAATATTTGGCCAATCACAAGCAAGTAAAAGTCAAAATGTAATTGTCATTTAAGAGCTCTTTGTATACTAATTGCAAGGAAAAGCATGAAGACATTATGAGACCTTTTATCTTGCCACTTCAAGATTGAAGTTATGGTCAAGACAAAGAAAAGCAAGGGAAAGTATATACATGTTGGTCATATGAAAGCAAGAAGGTCAAAAAGTCAAAAAAATAAACCCTTATGACCAAGTTTGACCATTTAGGAGATGTAATTCCAAGACAATGTAAGAGACTATTCCATGTTCCTTTCCACTTCATAATTTTGGTGAAATGAATATGGAAAAAAGGGAAATATACTTTATTTTATAATATTATACAAAAACACAAATTTTGGACTAATAGAAAGCAAGCACATGTAAAGTAAAGATGGATAATTCGTTAAATCACCATCCCTCCTCTTTTCATCTTCATTTTTTAGTGAAAATATGCACAAAGAGAGAGAGTGAGCTCAAGAACAAGGGTTGAAGAAAGAAGAAGGCAAGAGCTAGGGTTTTCATAGATTAAAGATAAGAACCTGCAAAATTGTTATTTTGAACCCTAATCACTCTATCACCTCTCATAACCTCCTCTAGTCCATTAAATCTATAATTTTTAAGATAAATCAAGGGTGTATAGAGAGAGGCAGAAAATGTGTAGAGATAGAAAGATTTGGAACCAAGAGGTAATCACCAAAACTTGATTCTCTTGATTTGTTTGGTATTGGTGGTGGTGGTGGATATTGCCTTGTTTTCTCTTGATTTTCAAAAAATGGGATGAAGCAAAACCTAAGGGAAAATGCTGCCCAAATTTCCTCTTAAAATATCCATTTAGTGTTCAAATGGTTAATCATGTGATTAGAAGTTGTAAGGAGGTAATTAAGCACAAGAACACAACATAATCTTCCTAAGAACCCTAACCTTCTTTTCTAAACAAAACATAATGAAGGAGTGTGAATTTTGTAAGCATGTAGGTGTTCATGATTTTTGGATGCTTATATATGAATTTGGAATTTTTGAAAGTTGTGAAGTAGATGTTGTGTAATTAGTTTTCTGGAGACAGTGTTATTGTGTAATAAATTTCGCTAGTCAAACTTGGTCGAAAAATTATGAAACTTTTCATAATTAAATTATATATGTAGAGCTTTAATTTTATAGGTATTTTATAATTTTTGGACAAGTACATTAAAAGATATGGATTTTCAAAGTTATACCCTATTTCTTGAAGAAATTCTGGAATAGGTTGGATTTGGCGAAATTCTAGGAGTTATGTGGTTGTGATAGCCAGAATTTGGTAATTCTATGTGAAATTATATAGAAATATATTTACATAGAATTTGAAACTACTCAATTTTTAATTCCCTAGAATTAATGGTGAATTTTTGAAGTTGACCCAAAAGCTAGAAAAATTAAGAACAAGGGTTATAAAAAAATGTAATGGCATAAAAGTAATTAAGTTGAAATTTGAAGGTGGAGTTAACCAACTTGAGATAGTTAGACCACCTTGACTTTGCTTTTGGTATAATATACTAACTTTAATGAAAACCAACTTGACTAATTGCATTATGTAAATATTGGACGAAATAATAATCAGTCGTCTGTAAATTCTAATTATAGGACGTAACAGCTGTCCGGAGCTTAGAACTTGCCCGAGCTCAAAGAAATGGTTGGATATTGCTTAAGGGAAGCATCCAGGTAGTAACTTGTCTTTCATATATTTATAAGATATACTGTATGTTTTGTGTGATCATCATGAATTGTCTGGCACATTCTGGTTATGCAGGGTAGTCGCCCAGGGCTTTTCTGCGTGGGTAGATGCCCAGGCCAATAACATTCTATGATGCACGAGTGGATGCTTGGGGCCTATTTACGCGGGTATCCCTCAGGGCCTTATAATATACATAGCGCTATGGTGATATATAAACTGCATGTGATGCACTGATTGCTATTGTGATTATTCTGTATATGATGACTGTGTGGCATGCTTTGTGATGTTATATATGTATGATTAGTACTATGTTACTATTGAGATTCTTTCAAATCTCACTCTTTTCAAAACCAATTTATTGTATAGGGAGACAACTTGAAGGGCAAGAAGGTAAATGCAGACAGCTACAGGTTGGATAAAGAAAGACGTAACTTTATGTTGGTTGTCTGTTTTTTATATTTTAGAATATTTTGGCATTGTAAATGATGTACATAACTATGTAACTCTGACTACAGTATGGTAGTAGAACTGGAAATGTTGATAGGCCAATAAAAGTACAGTACTTAAACTAAAAGGACAGTTGAGCTAGATTATGCTTTCAATAACTAACAGAATATAAATAAGGGTTGGAACGTGAGAACTAAGTAGAGAATCGCTCACAAACTCTGATAAAACAAAAAGAATAGCCGGTGAGACTTAGTGAGATAGTGAATGTTTGTGAAATTGTTTGGGATAAATTTGTAACTCTAAAAAATCCTTTCCCATCCTAAGTTCAACTCCTGAGATAGGTTTGGAATTTGTGAACATTTTTCGAAGCTTGTTTAATTCGGGGCTGGATCCTGGTTTCACAAATAATTGCACTACTCTTGTGTACTCATGTAAGGATATTAGACATAAGGTGTAATACTCTTATACTCTAAGATGGTTCCACGTGTCCCTTTAGTATTCAGCAATCACCATATGGTATTCCTATTCATTTTGTGCCCAGTATGTAGTGTAACGACCCAATTCCCACTAGGCCCCAGCCTAGGCTCACCTGGACTGACCGTGCACGGGAGTGACATCCAACCCAACTGAACCCCCCACTGGGATCCCAGAAGACAAGCTTACGGGTTAGCCATGCTCGTTATACCCCGAAGGGTGCCTCCCCAGGTATCGAACACGCAACGTTGGCCACTTAAGCCGCGCTCGACCAACCCTAGTACCATTCAGCTAGCTAGCTCAATGGTACAAGGTTGCTCTCTCGCGGCTTATAAGTCTTATGGTCACGTGTTCTAGTCCGGGGGAGGTCTCCTTCGGGGATAAGGAGTTGGGCTACTCCTTAAGCTTGCCTTCTAAGCCCAGTGGGGTGAGGTTAGGCCGGATGCTGCTCCCGTGCGCTGTCAGTCTAAGTGAGCCTAGGGTCGGGGCCTAGTAGGAGTTAGGCCGTTACATACCTCAATCCTAGTATGACATGTCAGCCTCCCCAGAGATGCTTGGTACTATCCCCACTGGGAAATATAAGCAGTACCAGCTTCTTGGTATAGCCCCTCTATGTGTTCTACACATCACTATATTCCTACCTTCAGTTGTACGCTTGTCCTCAGAGGGCTGGTTAGCTGACAGAGGTGATCGATTTCTCTTCCTTCCCCTACCAGCCATGCTTCCTATCACAAAGCAGCTAGCCAAAGGTTAGAACCTATCAACATAAGCAAAGGACTCTAGCAATAACCTATCGTTTCCAGAATCAACGCTTTGATACCAAATTGTCATACCTTATATCCCATAGGCTCATATGAGTGCAAAAGAGTAGTGAAATAAGTTATGAAACCAGGATTCAGTCCCGGATTACTCAAAATTTCAAAAACATTGGCAAATCCCAATCTCAACTCAGTACTTGAACCTGAGGTTGAGAGGGTTTTTCAAAGGATAAAAAAATGTTCAATTATTTTCATAAAGTTTCACTACGTCACTAAGTCTTATCGGCTCTCAGTTCAATCATATCAGAGTATGCGAGTGATTCTCTGCTTAAGTCTCACATTACATTCATTAGTTAATGTTTCATTATCGTTTGGAAGCGTTATCCAACTAAGTTATCCCAATATTAGGTTATCGTCCATTTACTAGGTTATCGCCACTACTAGTTCTACCACTGTACTATCGTCAAGTTAACAGAGTTATATGCATCATAGACATATCCCAAAATATTCAAAATAAACAACCAACAGAAAGTAAAATCTTTCAGCTTCGTCCTATAGCTGTCCGTGTTTACCTTCTTGCCTTTTGAGCTGCTAGCCTGTACTGTATATTGTTTATAGGAAAAGAGTGAGATTCAAAAGAATCCTAATAGTAATAAACAATCAATAATATAGATACAAAATCATATAGCATGCTACACAGTCATCATATAAATAGAATTATCACAACAACATTCAGTACACAACTTGCAATTCAACATATCACCATAGCGCTAGGTACAACAAATCATATGGCCCCGAGTGTTACCTACTTAAAAGGCCCTAGGCATCCACTCGTGTATAACAAAAAATTTTAATAGCCTAGGCGTCCACCTATGTAATAGGCCCCGAGCGACTACCCCGCATAATCAGAATGCGTCAGAAAATTTTATGATGAAACCACAAACATGCAGTGTATCTTATAACATACAAAATATAAAGTTACAACCTAGTCACTTTTCCTAAGAACTGTTTCTCCGAGCTCGGGCAGGTCTTAGATCCCAAACAGCTGTTAAGTCCTATATTTAGTATTATAAACGACAAATTATTAATTCGTACAATTCTCTTACAATCCAAGCACTCATGTTGGTTGTCATTAAAGTTAGTATACTAAGCCAAAAGTATGGTAAATGTAGTCCCACTATCCCAAAATGGTTAACTTCACCCTTAAAGTTCAAAATAATTACATTGTGCCATTACATTTTCCATTTTTCGCACATTTATCCAAATCTGCCAGAATTTTCATCAATCTTTGAAAATTCATAACTCTATGAATGTCCAATTAAAACCATTACAAAGGATATATGACCCCTAATTAGTCTATTTTCAAGAAAAAATATAACCATTAGCCATCTAAACTCACATCAATACAAAATTCCATTTTATTTGTCAATGCTCTAAACCTTGCTAGTTTTACATGACCAATTTTCAAAAATGCAGAACTTCCAGCATACACATTCAATTGACACAAATAACATATAAAATTAAATCTTGACATGTCTACTTTTGGACTAAAAATTTTCAAAATTTTTTGATATCATTTTCCTATTCCAAAATACCACATAATCAGACAGCCCTGCACATAATTCACACTGGCAGAATTACAGTTTTGCAGTATTTATTTCCACTGGCCCAAAATTTACAACCAAGGGCTATTCCCACAAAATTTTCCATTATAAACAACATGGAAATATAAAAAAACATCAAAATCACAAGTCTTCAGCCCTTAACACTATATGGCCTAACAGAACCATTTTCCCCAAAATCAACCAAAACAGAATTTTGTCCACCAACTTAGTCCAATATCATCATAAATCATTATCTAACCATAAATACATGATTAAAACACCATTAACTCTTAAAAATACCCCTAGCTGAAATACACAGCCTCCAAACCCTCATGAATACTCATCAATATAACAAACCAATCGATTCAAAATAAAGCCTGCACTTACCTCAACACGTTTCAGCAACCGGTTCGGAAATTCGGCAGTACTTTGTACGGCAAGGAGTCACTAAACACCTCCAAAAAAAATTCTAAAACCATATAAATGAAGCTTATAATTAGTAGAAGACAGTTTGTGAAGGATATTTCAGGATAAAACGTCAATTCGACAGTGCTTTATAGGATTAAAGTTAGGGAATTTTACTATTTACTCTTTCTCTTTCCTTTTTCAAGTTCTCCATATTTTTCTGATTTTTACCTATTTTTTTATGCTTTGGCTGAAATTCTAAGGCCTTTAATGGTCTTGAAAACTATCCGCCACGTGTCCAAATTCTGTGGTGCCATTTGTTTGGTGATCTAGCTAATTAGTGACACGTGTCACAAGCTTTAATTAAGTGGGTCCCGCCTCTTTTTCAAGCCTTTAGCCATCCAACTTGTTAGGGAAAGTGAGGGTCTGATGATTTTCCCCGGCTCTCGGGTTCGATGTTCAAGAAAGTTAGTCGGGTGATCGGACCAGAGACCGGTGCATTTCTCTGGCTCGGGGCTACGTGGCGCCCTCTCATGATTCCAACACGAAAGAGAGAAAGCAACTTTATCATTAATGGGACACATGTCATCCCTTGATTGCATCAATACATAAATCCAAAAAGCACTTTATGTTCTTATTCTCTAAGATGGCGTCACATGTCCCTTTTATGTAAGACCTGTGCTCTTTCTCTTTCCTCCACCTAACCAGTCTACTTTACTAGGGAAAGGAAGGTAAGGGGTTTTTCCCAGGTCTATCTATGAGGTTTCCTCTTTTGTGGTCCCCACACAAAGTAAAATTAGTTTATTTAATTATTACTTTATGAATCAACAAATAAAATTTTACGGCAACGATGAATTTTCTTCCAACTATTTATGCACTCTGAGCCTCATGTACCTAGAGACTCGTTCTTTATCCAGATATAGTCCTTGAAAATCATTATATCTCCTCAATATTCTTGGAACTCTTACTAAACTCGGGCCTAGTAGTCTGCTTGATATAGGTTTATCCTTAAGTTCCTAGGCCCAAAATCTAGGATATTACAATAGGCACTAAGCATGGAAAACCGTGAGAGGGTGAATAACAACAAATACCCATACCGTAGAGGCCGCAGGGGTATGTAAACATCAAGCAACAATTGATAAAGAATTAGGGGTCAAGATCGGATGTGACTATCAACTGTGTAGTATTATGGGCTACTGCAAGGCAAAACAAAGAGGACAACATTGACAATCCTTGCGTACAGGAGGTTTGTCTTAGGAATGGTAAGTACTGATAATATTGAGTCAATTATAATTGAATTTTTCATATAAAAATGTATTTATTAGAGTGAGGCGAGCTTCATGCAAATGAGGATATCTTGGAAAAGGCTCTAGATCCTAACCATGATGGTCTTTTGAGGGGTGTTGGTTATGGAATGGACAAAAAAGAATACCTTGGGAAGCGAAAGAGGATAACAAGGGTGTCCAATCAAAAGCTTCAATAATATATAGAGATAAACGAGATGCTAAAGCATACGGTTGAAGCGCAATAAGCTATTATTTATCAGTTAATGAGCCGAGAGACTGTGGGGAAGTAGGGAATTGCTCATACCCCAAGTGACAAAGATAGCTGCACATTGCCCTCTCAGACTCTACCAAGGTAGTATGTGTAATATCCTGAATTTTGGGCCTAGAGACTAGAGGATAAGCCTGTATCAAACAGACTACTAAGCCCAATTTGAGAAGAGTCCTAAAAATGACGAGAGATAGAAAGACTCTAGGGGACTATGTGATATGGCCCTACCGGGTAGAGGGCCCAGTATGCGTAGGTAGTAGGATTAAAGTATCAGTGTATATGTGCATAAGACACATATGTGGTGCCATTAGGTTGGTAGAAAGATGTCACACAGCTATCTCATGAGGTATGGGACTGATTGATCGAGCAAAATATGCTAGTATAGGTATGCACATGAAATTTTCAGGTTAGACATGTGTACCGTGCATTTTTGGAAAAAGACACCGGTATGTAGAGCCATGTGGGGGCCATACACACACACTCCAACCTGGCGTCATCTTATGGGCTTCGATATGCATGATGCAATCCTGAGTAAAAACCTGAGTGAAATCCCGAGTAGACACCGATAAAGTAGCTTTATTAAAATAATTGTATTAAAGTAGCTTTAATAAAGTAAGAAATGATTATTAATGATGACTAATAATGATTTCACTTTATAGTTGGAACTACAAGAAAGTGGCACGTGTCCTCTCATCATGACAAAGTGCCATGTCACTTTTGTGTTGTCACTTGCAGAAGACTCTACCTAGCCTCATGTCTAATGAATCCACTGGTCTCTAGTCGAGTCTAGTACTTGACTTTTCTGAATACCAAACCCATAAGTCAGGGGAATTCATCAGGCATCCCCTCTCCTGACATAAAAAGGACGGTAAAGAGAGAGAAAAAAAGAGAAAAGAAGAGGCTTAAAGGATACATGTCACCTTATGATTAAAGATCAAGACACATGGCACTCGATCAAAGCACATGCCACTTGTCAACAATCCAAATCCTCATTCCCTTGATTAAATTTTCGGCCAGCTTGAGAAAGAGAGAGGAAAATAGAGAAAATTAAAGAGAAAATGGAAGAGGAGAGAAGGTGGATAAATAGTGTTGTATTCTTGAGCTCTAGAGCCGATTCGACCAGAATCGTCGTTATTGACCGGTAAACCCTTCAGAAAAGTTGTTCTACTTACTAAGAGCTTCATTTCTATGGTATCAGTTTTTTTGATTTGAGGTGTTTTATGCCATTTGTTAGCCAGAGTGCCACCGAAATTCTGAACCGATTGTACAACCGTAAGAGGTAAGCCTAATCTTCATTTTGAACCGATTGTCTTAAGGTTTTGACAAGCTTTTATGAATTTCTTGGGATACCTAAAGGTTTTGGACAAGAGGTATATTTGAGTTTTAATGATGATTTAAGCTTGAATATGATGATATATAGTGTTTGATGATAATATAAGACTAGTTTAAGTGCTGCCATATTTGAGTTCTATGAGGCAGTCAGCTTGTGATGCATTTTTTACTAAGAAAATGATGTCCAATGGATGTGAAACTTTTTAGATTTAAATTATACATCATAATATCTAATTTTATAGGTTATTTGTGCCATTTAGATTAATATATTAGGATATATGAATTTTTAAGTTAGACCTTTAAAAATGGAGAAAATCTGGGGTAGTGTGAGTTTATTGCTGATTCTGGATTTTTGTACATGGGACTGGCTATAGGAGGTATTTTTATTTCAAAATAAACTTACTGAGTTACACATAAGACTTTAAACCATCCTAATTGGAGTTTCCTAGATAAATTATGAATTTTCAAATTTTATTGAAAATTCTGGCAGTTTTTGGTTAATAGGCGAAAATGAAATGATTAAAGTCGCATGTAATAAATTAGAACTTCCAGGGTTAAGCTAAGCCCATAAAACTTGTATAGGCCTATTAACTACACATTGGGCTTAATGCATTGACTTTAGAGATAACCAACATAAAAGTGATGAATTATCAAGAATTGGGATAAGTATAGGTCCAATGATAAGGGACATGTCCTAAAGGCTAATGTAGCCACATTTGAAATTTATTTGTCATAGCTCTAATAATATGGTTATATATCTAGGGCTATGAGATGACAAGGAAGAGGAAATGAAAGGTTTTCCGAGCAACTTCAAAGGTTAGAAGAAAAGGTACAAGAGGAGGACTCAAAGATAAGAGGTAGTAAAACCTTCCTAACTTGTATTTACTTGATATGTATGCTTATGTGTTGATGTGTATGACTGCTTTGATAAATTGTATGGAGCATATGTGAATGATTCAAGCTCTGTTTCTAACTATACTATGGAATTAGTATGTTGTATAGAACATGGAGCATGCATATGTCATTATGCTAGCATGAATTTGTATAAACAAGAATGTCATGCATTAAGCGTGTATCGTGCATGCTTATTTAACAAAGTTTGCTAGTGAGATTCCCTCAAATCTTACTCTCCCTCAACCAACCATATAGGCAGTTGTGCACAGAAGATGAGTGCAGGATGTTGTGCTAGAAGAAGTTGCAATGAAGAAGAGATGAATTATTTATATGTTGTACCGTTATGAAATTGAAGTTTGAATGATTAATTGTATATCACTACATGATGGATGAATTGAATTTCCTAAGCATGGTAATTGAATTAGAAATGGGTAATCGCACGGTACGAGCCCATTAGTTAAAGTAAGCAAAATGATTAATAAGAAAAGAAATACTCTAATAATAAGGAATGGAGTGAAGTTAGTAACCCTGTGAATAAAGATAAGTAATCTGGTAAATATGGCTTGACCAATTGAATAAGTAACCCTGGAATTAAATTGTAAGTTCAAGTTTAGGGGCCTAAGTAAGGTTTTCCTTAAGCCGGTAATGCTTCCGCAACACATAGCAAAGGGGTCTAAGGAAGGGTGTTACAGTATGATTAATGCTAAAATCCTATTCTTTATTTATTTTTTCTTTACACTAATTGTATTTTCTCTTTGTTCAAGGCAAGGTAGAGGTTAAGTGTATGGCCGATAGCTCCAAGCAGCATATGGTTGCTACAGGTCGCATGTACAACTTACAAGGGGAGAACACAATTCACATCTCGCCTCTCCCTAAGAATCATGTTAGGGTATAGTTAAAGACGGCCATCAATCATAAATATGCCATTTCGATATCCACTCCAAACGCAGATACAGTGGAAGGAGTTGTACTTAACATTGTTATATAGCCAAACCACCTTATTATGATATTATCATAGCTAGGAAGACAAAAATGGTATATCGTCATTTTTTGAACTTTCTAATGAAGTTTATAGTAACTATATTCCTAACTTCTCAACTTGTTTAGCCGAAGAGGAGGAAGAGCAATATGGGATCTCAATTCGATCACGGTTTGATGTCTTGTGCTTTTAAGAAGAAGGATGAGCCTGTGCCAGTACCTCATCCGCATGTTCCACCAATTCCACCAGTTTCCAATAAATACCAGATGGCTCTTAAGGCATGTAATACATTTGTTGCCAAAATAAACCGTGAGTGAGACTACTACACCAAACAAAGTCCTCTTTGAGCAAGATATATATGGAGAATCAGAAGTGTTTCATACTATCAATTGGGTGTTAGTCAAAGAGATCGTCATGAGTGATATGGCTTGCTAGAGTGCTTGCAACTTTTATATCCAGTATTTCTTCTACTGCGAATGAATATTTAGCAACTTATAGCATTTATATATACTGATTTGCTTGTTTTTGTATGTAAAGTACCTTCACAAGGAGCACGTAGCCTGCAATGGCCTAAAGGGCATATTCATGTTCCTTAACTCCCACCTCTATTCAAGAATGTTAGATGTAGCCAATAAGGAGATTTTTTGGAGAGAAAAATAAGGGAACTAGTGGATATGGTCATTAAAAGGGTACTAAAGAAGAAGGACAATTTTTCCTTGGTGCTATACTTCCAGGGATAAGTATACTACTTCATTAAATTATATGCTTATTATGTTTTGTTCTTAGTTTTGTTATCATTATGTTTATTGTACTTAGGGGTCATTAGATGCTTATCATGCTAAATCCCTTCAAGTAAAGGATTTGGTACTTTGATTCAGTTCATGGGGATGCGAACAATTGATTGCAGATGGTCAAGGTTTTCAATAAGTAAGTTGATGAATTTAAATTTGGTACTTTAATTTCTTATTGTCCTATCATAGTTTATTATGAATTTTGTGCTATACTTTCTTATTGTGATCTTATCAAAGTTGTTTAATATTATGCTACGAATGAAGGCCTTGACTATACCTAGTTAAAAGGCAAAGGCATTACATCTACTTACAAATGGAAGAGAGTAGCGGTAATTCACCAATACTTAACATATTGTGTTAGACTTGTAGAGTTGATTTTTTGTGTTAGACTAATACATTTCATTTGTTGGTTTATAGTATCCGTGGCAACTTAATCGGAGCTCTTATTGTAGGTACTATGTCATAAAGTTCATGAAGGACATAGGCACTCACAATCCTAACTCAGTTAATACTAAATTAAGAGTCAAGTCATATATATTTTAACATACTTTGTTTTCGTGTTGTACTTTGAGGACATTTATTCTAAGTAATATTTGTCTGGACAAATTGAAGAAGTCATAGAAGAGTTGGCTATGACAGTTTATCGTCAATGGATAGGAGCATAACGGAATTAGCTATAGAGTATCATTTTTGTGTAGGTGTATTTTGGGTTCTTAGTTTAGGTTTTGGCTTCTATTTTGTTTTCTCTTTTGCTTTAACTCATTTTCTTTTGGTTGGTAATTTGAATTGGCTTTTGGTTTATGTAACGTACAATTTTGTGTATATATGTGTGTGTGTGTGTGTGTGTGTGTACTTTTTTATGATTGTAATTGGTTTTTGTAATGTGCATTACTTTAGTTTCTGTAATGGATGTAACATTCAGAAAATTTAGAGCTGGTGTGTATTTAACAGGATAAAGGATGCCCATGAGCATATACATGCATGGCGTTACATTAGGGGACACACATGGCACATTTTAGGCATGCACACACATATTAATTCTTATTTTTAGGGTGGAGTCACAAGAAGTTGCCACCTAAGCTTTCTCTTATATGAGCATAAACAACTTTTGCCTTCCTTAAGAATAGGGGTGGAAACAGGCCAGGCCTGTATTGTAATAAGTGGACCTAAGCCTAGCATGTGGCCTGTCACAAGCCTTTTTCTCAATAAAAGCCTAGCATGTACAAAGGCATGGCCTACCCTAAAGCCTGTTAAGAAGCTTGGATTTTTTTTCTAAAAAAATTATAATTATAAACTCCTTCAAACAGGCTGAAAATTGGCTAGGCACATAAAAAAGGAGATGAAATATAAGCAAATATTATGATTAGCCAGCCAAAGTAAAATTCTTTTCATACTGAAAAAGGTGATGAAATAGAAGCACACCATTATCAGTAGGCTAAAGAATCAGACTTTCAAACATGATGAACAAATGAAGAGAAGAAATAATGGAGTTAAAGCCCCAAATCACAGAATTAAAGCATCAAAAATTTTCAATATAAAATGAAGATAAGTCCAAATCACAACCATTAAAGTATAAAAATAAATAACATAGCAAAGAGCACAAACTTGCTATCAACATCTTCATAGACGCATAAAGATAGAAGAAGACTAAAAGGAAAAAAAGAAGGTAGGAGAATATGGTTCACAAACTAAGGAAAAAAGAACACAATAAGGAAAAAAGAATTGAGAACACCCACTAAAGGCAGAGTCGCAGAGACTAAGCAACATGGAAGAATTAATACAATATGAGGTATAAACATATTAGAATGAAACTATGCAGCATAATGCAGTGTTTTGCTGAGATTTATCATCACTCATATTGCAATAGACCTTCACTTACATGTCTAGCCTTAACCTTAATTATGCAAATCCTGGTGGCAAGGCAAAGAAAGAATCGGCAAAAGTAAAATAAACAACAAATCCACGAAAGGTAAAAATTAAAATGCATGAAATAAGTTCGAATCGTTAGTTCTTGGAAGTAATATCTTAGAAATACTTCAGATTCTGAATAGATCCGATAAAATCCACTTGTTTCAAGCTTTGAACTCTGTTAAGAAGCTCCATTCTTAACTGGTTTAGTACCTGGAATGGGGCAAGCAATTCGAAAAGTTTAAGATTACATCAAGCTAAATGACCTTAAAATACAACCAACAAAAATTAAAGTTGCCTATGTTTTGTTTTCTACAATCTCAAAGCAACAAACCTTCAAAAATAAATGTTCAGATGGAAATCTACTTGACAGGTAAACTAAAAATGAGAAATGTACCGTGATTTTGGAAAATCAGATTCGTATTCTCCTTCTATCAGAAAATAATAATCTGTAATAAAGCTAAGAATTTTCACTATTGAGAAGCGAGAAGCTGCAAGTTTATTTATCCCTGACAAAAATGGTGAATGGGAAAGAAAATAAAGAAGGAGAAAGGAGTTTACAGCTGATAATGGGGTAGGAAGCTATGGTAGATTCAAGGGAAGCCATCAGCGATCAGATTAGAGTATCCCGGAAAGTCCAATGTCATATTCTAGGGTTTGATGTGAATAGTGTGCAATGGTACAGCATTGTAAACTCAAAATTAGAGATGAGAATGAAACTCATGAGAGTTTTTCTTATAGCCATACATTCTGCAAGAATGAAGATAGAGGAAAGCAACATCAGAATTGATAAGAGGATGAGACTGTTTACATTCACCTAAGCTTCCACCTTTAGATCTACCATCAAAACACTAGATTTAAGGTAGGTTGTCGTAGGTGATGAGCTTGATTACTGTCAAACCACTGAAGGTTGACCGCTGAAGTCACCATCATTGTCTGCTGGATGAAGGGCAGCAAGCTTTATGATAAGAACGGAGAAGGTGGAGAGAGGGATTATTGACAATGGTGATGAGACAGAGGGGTGAGTGTGATAGCTAGAGTAAGTGGGGATAAAAAAACCTAGGGCAACAACGTCATATAATATTACAATTTGGGCGGCCCAGTTTTTTTTATAAATATTGACAGGCCGGCCTATTAGGCCTAAAAGGCTCATTAATAGGCCTATGTCTGGCCTATTTTTCTAAACATGCTTTGAAATAGGCCTGGGCCTAGCCTTTTATTCTGATAAGTCAGGCCTAATTAGGCCGGAAATAGGCCAAGCCGCAGGCCGCCTAGCCTATTTCCACCCCTACATGAGAATCCTTAAGGCCATCCCCCTCTTGCTCTATAAGTGTATAATATTAAGTCATATTTCCCTCTACTTAGAGATCAAGTCATCCAAGGGTAACAAATGGAAGAAGAAAATTTGGTCAAAAAGGTGCTTGAACACTTGGACACTCTCTTGATCAAGCATTATATATGTATGTGCCAATTAAAAACCCTAGCTTCCCATACTTAAATTTTGACCAAGGAGAGCAAAAATAAAAGAAAACTAGTGAGAAACATATAGAAGAGAGAGGAAGGCCAAATTCTTGAAGATCTAGAGAGAGAAAGTGATTTTGAGCCGATTTCACTTATGAATTCACGTTTCTAGCTCCTGAAGTCTTTACCAACCTTGTTCTCATCATCAAGAGCTACAATTCTATAGTTTTAGTTTCTTTAAAGGAGGAGTTTGGTGCTTTCTACAAAGAGTAAAAATTGGTGAAGGCAAGAAAAAGCTATAGCAAAAGGAAGAGGTAAGAATAAGCTTTAATTTGAGTCTAGTATCTTGGATTTTAGTTGAGTTTTTGTAGAGATATCATACTGCCCTAATTTCGGTCAAGAGTGATTTTAGGGTTTGATGATCTTATGAACATGAATATGAGATTAAAACAGGTTAAAGCATGCTAGGATGGAAGATAAGTAAGTTTCATGGTTAATAGTTGAAAAATCACTTTATTCTTTCTTTAGGTGACTTTCAGCCAAAATAGACCACCATGAAGGAATATGATTTTGTCAATTTTGAGGTTTCCATTAGGTTTAGAATGAAAAAAATGTATGGGATAAAGGTGAGAAAGTGATCTTGGAAGCATTAGGATTGAAAATGGAATTTTTGCCCAAGAAACCATAGTTTTTGGCCATGATGTGTTCATAGGAAAGGAATCGATTTTTTATGAAATTGAGCTTAAAAATGGATTCTACATATAAAATTATGTAGGAATAGCCTATGGGAATGGTTTTGGTAAGATTGGATTGAATTACTAAAAATTGAAGTTAAAGGTATTGTTGAGATGCTGCCAGATTTAACTTCCAAGAAATCAGGTTGGTTTTGGCTTTGAATTTAATTGATCAATACTAGTGTAATAGATGTGAAATTTTATAGGTTATTAGTACACATCTAAGTTTTAAAATGATTCATATAATACCTGAATTGGATGACTATAGAGGGGGTTATGATTTGTTAAAGTTAGATGAAAAAACTTGAATAAATTCTGAGACAGTCAGGATTGGTCAAGGATCCTAGAATGTAGCCCTTGTAATTGGTAGTGGTTAATATTTTTCCGTTATAGAGGAATTAAAGGGCTACATGTAGGAATTTTAATCACCTCAAATGAATTTTTCTAGATTAAGTTATCAATTTTCAAAGTTGCTTGAAGAATGCTGGCAGATTTGGGATTTATTCTAGAATTTCCAATTTTAAGGAAAACATAGTTAAGAGATGACTGAGGATTAGAAACATGATTTAAAGATTTTTGTGATCACATTGGGTGTCTTAAAGGATGGATGTCATAGCTCATGTCTTAAGTTAGTTAAGTATTAGAGATGGAGCATAGAAGAGTTAAAGATAACCAACAAGAGATAAAGTGAAGGACAAGAAGTGGAATAGGTCAAAGTAACTTATAATAGGATGTTTGGAATAGCGATTGGAAGTTCCATAAGTGCTTTTCAATCGTGATTTACGGTCTACGAGGTAACTTTTACGATCTACGAGGTAGCTTTTACGGTCTACGAGGTAAATATGTGGAGAATATTTATCTCAATTTACGTGAATCGGGCTTATATAATAAGCCCGATTAACTTAAGTGAATCCAAACAAGAACCTTTGTTATGACAGTGGAATTGGAACAAGTAATGACGCATATTCATGAATTCTAAATGATAGGATTCAATATTTGTCTAAGCCTGAGGAAGAAGGAATTTGCCGGTAAAGGGTATTTAGCAGGAAAGGTGGACAGGTAGTAACTCTTTCTCTCATATATTATGTCTTGTTCTACATATACATTTTTACCATCTATATATTTGTTTCATGAATATATGTTATATGTGTGAGAAGCTTCCAACATTAGGTTTGACATTGTAGCGAGCCAATAAGACCCTGCATAAGGCCTTAAGATCAGGCGATACAATGAGGCAATAAGACCTGTTAGACGAATGTCTCTTTAGGCAGTAAGACCTGTTGACAGTAAAACCCGAGAGTACAAGTTTGAATGGGGCAGTGACCCTGGGTGATAAGACCTAAGCTAGGTAGTGACCTGAGACTGTAAGACCCGATATGCAACTTATATAGGGCAGAGGCCGTAGGCTGTAAGGCCAGAATACCAAGCGTTATAGTAATAGACCAATAGGTCTCGTGAATGTGAATGCTAATTGTTGATAGTAAATGTCGAATGTTGTTATGATGAATGATGTTATGTGATGGTTTATCTAGCATTCTTTGTGAACTTGCATATGTTATGAGTAATTGTTGCTATTACTGAGATTCTCGTGAATCTCACCCTTTCCCTAAACTAACACGCAGCAGAAGTCAGCAGCTCAAAGGGAAAAAAGGTAATTGCAGATATCTGGAAAGTCAAGTGTCATATCCCAAATTTTGGGACTAGAGGCTTGAGAATAAGCCTGCAAAAAGTGGACTGCTAAGCCCTGGCTCAGCAAGTGTCCCAGAAAGACAATTAGAGGTCACACATAACATGATTATGTTTAGAACACAAATTTTAAAGGGGAAATGACTCTCAGGTTCCAAGGGACCAAAGTAACAGCAAAGAAGTCCCAATGCAATTTTCTAAGTTTCTATTATTAATTTTCTTTGTGAAAAGACCATCATACCCCCAAGGAAAAAAAACAACAAAAACGCACAGAAGGGAGTAACTCCACATTTTGGTGATTAATGAGAAAGAGAAAAACGCACAGGAGGAACTTCATGTTGGTGTATGCAGCAAGGTTGTAGAGATTAAGTTTGGTGATCACATCCTCGTAAAAGGTTAGACCTTCTATCGTCATCGACTATTACAACGACTGAACAGTGAAATCAAA
The DNA here is from genome assembly GCA_037074505.1 of Albizia julibrissin. Classification (NCBI taxonomy): domain Eukaryota; kingdom Viridiplantae; phylum Streptophyta; class Magnoliopsida; order Fabales; family Fabaceae; genus Albizia; species Albizia julibrissin. Next base: position 22,458,025 of record CM073482.1, read on the forward strand.
ATTTTCTTTTTTTCCAGTTTGTATGGTAGGTGCATTGAGATTGATAGGTTGGTCAAAGGTTGGAGCTTGGGGTCAATAAAGGACTATGTTGTAGGAGATAGATAAGTAATGCTAAGATTTTGCTAAAATTATGATCTTGACTATTGAAGTTGGGGTTTCAATATGGTTGGGTTGTGAGAATGTTATTATGCTCTATTTTTGGGGTTGGTTACAGAGGGACTACGATGTTTATAGTGGGAATAGTTGAATATGGTGGGGGTTGATTTATGAGAAAACGCTAATATGATATTAAAATACTATTGTTAATATGTACAATTGTAGTTATTAATATTGATGTTGTAGTTGTTAGTACATTGCTCTGTTTTTGGGAAATGTAATAGATGGATTGCTATGTTATTAGGTAAGGTTACGGAGGGGGTGCTCTGTTTTAAGTGGGAATGGTGGAATGTGATGGGGGTTGTTTTGGTAAGAAAAAGATGAAATGATAATAAAATATTGTTAATACATGAAATTGTAGTTGTAAATATGGTTGTTGTAATTGTTACTACAGAACATGTGCTCTGTTTCAGGGAAATGTAATAGATGGATTGATCTGGTTTTGGGAAATGTAACAAAGGGATTGATCAATTTTAAGTGGGAATGAATGAATGTGATGGTGGTTTTTGTGATAACAAAATGGTGAATTGATGTGAAATTATTGTTGTTAATATTAGCTTTGGTAGTTGCTAATATTGGTGATGCAATTGTTAATACGCAGGTTGTGTTGTAGATTGTCATAAAAGATAGGAACTAGTTCAGGGAAGAATCTATTCTGTTTCTTTCATGTGGGGGAATTTTTTAAATGGTGGAGAAGATGAAATGCAATATATTAGGGATTTGGTAAGAACAAGATGCATAAAGGAAGGCACAACGTATGAGGAGTTTCTCATAATTGTATCATCTATAATTGGAACAGAAAGTAATGAATTTTGTTCGAAATTCAAAGTTGTCGTTGATACATCAACTTTTATGGATCTTGTAGACAATGAAGGGGTGGATCATTGAATAAAGTTTAATGAAGAATATGGTCATGTGTACATTAAAGAGGATGGCCATAATGGCAATACAAAACCAACAACAAATGATGAAATGGAAGAGCAAGAAGTGTAAGTTGAGTAATCTTAAGAAAAGTAATTTGTTGCTACATTATGAATGATGGCTCATACATTTTCATTAGTAGCTCTCTAACTTGTTATTTCTTGCAGGATTGATCAATTGTTTGGAGGTACGGGTGGATTGTCTATGTCTCCACCTCCTTCCTTAAATGAAAGTCAAGAGGTACCTTCATTGGCATGATGTACTCAAATGGTGCCAACACAGAGACCAGAAATGAATTATAGGAAATGAAAGGATTTGATTATTGGAGAAGGACACATTTTTGTGAATGTTGTGTCCCTTCGACAAACGTTATACAAATACAACATTTCACACAAGTTTTCATACCAATTTCTGAAGAACAATCAACAAGATAATTGTGAAGTGCAAGGTTGATAGTTGTCCTTGGTACATGGGAGCATATTCATCAGGAGAACATCAAGATACGGAGTTTCTAACCATCATAATGTAAAAAAGTGAACACATCCACCATGCACAGGACAACCTAATTGTTTGTCATCTACCCAGGGCCACCTTGACATCATCAGTTGTAATGGATGGTTTGAGGAGCAATATTGACAAGAGTGCTAATGAAATTTGAGCGGATTTGTACAGAGAGTATGGGGTGTGGCTAGATTACACTCAAGTATGCATGGAAAAAGAAAGAGCATTGAGGGAAATACATAGTCGAGTAAAGGAATCATACATGACAATTCCTTTGATATGTGACAGACTTATAGAAAGTGATCCTGACATTGTTGCAAAATAGGAAGGGTCATCTAACAATAGATTTGAAAGGGCATTCATTACTTATGGTTGCTCGGTTAAAGGTTTTAGGGATGGTTGCTGGCCCATACTCTATATAGATGGATGTCATCTTAGCGGCCCTTATAAGGGGACAATGTTGTCAGCTTATGCATACGATGCAGAAAATGAAATGTTTTCCTTTACATATGCCTTTGTTAGCGATGAGACATATGATGAATGGGCTTGGTTTCTATTCAATGTGAAAGAGATAAAAAGAACAATGAGTATTACAATTGTCTCAGATAAAAATAATGCCATCATTGCGGTTGTCACACAAATATTTGGCAGCAAGAGACATGCTTTTTGCTACCGGCATTTGAAAGAAAATTATAGTGCAAAGTTCCTTAAGATCAATAGATGTCGGACAAATATATCGATTAATAGCGAGGAGACTGCACTCAATCTCCTTTATGAAATTGCATATGCAAGGCTAGATGAGGACTTTACTAATGCAATGGGGAAGTTAAGATTGTTCAATCCACAATTGGCACAATGGGTGGAGAGTAATGGGGATGTTAACCGTTGGGCTCTTAGCAAGTTTCCTTTCAAGAGGTGGGATAACATAACCATTAATCTTGCAAAGTCCTTCAATGCATAGATGTTAAAAGAGAGGAAGCACACTGTTTCTGTTTTAATCCATGAGCATAGAGAGAAATTGGCATGCAAATTGTTTGCAAGCAAGATGGCAATGGCCAATTGGAAAAATGATGTTGGACCTAATATTAAAGAAAAACTAATGCAACAAGTTAAATATGCTGAAAATATTGATGCACAATATTATGGAGACTATCAGTTTTCGATGCAAACTAGATGTGGTGATGCCATAATTTATGTCAATGTAGATCTATGTGCTAAAAAATGTATGTGTTTAGCATGGCAAATGAGTGGAGTACCTTATGCACATGCATGTGCAGCTATTAAGCTACTTAATGGTAATGTATACACGTTTGTATATGACTGGCTGAAACTGCCTATGCAGGAGAAAATATATGCAAACACCATGAGGCCAATTGCAACACATGATTGCTCGTGTGCTGATTGTCTGACGGTCACAAATGTGCTGACACAGACATTCTTATACCCTCCAATTACTACAAGGCCGGCAGGGAGACCCAAAAGAAAAAGAAGGGAGCCTCAGTTTCAAAACAAGAAGCTTTATCATTGTGGGAGATGCCATGAGGCTGGACACATAGTGCAAACTTGCAAAAATCTAAATCCAAGCTAAAAATAAGTTGTACATACCTGACATGATTTTGATAGTCACTTTTTAGTGATGATGTCTATATAAACCAAGAATTAGTGACTTCTTGTGACCCCTTATGTTTAGGATGGGTCCATAAGTTGGTGTACTTAGTTACAAATGATATGTTATTAAGTTAAATGAGTAGGTGGAAAAGGCCACTTAGTCATACAACTTAATATTTTAATGTTATATGATATGTTTATATGATATGATATTCAGTTATGAAACCAGACTAAGCAAGTTGCCAAAATATGAAGTAGCACTTGTTATAATGGCTGATATGTTGTACTGACAGGTGGGATGTTTAATTTGTAACCTCCTGCAAGGAGGAAAATTATGTTGTTAATAAGACTCAATTAATTGTGAAAATATGCATTAGAAATTGTCAAAACATGCATCAGTTTCTGTCAAAATTGGCACAATGAGTTGTTCAAAAAGTAGGGAGAATAAGATGTTGAAATGCTTATCCGCTTTTGTGGCAGTTGGTACTTGTGAAAATTAAAATCTCCATCAGGACTGACACTTAAGTTGTTAATGTGGCTGAAGAACTTTTCAAAATATGCACAACCTGTTGTAAACAAAAAAAAATCATATTTTCTGACATGGTTCATGTCAGGTTAGCCACTAATCAAGGAATACTCATCAAGTTGTAAATATTCCTAATGATGTTGTTAATGTGTAGTAAACAAGTTGTCAAAACGTACTGAACAAGTTGTAAAGATTGATCATGTTGTAAATATATCTAATGAAGTTGTTAAAACCTACTAAACAAGTTGTAATAAGCCAAATGACATTTTTTGACTTGGTTCATGTCAGCTTAGCTAGTAGCCCATGAAGACTGATCATGTTGTAAATATAGCTAATGAAGTTGTTAAAACTACTGAACAAGTTGTAAAAAACCAAATGACATTTTCGGACTTGGTTCATGTCAGCTTAGCCAATGGGCCAAGAAGACTGATCAGGTTGTAAATATGCTAATGAAGTTGTTAAAACCTACTGAACAAGTTGTAAAAAACCAAATGCCATTTTCTGACTTGGTTCATGTCAGCTTAGCCAGTGGGCCAAGAAGATTGATCAGGTTGTAAATATGGCTATTGAAGTTGTTAAAACCTACTGAACAAGTTGTAAAAAACCAAATGTCATTTTCTGACTTAGTTCATGTCAGCTTAGCCAGTGGCCAAGAAGACTGATCAGGTTGTAAATATGTCTAATGAAGTTGTTAAAACCTACTGAACAAGTTGTAAATATTGATCATGTTGTAAATATGGCTAACGAAGTTGTTAAAACCTACCGAACAAGTTGTAAATACTGATCATATTGTAGACATGGCTAACGAAGTTGTTAAAACCTACTGAACAAGTTGTAAAAACAAGATGAGATTTTCTAACAAGTTGTAAATCTAACTAACCATATTGTGAAACAAGCTTATGAAGTTGTTAAAAGGACTTATGGAGATGTTAAATATCTGATAAGCTGTATTGACCGTTAAGACTTGTAACATTTAAAATGCAACGTTTTGCATGAATATCTACTTGACAAAAAGACTGAAGAGGTTGTTAAAATGAATGGTGTAGGTGTTAAACATGTGGTAAGCAGTTGTGACCATTAGGACTTGTCAAAGTTCAGATGCCAAACAGTATGAATGACAATTGAGTTGTGAAAAAAAACTGACCAAGTTGATAAAATTACTGACGAAGTTATTAAACCTGTGGTAAGCATTTGTTACCGTTAGGAGTTCTAAGATTTAATAGGCAGTCATTAAATTTCAAATGCCTCAGGGAATTACAATGCAGTTGTAAATATAACTCATGTTGTTGACAATATGACTAACTCACTTGTCAAACTTGGCAGAATATGTTGTTAAAAACCATATACACAGTAACGACACATTGTCATAACAAGCCTTTCCTTCAAAATAACGTAGAGTTGGCAAAATACATATTTACATAATAGGAAGGCTTTAGTACAAAATAATAGAACAACTCCTATGTCTCTTTCCTCCTCTTGCTTTATTGGTTGCCAGCTACAATGGACAGCACCTTCTGCGCATGTTTGTTCCTCTCATGTGTCACAAGCCACCATAAGCAGTCTACCTTCATTTGCCGGATTTCATCATGGGATAACTTAGGCATGGTATACCCCTGTTTGTCATGTGCAGAGCCATCCCATCTGTGTAACCATGATAGAACATGGACACCACAAGAATCCTTGTAAACAAAATTTAACGTGTACAATACTCAACTTCTAAAACCCAAGCAATACATAGCACCTAAACATCAAAGTCATAAGACACATACTATCAAATACTCACGTATCACATTGCACATGTACTTTTGCCCAGGACACTTGCTTAGGAATTTCTTTTCCTTCGGCAAATAGTTCGGTTGTAACTCGTCGAAGAATATGAAGGATGCAGTCTCTCTGTATAAAGAAAAAACGTATGTAATCTCATAACACTTAAATGACAACTTCACAGCAGCTTTTTACAACTACATATGTGCAATTGACAACACAAAGCATATAGTTAAGTACTAGTGCTTACATACTGTCTTGCCAAGCTTTCCTTGGCGTGAAACTCTTCTTGTTGGTTTTGACTCAATCTCTTGCCTCTATTTGGCTCCTCAACCCCTTTCAGTAGATCTTCTTCCTTCTTCTGCAGCCTTTCATATGTCAAGTGGTCTGCCAATGAGTCGAGGACATAGAAACGCATTGTCTTCGTCTCTAAAATATAACAAAACTAGTGATCGAGCCGTAGTGTAGGAGAAAAAATGAAATCGCAATTACCAATGTTATTTCCAATATGTTGGGTAGGATCTCTACTTCATGTGCTTCCCAATACCACTTCTTCGTATCATCAGACATTTTTTCCATCAACTCTGAAGAAAATATGTGTCTCCTCATACAGCTAGACTTGTGTAATTGATCCCCCACCAATATCTTGGCTACCATTGACATGAACTATGCACAATTACGTTAATGTCATAAACGAACAAAAATAGCATAACAAAGTATGAGTTATATTAAACATATGCCTTACCCTATTATTTATCCATCCCCTTTCACGTAGACAATATAGTTCACATCGGGTAACAAAATAATCATACATATCTACAAACTCCCAAATAACAAAACAAGTATAACAAGTCAGTTTTCATGCAGGAATTTACATATAGGAAGAACAAGTTTAATGACTTACTCATCGGCCTCCTCTTTATTACTTCTTCACGTACACAACTGATATAAAGTTTCCTTTTATTTGTCATCTTTTGGTTTCTTCTTACACACGGTTGTCACCCATGGGGAGATAATTGCTGGTTTTTTAACCCTTGTAGATTTCTTCAATTGTAATTCTTCATCTCCTTTCGATTCAAATGCAGCAGACTCATCTTTGTCCTCACCTTTGTTTCCCTTAGTTTTTTTCCCTCCAATTCCTATGGTTGTTCTTCCACTTCTTCTTCCCTATCAGCTCCACCTTTGGCCTTCCTCCCGCCCATTGTTGCATTATCTTCCTCTAACCCTTCATCTTCACTTGTTGACCCAACTTAGTCATCTTCTCCTTTTTCTAAATCTGACCCATCATCCTCACTTGATGATAAAGGTTGTTCATCTTTATCTTCTGATAAAAAATGTACTTCTTCAATATTTTCTTCCCCCCCCCCAAACAACCTTGACTGAAGGGACACAAGTTCCTCTTGAACCATAGACACCACCCTTGACATCAATATGTCATATGTCCTCCTTATTTCTTGCAAATTATGAAGAAAAAATTAATCATTGCATAAATTTGACATAATGTAAGGCTTGTAACCAAATTGAACACTTATCGGGTGAGTTAACATTACTTCTAAATCCAAATTGGAAGAGAGAGGCCCAGCTACATTAATGATAGAATGTAGCATCCCTTAATTGCTTTCCTTCTTTATCTGCACTCTACTCTTCACATTATTATCATTCCAATATGCAATCGCATCCTCTACTGCAGAGGCTTTTAGTAGGCCAAGGGGAAAATGTTGCAAGCAATAAATCTGCACAAAAAATAAATAACAACTTATCAACAGGAAATGACAACATGCAGTGCAGCAATTTGCAACTCACTATACAATGCCAACTTAAGTTACATGCATAACACTTGCACTTACCATCAGAAAATATACAAAACCTCTTATATTGATTCTTCCATAAGCTTTCCCTTTCCTGAATTTTTTCTTGTACTATGTAATTGAATTGGATAGTTCATTCAATACAAGGGTGGACCAATCATACTCACTAAAAGCTCTATTTGTTGCCACCATCACCTTCAACACTTGGTTACTTACTTTAATACCCGTTCTGAGACACAAGAAGGGTTCCCGATGCCAACATAACAAAGAGGAATTTAAAATATGGATCTTCTCTCTCTCAATTAGACATTTTTCCTATCATCTTGTTTGGCATTATCCCATACAATGACTTCATTTCCTGAAATGCTTAATCTTCCTTCTTTACATTCCTCTCAATGTGCCCCCTCACAAGGTAAGCCCATAAAATCTTTTACATCTTCTCAGCATGTGTGAAGCGACCTCCCTCGAATTGAAACATTATTTATGGGAGGGTCAAATGTAACCATAAATTTACCACATAAATCTCGAGGAATTTGAGAGTAGCATATATTAACCAGCTTATCAAATCCTATTTTTTTAAGCCGATCCATCATATCTTGTCTATTCTTCAAACTTTTGCAGACTTTCATGAACTGATTAGGGGTATACCGAGTCAAGAATGGAACCACATATTTTGTCCCTTTGGCCTTAGTTCTTAATTCCTTCACATTCTTCCTATATTTATCCTTCTCATCATCTTTTAAGGCCTTCCAAGCTTGTTTTAGCGTCTGACTCTCCTCTATGAATAGCTTTATCTCCTTGTTATTCTTCTTCTTCTTCTTATAATAATCTTGAGTGAACAATATATACCCGGACTCCTTTGGTTGCCTCTCTTCCTCCTTCTCTATCCTTTTTCTATTCTTAACCATTTTGTTTTAACATGTAACTTAGTTACTACTTTAATCACCCACCAGTACAAACATAACATATGCATTAAAGCCAACATGAAGGATTACTTTCATACTGTCATGGTCAACAACAAAGCAACAGTTCAAATTCAGTTCAATTAGCAATAAACAACATCAGACCCATAAAACTCAGCATTAACACCTTAACCAAATAACATATTACATATGAATTTGAATTGTTTAAACCTTAAGAATAGTGATTAAGAAAATTATCAGACCATGTTGATTAACTCTCCATCTTCTGTGCTCCAATGCTTCCTGCACAAACGAATTAAAGTCTCACAATGACTTGCGTCATAATAGCTTCAACGTCAAGCCTCGTACAGCACAACCCATTTCCCATAAACCAAAAAACCCCACACAGAAATATCAACAAGAAGTTACCAAGACAGATAAATTTAAGACTCTGAAACCTAAATAAAACCAACACCGGTCTAAATTGAGGGTAAATCGAATAAAAGCATAGAAACACACAAACGGAAGAGAAGGATTCAAGGGAATAAGCATGACCCAAATGCAACAAACAGTTAGTTTCAGTCCGAAAAGCAACGGCAAACCTACCGACCAAATGCCACTGAATGGACACAAGAGGAGGAGCAATGGTGTCTACACTTTCGTTGGCGTTACGATGGCTTCACTTTCCAATGGGCGACAGAGGCTGCACTTTCGGAGGAGCGACGGGGGCTGCACTTTTGAACGAGCGACGATGGATGCACTTTCAGAGGAGCGACGGTCAAATGAGTCACTGTGGGGCTTCGGAGGAACGATGGCTGAGAGTGGACGTGGGATACACAACTAAGAACCTGCTGCTTTTGCAATCTTTTGAAATTTGAAAACACTGGTTTTCGTTTAAACAACAAGGGCAATGTCATCTTTTCGCATTGGGAATTCATAACAGAAAAGTCCCTAGGGACTCTTCTGACTTAGCAATTTTCATTGGGAATTATTTGCTATTATTTTGGTCCTTTAGGACCTAGGAGTCATTTTCCTAATTTTAAAAGTTGAGATTTGCTGCGAGTGAGTTTCCTAGTGAGGCAGTTGTGTTGTCTGACATTTTTCAATGGGTAAATGATGTCCAAAAATTATGAAACTTTCCATAATGAAAGTCGACTTACAAAGATTTAATTTGATAGTTCATACAAGTCATTTGGAGCTGTACATAAGGAGTTATATATTTTTTAAGTTAACCCAATAAAACTGTTAATTTCAATGTCAGCGTCCAAAAACAATAATTCTGGGAATATTGAGCTTGCATTTAGCCAAACGTTATATTTTTCAATAAAAATAGATTTAATAAGGGTTACAAAGCCCTTAGAACCACCCCAATTAGATATTTATAAAATTATATATGAATTTTCAAAGTTTGGTGAAAATTCTGCTCAGTTTTCCAGCAAGCGTGAAAATGGAAAAAATGTATGGGCAAAATGGTCATTTGACCAATAAAAGCAAGAAGCCATTTATTCTTCCCTTTAATTAGGATAAATATTGGCTGAAGTAGAGAGTAAGAAAGGGAATAATACTTGGTCCATATTTAAAGAAGAAACAAAAATGATGAGAGCCAATCACAAGCAAGCACATGTATTAAAGCAAAAAGCAAGAAGGATATTTTGATTAAGTCTTAATCTCTTCTCTTACTCCTCTCAACAGCCACTGACGTCAAAATGAGAAAGAGGAAAGGGAAGTTAATTTACTTGGTGGATATTAATGCAAGGAGGAGGAAAAAGGAGAGCCAAGCAATTTTGACACATGCAATTTTGTAATAAGCTATAATATCCTAAAAGCAAATAGATATTACTAAAGCTTCTAATTCTCTATTCCTCTTCCATATTTCGGTCAGCCACCATCAAATAGAGAGAGAGAAGAGCTTGAGACACTTTAAGAACATCAAGAGGGCTAGAGTTTTCAAGAAGCAAAGATGTGAGGTAAGAGCTTGAGAATCAAGTGATTTTTCCTTCTAATCTCCTTGGAACTTCCTCTAACCTCTCCTTCCTCTTGAAATCCATGGATAGCAAGTTAAATCAAGGGTGTAGAGATAGAGGGAAAAATTCATGTAGAGAGAGAAAGAGTTGGAATCCAAGAGGTAATCACCAAAACTTAATCCTCTTGCCTTATACAATGTTGTTGTTATTGGTGGTGGTGGTTTTGCCTTGATTTCTCTTTATTTGTAAATTTGGCCTGAAGCAAACCCTAAGGGAAATGCTACAAAATTTCTTCTAATCATGATCATTTAGTGTTTAAGTATTTAATCATGTGATTAGAAGTGAAAAGGAAGTGATAAAGCAAGAAAATCAAGAAAACACATGTTTCCTCCTAAGAACATCATTTTTGGACAGAGGCAGAACATAAGGGTAGTGTGGAATTTTGTAATTCTAATACTTCCATTGGCTTTAGAAGGAAATATTGTTTAGGCATGCATGTGTTCATGATTTTTAGATGTTGGTATACAAATTTGGAAATTTATGAAGTTGAATGTGCAAGTTGTTTGATCTGCCTCCTGTGAGTCAAGGTTGTTGTAAATGATTATTTTGGATCAAACCTAGTTTAAATATTATGAAATTTTATAGGATTAAATTAGACATGTAGATATTTAATTTGGTGGGTAGAACACAATTTTTTGGACAAGTAGATTAAGAGATATAATTTTCTAAAGTTGAGCCCTATTTCTGGAATGTAATCTGAAATAGGAGATTTTTGATGAATTTCTGGGAAAAGTATTATGTCAATGGTCAGACCAAAGCATTTTTACACAAACATAAATTTAAATAGCTACATTTATGCTTTGGAATCAGTCAATTTAGAATTTCCTAGAATTAATTATGATTTTCCAAGTTGACTAAAAATCTACCAATTTTTGGGAAAAGACAGTGAAACTGCACTGTGCAGAATTTATTAGAATTGACTGACACTCTAGAGGAGGGTGAATTGGGTGTAAGATAAGAAGTTAAAAACTTTCAAATCCTTTTCGTATCTTATTAACTCAGTATGTATGTAATGTATGTAAGTATAAAATCATGATCAACTATTTAAATCATATATGCTGGAAATGTAAAAGCTTAGGGAAGAGAAGATGCAAATTGTGATTTATCCTGATTCAGTCCAATCCATGATGACATACGTCCAGTCCCTAGGCTCCTCTTGAGATTTCTAATCCACTATCTTCTTGTTTAACTGGGTGCAAGAAAAGCCTCTACAATCCCACAAGTTTAATTGGGCACTAGTGTAGCCTACAGAGTTACTCCGCCTTACAAATTGTAAGGTTCACTCCCCCTTATGGCAAGTCTTACCAGCAAAGTGATCCGAAGACCTTTATCTCCCGCTTACCCGTACAAGTCTTACGAGCATCAACGTTCTCTCCAGCTTACACCACTGTAAGTCTTATGGGCAGCAACGTTCTCTACTGCTTGCACTTTGTAAGTCTTATGAGCATAAGGTCTTACCGACGATTATCTCTTCAGGTTCCCCCGTAAGGAATTCAAATCTCTCAAGGTCTCTCTACCTTGAGATCAACTCAAAATTATAATTGAGAATGTTTACAGACTCTCTTACAGAGTAGAAAAAATGCTCACTGAAGTACAATACAAATAATTATACTCTCAAAGATAAATGATACATAAAACTGATAAGAACAGAGAGTGGTTAAGATAGATGACTCATGATATCAACATGTTGGTGTAGTTGTGTTCTCGTCGCTTACTCTCTTCATTGAATGCTTCCATAGTTATAGTTTAGTCATGATAGCCATTGTAAGTAGTCCAATATATCTGTTAGAAACGCATTGTTACCTCTGAATGATTTCCACTTTTGAAAAACTAGTTGTTGGACGTTACACTTCGTAAAATGTCTCTTCCTTCTTTAGCATGATCTCTTCATTGTTTTCCTATAAATATGGTTAGAACACTAATACAATGAAGTGTTAATCATAAGATAATAAATCAATAAACAACAGATGATTATCATGCAATTCGGTCTCATCACTCGAGTGGTCACCTGAGTGATCATGGCCATCACTCGAGTAATCCCTTCTAATTTCTTCCAGAGAGTATTTCGGAGTAGAATGACTCTTGACACAGTGCATCACTCGAGTGAACCATGTCCATCACTCGATGATCACCCGAGTGATCTGGTAAAAAACTTAGGAGAGAGTCTTTTTGGAGTTTTACAAGCAAACTTACCTCATCACTTGAGTGGTTACTCGAGTGATCTATTTCCATCACTCGAGTGGTCACTCGAGTGATACCTTTCAAACCTTAGCCAAGAGTTTCTGAAGCTTTTTCAACTGCATTACTCGAGTGATCTCACGCCATCACTCGAGTGGTCACTAGAGTAATCTTCCTGTTTTGACTCCAAATATGGAAAATGATCTATCATTGATAAGATCTTGTTATCTATATTTGAATGCAAGAAGAATCAGCTCCAAACTCATTGTATTCTGCAAGTTATGATCCAAAGAGTGTCTACTATTGTTCTAGACAATGTTCAAGTTTTCCAGCTTCAACTTCCAGAAGGCATATCACTTTGAATATAACTTCAAATTTTACTTATTATATACCAATGGAAATATCTGTAAGTCTAGTTTCATATGCCACCAGTTTGAACTCAATTGGACGTGTAGTTTGGGAGATATGTCCAAAATACTGAACCTGTTCTGGAATATGATGGTGATTTGAAGGTCAACTTGCAACAGTCATATCTCCTTCATATGAGCTCCTTTTATGTTTATTATGGTTTCCGTTTGACGTATTAGGAGTTTAGTTTCATATGCCACTAGTTTTAGCTCAATCGGACATGTGGTTAGAGAGATATGTCCAAAATACCGAAGCTCTGTCAGGCTGACGGAAAACATAGTGCAACAGAGTGATGGATCACTTGAGTGATCACCTCCAAAATGTGGCAGTGGTCTATCACTCGAGTGATCACCTTTGGAGGTGTCGTAACTTCCGTATAAGTCATTTTAGCTTTGTATTAACCATTCCAACCTCCGATATCACTTCTAAGAGCTTGAATATTTATATTCCCATTAATTCTTGCAAGTTCTTCTTTCTTCAATCTCTTTCTTCTTGATTTTCCTCTTGATGATCATTCTCTATTACCCAATTAGATAGCTTCTTCATTTTCTTGACTATCTTCAATCTTCCTCTTTATATGCTTGACTAATCTACAAGATATTTCACATTAGATATAGTAGTTAGTCAATGTAGGAGATATAGATATTATGCAAGCTTTTTTCTTTTAATATTTAATATCTATATTTAACATCATCAAAAATAATCATATCTAACAGAATTATATTGTGCAAAAACTGTTAAAACTATGATAGATAACCAACACAATGAGTTTAGAATGAGTTATGAATAAATAATAACTCATTTATCCTAAATTTGAAATCTTAAGATATATCAAAAGCCCGAGCTAGAGATGGAGCTAGACCAATTGTCATGCAAGGAAATGGCATGTTTCATGTAGTAACACTTTCTTTCATGCACTATGTGATTATTGTATGTTTGGGTATGCCATTATCTGTAACATGAGCCAAGTATCTTGAACACACATATTAGCCTAGTTGTGGTCTAGGACCCAACAGGGGTGCCGAGTTCAGCCAGGGTGCAAACATGTTGTTTGGCCTTGGACAAGTATACACACAGTTTTGATCATCTTACACAATATGGTGCATAACATATTTATTTTCACATCATATATGTCTAATTGTATGTTACTACTAAGATTCTCCGAATCTCCCCCTTTCCATAAATGTACAAATTTTCAGCAGCAGGAAGCGGCTCGAAGGGCAAAACGGTAATTTCTTGCAACAGAAGGTTTCGGATGAGTTCGGGAAAGGCAGTTTTTGTTTAAGGTCAGTAATTATTCTGTATACCCCTATGTGGAATTTCTATATATAAACAAGCATTGTATCAATAATATCATTATTTCTATGTTATTCTTATGTGCACACTGAACTACGCAATTGCTACCTGAGTAATATCATTAATAAGACAGAGTCTTACATAAAGCGAATGAATGTAGTTATTATGTTGGTTATATGTAGCTAAATTTGTATATATATGTAATAGTATAGTCATAGTAAGACTAATATAGTAGTAATGTATGCATAGTATAGTATAGTATAGTATAGTCAATTTCCCTCGCATGACAAGCGGTAAGCCTGCCCGAGTGTGATAAATGAACTAGGACCAAGCAATTATATGATAATGGCCCATAAATTATCTATCAATATATTGGTAAAAGCAGAGAGTGATGTTGCAAGGCACTCTGATAATGATAAACAAGGTTAAGAAATTTGAAGATACATAGTAAGGTTGTGAACCACTACATAACCATTTCAAAAATTTATTTGTCCCAGGTTAAGACCTGGCTAGTGGTTCAAACTCATTGTGTAAGAACTCACCCCGGTAAATGTAAGGCAACAGGGTATTATAAGGGGGTTGACAATGGATCTGTAATTGGTTTCTATAATGTACATATGTATGTAATATACATATAGGGGCTTATCGAAAGTAAGCCCCCCAATTTATCAAAATAATTTATCACACATAATGTACAGTTTTACATATAGGGCCTTATCGAAAGTGTTCTGAAATTTCAAAAAACAAATTTAGTATAAGATCACTCTAGTGATGTGTTAAAACAACATCACTAGCAGAAAACTCCAGTAATGTAATCAAGTGATATGCTTTTCTAAAAAATCAAAGGAAACAAGATTACTCGAGCGACCCTGTAATTCTTCATCACTAGCTGATCACTCAAGTGATGTATCAAGTGATTAGAAAAAGATCACTCAGGTGACCATTCTAGTGATCATATTTTGTGCATCACTAGCACATTACTCTAGTAACATATCCAGTGCTCTATAAAATATTCAAACTGCCAAGAGAAGATCACTCGAGTGATGCTTTCCCAAAAAATAGAGCATCGCTTCAAAACTTTTTAAATCATTGGAATGATTATATAATTTGTTCTTCTTGCTTCTGATCACTATAACTCTTCATTATACTAGTACTTAAGTGTTTTCTAGGTGATCAAACAAGGATTAACACACAAATTGAAAAAAGCACTTTTGTGTTGAAAGCATTAAATGCAAAGGACATTCAAACGACAAACATTCTCTCTACTCCAATGGTTAATTTCTTAAACACAAATAATGTTCAGAGACTTCAACGGCTATATAACAATGACAAAGGACACTCAAACAAATACATTCAACAAGGCAATGGTCATTAATTCACTCTACCTATAAATACCCAAAGCATTGAAGACCAAAAAAAGGTCTGTGAAAAACTGTTGTCACATTCATTGCAAAGTCTTAAAGCTCTTAAATTTGAGACTTTACTTCAGTGATCATATATCTACTCTTGTGAGAGACATTTATTAATTCATTTATTATTTGAAAGACTCAAGATTCTAAAATCTTGAGTCAGCATTAAATTGCAAAGTATAAAGGGGAGCGATTGTTCTTTAAAAAATAACTAGCTTGTACTGAGACACCAAGAACCTGACAAATCTTGGAGAAAAGTGGAAATTTCAGAAGGCTTCTGAGGACTAGACATAGGTCAAGTGGTCTGGACCGAACCAATATACATCTCGTGCGTTTATCTTTGGTGGCATTCCTTCATTCCTTCAACTTTATTCTATTTCTTTGAAGTTTGGATTAAATCTTGAATTTTTAATTATCACTTAATTCACCTCTTCTTGAGTGGAAGTCTTATTCTAACACATTAAGGACAAGACGGATTAATATATGTTTGCGTATATCAAATATGAGGATGCCTTCTTTCCTTTTCTTTTTTCTTTTTTCAAATAGGTTATGCGTTCTTTATTCACTTGGACCAAAAAAAAAAAAAGTTCAGACTCACCCCTATCCGGTATATGAAGATTAGAATATGATGATGACAATGTTTGGAACCAGCAATAATGCTTTAGAAAAAAGTAAACATAAAGTAGGAGGCAAGGGATCTATCTACATACGATTATGTATTGAAGTATTATTTCTCAATCTGAGCTCTTACAATACATGTAAAACAAACCTATTTTCATCACAGTGAGAATAAAACTGAACTAATCCACATCCATTTATATTTCTTTGAAATTTGGATGAGCAGGGGACAAGAGGGAAGACAGAAGATAATACAAGGGGAAACAAATCTTATTCCACAAAATAAGGTCAGCTACATGAATCAACATCATCAGCTACATGGAACACATAAGAAAATAAGCTGGATTTTTTTTTTTTAGTGGGCCTTGCCAAACCAATGGAAACTGCTTGATAATGAGAATGAAGATTTTCAGAAAATTTTCTCATACGCATGCTGTTAGACGACATCGTTTTGAGGTGGTTCTGGGCAACTGGATTGACGCATGAGACCACCAACAGAGACAAAAACAAGATGATCACCATCTCTAACAACATCAATATCATCAATCTGAGCCCCATCTTTGTTCAGAACCTTCACATTATCATGAAGCAACCCAAATTTCTTAACTCCAGTCTCAATTAGCTCCTTTAGGCTCTTGGGCAAAAGCACAAGCCTCCCTCCCACGTCGCCTTTCTCCGGACAAATAATGGTAACTCTAGCAGCCAAACACGTTCCTCCACCTCCATTACTACCAACACCATCATTCCTTGCACACTTGTCCTCATTATTATTAACACCGAACATCAAATCCTCCATGTTTTCCCCCTTGTGAGCAGCAGACATGATCCCAAACAAAGAATTATTAAAATTAGACGTCCTCCTCCTCGGCCTACTGCTCCGGCTACCACCGCCCCATGACCGGTCGTTACCATCTTGTGGGGCGACGGGCATGGATGGCTCACTAGTGAACCTCCCTAGGTACCTGATCTTTGTACCTGGTTGTCTCTCAGGAATGGCTGCTGCAACAGATTGAGCTTTATTATTGGGCTCCCTTGAGGATGCAAAAATGGCTTTGATCTCTTCATGACCTTGTTGGTCTGCAAGCTCTCTTGGGGTCCAACCTTCCTTATCTGGTTTGTCTATGTGGGAGCCATGATCCAGCAGGAACTTGACGATCTCGACGTTGGCCTCGGAGACCGCCACGTGGAGGGCCGTGGTTCCATTGTGGGTCCTAGCAAGGGTGACATCTCCTCCATATCGGACAATGTCCTTGAGCAAACTAAGGTTGTTCTGTTCTGCTGCAGCGCAAGCAAAATGACCCACATCTCCAAATTTGAAGGAAGCTCCATTTTCTGCTAAAAGCTTCACCACTCGTTGGTAACCACCCAGAATTGCTTCCCATAATGGTACATTCCCTTCACAATCTGCAAATTTTTACAGTAACAAAATGAAACAGAGAAGATTGGTGTTCACAGTCATTTTCCTATGTTTTGCTTAACTGAATTTTGGAAAAGTACAATATAAATAGGGAAAATTATATAGATAAATAGTAATGATTCTGCCAATATATATATATATAGATTAATGATTCATTTGTAGAGAATTTTTCGTTTTTGTGTTCTTTTTTCTTTTGTTGAAATAAATTATTTGGTATTCATCACCACCAACTATTGAATCTCAGTTTAAACTTTTATGTAGCCACACAAAAGGTTGAGAAGGTCACACCAACATAGAGTTGATCAAGCAGGGCTCAAATTTGAGTTCCAGAGGAGATACTTCTGTTGGAAGAGCCCACGAAATCCGAACCCAATATCAAATGATAATATCATGGGGAACAAATGGGGGTGGGGTTAAGAAGGTTACACATTCCAGTGGATATCTAACCCATACGCTCATGGTTCTTCTCTTCCTGTATTAAATATATGTGAGCTAATTGAGAGGTATAACTGATATTCGATATTTAATACCCCAATTTATTTGGTCTCAAATTTTTGATTTTTTTCTCAAATTTTCTATTGGTTGCACATATCAAATAAGGATTTGCATACAGGGTAGTTTTCATTGCAATGATTAAAGGAGATAACTCCATCTACTTAAAATCAACAGTTATTTTTTACAAATGCTCCCTTTTGGTACATAATACAAGAGCCTTCTAACTACTTCATAAGAATTAACAAGTTATCACTACTTTCCCATATTAACATCCAATTAAAATCAGCCTATCATAATTACCTTTAATTATTTTCTTATACAATCTCTCTATTATTTGTGAAAAGGAACAATTTGATACTATTGACTTTTTGTATAGGGTCTTATATTTTTCTAAAAGGGGTCTTATAACCTGAACTATAGGGAATAATTAACCTAATTAATTTTTTAATCTTAAAAATTAATTATGTAACTTGTAAATTTAGAAGGAATGAGGCATAAAGTCAACACCGAAATCTGGGGCAGACAAGCAAAGGCCAATTTAAATGTGGATTGATGACCCATTGGGGGTACCGAACAGAAAAGTTTGACTTAGATAAGAACCTGATCCTATTTGGACGACTGCTTCCAGAAAATCATAATCTCATCTGATGTCGATGGGACCAGCCATTTTTAATAATAATAATATTCTTATATTCTGTTTTGTGAGAGCAAATGGGGATAAATAAGCCTGGGTAAACGAGATAGACGACTATAATTAATATTATCTCAAATCCATTATTACGCTGACCTCACTAAAATAGGAAAGGCATGTTTGCAATATTGAGTCTGATGAAGTTTTAATTAATATATGAGCAAAGCACAGGCTCCAAGCAATATATATATATATATATATATATATATATATGACGCTTGAACACTAAGGGTCTGTTTGCTATGAGGGGAGGGGAGGGGAATGTGGGGATTTTGCTCCCCTTCCCTTATTTGGATTGTTAAAATTTTTAGGAGGGGAGGGAAATTTTTTCCCTCCTAGCCCTCCCCTCCAAAATTTCTCCAGAATTTGGGAAATTTGGAGGGAAAGGTTAATGTTTAGTTATACATTGACTAATATGTCCCAACTATTTTATAATATTCCCACAGTGCCCTTTCCATTCTTTACCCAAAACTGTCACACATTTTATAATTATATTTATTTAATTTTTATAATTATAATTTTATGTATTGAATACCATTTATAATTATATTTTATTAAATATGTTAGAAAGTTATAAAATGTAAATTAAATGAAATAAGGGTAAAATTGTCCATATAAAAATGTTTCCCCTCCCTTCCCCTCTTATACCAAACAAGGTAATGTCAAAATCCCTCCCCTCCCCTCTCTTTTTGTCAATCCAAACAACGTAAAAGAAAATCCCTCTCAAACCCTCCCCTCCCCTCCATTAAAATCCCTCCCCTCCATCAACTCAAACATAGCCTTACAACATCATGTGTAGAAGCAACATGAACCATGGACTTAATACTAATTATATAAATAAAATAATAGATATAGAGCATGACTTTTTTCTTAAAAAATGTATGGCTTCTGGATGCCACACAAGTGTCTATGCATCAGACTAATATTACAATAATTAAGACATTATGCATGATTATGGAGCCAAGAAGCACCGACATATATCAGCGGCAATGCAATGTACCACGTATAATAAAACCATTTTAAAGTTTAAATTTGAAAAAAAAAAAGTAAAATGAAAAGGAGAAATATTAAAAATTGAACTTGAAGCAAATTTCAAATATAAAAAAATATTTATAAGCACATAATCATAATTTTCAATTTAAACTGGTTGTTCAATGTCATCTCTCACTCATCATATCGCTTTTCTTTTTTAACAAAAAAAGTTCTTCAACCATTTTTAAACATCCCGAACAAAGTCAACGTTTATAAGATGCCTATCAAATGTGCATGACTTCTTTTATATAAGAGATCGTCGAACAATATTAAAAACATTTGGATGAAAGATGAAATTACCTCTTACGTTAGGATCAGCTCCATAATCCAATAGAAGCAGGGCACAGTTCTCACTTCCTTTAGATGCTGCAATATGCTGATAATGCACAAAATGATACACAGAATTAGAACAAATCATGAATTTCAATCAACAAGGGAGAAAAATCAAACCTAAATATATAATATGCCTTATTATAATTTATATATATTTTTTATATAATACTTCTATTGTTGTTATTTCCGAACCGTACCTCTCTGTTTACTCAAAACTAAACATGTTTGCTCCAGCATTATTGAAAGTCAAAAGATGCATCCGGCTTCTTGTAACGGGTACAAGTGTAATGTAATAATTATAATTTAAAGTTTAAAGGAAGAGCTCTTCCCAAAAGATTTATATGTTTGGATTAAATTTTGGAGAATAACTTTTATGATTTAAGAAGTAAGTATGTGAGAGGAGTTTTATCTCGACTTACGGAAAATGCCTTTTGAAACCATAGTTTCAGTGTTTGGCAAACACTCACCTAGGAATGTGGGAGTGTCTCTTGAACTTATAAACCACACTATACTTGTGAGGAAGTGGGACTTATAACACTTCTCTATCAAAACAAATCTTTTGTTTTTGTATGCATATGCAAATGAACGATGAGGCTTATTGTTTAGAATTCACATATGGTAATGAGTAGTTTCATATTACTCATCTAATCTTAAATATAGGGTCTAGTTTAGAGTGTGATTCGTATTACAAAACTAGGTTGTATATTTAGGACATGAGGTAGTAATTGTGTATGAGAGGAAAATAGACAGTTTGAAGGACGTACAAGAGGAGTTCTTCCGTTGTTGTCGGATTCATTAGGATCGAAGCCTCGTTTCAACAACTGATGTAACATCAAGTCATCTCCTCTGAAAGCGGCGAAGCAGAGGCTGAGGGGTAGGTCCATCCTTCCACGAGCAAGCATGTTCTCTGTCTCCACCAACACTCCCTTCATCATTGGGTCACTTTGTTCCTTCAAATGCTGCCACAACAACAACAACAGCCCCAACATCATCATCATCCATCATTGTTCTACCTATCTTTCTCTTTCACATTTCCAATGTTGTTTTTCCTCATGTGGTACTCCCGTTTGAGCTAATTGTAGGATTTAGTTGATCCCAATTTGTTTTAATCTTCAATATAAAGCCTCAATCTATTTTTCTCCCAAATTTAATTTTTTCTCTAAAATACCCTTATTAATTGATTACCACTCTAATCCTTATTATAAGTCACTTATAACGCATTCTCACATACTAAAGAATTCATTAAATTGATAAAAAAATTTCCAATTTACTCTTATTAAACCTTTCTTTCTCTTTGTATTTACAAATTACTTTCACATCTCCCTCCTTTTTCTCTTTCTAATGAGAATTAAATAAGGGTAAAATTAGAAAACAACATTAGATACCTTAAAAGTGACTTATATTTAGAAGCAAAAATTGTTCCTATAAGTGACAAAGTAACACATGTATTAATAGAGTAGTTTTCAATCGAAATGACAAAAAGGAGTTAGTTTAGGGAAACCAACACACATCTTTTACAAATAATTAACTTAACTAATTTTCTTAATCTCTATAAATTAGTGATCTAATTTTTATATATTAGACATACCTCAAGGAGGTTGTTAATGATCATGGTGCCATCTCCAACGTTGGCTTGCACTATATTGAGGAAGGTTGCTCGGTTCAGCCGAAGAAGTTGGCTCAAACGCTTGGTTCGCACAGTGAAGAGTTGTGGCCTATAACAGAGTACCCCTATCTCACCACACAGATCACCACTAGTTGCCTCTCCCACCACCTGCTCTACGCCATTTTTCATAACTAACAGCTCCTATATATCACAACATAATTAACATCATCATAAACCGGCTTCTTTGGCAAGCAAAATCTTCAATACACACAACCTACTAAAATTATATTCACAACTACAAATCTTGCTTTTAGTGCAATATCATTCCCATTACAATATTAGATGTTAAAAGCAAAACAGGTTGGGGAAAAAAAACGGATAAGAAAAAACCAGTGTCTCTATTTAAGAAAAACTAACAAAAAATAAATAATTTTGAAATACAAATAAATAATGATTAAAAAAAATTTTGCTTTTAATGCAATATCATTCCCAATACAATTTTTTTTTTTTGCGCCAACCAATTTCATGGCACAAGCAAAAACAAAAAAAGGAGGAAGTTAAGAATATCAACCATTTAAATTTAATATAAACCATTAAAAAATATTTTGATTTTGCTCCAATTTTTCATTTGAAAAGAAGTTTAATAAAATGAAGATAATAATTAAAGAGACAATTTTTAAAAAAAAAAAGTGATTTATATAAAAATAAATAAAACAGTTGAAATTCACCCTCGATTGAAGATTATAAATTCTAAATTTTAAAGTATTTATTGCAAAAAAACGAATAATAAAGTAAGTTATTGAAAAAGTTTGCTTTTTGACGCAAAAATTACCCCATCACAACACACTAAGAGCCTTCTGGAATTCACCCAGACAAAGTGGGATTATTACCACAGCACCAGTCGCTAGGATATAGAAATCTGTGGGAGCTTCATTTTGCAAGATAACGTCTTCTTTGGGAGGAAAATACTCTGCTTTCATTTCTGACACCTTTCCACAAAATATAAATCAAACAAACAAAGGATTTAGCACCAAAAGAGGAAAAAAAGAAACAAACAGAAACATGAAAAGTCAGATGCATGATTATGAGGCAATTACCAGTTGGAAAAGCAAGTCATTAGAGACCCCACGAAATAAATAAACCTTATCCACCAGAGAATAGAAGAGGTAATGAGAAATGCTTGATCTTATGGCTTTAGGAAGAGAATCAAGTGTCTCTTGCTGCTGTAATCCCTCTGAATCTGTTCTGAACTTCAAACACAAATGTGCTATCATCTGATCTTGCAGCCGAACCGGCAACCGATTCCTCTGTGCAAAGCTTGCCGCAGCTTGTATGGTGTCCCTCTACAAAATCAACCCAACAAACTTCAACTCCTAAACTAATTGAGGACTAAGGTGCTGTTGGTACGAGGGATTTGAAGGGGACTATAAGGTACTAAGGGGACTAAATTATAAGAAGTTCTTATAAGTGAGTTGTCATTTCTTACACATGCTTCTCAATTGTTATTGGGACTTTTTGGTAGTTTAGTGCCTCCCTTGGGACTTCATAATAATTCCCAAGTTGGATAATGAGGTTATAAAATTTTAACTAAGATGTAAAATAAAATAGTAAAAAAAATTAATTCAAAAATTTTAATCCTATTTCTCTATTTTCTTCGGATCAAACTTGAAAAAATTTTACCTCCTCTCCCCTTCACTCCAAATTCCTTATACCAAACAGCCCTGACGTATGTCTTTTTGGTCCCCCCAGGGGATGTCTTTTTGGGCTAACTTGTTAGAATTTATTAGAATCTAAGACAACCCAGAACTTTGTTTTGGACTTGATCCCCTACTAAAATGGTGTGTTTGAAGATTAAAATATAGGAAAGATTTGATAATCTACTTACAAATTGTCTGGTTCGACTTGTGAAATGGACGACCAGGTTGGTCATGTTACCAATCAAATACGCAGTTAATCCCAGATTAAAGAGCATATAAAAGATGTCGAAGATCATCTCCCTGGAATTAACTGGATGCAAATCTCCATAGCCAACAGTTGTTAAGGTTGTAATAGACCAGTATATAGAAATCACATATCTAGACCACAAACTCTTTTCCTCAAAATCTGCCCCCATTTGTTCTCCCAACCACGTCTTTTTGGGATCATGATACCGAGCAGCAAGAAGATAATAGAAGCATCCAGCACAATGAACAGCAAAAAGTGTAACCTACACAAGACACAGACACGACTAAACGTTGTTCATCTGCTACAATAAAATACAAACCCAGAAATAGTTTTAGAAACTTACACATATAAGCTTAACACAACGAACCCAGAAATAGTTATAGCTCTTGTCCTTCTCCAGTCTGATCAAAATAAAGATAAAGACTTGAGCTTGAAATGAAAAACATAACAGAAAAGGTCATTGATCTGAAACAGAGTTATGGTATCCCATACCTAGAAAACAGAGCACTGACTCTTCGGAGACGCCAGAGGCGAAGCATGTTAAAGAATCCATAGGATTTAAGGGGAGAAGGGGAGATTTTGCGAACGAGTTCCGAAGGGATGGTGGAGATAACATCAAAGAGTAACCAAGAACTTGTGTATTTCCAGGCTATTCTTCTGGGGCTATCCACTAATAAGTAGGAGGCTTTGTCAAGATAAGCAACGAAGAAGGTGAGAACTATGTCGATTGCGAAGAATCCATTGACAACATTGTCTGCAATGGAGAGTGGTGTCACAGGTTCCTTAAGGAATCCGAACTCAAATGGGGACACCCAAGCGGTGTATATCACAAGAATCACCAGAAAAGTCTCCCATATCCTGTGGAAAAAGGGCAAAAAAAAAAAAAGGCAAACTTTATTCCCTTCCAATAGAAAGCAAGCTGTTTCAAATTAAAAATTGAATCCTCTTTGTTTTGGCCAATCCAAATCGTTCTTGTCCCTCGTGAAATAATGACGATAATAATTAAAAAAAACAGTAGTTGACCAAAAAAACAAAACAATAATAACAGTAATATTCAAATCTTTGAACCATAAAAGAAGAAGAAGAAGAAGAAGCAAATATTGCTACCAGCAATCTCTGACCGAAAGCAAGAAAATCTATAACAGTCTAACGATAAGCTCCCACTAAGATGACTGGCGAATGGTAAGCATTTCTCAATTAGATTGCTATTTCAGAGTAAAACAATGAAAATGAAAGATTTCAAAGAGGAGGATCTGGTCTTTAAAAAAAAATCACCTTTGATTGGAGAAGAAGAAAGATGAAAGGGGAGGCAAAATAAGTCTAAGCAACAGGACAAGAAAGCTGAAAAAACAATGAAAGAATAATTTTTTTTTTTTTTACAGTCATGAGAATGCCGCCAATAAAATAAATATGAAGAAAAAGAAACAGCGAGAAAGAGAGAGCAGATCACGAGAAGAAAAAGAAAAGGGAGACCGAAAGAAACAAGAAACCAAAAATAAAGGGAAATGAGAATGTGAAGGGGGGAGGGGGGAAGAAAACCTGTAACGGCGGTCGTAGGGGGAAATAATGAACGGACGAAGGGTGTTCCGGCGGTTGCTCCGACCACCAAGAGAAGGTAATATGCCGGTAGAGAGACTGTATTGGCTGCCATCTCTGGACAATTCAAGCTCTTCTTGCCCACACACACCTACACTAAACACCCCTCTGTTTCTGCTTCTTATCATTTTCTGTGTGTTTTTCGCCGCTTTATATCACTCTCTCTCTCTCTCTGGGTCTGATGCTCTCTTCGATGGCAAGTGTCTTTCTTGCCTTCGGTGGGGATTACAAGACCGCCTGAGTTTGGCCCCTCTCTCTCTCTCTCTCTGTGGGTCTGATGCTCTCTTCGAAGGTGAGTGTCTTTCTGGCCTTCGGTGGGGATTACAAGACTGCCTGAGTTTGGCTTTATATACAGAGAAAGAGAGCGCGTCTGAATAAGCACGTGTACCGTCTTTCCATTTCCTCCTTTTAGTGCCACAAGTCAAAGCATTTTTTTTTGTTAAAATATTTTAATATAAGAGATTTTTTTAAAAAAAAAAAAAGAAGAAGAGAAAATGACTTAAACTTACCCTGAATTCTACTAAAATATGTTCATTTTTCAACAACTTTTTGGAACTTGCATCGATTTTTTATTTTTTCAGAATATCGTGTTGAGATCCACTTTTTAATTGACTTTTTCCCAAAACACTCCCATATAATCAAACAAGAGAGAGGCTGGGAACAAATCAACAAATAGAATCTGGGTGTTAATAAAATTAAAATGGTTTGAGAATGATATATATTCCTTTCTATCCATAATATAAACTATTTCTAAAAGAATAATTTGGTCTACAATATAAATTATTTGAAGAGTAATTAATGTTTATGTGTCAATTTTATCTATGAAAATAATGTTTAAATATGACTCCTTATATTTTTTTTCTCTCTTCTTCAGTACCTCATTTGATATAGGTAAAATTGAAAATTTCTTTCAATTTAAGATTGTTGTGAATATTATGTATGGGTGTGTTAAAGAAAAAATTCTTATATAACTCAAAATTAAAAATGCCCTAGTGTATGATAAAATGTGAGCCTGAGTTAGTAAAAAGGCTAAATTCATTGTTGAAAATGACCATTGAAGTTTTGATGTGATTTAATTAGTTGATTATAATGAGATTTAAATGATTTAATTGTATTAAATCTTCATAAATACTTATAATTGTCATTTTAATTATTATTAAGTCGTTATTAATTGTCATTAAGGCTACTCAATCCTAGGAAATTTTGGTCATTAACAGCTTGCTATTTTTAAAATTTAAAATTGAGGAAATTATCCATGGTAAGCAACATATTTCAAATTAGATTGCTTATAGTTGATCTTGGCCTAAAACTACTTTACGCGAGGATCTTAGATGAATTACCATTGGTTGAAGGTAATTCTTTACACTCTTTATTTGATTATTAACTTGACGATTGATGCGAACATATATTGGACAATGGTGTGAATTATTACCTATTGGTTTATCTCATGAAATTTGTAATCTTTGAAATAATTTATATGAGGATTCTCTTTTAGAAAAGGACGCAACTTCTTACTGTGAGTAGTGCATAATACTTTTGTGAAAAAATATCAGAATCATTCTTCCCTTCACAAGAAATATCTTTTCAATGCTTTATGAAGAATGATAGCAGAGGTTTTCGCATCAGGAAGATGTTTTAATATATTGAAGAAATACTCTGTCATAGTATTTCAATTACACGTTTATAAGCATTAACCTTGGAATCAAATCGAGCATAAATATGTGAGTCTTTGTCTTAATATATACTTCTATGACCATGTTCAGATATATTCCTGAATAATTTGAGATCTTTATCATATGGTTAGTAAGAATTACCTTAAACATTGTGGTGGTTTCTTAGCACAACTGGCTGAATAAATTATGTGTTTGTTGTGTTGCTGTCCAAAATTATCTCTAACATGATAACTATAGGGAGTTAACCAAAAGGGTGTTTGTGTAAATTAAAATCTAGTGATAGTTAATAAAATATATAGCTTCGGAAAGGTAGTCTCACCATTTATACATTCAATTTTCTTGATTGGTTTTAAAGTCTAAATATATCATAACGGGTATTATATGTTTAAATCCGCATTCAAGATTTATTGCATGGGAAAGACGAAGAGACTAGTGATTTTCACAAGCTCTCCACATGTATTATGGGTTTGGGTTCCTCCAGGAAGGTTACTACCATTGAGAATATTGCCCAGACCCTGAGGTTATTTCCCGGATAGCCATTGGAGTGTCGTATCAGGGTGTATTGTCCTGTCAAATACTTCTAGCTAATGGTGCACAATGATAAACTAGTGGCCTGCCATGTGGTGTCTAGTTTTTTATAAATCACAATCTAATCATTAACTATGCCATCTATATCACATTATTCTCAAGGAATTTTCATATTCTCATACTCGTATATGTCAATCAACATCAAAACTCTAACATGTCACAGATGCATATATAATCCATTCAATTTTATTAAATTAATAATTGCATGCGTGTATATTCAACAATACATAAACTATCATAAACAACCCTTACGGGCCATTCACCTCAGTGACCAACATGGTCGCCGGGACAACCCACGTCAAAATCGCCTCGGCCACCAACATAGTCACTGAGACGAGGTAAGCCTTCGCACACATATGAATTTAGATATATATATTTATCCACATAAACCTATAGTTGTCTCTAATTGTTCGACAAATCAACCTATACAATTCTAGGATTCATACAAAGGTTCTATAAGGCTGTTTTGGGTCATAAAACAGTAAGGTTCATAACTCACAAGCAACGCCTATAAGTAAGATAAAAAGGATCATGTTACCTGGTGTTTCCCTTAGCTACAAACAAGAAGGATATTTCTCTAATGCAAGAATTCAAAATACAAAGCAAGGGTAATTAAATCAAATCACTAACATCTAACTACTCAAGAATTTATCTCATACGGTTACTTAGAAATTCTCACGAGTTTCACCGATAATAAAGATTCAGCCTAAAACAAAGCATTTCCTTTAATGGAGTGTTAGACTATTATAATATAACACTTCTATATCTTCAATTTGGGTTTTAAACCCTTAAAACTCAGTTGTATGAAAACTCCCCAAATTGGGATTCTTAAACCCTAGCTTAAATCCCTTAGAATCCTATAATTAGAGAAAGAGAAGGAGGATTAGGGAGGCTTATTGATGAATTAGAGCCCTTAGGAGTCCTCCTCATGAAACCCTAGTAGAGTTCTGCCTCTCCGTATCCAAATTTCTTAAAAATAATAAACTATCACATACTCCTTATTTATAAAAATTGATGACTCGCCTCAATGACTACATTGGTTGTCGAGGCCACTGGTGTTATGTCATTCACCTCGGCAATCTACTTAGTTGCCAAGGCAAGTAACACAGAAAAGTCACTCTGTCATTTTTTATCAACTCACATCGGCAAGTGCCCTACTCGTTGAGGTGAGTTGCCCAATCTACAGGTGCTAATTTTTTTAGGATGTTACATGTCTTAGAGACTGCCTCGCGAATTGCTTTTTCTTGGTCTAACTCGTGTTTTTGTTCATCAGCCCTAGCTAGTTCAAATTCCTTTTTGGTTCTGTGTTCTCTTTATTTGTAGGTAGGATTCCATTATTCACTTCGTGTTTCCTAGTTAGGTTTTGACATGAGTCATGTTCTTTTTTTTAAAAAAAAAAACTCATTTTTCTGATTGAATGTTCTTTTCTTATTACTTGTTGTTGTCAACCTGGCCGATTGAGCTACCTTTATGAAGTCACGACATGATAAAGCATTCAACATGAAATTAAATTACTTTTATGAAGTTATATTTTCTTTTTCTTTTTTTTTGGAAAACCCATTGTTCGATCAATTTTTCTTTCTTGTTACAAGAAGTTGTTAACCTATTGCTCTAATTGAATGTATTCATACCTTTAGAAGTTACTTCTAAAAAGATCATTAGCAATGTAATGAATAAACTAGTTTAGTTATATCGAGAGTCATACATGAACAAGCATATACCAACTTTTGCGAAGTCATAATGTGATAAAGCATTCAAAGTAATATTAAATTGCTTTTGTGAAGTTATGTTTTTTCAAAAAAAAAATCAATTATTGCTTTAATTGAAGGTTCCTCTCCTTTTTTTTATTGACCAGGTGGCACCAAGTTAAAGCTTTGAAATTCGACAATGCGAGATCAGTCCTAGACACTTTAATGTGAGAGTTTCTGAGCTACTTGGACTCGACTCTATCAAATAGAATAGTACTTCCTATATTGAATAGCTTTCCAGTTTGGGAAATATCAAGATTTTTTAGACTTTATAACTAGAATAAATCGCACTCCTGACCTATATCTATGATAATGTAAGTGTTGACATATTCATTATGCCTCTTCACAACAATTAAGTCAAGAAAACAATGAATGAGTAAAAAAATATATATCCTTATAAGAAAAGGCGCAATCACACTCCTCATCTATATTTGTGATAATGTAAGTACTGACATTTCCTTGCATCTCCTGGCAACAATTAAGCTAGGAAAACAATGACTAAGTGAAAAAAAAAGGAATATTCCCAAAGCGCCATTTCCTATAAAAAATATTCGTTTTTCCCCTCAGTATTTTTTTTCAAACTCAATTCCTATGAAGAGAAGTCAACAATTACATTATCACAGATATAGATCAACAATTGCCATTAATTCTTTCCATAAAGTCTAGAATGTCTTGATCCATCCTAAATTGTATGGCAACTCGTTTGTGGGAAATACTGTTCTATTATATATAGACGAGTGCATCTAACTTAGAAACTCTCATTTGAAGAGTCTAACATCGATACATCACAGTTATTACATAAAAACCATCATGTATTATAAAAGTTCATAGTTCTTACTTACAAACCATTATTCATGTTACTAAATAAATAATGATTGGCTACAGACATCGTTATTTATTATTGTTAAAAGTCACAGTTCTTATATAAAAATCATTATGTATGTTACTGAATAAATAACAGTTGTTTGTAGGATACCATTATGTGTTATGCTGGCATTACTAGTTATATAACAATTGTTTATGTGAGTCTGTTTTTTATTATGCCTGCTTCATGCACATCATACACTGCTACAAAAGGGAATTATAACATCTGTTTTTTGGGCCTTTAGACATCCGCTTTAGGAAGACGTCTATGTGAGTGACATTAAAAGTTTGAAAATAGACGTATTTTTTTAACAGACATTGTAAATTACTTACAACGTCTTTTTTTCAAAAACTAGGTCAGTTAATATCTGTTTTTGAGAAAGTAATGCTTTTAACATCTGTTTTCCAAAAAAGTTTTAAAAAGTAGTGGCATTTTTGAAATTTTGGCTCTGGCTTTTAACGTCTGTTTTTTAAGACAGAGCCAAAATTTTAAAAATGTCATCGCTTACTTTTTAACCTCTATTTTTTAAAAACATATGTTCATTGGTGACGTTAAAATGTCCCTTCTGTAGTAGTGATAGTCTCATTAAACCTTAATATATAACGGGTGTTATATTATAATTGTTATAATAGAAATTGCACAAATCATGGTTTAGAATCGTCATAAAAGTCCCTTCTGGGTTCCTTGCACTCGGTGAAGAATTCTACTAAGAAGCTTCATCAAATGAGTTTCTGTTAACATAGCTAATAGTGGCATACGAGAGTTTGACTACCTGGATGATGTGTACTCCCTCAAATACGCTCATCAAGCCGCCCTGATTTCAATATCATCACTGAAACTAGAGCCTTATTAGAACGAGACTGGGTATTTGTTCTGAATCATATTGGTCGTGATGCCAATGATATGGGAACTGGGGTGTTTGTTGTTCCTCCTCTAACTCTCTCTCGCTCGTCAAAATTTTCTAAACTTTAGAAATATTTTTTTGTCTTTTTTTTATTATTAGATTCTATATAAAATAAATAAAATTTTGATATTTTATAGATAAAAAATATACATTTTTTATTTTTTTTTATTTTTCACAGAAAAAAAACTCTAAAATTGTAAGGTTTCTTTTTAATTTAAAATATTTTTATTTAAAAATATTGAAAACTGCAATATTTTTTTATTTATAATATATAAAA
The DNA here is from genome assembly GCA_037074505.1 of Albizia julibrissin. Classification (NCBI taxonomy): domain Eukaryota; kingdom Viridiplantae; phylum Streptophyta; class Magnoliopsida; order Fabales; family Fabaceae; genus Albizia; species Albizia julibrissin. The sequence goes on from CM073482.1 coordinate 22,489,313, forward strand.
ATGTTACTTATTTTATATAAAATGAAATAAGAAAAAAAACATTTACGAAGTTAAAAAAATTTGAGAGCAGAGACCCCAAATCTAATAACGTGGCAGATTGCCTAGGGAAGAGGTCATTTACTTGTGTCCCCGGAATCCACTCTCGTTTATCAGTAGATAGATTGGTCATTAATGAGGATGTAATTTCCACCGCTCGTCCCGAGTAACACACGACTGAGTTCTACTTTTGTATTCAAACCAAAGCTATGGGAGTGACTCGTCAACCACTACCATTACTTGTACAATAACTGAAGGATTTTTTTTTTTGTTTTAATAGGTTTTTGACTCCCTTAATAATTGAGCTTCTCATAATTTAAATTTTATTCTTTTATTTTCATAAGAGTGAGGCTGCTTACCATCCAGTTCAATCAACAATTTATTGGCAATGGAAAGAAAATTTTTATAGAACTTCTATAGAAGTCTTTTATGTGAGCTTCAACCACCACAAAAAGTAAAAAAAAAAACCCACAAAATTACTTTTTATTTCTATTTTTAGGAATGTAATGTGACTTATAAAATAAGTATAACAATATAAATATTAAAATATATGTGATGCGTAGTATGAAAGTGCCAAATAAGTTATATATTATTAGATGCGTGTCATAGCTTATAGATGAACTTCTCCATATTATTTTAAAGTACAGGTCAAACATATTACTCTTCTAAAATTTTGCAAGTCGATCACCTCATTTGGAAGTAATCTCTTTTTTAAATTCAAATCATTTATCAAATTTTATAATCCAATTAGCTGAATCTAAATTAAAAGAGACACGAAGAAGTCTTGGAGATTTTAGTGTTAATTGATATTTTTTAATATATTGTAAGAGTTTGATGGAAGAATGCCGAATTTTTATTTTTAACAATCTACTGCTGATATTACTGTCTGTAATATTATTCTAATTGGTTAGTTTATATATTAGACAAGTTTATTTCTGTATATCATGTAGAGTTATTCATAGAAATGTGCCATATTCAGAGAATTATATATGCCATGGTTCATGCCGCTTTTCTCGCAGCAAAATAAAAGAATCAATATCTACGATGTAATGCTGCAGCTTTATGAATTAATATGCATGCGTAATTAGTAAGAAAAAATTGTTGGTAAAAATGTTGATTCTTTTATTTTTCTTTGCATTATTATTATTATTATTATTATTATAATAGTAGTTATTATTATTTTAGAAGCTAAAGTATACTTTTAGTTTTATTATAAGTTTTACATGAGGTATATTTTTAGTTTCTTAACATTATAAAATATACTTTTGGTCCTATCTTTCTAATACCATTAATATTGCTAATGGAAAATATTGACACAGCAAACTTAAGTAATAACTGTGTAGCTGGCAAAACATATTTAAGTTTTAATTTTTTTAACATAATATATTTTGATTATTAAACTGAAATAAACTGATAGATTGCTGCAAATGAAAACAAGGTTTTGCTATTTAGATTATTAAATAATTTTTTTAATAAAATCGAGGTTTAGATATTGACTGCTTCATTGGATTTTTATATATTTTTCTATTTTAGATTTAAGATTAATAACATTTAATTATACAGTTATCAATTAAGTTTACACAATCATCATTTGAGTTTATTACATCAACGTTTTCTGTTTGTAAAATTAACGGTGTTAAAATTATAGAACCAAAAATATAACTCATGTAAACTTAAAAGATTAAAAGTACATTTTAACCTATTTTAAATTATATTACAAGCAATGCTATGTTCTCTTAGAGTTAAGTTTTATTCTTTTATATATGTATATAATATTACATGAATGGATCATATTCGAACTTTGTCAAGCCCAATTAAGATTACTTTGCATAAGACATTTGCTACATTTACACATAAGTACCTTTTTCCTTAATGGAATCATTTTTAGTGTTCTTCACAATGATGAACATTGAGAGCTCTTTGCTAAAATGAACGTTGAGATATAATTTAGATTGTTTAGATTATTTAATCTTTTTTACATTTACTTTTTTTTAAAACATTATTTCAATGTATATATAATTTAAAATAAAGATAAACTCTTTACTATCATTTTTTTAAAAAAATTATTTAAAAATCATTAGTTAAATATATTAAATCTGAACCGTTAAAATTTTATTTGAACCATATAGATCTCATTACAATAAAGAACTCTTAGCGCTTATCATTACAATCATCAACATTGAAAGTGGTTAAGTGATAAAGTTGCTTTCACCATGAAACCATTCCCTCTTGATATGTCTTTCTTAGAGTTTAGATGGAATGTGAACTAAGATTATTCCACTATTTGAATGTTCTCTATATATATGTAATTTGGTGTGTTTTTCATTTAGTGTTAATTTTGAGGGAAAAAAAACCTAAGTGGAATACGAGTGATTCTGATTTACTGTTCTACTTAAGTTTAAAATCACAAAAAATTTGCCAAAAATATATTTTCAAGTCTTAACTTTCAAATATACGAAAATAACCGAAAATAATGATTTTTCTTTCACAAAACATTCCTTTTTTATTTTTCCGAGTGGTCGGTAAAAAGTTAATCAATATATATTTATTAAAGGCAAATAATCAATATGCATTTAGATTTTTCCATTTAAAGATGTATTGTATTAGAATGTATTAATTAAGAGAATTCACACATTGATAGTTTGTCTTTGTATATAAAATGTTGAGGTTTAATTTGTCTTGTCAATTGATTTAGGCTAAAATATCTGGTCTTTCATATTTACATCAGGTATCATTATAATCATTTAATTTCATAAAGTACATTTTTATTCCTTCAATATTAATATTGTTAGTTTTTTCTAACAGAAAATGATGACTCATCAAAGTCACATTATTTTAATCATAATTGGCTTGCCACGTCAATTTAGATTTTTTTTAACAAGTTTATATTTTAATTATAATAATCATAGTTATCAAATCATGACCGGACCGGATGGTGCAGCTCAGAAATGGCGAACCAATTGGAAAACCTGTCTGGTCTGGGGTAATGACTTTGTCTTTTTAAAAAAAATCATTTTTTTAAATTCTTGATAATTTTATATTAATAAGCTTGAAATCTTCATTTTCTCACTGGTTTAGTCCCAGATTAGCTCAGACTTGACTCCATTCTAACCCATTGACCCTTGATCCAGTACCCTAACTGGTTCAGTAACCAGTTCAGGTTTAATTACTTGGTAATAATAATAATATAAAAAAATTTTAGTTTTTAATATGTTTTTATCATCACCCCTCCGTCAACATAAGAAAGAAACCCTGCTCCTGCCACCGACGCCCTTCTTCCTCTATAAATCTTCAATAATTTTCATGAGATATCGCCATACCTCATCTCAAATGAAGGGGCGAAACTTACAATATTTTGGATTTGATAAAAATTAAATTATTGGCTCTTCCTTTTGTGGTTTTGGAGTTGAAATCACACAACCAAGGATCAGCTAAATGCCACTGAGCCAGCTAAAAAATGTTCAGCAGCATCGATCTTTGTAACCTCTCAACCAGCATCGTGAAACTTTTGTCGCACCCAAAAGTTAAAGGTTCCCCAAATGCACAGGCGATCTTTTCCAGGACAGAATGGCCTCACAAAGGAAGAGATAGATGAAGCTGGTGTCATGGTCACATGGAGGAAGAAGGACGTTCGCGGCCAGGTAGGGTTTATTATTTTTAATTATTAACATATGAATTTAGTTTTTTAAAAAATTTGGGTAGATGTATATGACAATGACTTTGATGACTTAATATTTTCTTTTAGATAAGACTAACCCTATTAAAATTGAAAGACTAAAAATATATTTTATAAATTGGAGGAATTAAGATGATACTTAATACAAATATAAAAGATTAAAAGTATACTTTAACTATTGATTTAAATCTTCTGATAAAAAGACAACTTCAACTTATAATTATATTTTAAATTTTAAAATCCTATAGAGCCACTCGGCTAATGGAACACAAAAAAAGAAAAAGAAATGAATACTGCCAAAAAAGAAGAAGAAGAAGAAGGCATATTGTGGTCTTGGGGGAAAAAATTATAAGCCCAGACAAAGAAAAAAGTGAAGATATGACCAAAGCCTCTAATAAGATTTAAAAAGAAGTAAGAGCTCACATAAAAAAATGGAAAAAAAATAATGTAGGAAGAATATTAGAATGTATTAAGAGAAGTTACTTACTAATTTGTATAGTATTGAATTAAAGGTATATAAAAAGATGATAGTGTATCCTATCAATTTACACAAGTCTTACTTACTAGTTTGTATAGTATTGAATTAAAGGTATATAAAAAGATGATAGTGTATCCTATCAATTTACACAAGTCTTACTTACTAGTTTGTATAGTATTGAATTAAAGGTATATAAAAAGATGATAGTGTGTCCTATCAATTTACACAAGTCTTTTTTTATAGAAAGACAACCTCAATCTACACTTATATAAAAAAATTTCAACATATTGAAGTGAAATATTGCTTTTCGTTCTTTATATAAGATCTAATTAATTAATTTAGAGAGATTAATGAGGTTAAATAAATTATTTTAAATTAATAAATTTTTTTAAAACTAATTTCTCTAACTTATAAATTAACACATTCTTCAACTATTTCTCTATTCTCAATTTGTACAACTTTCTTTGTTTTGTTATCGGATGTCAGATGTCATATCTTCCAAAAGTTCTTATACACTAATTAGCTCATTTGGATTAGTTTATTGAAGCTCTATAAGTGCTTATAAATCGTGATTCACGGAATACGAAGTAACTTTTACAGTTTACGATGTTGCTTTTACAGTCTATGAAATGCTTTTACGGTCTACGAGGTAAATATGTGGAGGAGATTTATCTCGATTTATGTAAATCGGGCTTATAAAATAAGCCCGATTCTAAATAGAGTTTCCAAACATGCTAATTATTTTTGCGGTATCTTAATAGCTTTGAATCTGAGGCATTTACCAAAGTACCTAAAAACCAAAGCAGATATAAAAAATGTCACACTAATACAAAAAACTAATAAAAATGAAATAAATTACTAAAACTAAAACTACTAAATGATTTCTAATTTTGATCACTAATTACCTTGAGTTCTTGACAATGGCTCTAAAAACTTGATGCTACCAAAATTTGAAGTAGGCATCATAAAATAGTATAATAGTGAATCAAAGTCGTCTCCTATAAACTTAATCGAATTAGTGGTTAGACATTAAATTTTTTATATTCATTTAAGTTGAACAAATCAAATAAAGATGGTTAAAGAGAAATTTAAATAGAGTAAAAGAACTAAATCTAGTGTTTCAAATATTTCAGTTGATCAGAAAGAGATGGGGTGGCTAATCACTTTTTCATATAAAGCATGTAATTATTTAAATAAAATCATTTAATGTTAATTTGTTAATTTAAAATTTTAATAAATATAAGTATCTCCCAATTACTTATTTCCCTCTCTCAAGTTAAAATATTATTCCTAACCAATTTACCTTAGAGGGAATAAATGTCTAAATTCACTCTAATAGAATTATAAGGGTCTAATAGGTATATTTCTATCCTATTAATAAATTAAAATAAATTTCAGTCCACCATTACTTAATCATACGAGCTAATTAAAATCCTAATCAGAAACTAATCTAAATCCCCCAAATTCATAATGAAAAAACATGGGGGACAAAATAATACAACATCAACTAAACAAAACTACCATACATGACTTTAAACAGAGACAGAGTCATCATCTCAGCAACAATGAAACCAAAGTTCAGAACCATAATGAAAATCAAAGGAAGGGGAATAGAAACAGAGCAGTGAAATTAAGCACACGAGAGCTTCCTCTGGTTCAACTCCTAGCACCTCCGGCAGTAGAAGAAGAAGATTCCGCAGTCAGAGACGTCACCTCCTTTTCTTCTTTGATAGTCCTCGCTCTCCCTCTGCTACAGATCAACGAAACTAACGCTCAAAAGTGAAGGTTGCCGCCAAATCGCTCATCGGAGAAGAAGAAATATCGCCGACGTTCAACTCGACTTCCCAAATTACTCTCTTGATGATGAGGAGGCTTCCATATTTTCAATGGTCGCCTCCCTCTCTCTGGTTCCAAACGAAGATCAAGAGTCAACAATCAATCCAGCCATTATGAAAAGTCGACTTCCAAAACAGTGGTAGCTTCCTCCTCCTCTAGTTCAGTCACTGACGAACCAAGGAAGAAGAAATCACAGACCTCGCCGGAGGTCTCTCTACCTCTCATGGCTTCTTCTTCGTGCTCGCGATCAAGAGGATCCGAGAAAAATGAACAGTAGTCGCACCACACAGTCGCCTTCCCTCCCCTCTCGCTCCTGGATGTTTACTCTTCTTTTGCTTTAGGTTTCAGATTTTTCAGCCTCCAAAACGACGTCACCTCCTAGTCCTTCAATCCCCTTCATTTAAAATTTTAAATCAATATGCCAGCTCCAAAAGGCAAAAGCAACGCTGCCAAATATCCAGGAAGACAAAGAAATAATTATATTAAGAAAAAGTAAAGGAAAGGAATCAAAATAACCTAAAATAATCTATTCCCATTTTTTTAAATTTCAAAACTATTATTGTTTTATTATTTATTTTTATCCTAGATAAGACTATTTCTATTTTTTAAAACCTAAAATATTTATGGTAAAATTCCCCCAAACAATGCTCAAATTTGATTTGATCTTATGATAATCATCATAATATAGTTTCATAGAAATCCTTTAAAATTGTATAGATAACTCTCCAAATATCTTTAAAATATGTTTTACATAAATTAAAATTGGAGAGTTATCACATGTGCTTTAGTTAAGTAATTTATTTAGTTTTCTTAATCACCCCTAAATTAATTAATTAAGTCTTATATTAAAAATAAAATATAATAATTATTTTAAAAAAATCTACTTGATAGACCTGTGACCATGCACACGAAGGAATGGGAACATTCACGTGATACAAAGGAACGAAATTGACTTTCTTCTTTCATCAAAAAAAAAATCCTTATCTAAATTTTCTTCCACAAATGTTCGAAAAAATTTAATAAAAAAAAATTATATATATATATATATATATATATATATATATATATATATATATATATATTCATTTCCCCCCTCAATTATAGATATATTCATTTTTCGCAATATAATCGAGAGTTAGCCTCACCTTCCTTAACAGATGTCTTGGTGCCTTCTTCCTTCAGATTCACAATTATGGTCTCCTTGATATAAGAATAAAGCCAACACTTCCATGTATTGGAGAAGATTCATCCAACACTTTCATTTCATGTAAACTATAGAAACCTTCTTTAATTAACATCAAGTTGTCATTTTTCTAAAAAAAAAAAATAATAATGATTACTTTTTCCCTTCTCAAAGTTGAAGTTAGCTGCGGTTTATTTTGCTAATAAATACAAGATTCATTATCTTTTCCCAAAATTTTTTAAAATTATATTATCATATAAAGGGCAAGATACATAAAACTCCCATCAACTTTATCTCAGTTGTATTTAACCTCACTCACCTTTAAAAATTTAAAAAACCATATCTTTAGCTTTTAAATTTTGACCAATAATAACATATGGTTATTAAAAAAACTATTAGATTTAACCAACACTACAAAAAAATACAGGATTAGTGACGGAATTTTATTCCGTCACTAATCCGTCCCTAATCCCTCACAAATTCCGTCACTAAAATTAGCGACGGAATTTAGAGACGGAATTTTTCCGTCTCTAAATTAGAGACGGATTAGCGACGGAATTACATTCCGTCGCTAAATTCCGTCACTAAAAATTAGCGACGGAATTTAGAGACGGAATTTTTCCGTCTCTAATTAGCGACGGAATTTCCGTCACTAAATTCCGTCTCTAAATATTAGCGACGGAATTTAGAGACGGAATTTTTCCGTCGCTAATTAGAGACGGATTAGCGATGGAATTACATTCCGTCGCTAAAAATTAGCGACGGAATTTAGAGACGGGATTTTTTTGTCTCTAATTAGCGACGGAATTTCCGTCGCTAATTCCGTCTCTAATAGTTAAATTATTTAATAATTCGATTTTTTTTTCAAAATTATAATTTTTAAAATAATTTAAATTTTAAATTATTTTAAATTAATAATATAATATTAAAATAAATAAAAATTATTAATTCATATTTATTTTTGAAATTAAAATTATAATATAATATATTTGAATTTTTAATAATATATTATAAACAAATAAAATGAAAATTTTATAAATACAAACAAAAAGATAAAATATAAAATAAAATAAATAAATAAAGATATTAATAATAAAAATTTAGGTAGAATATTTACATAAAATAAAATAAGAAAACTAAATTAAAATATTCAATAATATATAAAATTATGTATTTCTATTTTTGTTTGCAAGTGATATATATATATATATATATATATATATATATATATATATATTATGTATGTACGTACGTACGTATGTGTGAATGTGTGTGTCTATGTTTATATATATATATATGATTTTTCATTTAACTTTCACAGGTTCTTCTTAGCTCAACTGGCAAAGGCACTAGCACGCGCGTGAGAGGTCATGGCTTCGAATCCTAACTTGGTCACAAAATGCAACCAATTTGTGACTTGTGACATGTGGCGCGAGGTGGAGGGGACACGTGGCGCACTGTGGAGGGTGACACGTGGCGGTGGCTGATTGGTACACGTGGCGGCCGCCGGTGAGGAACATGTGGAGGCTCGTGTTGTAGACATGTGGCAATTTAAATTATATATAAAAAAAATAATTAGCGACGGATTAGAGAAGGAAAATTTTGTCTCTAATTAGAGACGGAATTTTCCGTCTCTAATTAGTTAATTCCGTCACTAATTAGTGACGAAATTTAGGGACGGAATTTTTCCGTCTCTAATTAGCGACGGAATGCAAAATTCCGTCACTAATCAATTAGTAACGGCCTTTTTAGCGACGGAACAAATTCCGTCGCTAATATTGTTCCGTCTCTAATCCGTCACTAATTTCCGTCTCTAAGTTGATTAGTGACGAAAATTCCGTCGCTAAATTCCGTCGCTAATTCGCTATTTTTTTGTAGTGCAAATTTTATGCCACCTCATATTATTTAAAATTATTTGACAGATGATATCTAATTTATTATGTTTTATTAATGGATTAAGGTGCACCTAGCATCTCGAAGCATTTTGCTGGGTGCACCCAGTGTCTTAAAGTATTTTCTGGTGCAATTTTAACTATGAACTAATGTTTATGGTGCAATTTCATCCAACCCTAATAAAAGTTCAACTTTGACTGTTAAAATACTGATTAGGCAAACCTCTAACTGAAAAATATCTAGGTGACATCTAAGTATGTTTGCTTAGGTGACAATGTATGTTTTATTATTGAATTTTGGGTTAAGGTAGGCCGAATACCATCAACTATTTTCTTAGGTACGCAATGCCCTAAAATTATTTATGGTACGATTTCACTCCTCAACTATTTAAAATGGTGCAATTCCATTTAACTCCTACAGAATCGTTTGTTTGACCATTTAACTCCTCTTAGGTGCACCTACTCTACCACCGTTTCATTAAAGACTTCTCCAAAATTACCAAGCCTCTTTGTGCTTTGCTTGAGAAAGAAGCAGAATTCAAGTTTGATGATACTTGCCTTCGGGCATTTGAAGAACTCAAGAAAAATCTTGTGACTGCGCCTATAATGACGACCCTAAATTGGGGTTTACCCTTCATAGTGATGTGTGACGCTAGTGACTTTGATGTGGGAGCTGTTCTTGGCCAGAAGAGAGATAAAGTCTTTCACCTAATATAGTATGCTAGTCGTACACTTGATGGTGCTCAAGCAAACTATTCAACTACGGAGAAAGAGCTTCTTGCTGTGGTATTTGCTTTTGGAAAGTTTCGTTCTTATTTGGTAGGAGCCAAAGTCATTGTATACACAGATCATGCAGCTCTTAAATCCTTGTTCAACAAGAAAGAGTCAAAGGCAAGATTAATTCGCTGGGTGTTTCTCCTACAGGAATTTGATCTCCAAATTATTGATAGAAAGGGCACAGAAAATCAAGTTGCTGATCATTTATCTAGGTTGAGTACTGATGCTCAACTAGAAGCTAACAAAGCCATTCATGAGACTTTCCCGGATGAGCAGCTATTTGTTGTAAGCCACTCTGATGCCCCCTGGTATGCTGACTTTGTTAATTATCTAGTTTGTGATATTATTCCTCCTGACTTGAATTATCATCAACGAAGAAAGTTCTTGCATGATGTTAAGCTATATTATTGGGAGGAACCATTCTTGTTTCATCATTGTGCTGATCAATTAATAAGAAGATGTGTACCAGAAAATGAGCAGCAGGAAATATTAAAATGTTGTCATTCTTCCGAGTATGGAGGGCACTTTGGAGGTAACAAAACCACTGCGAAAGTCTTACAATGTGGTTTCTTCTGGCCTACTTTGTTTAAAGATTCTTATGAGTTTGCCTTAAAGTGTGATCGGTGCCAACGATTGGGAAATATCTCTAAACGGAATGAGATGCCACTTAATAACATGCTTGAAGTAGAATTGTTTGATGTTTGGGGAATAGACTTCATGGGACCCTTCCCTAAATCTTTCAACAACCAATATATTCTTGTGGCAGTAGATTATGTGTCCAAATGGGTTGAAGCAGCTACTTTTCCAACCAATGATGGTAAGGTTGTGGTCAAATTCTTGAAGAAGCATATTTTCACTCGATTTGGTGTACCACGAGCTATTATAAGTGATGGAGGCACCCACTTTTGTAACAACCAATTCAAAACTCTCTTAAAGAAATATGGTGTTAAGCACAAGGTAGCCTTAGCCTATCACCCCCAAACTAATAGGCAAGCTGAAATTTCTAATCGAGAGATTAAAAAGATTCTTGAAAAAACAGTGGGTGTCACAAGAAAGGATTGGTCTATGAAACTTGATGATGCATTATGAGCCTCTTAAGGTATCTGTTGGAGTAACTGAGTAACCGGTGCTGCATCACCCATGTGCAGGGTCGCGTCAAAAGGGGACCTACAACGGCTCAAGATAAAAAATATATAGAGAAAAGAAAAGAAAACAAATGAAGTATTGTTCTACCTGAGGATCCTTAGTATATTAAATGAAAAGCTTAGTTAAGTGGGGGCATTTGAATTTTTCGGGAGGACTTTAGTAGTACAATATTTCTTTACTAATCCTATTGTTGCACTTATTACTTGCCGATCCTTTGATCATGAGACATTAACAGATGATAACAATTGTTTAAGGCTGATGGCTTAGTGACCCATTCTTATAATACATTAAATTGAACAAAACTTAATAGCATGATCTAAGTGTGGCGGTGTGCTGCTCTCTGTTTCGGAATTTTGTAAGTAATGTTCTTTTTGCTTGAATAATAAATTTTTTTCTTTTGCTTGAGGACAAGCAAAGGTTCAAGTGTGGGGGAATTTGATAAGTATATATTTTATAATTAAATAGGTATAGATTTTAAAATATATTTAATTAGATTTATAAATATTTTATACCTATTTAATTATCTTTTATATATTTTTCCTCTTTTCAATCAAATATAAAATAATAAGAAATTTTGATAAAAAATCTATTCATATTATATTTTATTATGCAGGAGATATTATATGAAGAAAAATGAAAAAAATACACAAGGAGATGAAAATAATATATATATATATATGAAAAAGAGATGAGAAAGACGTGGAGCTGCAGAGATAATCAAAGAATGAATGATCGTGGACCCCACGCATGAAAAAGATAAAATAATATATGGAAAGAGGATGCATTTACAGCAACAATGTGTCAATATATCTATTGGATAGATTAATATATATATTGGATAGATTACAATCTCTTGGCGTGGGGTTCGCGGCAAAAAGAAAAAAAAAGGGGCCCCAAACCGTATCTATAAAAAGGAATGGAAGGGAGGAGGCGGAGACACACAAAAAATTCTGAACAGCAGTGAAAGCGAAGAGTGCGAACGAGACAAAAAGATCCAAATAGCGGACACCCAGAAAGAAGCTGACGGACGAAGCTGCAGAGGAGCAAGAAGCAGAGTCAGATTACAAGGAAGAGGATACCACTAAGGAGAGCTTGAGCTTGAGAATAAATTGTATTGGTGCTCTATTTCTTAATATTATTCTTTCTCTTTGAAATCTGAACTCTATGATGATTTATTATTACTCTTGTGATTTGATTTTGCTAAACATGAATAACTAATATTCTCATTCTAGGATTATCTTGAACCTATTTATGGATTGAACTATTTATTTATTCTCTTTTGCATTAAATGAATTTTTGTATTGATTTTATCTTGATCTTAATGCCTCTAAATGCCTGATCACCATTTAGTTGTTTTGTTCATTTAAATTAATCTTGAGAGAGATAATTTAAGTGTAGAACTAAGGTAAAATCATGTCAGACTTGAAGTTTAGGTAATAAATGGATGGTTTGTTAGTATCATAGAGATATAGTTACTAACCTAGCATTGTCAGATTAATATTGATATTTAAAATTAGTCCTTATTAATTGATACAAGAGATTGATCAGTTATTAGGATAAATATTTGGTTTGGACTCGAGAGAGCATTATCGAATGTCTTAGAATCTTAGACAAATACATATATTCATTTATTGCTGATTGAGGGTAATTTAACTAGTTCATGGAATAAAAAAGGGGGATAGATAATCCTAGGTCTTTAATACTCGTGAAGTTAAATCCGGTTTGCCTTCTGTTATTTCCATTGATTTTTCCTTTTTAAGATTAAAACAAAACAATTACTCAACCTAATTAAGAATATAATTGTTATAGCTCGTTCAAGTTCTTTTTCCTTAGTCCTCGTGGGAACGATCTTTTTATATTACTTGCGACCCGTACGCTTGCGGTTAAGCTAGACGGCTAACACACACTTAGGAGATTTACTTTTATTTTCAGTGATTATGAAAATCCCTGCACTTCATTTCAACCTGTAATCACCGTTCGCCAAAGAACTGCCATAAGTCCAGCTCTCGTACGTTACCATATATTTGTGCGAATTAGGGATTACTATGGTAGAATTACAAAATTCTCCTTTCATTATTATAAAAATAGGGATTAATGGCAATATTTTGTGGCACTTCTTTACAGCATTTTCCAAAAAACAAAATTAAATCTTTTTTTTTTAAAAAAATACTTTAGGTGATGTTTCTTTAGGGAAGCGCCACAGCTTCCTAGTGAGAGGAAGCGCCACCTAAAGTGTCACAGGAAGTGACTTTTCTCAAGGAAGTGTCACGCTAGGTTAGATTAAAAAAAAAGGCCTTGGGTAGCCCTTCCTTGAGGAAGCGTTACTCTAGACAATTTTTTTTAAAAAAAAAATTTTAAAAGGTTTAGGGTGAAACTTCTTTGAGGAAGTGCAATAGGAAGTTTGAACTTCCTGTGACACTTTCTCAAAGAAGTGCCACCCTAGGTGGTATTTAAATAAAATATATATACATGCTGTGGCGTTTGTTGGTAGCGCCATAACTTCTTTTAGTGGCATTGGGATATGTGACGCTTGTCAAGTGTCACAAATAATATTAAAATAAACGTCACAGTTATATTTATTTGTAGCAGTGTTTAGCAAATTAAGGCATGATAGATTAATAAAATATAATAAAACTACCTTACAAGTAAATTGATTGCTAATTACTACCATTGCACATGGTGGGCGATATGTTGCACATGGGTGGATGATATTTTGCACACGAGGGATGGTGTTTGCATATTCGTAGGGATGAATTTTGTACATGTGGATAATGCTTGCATATAAGGGGTGCTTGTTTGCACCCGTAGTACCAATCAGTAAATAATTTCCTTATAAGGTATTTTTGAGCTATTTTTCCTAAATTGAATGTCATCATCTAAAATAATTTAAATAATCTGATGTCGCATAAATTTCTTTTAATCTAACCGTTATTTTAATAGGCTGGAGTGATTGGTTTAAATATGAAAGCTAAATGCACTACTACAAAAAGGACATTTTATCATCATTATTTTTCGTTCATACATCACAACTCTATATTGGGTGTGTTTGGATGAGCGGTGAGAAAAGTGACTTATTTGAAAAGTGACTTGTGAATAAGTTAGATTGGGTAAAAGTTAAATTGTATAAGTTATTTATGTTTGGATTGGTGATTGGATAAGTGCTTTTATAAAAGTGAAATGTGTTTGGTTTAGCTTTTGTATAAGTGACTTTTATGATATTTAAAATAAAAAATTATAAAATATATGAAAAGTGAGAAAAAAATATTTAATCACATTTCACAATGGTAAAATAGATAATTAAATTACAATGAAAATGCAAATGAATTAGAAATAATACAAAGTTAAAGTTTTTGATACAGTCAAATATAACATAACTAATCATATCAAATGTCCCGTACAATTAAGTCCCTGATACTGTCACGAATATCATTTATTTGGGTTGAAGATGTCCGAGGATCATTTGTTGACGATGGCTCTTGATCTTGACTATTATCTATATTAATTGTGTTCTCATTTTCTGCATCCATAAAGTCCACATCAGTTTGAGAATTTCTTCTAATAAAGTTATGTATAGCCATTGTTGCACAGACAATGCGAACTTGGGTGTCGAAGCTGTACTTGCGCATGTTTTGTAAGATTTGGAACCTATTTTTCCACACTCCAAACGTCCTTTCTATTGTGCACCTCAAGCTTGAATGATAAAAATTGAAGGCCTCATTAGGATTCCGAAACCCCCGTTGATTCCTGAATTCTAGAAGGTGGTAACGTTCACCTCTGTATGGACCAAGAAACCCAACTGATGTTGGGTAACCAGAATCGACCAAATAATATTTGTCTAACAAGAGTTAAAATCATTATAAATGTCAGATTATTTTAAAAGTGAAATAAAGACATGTTATTGAAGTGTAAACCAAAACATACCTTGTGGTCGATGTGGGAAATTCATGGCTGGATTTGACACAGTAGAGTGAAACACACGAGCATCATGTGCTGAACCTTCCCATCCCGCTAACACAAACGTGAAGCACATATCCCAATCCCAAACATCCATAACATTTTGCGTGGGATATCCCTTTCTCCCAATGAATTTATCCCAGCCCGGTCCACTTATCACACACCTGATGTGAGTGCCATCTATAACTCCAATAGCATTCTTGAAATATGGGAAATATCAGTCATCATTCTTTATTTTTGGATGACATTCAGGGAATTCAGGATCACTTGGCCTAATAATTTCGGTTGCAAGATTAAGGCAAGCATCCAAAACTCTATGTAGAAGCCTACTAATGGTTTCGCCCGAATGTTGAAATATTTGTTGTGCTAGCCTATTCCCTACTCCATGTCCGATAGTGAGCAAGAACATTGCAACCATTTCCTCGACACCTACATTCGTAGAATTTCTTAACCCATGCTCACCCAACTTATTGCATAAACTGTAGAATATATGTTTTTCCATTCTAAAAATCTCACGACACTTTGAACCTTCACTTGCTAAAATTTCTTGCACCCAATGGTGACCTGTTCGCGTACTCATTCTATACGGTTGTCTACATAGATAGGGTAGTAAATATTGACTAAGCAATGCGCATAATTTTGCATTCATTTCTAACTGGGCGTCAAGAATATTAGCATTATCATGCTCTTCATCTTCCTCCATCCCTTGTAACATGTTTTGATTGTTACGATTTGCCATTGATGTACCTGTGATTGTAGTTAAACTTAGGTGTAAGCAACAGAAGTAAGAAAGATAACATTACCATACAAATATAAACCACATAAATCATTCTAAACGACAAGTCATATAAGCCTAAATATTTTAAAAAAAACTAAAATTGTCTTAAGTCAGGCATCCCCACATGAACTACAGTTGGAGCTACTGCTCCTCTATAATATAACGCAACCACTGGAACAAGTACTCAGGGTCTCCTTTCAATGTCACAAAAAATTCCCGACGTGCCTTGCTCTCTAGAGCCTTCATACACCGGACTCCAAATGGTATGTCACGCTTGAATTCATCAAAGGACTTCAGATATTTCATAACCTCTCCGATGCTAGTCTCATCATTCTCTGTCAAGGCAGCTGCTCTATCCACAGTCACATCACTACTACATAAAACACTTTTAACGTCCTTTTTTTAGCCCTTTTAACGTCCAAAAAAAGAGGGACGCCTATACCAGGGACGTAAAAAATTCAGGATACGGCGTCCTTTAAAAAAGGGACGTCTAAAGTTATTTTTTTAAAAAAAACTCGCTTATATTTTTCACTGTCTAACAATTATAACATACAGAAACAAGATCGAACAGTTTTTTATAAACCAAAATATCCTTACAGCGGACTCCAAATGCTCTGTCACGCTTGAATTCATCAAATGACATTAGATATTTCATAACCTCTCCGATGCTAGTTTCATCATTCGCTGTTAAGGCCGCTGCTCTATCCACGGTCACATTAGCAATAGTACTTATAGCATCAGCTATTTGCTTTACAGCCGGCGCTTTTTGCTTTTTGCTCTTATTGGACCCTTAACCTCTCTTCCGTTTCTGTAGGAAAATAGGTGCACTAGGACCAGAGTCTGATGGTGTTGATGTGGCTAATCCGATGCTGGCCATTTCATCTGTGACTCCTGTACTAAGTGCAGGGTCAACACCAAAATGCTCGTCATCGCTATCACAAGAGCCTTCTTGTTCATCCATTACGGGTCTGTACACATCATTCCTCTCATTCTGATTCGTCGGAGGTTGTGTCAAAGATGGTGAGAAAATCTTGTCTCCGGTGGCCATAACATCCTTAAAAATAATTCTAAGCTCTCTTTCAAACTTAAGACCCGAACGCCTAAACTTTTTGTATCCCGACTTTACCTGCATCATCCCGCTAAACCAAGTCAAAACTTTAATTAAAAAGCAATACTCCAGTCAACTAACACATCATGTTGACACTAAAAAAGACAAAGTTATTTTGAACTTGTAATTTCTCAGTCCACCAATCATCGGTTGTTGTCATCTTATTGGATGCGGGGTCATAGCCAACACCAGTCTCTTTCAATAAAGAAACCCAGGTCTTGAAATCATTCTTTAATATGTCTAACCTATTCTTCAACTGTTTCCTATCATATGATTTTCCCGTCTTTTCATTGAATGTTGAGACTATGTTGTTCCACCCTGTTTTTGTAAATGCCAACCCATTTCGTTCCTTGCGGTAAATTTGATCAACGCATGCATTAACGAAAATCTCAGTTGTCTCTTCATTCCAATTTGCTTTGCTGTCCATTTTTTCTTATAACAAAGTTTTACACCTACTCTACCAAAAATTTCCCTAAATTATCAACACAAAATATATGACATTGAAAACATACGCTCACCGTATCAATTTATAAGAGTTTTCTACAGCCAACAAGTCTTTAACAAACTACAAATATAAACATTAAAATAACCCTTAATTGAATAAACTTACCAAACATTGCAGATAAAGGAAAAATGAAACAATAGAACTGAATCTATAAGTTACAAGAAAAAGCACCCAAAAAAAATTGAACATCAATCAGTAAAATAAAACGGAGAACAAATTAAACTTTTGAGATTTCAATCAAAATGAAATCTCAAAAAGTTGTACATTTGATAATTAGAAGCTGAATTGGGTAACATACTTCAAATGAAACAAACAAACTAAAAAATATATACATCGACTGTGGTGACAGAACACAAAACAGAAAAAAAAATTGATCGCAAAAAAATTTCCTCAGACCATACAGATTGCAGAAGGAATATATATATATTATAAGTGTTTAGAGCAAAGGCAAATCGACGAAGACAAAGAAATTTTATATATAATGAAGTGTTTCGAGAAGAGCCATTCATATCATAGATAAACAAATGGAAAAATTCACAACACACACATTGCAGAAGGAAAAGAACCATATCGACGGACACAGAGCAGCAGATGAGTGACTTGTTGGAAAATTTATGAAGACACAGAACTATATATACGTGTGTGTGTGTGTGTGTAATCACAACGATTTTATCATATGCTATATAGATGATATACTTGTGTTTTCTGAAAGTGTCACAACATGTACAACATCTTAAAATCTTTTTTGATCTATGTTGTAAAAACGGTCTTGTGCTTTCCAGGACAAAGTATAAAATAGGAATATATATATATATATATATATATATATATATATATATATATATATACTATGGCTATGTTTAGAGCAGAGGCATTCATAGATAAACAGATCAAAAAACCACTTTCTCACAGCATACACACTGCAGAAGGAAAAGAAGCTTATCGACGAACACAGAGCAAAGCACAGATCAGATGAGTTCATAGATTGGAAAATAGATGAAGACAGAGAAGTTTTATAGCTTACCACTTTGCAGACCATACTGTTAGAGACTAGATCGACGGCAAGAGAGAAGGTTGAAGACTAGTTGTTGCCGCAAACTCCGTTCGACAGCCCACCGTCGGAAAAGCTTGAACAAATCACAGTGGAAGACGCCGACCGAAGCTCGAACCCAGATTAAAGATGAATCAAGATGGACACGCTCACACACCCTCGTACAGATCTAACCTTAAAGATGAAGACAGATCCAAGGTAGATATCACACGCTCTTTAGGTTGAACCTTGCCTTGCCGCCGACGGAGGGAAGAGAGATCCAACACTTTGAGTGAGAACAATGGCGAGATGATGGAGGACTGAGCTGGAATCGCACACAAAGCTTATGAGGAATATTAAATGGAGGGGAGACAGAGACCGAGAATCTGAGATTGAGAGGAATCAAGGTTCAGAACTAAATGAGAAATCGAACGGAGGGGGGAGAGAGAGAGACAAAGAGTGAAGAAATATTAGGTGGCCAGGAATATTTGGTTGGTAAGGAACATAATTGTTACATATTTTCTTAATGGTAACATTTGAAAAAGCTGCGTAAAAGCTACTGAGGGGAGCTTAAAGGAAAAGTCACTTATTTTCCTTTAAGAGCTTAATTATTAAGCCTTTCCAAACACTTAATTTATTCAGTTCTCCTTTTCCATTGGGCTTTTGAAAATTGTATCGGGGCTTAAGAGGGAAATAAGCTCCTCCAAACACAGCCATTGCCATATATGAAGGAGTTGTATATGCTTGATACATATGCTTAAAAGTCCCAAATCATAATATAGAGGACATATTTAACGGGTCTTTATTAATAGACGTTAATGTATTAATGACATATTTAATAGTTTTTTTTAATAACTGTAATGTATTGAGTAGGGGTGGGTCTGGAGAAGAGTTAGGTAGGATGAAACCTTTTCCCGATGCCCAATCCGAAAGATTAACTGTAGCTCGATACCCGGCCCTGCTCAATAGCTAGAAGCCCTAACCATTTCAAGTAAGGCAACTATGGGCTAGATAAGACGAGCTTCCTTGTCTAAGTACTCCTTGTCCAATACTATATGTTAAAACTATTATACCTAATAAATAATATTAAAAAATTCAAATACATTCCATAATTTAACACATTCCGATATTTCAAGATAAATCTATAACTTGAGTTTAAATTTTTTTTAAAAAAACTACCACATGACAAATTATGAATTAATATGTATTTATGTGTGAATATTAATTGATATGTACAAGTGCACCTATGATAAAGACTTCAAAGAAACTAAATTTCGTGTCTCTAATCTCAAATTTTTAAAGGAAACTTTTAGTCAGTCCATTGATAGCAAATTAATTTCAGTTAATCCCCCAAACTTTTTAAAACTTTACTGCACATTCATGGTCAAAATAAAATTAATTTTTGTGGGTGAAAAGACAATGATGCCTTTCTTTTATTATTTTTTTTTCAAGAAAAGCATTTACACGAAAAATAAAAAGATTTACAAGACAAATAAAAGGATTTGAAAGAACTTAGAGAATTAGAACCATTTTGGCCATTTACAAGATATATATAAAAATTCACAATATAAATATGGGTATTTACAAGGCAAATAAAGATATTTACAAGATAAATAAAGGGATTTAAAAGAATATAGGGAGTTAAAAATATTTTAGCAATTTACAAGATAAATATGAAAATTTACAAAACAAATATGGGCATTTATATGACAAATAAATATATTTACAAGACAAATAAATGGATTCAAAACAACCTAAGGAATTAAAAACATTTTGGATATTTACAAGACAAATATGAAAATTCACAAGATAATTGACAAGATAAGTAAAGTAAGGGCATTATTGTGTTTTCACTCACAAAATTTAATTTAATTTTGTACATGGGATGCAGTGAAGTTACAGAAAATTTTGAGGGTTTACTGAAATTAATTTGCTACCAAGAGAGTTGACTAAAATTTTCCCATTTTGTAATGCTTTGTATTATTCATTCAAATCAAAAAACCACATCCATCCAAAAAAAAAAAACAATAACTTAAATATAAATTGCGGTAGATGAATATTAAATAGTAATATAAAAAGTTTCGTAAAAAAGAAATAATATATATTTTAAATAAAATAATACATATAGAATAATATTTATTTTATATAAAAATATATATATATTGAATAATATATATTTTAAATAAATTGTATATAATTTTTCAGGTAAGGCCAAATGGACAGGGCAATACCTTACCCGATAATTAGCTCAGCCCAAAGATGCCCAACTTTTTTTCGGGCCACTGTTTTTGAGTTAGGTTGGGCAATTTTTGATCAGGCTCGGATGGGCATATCATGCAACTAGGCTCCATACTCAACCCTACTATTGAGGACATACTTGATAGTTCTTCGTTAATAACTGTGAATAAAACGACTTTATTTTTTATTATATATAATTATTTTCTATTATTCGTTTTCAGTTCTATTGTTAATATTTATCATATAAGACACAATATAATCAATGATAATAACAAGATAATAATATTAAATAAAAACTTATATTTATATTATTCATAATTCAATACACTATAGATAAATATATCATATAATTTAAAAGAAATTAATCACTTAACCACTCTCACAATAGAACATTATCTTATAACTTTTTGAATTTTAAAAGAAAATCAATTAATAAAGAATTTCACAATATTTTACAATGCCTTTATTGTAGATTGTCCATACATCACGTATCAGTACCCCAAGAGTTCTTATCACATATCTTTTGAAGGCAAAAGGAAAATGTAAATATGAAAATAAATAAGCAATCATCACATATCTTTTAACGACATACTTGATAATTCTTCGTTGATAACTGTGAATAAAGTGACTTTATTTTTTATTATATATAATTTTTTTCTATAATTTTTTTTCAATTCTATTGTTAATATTTATCATTTAAGATATAATATAATCAATGATAATAACAAGATAATAATATTAAATAAAAACTTATATTTATATTAATATATCATATAATTTAAAAGAAATTAATTACTTAACTACTCTCACAATAGAACATTATCTTATAATTTTTTGAATTCTACAATAAAATCAATTAATAAAGAATTTCACAATATTCTACAATGCTTTTATTGTAGATTGTTCATAGATCACGTATCACTACCCCAAGAGTTCTTTTCACATATCTTTTAACGGAAAAAGGAAAATATAAATATGAAAATAAATAAGTAAATATAAAAAATTAAACAAATTTCGGATTATAACTTTGAACATCAGAGTATAGTAAAAAATGACAAATATAAAAATTTGAGCAAAAAAGAACATAAGACTAGGGGTGGAAACATGCCAGGTTTGTGCCTTAACAGGTCTGATCTGTAAGGCACTGGATGGCCTGAGCCTGGCTTGTAGCCTGTAACATGACTTTTTTTCGGCCTGAGCCTGGCCTGTGGCCTGTAATTAAAAAAAATTAAATAGGCTAACAGGCTACAGGCTTCACAACAGGTCTGCTTCAAACAGGCCGAAAATATGCCTATTTTAAACAGGCCGAAAATAGGCATATTTCAAACAGGCCGAAAACAGACCCAATTACATAAATTAATGATCAAAATACATAAATTAATGATCCACTTGAGATGAGATTTGGTAATGAGAATTATGGGATTTAGAGTTAGGATGTGAGGTATGTGGGAATATTTTTTTTTAAATACTTTACAGGCTCAGGCCGGCCTAACAGGCCTGTCAGTAAGCCTGAGCCTGGCCTGTTTAAGAAAACAGGCCTCGAAACAGGCCTGAGCCTGGTCTTTTAGCCTGACAGGCCAGGCCTGATCAGGCCGGAAACAGGCCAAGCCGCAGGCCCCTAACAGGCCGCCTGGCCTGTTTCCACCTCTACATAAGATCCATGGTAGTGGTGGAGATCAAGACCTGTTCGATAGAATAAAAACTTATGGAAAAAAGAGTATAAGACCTAAGGAAGCTTAAAAAATGTTTAAGAAGGAGTTTGAAAAATTGCGTTAAATAATTTTTTTTCAGAATCATACCTCTTTATATTTAATATATTTTAGAATCCTATCTTTTTATATTGAAGAATACTTAACGGTCTTTAGTAAAGAATCATAATGTATTGTTAAATAATGTTTTTTAGGAGGGTCTTTGTTCATATTAAAGAATATTTACTCTTTGTTTATATTAAAGAATACTTAATTTTTTTAAAAAAAACGTTAATATATTGTCAAATACTTATCGATTTTTTGTGAGGAACTGTAATGTATTATCAAATTTGTTTTTTCAGGTCACGCTTCCTTATACATGATATCTTTCAGAATCACACATTTATTTATATTAAATACTATTTAAAGGTTCTTTGTAAAAAACCGTGTTGTATTATCAAATATTTTTTTTTAGAATTATGCCTTCTTATATTTGACATTCTTCATAATCTCATTTTCTTATATATGACTGTTATCATTTTTAACCGTAAAGAATATTTAACGGTTCTTTAATAGTCATTTATTATCAAATAATTTTTTTAAGAAAAATTCTGTCTTCTTATATATGATGGTTATCATTTTTAATCGTTAAGTATTATTAAATAATATATAATAGTTCTTTGTGAAGAACTGTCAAATATTATCAAATAATTTATTTTAGAATCCTTTATTCTTATATATGACGATTATCATTTTTTACTGTTAAATATTCTTAAAAATACATGTACTTAAAAATCATACTTTAGTATAATTGTTATATTTTTGTTTTTGTTTATATAAAATTGTGAATATAAATCGTTTAAAAGTGTTATATAACAGTTATTTCATAAGAATTGTCAATCTGTTAATAAATACATGACTTTTAATAATTACACCGTTATATTTTTGTTTTTACGAATTTTATCTCTTAAAACATGAGGATGCGCATATTTAATGGTTACGATTTAACATTCTATATTCTTGCGCAAACTTTGCCTTAATATATATGATGGTTATTCGCTGTAATAATTATTTATTAAACATAATATATATAAGATTATGTAGTAATGATGTGTGTTTTTAAAAATTTAAAAATGAGTAGGGTTAAATGCAACTGACGTAAAGTTGAGGGGATTTCATGTATTTTGACGTTATATAATATATAGAATACGTTGATAATATTCTAAAATAAATGATTAAAATAATTGATTTCTAAAAAAATTAACACATATCTATTTATAAATAAAAAATTTAATCCAATTTTCTTTGATTGTAGTTAAAACTTAAAAGCAATAAGTGTATAAAAAATGTCATGTTTTTTTTTCCATATATGTCCCTATTTATGAAAACAAAGAGAGAACGTATAAAAATTAAGAGAGATAGTAAAATATGTTTTCCCAATGCTTTGTTTACTTTATTCACCTCGTGAATTCTCTCTCTCTTCTTCTGAATATAACTCTTGGGGTGTGTGATAATTAATTATAAATAATATGTATTTAATAATGATAAAAAATAGAAAAAAAACTTATATTTTTAAATATAAAATAAATTTTTTTTATAA
Source organism: Albizia julibrissin (assembly GCA_037074505.1). Classification (NCBI taxonomy): domain Eukaryota; kingdom Viridiplantae; phylum Streptophyta; class Magnoliopsida; order Fabales; family Fabaceae; genus Albizia; species Albizia julibrissin. The sequence continues at coordinate 22,513,238 of CM073482.1, forward strand.
AATAGCCCAACCCTATAAAAAAAATTTATAAATAATGTAAGAAAGAGTATGTGACCAACAGCGTATATATATTGATAGTAAAATCCTGATAATGGACTGTTAGATTTGTGCGGGAAAATGACCCTGAACAGTGTACACAAGGGGAATCGGATCATTCACGCGACAGTTAGGAAACTTATTACCCAGACAATACCAAACCTCTACGTCAATTTGCATATTTTGATTTTATTTTTCATATAATTTAAATATATAGATATTACCCAGACAACTACTAACCTCTACGTCAATTTGCATATTTTGATTTGATTTTTCATATAATTTAAATATATAGATCTTTGAGAAAATTTTAATAAGACACTCTCAAAATATCAAAAGCCCAATTCAATATTCTTAGGCTTCAACACAAGGACAAAAAAGAATTTGCAAACGTGGTCAAATGAGTTATATGCCCGTGACTAGTTATTTTTGAAAATGTCACTTCAGCCAACCCCTACTGGGGGCCACTGGCCAGCCTGACGACCACCCCTCCGAGGCACCAGAGCTCTAATACAAGTGACTAGGACAGTTTTTGGCAAAGTTTGCCGAGGTGGTGTTTGAACCCACCTTCTATTAGATCCCAAAAAGTTATATCATCATTGAGTGAAGCAACTTCCATTGGCCTAAAAAAAAAAAAAAAGACTATAGCATCTCATTAAATAATGCAAAATAATATATAAGATAAGCCAACAACAACAAACAAAAAAACCAGACCGGATTGTGGCTCGACCAGAAAATTGGTGAAATGAACTCTAGTCCAATTTGGTTTAGTGGCTGAATCAAAGAACAAGCAACTCGTTTTGAACTATCCTAAACCGGTACGACTCAGGTATAACTGGTAAGATCGTTGGGTTGGACAGGTTATCTAGGGTATTAAAAAAAACTGAGTCACGGGTATAAAGAGAGAGGAGGCTAAAGATCGAGGCTGGAGAAGAAATGGAGAACATTGACAGGACTAGAAGAAAAAAGGATGAGAGATACCTAGATCACAAGAAGAGTTTTGGTAATAGTGGAGGAACAATATGTGAAATTGCCGTGGGACACAAAGATTTCAACAGTTTCACGCTGAGGAAAACTGAGAAAGACATAATTCGAGCATGTTGACTGAATTTGGTGATGCAGCATTTGGTGGTGGGTGTTTCACTATTTAGGATTTTATTAGTTTGTTTGGGTGGGGCCTCCCTTCTTTTCCTACCGATAAATGTCATAAAAATTTTAGAAAAATAAATAATTGAATGAGAAAATTTCTAGTTATTGTTTGTGGTTGGCCATTGGTGCGATTTCTTTTCCCTCTGTTAGGGTTTCTTTCCTTTGAGAGGGTGTTGACCTCTCTCTGTAAGGCTTTCTTTCCCCTTCTGGTAGAGTCTTTAAATAAACCCCTTATGTCGTAGCCGGTGGAGGTGTTGGTTGGGAGTGAATCCGGTGGCGGTAGTAAGCGGGGGAAATAGCGTGTAGGAATGTGAGAAAGCGTTTAGGCCTCAATCTTTTATGAAGCCCTCCGATGAGGATCTTCGATGGGTTCCCCCATGGCCATCACAACTGAAGAATAGATCGAAGCGGTTGATCTTTTTCCTACCTAGTGAAAGAATGATCTAGATGGAGGCTAGCAGTTGGGGATTTGCAACCATGCTAAGGAAACAAAAGACAACGTCACAGATGCGTTCAAAGGTACTAATTGTTCAATTCTTTGATCTTGAGGTGACTGACTTGCTAAAGATTTCATCTTTCCTCACTTATGTCTGTTTGGGATTGAGATTTGTGTTTAGTAGAACCGATTTGCTTACTGTTGGTTTCTCTATGCTTAGTTTTGTCTACTGTTCAGAAGCTTTGACATCAGGTGTAATTGGGTTAGTTTTATATGATTGGGTGGTTGGTTATATTTCTCCACTGGGCAGAGGCTTTTATAAATGAAAGTCCATTAACCAAACATTTTGTCAAGGAAAAAGAAGATGAGGGAATCATCAAATTAGCATATCTCCCATCTAAGTGTCAAGTAGGAGATATGCTGACTAAAGCGCTAGCAAGACCACTGTTTGAAGAATTCAGAAGTAAGTTAGGAATAATAGACATCTATTTGCCAATTTGATGGAGAGTGTCGGTGCTGCTATGGGCCTTGGACTCAACCTAGCCATAATTAAATTATTAATTATGGTTGTTTAGTAGATGCCAAATTAAAGATCCTAAAATCTTGGCATATTTAAATTTCAAACTTTTGAATTATTACCATGATCTTCTAGCGGATGTAATCTAGGTGATTCTAGGGTTACCAATTACCTAGACAATAACCTATATGTATCGCCTATCATTACTTGAATAAACAAGACTTTACAAGCACCCCATCGTTCATAAAAATATTATCTTTATTTTAGATACTGTACACATTAAAATAATTTTTTTTTGAAAAAGTAACAGTAAAATAAATTCAATCTGAACTATTCAAGTTGGATCTAACCGTCTGTAGAGGCAATGAGCTCTTAGTAATTATCATTGTGATGAGCACCAAAATTGGTCCCTCTTTGTGTAAGAGATTTTGTTAGATAGTTGAGTTCGCATTTAATGCTCGGGAGGGGGGGGGGGGGGGAAGCAACTTCGTTATGTAATACCACCGTTGTGCTTTAATCTTGCATGTGTTTTCTTAAGTTTATGTAAATTATAAAACACCTAGACACACTTTAGGAAGAGTTCGAACTACATTCATTAAAAGAGATTGGAATCATTCGTGAAAATTAGAGATTGCTTAGAACACAGAGCTACATAACTCGGGTTGCATAGATGATGACTCAAGTTATTTATATGCTTAGACACTGAATATTGATTATTTCAAAAGGGTATATATACTCAAGTAATTATAGATAATTAAGGACACTAAGTATGATTGATCTTGAGATATGGAAATGATATATGCACGAGTTTGTCATGGACTAGAATGCACGTAACTTCCAATTTCCAGTTGATGTAAGACAGATAACTTCCCTTTAAAACTAGCATGACTCGAGATGTGAAAGGATATTTGCCAGTGAGGAACGTAATTTGAATTGCTTAAGGGAAAATAACCCCAATTTATGAGTTGACAGAGAACACTCAAGTCATATTCCGTTGCTATGATTACAAGCAATGTAGCATGACTTGCGTATGGCCATCTTTCACAGTGGAGATTTGAACCTCAGTTCATTATACATTTTAAGAGATTAACCTACAACAAGAGTCTTCAAACATCAAGTGCGCCGCCCACTTTTAATAACCTTGAGATGGATTCAAACTCTTTATTTAACCAAGTCTTTGATCCATCGATTCCAAGTGCGCCGCCCACTTTTAATAACCTTGAGACACGCACACCACACTCGAGCTGCTGCTGGAGTGGAATAGAAAAGTTGTATCCTTGAAATATGAATTATATGAACAGAAAATATTTCTCGTATTTCAAAATAAAAAAGAGATAACATGAATAATTGTCATAGGGATAACTTTATTATTTATCTCATTTTTAATGCAACAAAAATATAATGCAACCAAATAAAGCACTAGTCACCAATATATTAATATCAATCCGTGATATAAAATTTATAACAAGTTATACCATTATTAAATCATAAATATTGCAATTCATTTTTCAGTTAGACGGAATACACAAGAAAACATGTATTTATTAGCTTCATTGTAAATGAAAGATATTGGAACCAGGTATCAATAAATATTTTGAATTTTTCTTAAAAATATTAAAAAAATATTATTTAATTGTTAACTGCACTTTTCTTATTATGTTTTTTTAATAATTAAAGGGATATATACTAATGGCCTAAAGTTATAAATGGATCGTCGAACCCCACTTATAGGAGAGCTTTCAAGCCACTAGGTTAAACTATATGTCATTTCTTATTATATTTGATAAATCATTTTGAACTGAAAAATCACTACAAAAAACATGGAATTATCGATGGAATTTTTTTTTGTTAGTGATTACCGACGAATTACCAACCAAAAGAGTTCCATTAGTAATCCGTCGGCAAAATTTATAATTTTTTGTGATTATATTTTAATAATTTATATAAAATAATAAAAACTAAAAATAATATATATTTAATATAATAAAAACTTAAGTAATAATTATATTATATTTGTTTTTAGTTTTTATACTACAAAATAATTATGTGAATAAACATTAACAAGTGAAAACAGCTTAGTTAAGAAAGGCATCAAGGAAGTGTGTGAGATCAAGGGTTTGATTCCTTCCTTCTTCACAAAAGGCACCATTATCTAAGATTTTTTTGCCACATATTTTTTTACGACGGAACAGATTTTGTCAGTAATTCCACTGGAAAATTGAAATTTCGTCAATTATTTGATATTTTCTGAGTGAATAAGAGTTAGACATGATTAAAAAAGAAAAAAAATATTTATTAATAATATTTTAGGGTCGCCAAATTGTCTTGACAGCCCATTGGTAGAGAAACGAATAACTTCCATGAAAGAACTTTATACTTAATGATATGCAACTAGTCAACTAGAGTATGTACTGTGGTTGCAAGCGACAAAACTTACAAAGGGCATTTAATCTCATTTTAGTTCTATTGCCATTTATATTCAGTTTTTTATAATTAGGCAAGAGAAGCTGTGTTGTTTACTTTCATACTTTTATTTTTTACGGTAATATGGAATTGGTTGTTGGGAAAGAGGAATCTACTTTACACTTTGAACTTTGATTTGGAGCTCTTATTAAAAGTGAAATAAGATTTCACTTTTATCCTTTCTTCAGTTTTTTATAAATAATTTTTATCCTTATTGTATAAAATAAAGTAGTGGTTAATATTAGTTAAAAGAAATAAACGCATAAAAAATGTCATGTTTCTTCCAAATATACCTCTATTTATGAAAAAGAGCATAGGGGAGAGAATGAGTAATAAATATAAGTATAAAATATGAGAGAGAATGTATAATAAATGAGTAAATGAAAGAGAATTAGTGATGAATGTGGAATAATTAATATAAAGATGTGTGTTTAATAGAGGTAGAAAGGGAAAAAATAATTTAAATTTTAAAACATAAAAAAATATTATTTATAAAAAGATCAACACAAAAAAAAATTATTTATAAAAAAAACAGAGGATGTAGTTTGTTTGGCCACACTTCCTTAATGATGTAGTTGGAAGATCCGAAAAGATCTTTCTTTATGCGCTCCCACTTCAACAATGAAGAACATTAGTCAAAGCAAAAACAAAGGAAAGAAGGGAATATAAAAAAGTGCAAAATTGCAATTTGTGATATTCCCCCACGTTTCAGTCACTCAGGCTGATCCAGCTGCCGTCAAATGTGAACGGAGAAATTATGAAAAGTTAATCAACCATCAAAATGAAGGAAAACTATTATCATTTTAATTCTTATTATAAGCCAAGTTTAACCAAATCTTAAAGACAAATAAATGGAAGTTAAGCTATTTTATATGTCTAAAATTGATCAATTTTTTAAGTTTGCCCTTATTTAATAATGGCTATTGAAAAAAGATGTTATTGGTACATTTTCTCTTATCTATTCAATAAGGGTAAAACCAAAAAAATAGTCATTAATGATTGTCAGTGTAGACTTATATTTAGGACCAAAATCGAATAAAGATGTTAATGTTATTTAATAATGGTTATTGAAAAAAGATGTTATTGGTACATTTTCTCTCACCTATTCAATAAGGGCAAAATAAAAAAAAATATTCATTAACGACTCTCAGTGTAGACTTATATTTAAGACCAAAACTTTTTGACCAATTGGACTTATAATGAGAATCAGAATGATACTCCGTTTGGTCTTAAATGTAAGAACTAGTAAATATGTTTGTTTGGATGTAAATATAAGACATCAATTCACTTTTTTCTTCCATATCCGTAATATTTTTTTTAAACCAACCATATATTGATTGCACATATCAAGAATTTTTCATCAAAGGAAATGATTAAAATGGTACTTAGATAATTCAAATCACTTTATTTAATACTTCATAATGTCATTTTTATAAGATTAAAATAATGAATTACGTGGTTTAAAAAATTTGTTAAAATTAATTAAAAATAATAAATATGTAAGAAATGTTTTTTTTCAAATATATCCATATTTTATAAGAGGATAAGTGAGAGAAGGGAATAATGAGGAAAAAAAATGAAAGATGATGTATGAGAAAACCATAGGTATGTTGGTGTGAAGGTAGATAAAAAGGCTGGATAGTATTGTTTGATGTGAATGTAGAGAAAACAATAGGTCTGAATCCCAAAATTTAGAATAATGCGACTGTGTCAATCACTTTGATAAATGACACACTTGCTGAAGCAACTTAGTAGTAAACTCGCCTCAGCGAGCAACATACTGAGGCGGGTGAGGTGCTTCTTGCCCCATCAAGAGACTTACTAACTGAGGCGAGTGGTCCTATAAGGGCGAATGGTGATTATAGTGTTATGGTGTTCCTTATGTTACTTTATTATATTCATGTGTTTAAAACTTGAGCATGTGATCCATTGATATGTTGTGATGGAATAACTAATATATGCATCTAATAAATGTTGAATCTATAGCTTTAATTGAAATCAATGATTTTAAAGCCGACTTGGTGACCAGAAAACATAGCAGCTACGGTGATAGTAGCGGTGTAGGTAGCGATTCTCGTTCTCTTTCTTGTTCTCCACTGAACCCTGTTCCTGGCTGCTCCTCAATGGTGTTGGCTTGTTTCTATCCAGGTCTTGCTCGAAGGTGACGATGGATCAAGAGTAAGAAGACTCTTGATGCCCTTTTATTCTTTCGTGATTTGAAATCTTTGTCAATCCCCTACAAGTTGCAGAAAAATCCCTCTAAGATTATAATTAGATTTCCCCTAATTTTGTTTCAACGATTCAGCGGTTAGAAAATCAGTTTTTAGCAGAGGAAGATGGTGAATTCCCTATTTTGGACCAAACTGGCATTTTCAGAATTTAAGGTACTTTTCTGTAATTTCCTCTTATCTTTTCTTTATTGAAAGTAATAGCTAATATTACAGAAAAATACCATTCTTTGTGCCAAAATTCCCATCGACCCATACATAGAATTTCATTTTTCATTTTAGTCCTTGTACATCTTTACTTTTTGGTTCCTTAGCTTCAACTTTCTCAAAGTGACCTACAATTCAAATCAATATCTTGTAATATATTTACTCAAAATTCACATTTTAAAGAGTAATCACAAGATTATAACAAATATATCCTTTTAAGTTCTATTTTCACACAATCATTTTTAATTCAATTTCATCATAATAAATGCTATTTAGCCCAAAATTAATGATAAAATCGTTAAATAAGATATTGAATATAATGATAAAATCGGTATGTATCAAATTCCCCCACACTTGGACCTTTGTACTCCAGGACAAAGATCGTCAATTTAAAACCATCCAAGAAAACATCAATGCAATTTAAAGATGACCAATCTCATAATATGAAAAGCAATAAATCCATTACTTAAACTCCACAACTAGCATAAGTCATAGTGTAAAGCAATGCAAAGGGATTAGTCCACTACACAATCAAATGTAATTGAAAAATATAACACCATAATTTCTAAAGCCTTTAGATGAGTTTGAATGTATAATGACTTCAAACATTAGATTAATGCTCATTTGAAAACAGTTAAAGTCTCGACTTTAATACAAGGTTCGAGCCTTGACTTGAGTTGGCTTTCAAAAACTTTTTAAAAAACTTTAAGTGCGGTCTCAATACGGTTTTTGATTTTATTATAACTCATCAGTTCTTAGTTATTTTTATTAAAATCAGAGGTTCTCTATTAAAAACCCCACATAGTGGTGGTTATCTTATGGGCTTTTAATGTGTGGTTGCCCGAATCTAATTCACTTATCGCATTGAGGTACTAGTGTGCGTGTTAATGTACTAATGCATGGGGTTACGGCTATTGTGTCTACTGCTACTGCTAGTACTAGTTTTACTATGGTTACATATACAAAAATATACAATTCCTCAAAAATCCATAACCATCGAAAATATAAACTTTTCTGTCGTTCGCTTCACTCGTCCGTGATTACCTTCTTGCCCTTAGAACTACTCGCCTTTGCTGTAGATTAGTTGTTGGAAAGGGTGAGATTCATAGAAATCTTAGTAGTAACAGAAATCACCCATATGATATGTAAATCACAAATCATGTAAAGCAATCATCACATAGAAATAATTATAACATGCAACAAACAAAGGACCAAAGTGGCCCCTTACCACAGTACCATAATGCATGGCGATCTCGATCTGGAAGCCTAAGGCCTCTACCCCATACAAGGTGTACTCACGGGCCTTCTACCTCAAGCCTACTTGGCTCAAGTCATGCAATCCATGGTAACTCTCTATGCTGCAACCTAAGGTAAACTCCATGTGCAACTTATACTCACGGGTCTTAACGCTTAGGGACTAACTATCCTGTACATATCCGGATGATATGGAAAATACATACTAAGAAATATATATGATATAGGAGAAAATTTACTACCTGGAAGCTTTTCCAAGTCTTATCTTTGTTCCCAGTCTCTTGGGCGTCTTGGGCAAATATCAAACCCTATAAGTTAGAATTCACGAACGGACGAATCATTATTTATCCCAATTCTTTGATAACTCAAGATACTTAAGTTGGGTATCATTTAGACTAGAGAACTATGCCATATACTTAACTCTACCCTTGGAACTCAAACTTATTACAATTTACCCTAAGTATCTTAATTTTGCATGACAAGCCTAAGCTGCCATAATTGTCTCCTAGCTTTGTAAATTTATAAATTTATCTAGGAATATCCAATTGAGGTGGTTCAAAGTCTTATGTAATAATATTTTAAGCCTAATCTAAATAAAAAAAATACCTCCTACTTCCAATTATATGCACAAATTCCAGAATCCTCAATCAATCCTCACTGCCACATAAATCATTCCAGATTTAATGTGTACCTTTAACAAGTCATATCTTACAATGTACTAACCCAAAAGTCACATATTATATATAAAATTAAAGCTTAGTATGTCTACTATTGTTATGAAAAGTATCATGTCCATTGGATAACATTTGGTCAGTCCAAATTAAGCCACAAACAACTTGACTCAAATCTGGCAGCATTTAACCTTAGCAACGTCAAATTCCAATTTTATGATTTTCTATCCAATTCATCCAAAACCATAACCATAGGCTATTCCCATAAAAGTTTTTATGTAGAATTCATTGGTGACCTTAAATTCATCAAAATTAATTTCCTTCTTATTCCCCTGTACCTAGCTAGACCAAACTCCTAAACCAACAATCAACCATTTTGCAATTTCACTACCAAACTAGTCTAGTATCATCATTAAACATCATATATTACCATATTCATGATCATAACAACATCAAACCCTAAATTCATGCCTTGATCGAAACTAGGGCAGCCAAAGTAATTCATGAAGACTTAATGAATCCTCAAGATATTAGGCTTAAATTGAAGCTCAGGCTTACCTCTTTCTCTTGTTAGGGTTCTTTCTTGGTTTATCTAACTTTTAGACTTTCTTGGAAGCTCAAAACACCTCACCTTGAGAAACAACAACTATAGAAATGTAGCTCTTAGTGAGAAAAACAAGGTTTGTAAAGATACTTAGAGCTAGAAAGGTGATTTGAAGAGTGAAAATGGGTGAAAACCCTTACCTTTGCTTCTTGTTCTTCACTTTGATCATTTCTCATTCCTTTTTCTTTTTTCTCTCTTTTTATCTTTTTAGACCAAATTTTAGAGTGTGTGAGGATTAGGAAATAATTTAATTGAATATTTATGCTCATTCTCAAAGTGTTGGTCAAAATTTGAGGGAATTAAGAGAGAAGGATGATGTGTCTAATTCTTATGGTGTCTTGAAAAGTAAATGGGTTAATTAACTAAAGGATGGTTGGGTTAATTGAAATGGTCTTTACTTTTTCCTTCTTTCTCTTGGTCTTGACCGAATGAAGAGCATAAGGAAAGATGAATTATGTTGACTTGCCCCTTCCTTTCTCTTAGTATACCTTTAACCAACCTTTCTTAACAAAAAGGTGAAAAGTGATTTTAATTGAACCCTCTCTCTTTCCTTCCTTTTTGGCTTGGTCAATGGGTATGGAATTGCTTTAATTATATTATCTCTCTTCCCCTTGGGGTCTTGACCGAATTATATAAGAGAAGAGAAGAAAAATGTGTTGACCAAAACCTATAGGTGTATATGTTCAAGTTTGACCATTATCTTCTTGCAAAGGGGTTTGACACTTTGATCAATTTTTTCCTTCTTCCCTTTTTGCCCTTAGCCGTCCCTTAGCATCTACCTTTTCATTGGCAAATCTTGGCCCTTGATTATTGTTTCCAATCCTACCCTTAAGATCAAATTGTACATGTTACTTTTGCCCTTAATTATGACAACATTAATTCAATTGCCATTAAGTATTTTCTTTCATTTTATTTTCTCCTTCCAAGGCGCCATTTCCTCTCTTTTGGACCCAAATTAGTCTTTATATCATATTTGAGTTTAAATAAAGGAATTGGGGTATTTTCCTTCAAGTAACTGGAACTAAATCCCTTACTAAATTATCAAGGTAGTCTCTAACACTATTTACACTTTCTTTTTGGGACATTTAGCCCTTGCCCAATTTTTGGGATATTACAAAATAGGCACAAGAGAGCTCTCTAGGATATTAGTGTCTTCGTTTAACTCTCCTATATAAGGTTATCTCATACTAGCACACTTAACTGTCACCTTACCATAGGCTTGTAACAACTCTAACATTTCTACCGCTGACACAATAATGCAATGAATCAAGAGGACTTTTATGGGTTGCAATGATGGAGAAAGCCACATGAAATAATTGAGAAAAAAGAAAGTGTTATGCATGTATATTTGCTAATAACCTATCAAACTTAGCATCCAATTTACCACTTAAAGTGCATATTATTGTTATATTGTCATTTATAGAGATTCCCTAGAATTGTCTTATTTGAATGATTTTTTTTCTTTTTCATCATTTTTTTTGTTTTAACCTTTTTTCTCTTTTTTTTGTGTTTTCTTTTTTTTCCCTCAATACATATATACATGGCCATTCAACATTCACAGGAGCTAGGGATGAAGACAATTTAATTATAACAAGATAGGATGCAAAGACTACATAAATGATATACACATGCATAACAACTCAATGAATGGCTCAAAGGGGTAAACAATGGATGATTTGAAAGGTTTTTGTTTGGGTAAAAAGGTTTTAGAATTGAATGCCTTTATCATTTCTATCACATTAATGTAAATGCAGCTTTGACACAGAGTTGAGACAAGTTCTAAAAGATAAAAAGCTAAGAAAGCATGCAAACATAAAAAGAAAAAAAGTTAGGTTCAAATAACTTTCTAACAAGGGTTATTCTCAAATGCTTACCAAAACACTCAACTGCATAACAAGTTAATCACAAGGCATCTACTCAACTATTTCCAATGCTAGAATTAAGAACAAAAACTAATCAAAACATTGCAATTAACCATAATCAAGCTCAACTCTCAAATGTACCATTGTGTAACACATTAATTTCAAGCCCCTTATTTCGTACGCGGAAGCATTAATTCACTTATTTTGGTTTAGGAATATCAATAATTAACGTTCCCAAACCAAAACTTATCTTATTAATTTTCCTTTCAAGGGATTTCCATTCATTTATTTCTATCAGAGTGACTCTTAGCTCAGTTCTTTGTTCATTCATAAAATGAATATATACCAAGAAACAAAAAACTGGACTGGTTAAGACAATGGGTTAAGGGTCATTGGTCAAATTGGGGTTAACTGGGAGGTTAGACGGGTCTTAATTAAAAAAATATAATTAAATTAAAAATATTTATATTTGATTATGAATATTTTTAATTAAGTTTAAATTTTGCTTTTAGGGTTATGGAGTGCGTGTATTGAGGGTTATGAACTTATAGTGAGTAGTGAACGTGTATTGGGGAGTGGTTGAGGGATTATATCTGATTATTTATATTATATAACATTTTTTATAATAGTATACATTATATAATATTTGATTATGTTGGATTTGATTACTTGAATCATATCTAATTAATTCTTTACTGTCCTTATCGGTCTAGATCTATGATTTTCTTTCTTCTTCAGCCCCTTTATTGAACTAGATCTCTCTTTTCTAAAAAAAAGAACACAAACAAACAAACCACTTCACCCGCTCAAACCGTTGGTTCAAATGGTTTTGACCGAGTTACACCGGTTCAACTAGTTTTTTACCGGGTCACATCTTCCCCAGTTTAATCATCAGGCCAGACCAGACAACATGCCAGTTCACTGGTTTTTCAGTTGAATTGGCTGGTATGATCTAGTTTTTTTGTTCCATGATATATACAAACAATGTAGCTATACAGGGCTACCGAAATGTCTAACAAATAACACAGGGCTGATCAATCTTTACTTCTCTGCCATAATTCCCCACTTGCGCAACTTCCTGCTTCATCACACCTGTATGGTTGGTTAGGGGAGGGTGAGTTTTGGGGAAATATAAGTAGCAAACAATACCATAATGCACGTAAGGTAAATTCTAGTGTATGACATACTCGTCTTACATAGGCTCATGCTCACATAATGACATTTTCTGCATGCTCAATGTTTCATGCAACATATCTATTGCCACAGTATAAACAAAAACAAAGCTTCATTCATTCAAATATGCTTCACATAATCAAGCAAAGTAATACACAAGCATACATATCAAATACATGCAAGTAGGGTAAGTTTACTACCTCTTGTCTTCTCTAACCATTGAAGTTGCTCCCCTTGCCTCTTCTTTATCACCTCATGGCCCTAGTTACATAACCATATTATGTGTTAACTCATTAAAGCCACAAAAATTGAACATCTAATGTGGCTACACTAGCTCCAAGTACTCAACTTGACCCTTGGAGTTCACATTTATTACAATTCACTCCAATTCCTCATTTTCACATATCAAGCCTATGCTGCTAGAATTTTCACCTAAATTTGAAAAATCATAACTTAATCTAGGGAACTCCAAATAGGGTGGTTCAAAGTCCTACTTGTTTTAATATATATGAGGCCATGAAACACCCTTATGAAGATTATGTTCAAAATTGTGCCCTAGGGGCCAATCATTGCGCTTTAAACATTGTTATTCAATAAATTCTCCATTTTGTTATCATATTATTTACATGTTCACTGTGATAACTATCCTTGGATAAATCATAATGATTGTCTTAAATGTCCCTGGTCGGTCATCTATGCGAGAGCAAAGATGAAATAAGATCAATATCACTTTGAAGAGGTATGGAGATATGAATTAAAGTCCTAGGCACTTGTAAGAGTATAAGGTGCTGGACCGACCCACTATGAGAAAACTGCATAGATCAAGTTATAAGCTTGTCTTATGTATAATCATGTCACTATGCCCTTTGATCTGAGATCATCATGGATTCCTACATGAGAGTCGCTCAGCTTTGACATAGTTAAAAGTCACCTTTGATCGGGTGATGATAAAGCTACTTTATCGGTGTTTACCCAGGATTCTACTCAGGTTTTTACTCGGGACTGCACTACGTGTGCTACCTTAGGGGATTGCACAATGCGTATATCGATGTGTCAACATGCGGGACCCACATGGCCTATGTCTCTTCTTCCCTCTAAAAAACGTAGGGTATATGTACTTACCCTAAAAATGCCATGTGCACACCTCTACCGATGTATTTTATCCGTCTAATCGTACACACTAAGCCCCCATATAATCCTAAGACTTGTTCTCTACCTTGAGGAGCCAAATCACATAGTTTAGGGTCCCACATGGTCCACACATGTATTTTTTTCACACTATCCAAATATGGTGCCAAGTGTGCCAAGGTACCTATACACCGGCTTACTTTGTCTAACTACTTATACACTCTAAGCCTTATGTAACCTAGAAACTTGTTCTTTGCCTAGATATAATACCTGAAAATCATCATATCTTATTTATATTCGTAGGACTCTTACTAAACTCGGGCCTAGTAGTCTGCTTGATATAGGCTTATCCTCAAGTTCCTAAGCCCAACATCCTAGATATTACAACTCCCATTTCTTGCAACCAACCCCACTCTTCCTCCCTCCTCATTTGCTTTGGTCTTACACCATACCCATATAAGTACCACCCTTTATCTTTTTAAAAAAAATTAAAGATGCATGCAACTTTGTCTTTCTATTTTTCCTTTATTAATCTTTTTTTTCATGTTTATGCTTGAAGTTTCAACTCACTCTATTCAAACTTTCTCTACACTGTAAGTTTTTTAATTTTTGAGCTTACAAATGTAATTTTACAAGTGGTTAATAGTTTAATTTGCTCAATGTCTTTTATATTTAATTTAGGGTTAAGGTGCAAATTTGCTCTGAAAGTTTTCATTAAAGAGTAATGTTACCCTGGAAGTTTTTTTAGGTTCAACATTGCCCTCGAAGTGTTAAAATGTAGCAATGTTGCCCTTTCCATTAAAAATTTAATGGGCAACGTCAATTTTTTAACAGTCAACGATAGTTTTTAATGGTATGGGGCAACATTGCTACGTTTTGAAACTTTGGGGTAACATTGAACCTAAAAAAACTTTCATGGCAATATTGCTCCTCAGCGAACACTTCCGAGGCAAATTTGGACCTTAACACTTTAATTTAAGATGAAGTTTTAAAAACTTATTCATATTTTTATATGCTGAAAAATAAATGAGATAAAATTCAATGTTATTGTATATAGGTTGTAACGGCTGTCCCTAGACCATTTTTTCTATATATTGTGGAAGCATTACCAGCCATTATTCTCTCAATTCGTGGGGTTTCTATTCATTTGGTAAAATTATTTTTACCAAAATATTTTAGTATGGTGTTACAATTCAATTCGTCGCTTCATTCATTACTATTAAAGTATTTCTTTTCTTATTAATCATTTTACTTACTTAACTATTGGGCTCATTTACCCATTTCTAATTCAATTACCTTGCTTAGGAAATATGATTCATCTGTCATGCAGTGATATACAATTAATCACTTAAACATCAATTTCACAACAATACAACGCGTAAATAATTCTTCTCTACTTCATTGCAACTTCTTCTCCTGGCACAGCGTCCTGTACTCCTCTTTTATACTCAGCTGCTTATATGGTTGGTAAAGGGAGGGTGAGATTCGGGGGAATCTTAGTAGAAAACAATAACACTATGCATGTAAGATGTATATTTAATGCATGACATGCTTGCCTTACATAAATTCATGCCAACATAATGGCATATTTGCATGTTTAATGTTATAGCATACTCATGGCCATATCATAAATATATCAGAGCTTCAATTAATCAAATATGCTCAACACAATTAGGTAAAACAGTCACATAAATCAATGCATAAACATACATATCAAATATATACATGTTAGGTAAGTTCACTACCTTTGGTCTTTGTATCCTCCTCTTGTATCTTTTCTTCTAACCCCTGAAGTTACTTGAAGAATCTTCCATTCCTCTGCTTTGTCATCTCATGACCCTATATACATAACCATATGATTAGAGCCATGACAATTGAGTATCCAATATGGCTACATTAGCCTTTTGGACATGTCTCTTATTTTTGGCCCCATACTTGTCTCAAATTACTTTAGATGCCACAAATTTGTGGGTCTACCTAATCTGCCATATTTTTCACCCAATTTTAAAAAATCATAATTAAATCTCTATGACTCCAAATAAGTTGGTTCAAAGTCCTAGATGACCCTCATTAAGTCTATTTTAAGGGGAAAATATTTCACACTGCCAAATACGTGCACACTATTCTAAAATAATCAATCAACCCTCACTGGTCCGAAAAATGTTTCAGATTTAATACCTAACTTCAAAAATTCATATATCTTAATATACTAACCCAAATGGAACATATTACCTATCAAATTAAAGCTTAACATGTCTAATTTTATTCTGGAAATTTTCAAGGAAATTAGACATGATTTGTTCATTCAAAAACTCATCACAAGCTAATTGCCTCTAAAAAATAAAATCTAGCAGCACTATATCAAAGTTTCAACTTTTGGTTTTTCATTCCAATTTATTCAAGACTATAACCAGGGGTTATTCCCACACTTTTTTTCATATAAAATCCATTAAAGACCTCAAAAACCTAAAAATCAAACTCCTTCCTTGGTTTCTGGTTCTAGCTGAACTAAACACCCAAACTAGCAAAACTAAGTTTGCATTTTTGACTACTAACTAGTCTTATATTATCATCAAACACATTATTTCATGATATTTAAGCTTAAATTGCTATTAGGCCCCAAAAACTCCTCTTGACTAAAATATATATGTGCCCCAAGAGATTCAGAAAAATCATCAAAACCTCAAGACAATCGGTTCATGACGAAGCTTAGGCTTATCTTTTCACGATTCTACAACTAGTTCAGAATTCCGATGGCACTCTGGCTAACTAAATGGCATAAAACACCTTTGATCAGAAAACTGAGACCATAGAAAGAAAGATCTTGGTGAGGAGAACAATGTTTGTGAAGGGCTTACCGATAAAAAATGGCGATTCGGGGTCAGCTCCGGAGCTCAAGAACTTTAACTATTCATCCATGTTCTCTCTTCTTTCTATTTTCTTGAATTTTTCAAATTTTTCTCCCCCTCCTCCTTTCTTGGCCGAATTGATAAAGGGAATTAGAGGGTTGAGATTTGATCTTAACTTGTCTTAATCTCCTTAAGGTGACATGTGTCAAGTGATCTATCCATAAGATGACATGTATCCTCCTCTCTCCTCTAGGTGTGCTTGCATGTTTAAGGGGAAGGGGAGGCCTGATGAATTCCCCTGACTCCTATGTTTGATGTTAGGGAAAGTCAAGTACCTGACCGAATCAAAGACCAGTGGATTCCCCAGACTCAAAGGCTAGGTGGTGTCTTCTGAAGGTGCCAACTTAAAAGGCAAAAAGCAAATGTCATTATTAGGGACACTTGTCACCTACCTATAAAGCTAACCCAAAAGTCAATTGGTACTTTGTTATGATGAGAGGACACATGTCATTTTCTTGTGGTGCCAACCTTAAAGGGATTCCATCATTAGTCATCATGACTTACTTTATTAAGGCTACTTTAATAAAGTTTTTTTTATCGGTGTTCACTTAGGATTCTACTCAGATTTTTACTCGGGATTGCTTCATATATACCGAGGCCTACCAAATGACGCCAAGTTGGAGTGTGTATGTGTGTATGCCCCACATAGCACCACATACCAATGTATTTTCCAAAAATATAGGGTACACATGTTTGCCTTAAAAATGCCATGTGCATACCTATACCGCATATTTTACTCGACCAATCAATCCCATATCTCATGACATAGCTGGGTGGCATCTTTCTCTCAAACCAATGACACCGTATATGTGTCTTGAACACATATGTACTGACACTTTAATCCTACAACCAACGCATATTAGGCCCTCCGCCCGGTAGGGCTGGATCACATAGTTCCCAAGAGTATTTCTATCTCTCGACATCCCTTAGGACTTTTCTCAAACTGGGCTTAGTCATCTGATTGATACAGGCTTATCCTTAAGTATCTAGGCCTAAAATTCAGGATGCTACATAGATTGTATGTGAAAATATGTATTAGTTATAATTTATAGGTGCTATAGTAATTTTTATTAATAAGTTGCATAAATAAAATAATTATTTATTTTTAACACTTGTATTTTATTTTTTGGCTTGTAATGCTTTCTGATTTACTTATGATATGTGTTGGTAAATATGATTTCCTTCGTTATGAGATGTGAAAAATTATTATGATGTTGTGGGATTAATTGATAGATTATTTGTCAATTAAAAGAGAGGGTTTAAGATCTGGAAAGGTTCAATTTTTAAAATGTTATGCTGCAAAATTTATTTTAAAATAAATGATAAAAGATAAAAGTAATTAGTAAACGTAATAGTCAAGTAACTAACCACTTTTCAAAAATAGGTTGAAAGTATAGATGGATCGAAAATGGATGTCATCTGATCGGTATTCAAGGGAATATATAGATGGGGTAAAAGATTTTATTAGATTTGCAATCGAGCATATAAAAGATCCTAACAAAATCATATGTCCTTACTTAGTAAATGCAATAGTCAAGCAACTAATCACTTTTCAAAAATAGGTTGAAGGTATAGATGGATAAAAAATGGATGTCATCTGATCGGTGTTCAAGGAAATATATAGATAGGGTAAAAAAGTTTATTAGATTTGTAATCAAGCATACAAAAGATCCTAACAAAATCTTGTGTCCTTACTTATCTTATTGTTATGGAAAGCATATTAGTCCACTTGATTTGTTAGATCATTTAGTGTGTCATGGAATTTATCAAACATATACACGATAGACAAATCATAGTGAGATGAATGATACATGTAATGACCGGGTGCATACCAACTGTAGTGCTTCAAATGAGTTTGACCTCAGCATGTGTGATAAGGACAATGATCTTGAAGAAATGCTAAATGCGGTCAAAAAGGTTTTTCATAGCTATCCTAAAGAATTTTAGAAGTTGAAAGGTGATGTAGAGAAACCATTATATACCTGTAGTACTAAATATACAAGATTGCTAGTAGTGTTGAAATTGTACAACTTTAAAGCACGCTATGGATTGATTGATTTGGGTTTCATAGCACTGCTTGAACTTTTGCAAGATATACTTCCAGAAGAAAATGTACTTCCTACCAAGATATTCAAGGCAAAGAAAATTCTTTACTCTACAACTAGTATGAGTTATAAGAAGATACATACATTCCCTAACGATTGCATATTATTTTAGAATCAATACGCAATGTTAGAGAAGTACCCAAAATGCAATGCATCTCGATATAAGAAAAAGAAAAGAAAAAGTCCTTTGAAGGTCCTATGGTATTTTCTCATTATTCTGATATTCAAGCGACTGTACAATAATGCAGAAATTGCTAAGCAGTGGACATGGCATGCAGATGAAAGGATTGAAGACATGAAGCTTTGACACCTTACAGATGCTCATCAATGGAAAAAAATTGATCATGAGTACCCTGACTTTGCAAAAAAAGTAAGGAACCTACACTTTGTACTGTTAATTGATGGAATCAACTCGTATAGTGTTCAAAGTAGTACACACAACACATGGCCGGTGATATTGATGATTTCTAACCTTCCTTCATACTTGATTATGAAACGTAAGTTTATGATGTTGTCCATATTAATTTTTGGGCCATGGCAACTTATGAATGACATAGATGTATACTTGGCTCGTCTAATTGATGACTTGAAGCTACTTTGGGAATAAGGTGTCAATATGTATGATGGGTATAGGGAAGAAAGTTTCACTTTAAAAGTTATGTTGTTTGACACAATTAATGATTTCCCCGCTTATGGTAATTTGTCCGGATACAACATCAAAATATATTGTGTATGCTCTATATGTTAAGATGACACTCATTCAGTATGACTAGATTATTATAAGAAAAATGTCTATATAGGACATTAAAGATTATTACCATCAAAACATCATTGGAGGAAGTGTAAAATGGCTTTAAATCGTGACTCAGAAGAAGGTAGCCCACCAAAAATGTTAACTAGTTACTCAGGTTTTTGAAAATGTAAAAGACTTAAATAATAATTTTGGCAAGCCTTTTGCAAAACAAATTAGGACAAGTGGTTGGAAGAAAAAATCTATTTTCTTTTAACTTCCATATTAGAAATTCTTATATGTGAGACATTTTCTTAATGTGATGCATATAATATATATATATATATATATGTATATATGTATGTATATGTATATATGTATGTATATATATATATATGATAGTCTAATTGGCACGTTGCTCAATATGCAAGGAAAAAGTAAGGATAGTGTCAATGCGAGGTTAGATTTGGTAAGCTTGGGAATAGAAGAGTTGGCACCAGTTAAGCAAGAGCATCGTACTTGTCTATCTCCAATAGGTTACACTCTATCCAGAAAAGAGAAAAAAATTATTTTGTAAGTTTCTAAAGGAATTAAAATTCCAGAGGGCTACTCTTCAAATATAAAGAATCTTGTATCAGTGAAAGAGTTGAAGTTAAAGAATCTTAAATCTCATGATTGTCATGTGCTAATGCAGAATTTCTTATCGGTTGGTATATGGTCCATTTTACCCAAAAATGTAAGAAACACCATGTAATACCGTCTTTTATATAATGTTTGATGAGTTCTAATCATGTAATGTCTACAAACCTGAGACTTTAACAATGGTAAGTTATTAAAGTCCTGACTTTAAGACAGGGTTCGATCCTGTACTTATGTGGGCTTTTCGAAAAATTTTTAAAAATAATTATGTCTGTTCTCATATCAGTTTCAAAATTCATTACCTCATCGGTTTCAAAATCATTTATTAAAAATGCAGAGCGTTATCTGGAAATAGCTCGTATAGTGGTAGTTAACTTATGGGCTTTTGGTGTTTGGTTGCCTGATTCTAATTCAATTATCGCTTTTGGATACTAGCGTGTTACTGAAAGTCTAACATACTGATTACAACTTATGTGGTCAGTGTCATAGTTACTACTACTACTACCTCTATTTCTACTTAATTATATATACATATTTTACGGTCATCAAAATTAAAATGATAACCAAACAGTCCATAACTACTCCACCTTCTCTTCATCCGTTCGTATTACCTTCTTGCCTTTTGAGCTGGACGCCTTTGTTGTATATCATTGGTTGGAAAGGGGTGAGATTCAAAAGAATCCCAATAGTACACCAATCACAAATATGATATGCAAAATACTAAGTAAGTAAAACAAATCATCATAAAGCACTTACAAATTATGCAACAAACAAAGGGCCTAACTGGTCCCTTAACACAGAACCATAGCACTTGACAATCTCAAAGTGGAAGCCTAGGGCATCTTCCCTGTACAAGGTGTACTTATGGGCTTTCTGCCTTGATTCTACCAAGCTCAAGACGCCCTAGGTAACTCTCGGTGCAACTTGTACTTATGGGTCTTACTGTCTAAGGACAGTCCTGTACATACATAGATGACAATGAATACATACAGAGCAGCACATATGATATAAGGGATATGGTACTACATGTTAGTCTTTCCAAGTTGTGTTCTTGTCCCCTGTCTCAAAGGCGTCTTGAGCAAATGTCAAATCCTATTAGTTAGATTTTACGGTCGACGAGTTAATACTCATCCACTTTTTTGATTACTTAAGACACTTAGTTAGTTATCATTTGGGTTATTACTTTAGCCTACTTCATTAGCTAAAGTAGTTACACTAATCCCATGTGCTCAACTCTACCCTTGGAGTTTGCACTTATTACAATTTACCCTTAGTCATCAATTTCGTACTATTCTAGAAAGTTGGTAGATTTTTCACTTAACTTTGAAAAATCATAACCTTGTCTAGAAAACTCCAATTAGGGTGGTTCAAAATCCTATATGACCCAATTTGAGTCTATTTTAAAGGAAAATTATTTTTCCCTACTGATTAATCGCAAACAAATCCAGAGGACACAATTAGCCCTCTCGGCCAGAAACATCAATCCAAACTTCAACATCAACTTTAACAAGCCATAACTTTTTGTGTACTAATCCAAATATTACAAATTATATATCAAAATAAAGCTTGTGCTGTCTAATTTATTTCTAATTTTTATAATCATTGGGTTCCATTTAATTAGGAAAACACAGGTCACAATCCGGCCTGCTACGGATTAGACAATGTTTTTACCAACATCACTTAAAGTTTCATATAGTTCTTTTTGTGTTTAACTCATTTAAATCACCACCAAAGGCTACCCCTACACAAATTTTCATTTAGAATCCATTGGTGAACTCAAATATAACAAAATCTTGCTCCTTTTACCTGTTTTTCTCTCTGACCGAACAGCTATTCAAGAGAACAACCATCAAGATTCAAGTTTTAGCATATAGCTTCTCTATACTCATCATTTAACACCATATTTTACCATTTAAAAAACCAAAACAACATCAAACTCTATTTTTCCATATGAACCAAAACTAGGGTAGAAATGAGAAAATCAAAAGACTTCACCAATCATTACAATACTTGGCTTACAACAAAGCCCTATCTCACCTCTTTAGCTTTCTTAAGCTCTTTCTTTGATCTTCTAACTTTGCTTCTTGCTTAAGGGCTCAAAACACCTCCTCTTGAAAAAAAACCATAGAAATAAAGTTTACATCAAGAGGAACAATGTCTATGAAGAGATTTTGAGCTATAAAGGTGAGTAGGAAGGTGAAATCTTAAAGAGAGGCTTTACCCTGTTCTTGAAATTTCAAAAAAAAATATCTCTTGCTCCTTGCTTGGCTGTCCAAAATGATGAAGAAGGAGGGTGATGTGGTGCTTTTAATCACTTATTTCCCTTCATTATAGGCTGACCAAAATCCCAAAGAAAATGGAAGGCTAAGATCACATCTCATTTTAGTTTGATTTTCTACCAAGGTGACATGCGTCTTGATTAACTTCATAAGTGACAAGTAGCTTGATAAAAATCTCTTCTTGCTTTTCTTCTTCACTTAACCAAAAATGAGAGAGAGTGTGGAGTAAAAATGGAGCATTCAATTGTCTAATGGTCTTACAAAAAAAGCACCAAGGTTATTAACCAATGGTTAATTGGGTTTACTTGGTTATCTTGAAGATTGGTCTTGTTAGGCCAACTAATTAAGGTTTAGTTCAATTGAAACCATTTCCTCTTCCATTTGGTTGGCTTGGGATGGAATTAGAGAGAGGGAAAATGGAAATCTTATTTCTAATAGTTTATAGCTTCTTACACACAAGGAAGCTAATTAACCAATGGTTACTTGGCTAATTCATTTTATCTCCCTTCCTCTTCTCTATTTGGTCAAAAATTTAGGTTAAATTGGAGGGACTTAATTTTTTTCAAGAGTAAATTCTAGTCCTTAATCTTGGGTTCCAATTTTTACCACAAGATCAAAAAGGCAATTGTCTCTTTTGCCCTTGATCATGGCATTATTTATTGAATGGTCATTCGTTTTTCTTTTGCATTTTAATTCCCTTCTTCCTTCCATGTTAGGCGCCATTTTCCTTTCTCTTTGGGTTCAAGTTAGGTTTTGTATTCTTTCTTGCTTTAAGTAAGAGAATTTGGTACTTTCCTTAGTCAATTGGAATTAAATTCCTTACAAAATTCCTAAAGCAATTTCTAACATTATTTACACTTACTTTTAGGACATTTAGCCCTTGTATGAGTTTTAGGATATTACACATTTGCATATTTTTTTCAAGTTGATTTGCAGTAAAATGGTTGATTCAACCAATTTGCAAGATTTGCAAAGCTAATTATTTGTACTCTATGTGAACTTGAAATATATTTTCTACCTTCATTTTTTGACATTATTCTCTATCTAACCTTACACTTGGTCAAATAGGTTCAATTATGCGGTCTAGTGTACTTGAGATAGATGTATTTGAATGAGTGATTTATGAAAATTTTAATAGGGTATGTGAAAAATAGATATTGACCAGAGGGTTATATTGCTGAAAGGTACATGGTTTAAGAAGCAAGTGACTTCTGTCCTGATTTTCTATTAAATGCTGACCCTGTAGGGATCCCGAAGCCTTATCATGATGATCGAAGATCATTATAACAAGTGGGAGGGATGTAATAAGGATATTAATAACTGAATAGAAGCAAGCTCACTTATATGTGCTACATAACACTGATGAGGTTGAACCATATGTTGAAGAACAAAAGGATGCTCTTCGACAATTATATGGTTATAGGAATGAAAATTTGATGACAAAAGAACACAGTTTACATTTTTTAAGTTGGTTTAAAAAGCACAATAATGATAAGATGGAGAGGAATCCTGATTCACTTTCTGAAAAATTGATATGGATGTCATAGGGACCGAGCTTAAATGTATTATCTTATAATGGTTATGTAATCAACAGTTACATATTATATACATAAGCCTATGATACACGAAGCATGATGCAGAATAGTAGGGTAGCACTTGTTGCTGATTCTTAGCATAGGTCCAATGCTAAAGGCATACACCCTATCTATGCACCAATGTCATATTTTTGTGTCATTGAATGAATGTGGGAGTTAGATTACTCTATGTTAAGGGTCCCTGTCTTTATATGTACGTGGATTAACAACAACAGTGGATTACTAATAGATGAGTTAGGCTTTGTTCAAGTGGACCTTTCTATAAGTTTGATATAATAATGATCCTCTTATTTTAGCATCACAAGTAGAACAAGTGCTTTCATTCCAAATCTTGCTAAGAAGAATTGATCTATTGTATTCCCATCAAACAAGAATCATCAAGAACAAGTTGATGTTGAAAGTAATGAATATTTGACTATTGTTGAGGATGATTATTCCTTTAGGATTTTGGGGTCAGAAGATATTGGTATAGATAAAGATGAAGATAAAGATGAACTCCTATACATGAGACGTGAACATGAAGAGGGGACTTAGGTCAATCTATCAATTCTACTACTAGGAGACTCAAGAGAAACATAATTATCAATTCAACTAGAATGATGAAGAACAAAATTTTAAATCAAACAAGAAAAAAGAAAAGATAATGAGTGCCTTGAATTTACTCGTATGTTTTAGATGTATCCATATTTTTCAAATGAATTTACTTTCATTGACATGATTGTCACTATGTATTGATATTTTGTTTGATTTATTTAACTTGTAGGAATATGGATTTGCCACGTAAAAATGATGATGTTCCCATGAATATTGCTAGACAAAGATTTATGGAGAGCGTAACCCTTGGTAGGACCATTATGGCCAGGTTGATCAAATTGAGAAGTAAGATGATTAAGTTAGAACTTGAATAGAATGAAAAGGGAAATCTAATTAGACTGAACAGTAGCTCCTTCAATAATTTCATTGAGACTACAGTTCAAGACAGAATCCCTATTACAATTCAAGATTGGAGATGGATGAAGAAACAATATGGGGATGAAATTTAAGGTGAAGTCCAAGTAACACATTAATTACTTTATTGTTCGGGTTTTTTTTCTTCATATAATTAAAATCTAGCAAATTATGTTTGGTTTTTGTTACATATCTGTTTTATTATTGATGGTGATGATCAAAAGAACTTTGTTCTAAGAAAAATTGGTAAACTTATGAGAAAGTTTTGTACTGATCTTGTAAAATTCTTCATGAGGGATGATAATGAGAATATCATTCCTACACCATGGATTTATATAAAGGAATCATCACTTAAGAAATTTGGGATGAGTTTTTAAAAACACATAAAACTCAGGAATTTCAAGTAATATAATATTAGACTTTACCTACTACTTTAATCTATTCGTAGTTAATATTTATTGATATGAATCATTTAGATCTAAATAGGAGTTGAGTGAGAAAAATCGCTCCAATATGACCAACATGGCATACCACTACACACAAAAGACATGTATCATATGGACAATTAAAGGGGAAAAATTGTAAAAACTAATGATTATTTCATATGTATCTGATTTGTATGAATAATTTTTAACTTTAACTAACTTTGATATGTAGATAGAATAATCAAATTCAAATATTATACAGGTACTATGTCATGATTTGTGAGTAGTCGATTGCACTAATAAAAAAGATGAAATTCATAGTGAAGAAGCAAGAAGAGTTGTAGAATATTGTATAAATATTAGATTATGCATACAATAAAGAAATCTTTACTTAAATTATTCTATTTTATAATAACTAATATTGTTGTAATTCTTTTTGTGATAGCGATTAATGACATAAGAGGAGCCAGAGTTAGGGCACTATGTTGGTTGCAATGATTTTCTAAGCAGAGCGTTAGGAGTACCTAAGTATGATGATTGTGTTCGGAGTATTGGTTTTGCAGTCACACAAACGTCATACTTCAGACACCAGAAGTGTTCCAACAAAAGTGACTTTTTGTAGCTATGAAAGGAAATGAATTGCTTCAAGTATCAAATGCAAGAACAAAATAGGCATTTGAGGACTCAAATTGATCACTTCGTGCAGTGTAGGGCAACACAAAATGTTCCCATATGTGACCGCCCAAGTGTGAGAGATAGTTGTACTTCTATGCCTAAAGTCCCTCTTCCTTTGGTAATTAATTTCTTCTCTATTTAACTTTTTGTTACATTATAATTTAGTATACATTAATATATTAACTCTATTTTCCATAGTGCAAATCCACATACAAGTTTTATGTGGATCAATCTTTTAAGCATGCAGTTGCTGTGAGTATTTCCTATAACACCAATAATGATACGCTACATAATTCACCATTGCCCAAGAAAACACTTCGAGTAAGGGTTGACATTTGCACGAATGAAGATACATTATTACTGATCCCTTCTCGAGATGAAAAAATAATGGTGAAAGATGTTGTAGGTGGAAATATTGCTTGGCTAATAGGTCTAATAGAGCTATGTCAAAAGGTAGTTCATTTACAATTCCCTTTACTTTTCCTATGCATTTCCATCTAAAACTATATAATTTAATTTCATGATTTTCGTAGGTTAGACATTCCAATGGAAAACAAATTCAACTACATGGCAAGAATTCAAAGCGTTCGAAGTCTAAAGCCTCAGTTAGCCAATAGAGCAAAATACAAATTACCTCATATTGTGATCAATTAGAATCGAATGCACCTAATTTGATCCGTGAAGGAGGTCTGCAATTACATTTTGATAGACACATCTACAGTGCTCAAGGTATAGATAATCATATTAATGGTGATGTGTTGGACGAAATATTTAATCGTGGATGGGTTAGTGCTTTGGTTATGACCATCTGGATTAGGTATTTTATCATCATCATTTATCACTGTTACTATTATGTATCATTCAATTTTTTGGTTTTAATGACATTGTTTGTTTTCTATAAAGGCACTTGTACCATGACATCTTACTGGACACAGACAGGGGTCCAACTCTCATTTGTCAACCCCTTATCCCGTTGGGTAGCATAGGGGCAGAGTAGATTTGAATGAATAATCTAATGATCTGAAATATTACTTTAGAAAGAAAGCAATACTAAATATGCTATTTCTAGCGCCATACAATGCGGGGTAATTTATTAGTCGTAGTATTTCTATATGTATTTTTTATTATTATTTAACTTTTACCATAACATGATTATTGAAGAAAAATTTTCAAAATATTTTAGGGCACATTGGTTATTGATAGTTATCAATCTAGCGACACCTTCTAACCCTCGCATTTACTATATGGATCTTCTAATTAGAGGTCTTCTAGAAAACCGTCATGATATATTGCAATTGTTCAATAGGGAAGTGTAAGCATCTATGTGTAAATATTTGCGTTCCTTGAATAACTAAAAGTAATCAATTTTTATTTGTTTTGTTAGCACATTGACTACATATCGAGCCCCTGCCTCCTTAACCTATTCTAAAACTGTTGACCCTGTCAATAGCTATGTCTGGAAAAATATACGGGCACTGATATATAAGTTTACTCAAATTTTGTTATTAAACAATTTTTATTCAAAAATTGAGTTAACTATTTCATTATATTGTTGCAGTGCCCTTTTCAGCCCAATAAAAATGATTACGGGTATTACATCATGAAATTCATGAAGGATATAATTACTCATGATAAGCCTTTTGTTCCTCAAAAAGTAAGTCATTTTAGTTGCAATTCATATTGTGTTTTAAATTTAATTGAGTAGTGTTTGATAATTAATTTTTAGTGATTTTAATTTGTTGTATGCATGATTGTATATATGTAGTATTATGAAGATCAACGTTGTGACAGTTTGACTCACCATCAAGTCAATAAAGTCATTGAAGAATAGTGTGAATATATGCTCAGTGCTTTAGCTAGCTACTATTTAACAAGTTAGATTGTTTCTTGCCTATTGTTGTGTTGTTTATTTAAGTAAAATTTGTTGTATTTCATTCACAATTGTTGTAAATATATTTAGTAGTGATTTTGTTAATTAGTCATTTGTTTGTATCATTTTGGAGTTATTTCATTGTGGTTTGCTTTTCTTCATTTTGATGTGGATATAGAAATTTGTGTTTATAATTTGTTGTCGACTATAATTATAGTGCTTTGAATTAAAAATATGAAAAAATAATTTAAGAAAGACTTCTTATGGTGCTTCCTTGGAAAAGTACCATCGGAAGCAAAATTTAAAAAAAATCACTTCTTGTAGCGTTTTCTAGAGTAAATGCCACAGGAAGTCTAAACTTCCTGTGGCCCTTCCTTGAAGAAGCTCCACAGTAAGTAATATATATATATATATATATATATATATATATATATATATATATATATATATATATATCACTTCTTGTGGCCCTTCCCTGAGGAAGCACCACAGGAAGGGAATTTAAAAAAAATAAAAAATACATGATGTGGTGCTTATGGAAGTGCCACAGCTTCTTTTAGTAGCGATAGAATATGTAGCGCTTCCTAAACACCATAGCTATTGTAAAAATAAGCATCATAGCTGTCATTTTTTGTAGTAGTGTAAGTTCACATCCCAACATCATTCACACTTCCTCTACCTTGATTTATGTCATTTGCTAAAGCATAATAGTTACTGTAAATTTATTTTGGTGCCAAATAAAATATTATAATCTTAGTAGGAGGAGTTTGTTCTAAATTATGTGGGAAAGTAAAAATGGTAAAATCTAATTTTACATACCACTTGTTATGCTTGGTTGGTTTTAGAAAATATATCTCATTAGTCACTAAGCATTCTTATATTCCCTTACTAAACCCTTATGCCCCATTTGGTATATTGGAAATGAGCCTATAGAATTGGAAGTAGAAGTGGAATTCAAAATTGAAATGTTTAGTGCATTGGAACCCACTTCTATGTGGAACTTACTTCCATAAAAAATGATAGAAGTGAGTTCCTTGGGTAGATCCATAGAACTGATATGGATTCCAAGGAAGTGAGGTTTCAGGACCATTATACTCTCATACATTTTAATATTTGACAACATTGTCCTCCTTGATTCTACATCTCTCCCTCTTCACTCTTCGAGTCACAACCTTTGGCAACGGTGAGCTACAACAATGACAGAGGATGGCAAGGTCGTCAACAGCTATCATCACCCCATCACTGACTACAATTCGTTATACAGGCTGTTAACCAAAGCTTGTCGTGCGGGTCATTAGCCACAACTAGATAATACTCTTCTTCCGGCCACTGCTTGTGAGCATTTTTTGATAATATTGCATTTTCTGACTTGGGAATAACAAAGACTACATGGGAGAGGAATTGAAGCTTCTAAACTCTAAATGGTGAAAGCTTTGCAGAGAAACCGAGAAACATTGGAAGTTCGGGTTTTGATATATGCGTTTTTTTGGATTCTGGATTTTGATGTCTATGATTTTATGAGAAACCAATATCCTTATGACTTTTAATGATGAGGATATTATTTATTCATTGGTTTTGATGCCTACGTTTTTTTGTGATTAATGTTTGTGATTACTACCCTTCCCCATCTTTAACTTCTACCAATCTTTCATCAATCATGTTGGTCATCGCCATTGACTGCTTTTGACATATTTTTTATTCTCATATCTATATGTGTAGTGTTTCAAATGCAGTTTTGGCCCTTTTTGGTCTCTAATCAAGCTTTTGTGTTTCAAGTTATTGATGGTGGCTTGTGGTGGTTCCTTCGGTGGTGTTGTTTTTCTTATT
Source organism: Albizia julibrissin (assembly GCA_037074505.1). Taxonomy (NCBI): domain Eukaryota; kingdom Viridiplantae; phylum Streptophyta; class Magnoliopsida; order Fabales; family Fabaceae; genus Albizia; species Albizia julibrissin. The sequence goes on from CM073482.1 coordinate 22,542,968, forward strand.
TTATGAGTGATTTTGTATTTTTAAAATATAGATTGATATGTTAAATAAATTGTCTATTCCACTTCCATCTACATACCAAATATACTTTTAACCCTATTTCCACCTCTAATTCCACTTCCATTTCCTTCAAAAACACTTCCCATGCCAAACGGGGCATATATTACAATAAGAATGAATCCTAGGTAAGACATGATGTATAATTGTAAATAGGTTTGTAGGTATGAATCTTAGGCATAGACTTTTAAACTTATTTAAAGGTTTACTTAAGAGTAGGTCTTTCAAAAGGCTTCAGGCATTATAAGGCCTTTTGAAGGCTCATGACTAAACCTTAAAAAAACCCTATATACAGGCTCAAGCCTAGGCTCATACTTTAAATATCTATCGCAAGCCATGCCTATTTAGGTAAAGTCTATCCTAGCCTATTTTCAACTCTACATTTGTTGGACTCTTCTCCTTTTCAAAAAAAATAAAGAAATTAAGATATTTTATTTTAATTACTATTAAATTTGGTGATCCTCTCTGTCTGTTTGTATTTACATACAAACAAGAACATTTTTTATTCTTTTTTTAATAAGATAATATGGTCTGAATGACTCCACTATCAATTATGTACATGATAATTATAAGATTCTAAACTCATTGATCCTAATTCACTCAAACCTATCACACACATTGTATTGTTTGAGAATGTTTTAGCAATAAACCTGATTGTGCGCCTTAATTATAAGCATAGCAAAGCTATATATTGAAGAGCTTAATATATTTAGGGTAAAGCCAAAATGATCGGGGAATTAATAATTAATGAAACTTCATGAGCGCTAATTAGTTTAAACTTTAAACTTTAAAATCCTAAAATTAATTTAATTCTCTTTTTTTATACAAGAAGAGGGAAAGCCTTCAACCTATTCTACTACTAGACCCAACTTACATTATAATGTCCTTATCCAGGAACTCAGGCAAGCATATGAATGTGACACGAAAATGATGAAGACTTGGCCATGCAAGCACCCGTATTAGAACTTCTAGGGATCTGATGAACATCCACCTCCCATTCTCTAAGCATCATGATCTTGATCTTATTTATTATATAACATCAGGGTGGCTCATCGGAACAAAGTCATGGATCAATGAAGCCACCTCCTCGGCATCTGTTTCAAGCACTACTCTTCGCTCTTTGGAATCCCAACATATCTTGAGACAAAAAGGGACAACCCATAGCTCAGGTAATAAACTATCAACAGGCTCGTCTGCTTTGAACATGAAACTTTCCTTAAGAGTACCTTTATCATCACGAAGAATTCCACCACATGGTTCTATGAGCAAGCCCCATCCACATTCAAATTTACCCATCCATAACTTAGTGGAGCCTATGTAGCAAAGTTAGGTTGAAAAGGATGCCTGTTCAAATTAACTCCATTCAGCAAATTCCTAGCTTTTGATAATAAGCTAAGAATTGATTCAGTTGTATATTTAATAGTCTCTTTACTTGTTATGATGTTCTCAAAGATTATAGCATTACGTTATTGCCAAATAAGCCAACAAGCTGTAGAAAAGAAATCACACCAACCCTCCTTCCCCTGGTCATAAAGATTACGAATATTCTTTCTAAGTCATGTTCCAAGATCTAATTGGAATAAACTACGCATAATAATTGGGTCCACCACCTCCATCCAAACTTCTTTGTTTCCATGCAATCACACAAAACATGAATTAAGCTTTCAGATGTAGTACCATACCAAGCACAGCTGCCATCAACCCCCATTCCTCTACAGATACTTTCTTCATTCGTGAGGAGTTTATTGTGGAGAGCAAGCTACATAAAAGACTTGCAATGGGGCATTGTATGTAACTTCCAAATTCGTTGCCATGACTGGTCCTTCTCGGCAGGAATCTTAGACAAAGCTTGGTATGCTGACCTGACACTAAACTCCCTATGACAGTCATATTTCCATCGCACACAACCAGAATTAGGATATATAGATGTTCCTTCTACTACAACTTCCCATATCTTCTTAATGCCCGACCAAGCATTAGAACCAGGTCTAGATGGATCAATTTTTGGCACTAAGTCATTGCCATACCTGTACTTACTATGCAGCACCCTTTCCCATAAATCATCACATCGTTTAATAAGGTTCCACCCCAACTTCGCCATATAAGCTTGGTTTTGGCAATAAAGATGCTTCAAACCAAGCCCCCATTCATCTTAGGTTTATAGATAGTATGCTAGGCCACAAGACGCGTCTTTCTCTTATGAGGAGTTATACCGCATAAAAACTCCTATTCTACTTTTCAATATCTTCACACGTTCCTTTAGGCACAGAAATGATTTGCATAGTATACCCTAGAATGGCAAAGGTGACAAAAGATACTAGTGTGGTTCTCCCTGCTAAGGACAAGGAAGATGCCTTCCAACTAGATAGCCTTTTACACACCTTAGCTATAATAGCTTGATAACTATGCTTAGTCACTTGTTCATGATGAAGAGGTACTCCAAGATACATCCCAAGATTATGAGTCACTTGGAAACCCAACATATTGCAAAGCTCAGTCTTCCATGTATGATTCACATTCTTGGAGAAGAAGACATGTGTCTTAGATGTATTCACTTTCATTCCCGATGCCATACAAAAATTGTCAAGACAATTCTTGACCTCTGCTACTTGATACATAGCTGCTTACATAAAATAACATCATCAGCAAAAAACAAGTGAGAGATAGGAGGGTCATTCTTACATAAATTAATAGGTCTCCAAGCTCTATTTTCAATACGCTCCTGAATTAAATGGGACAATCATTCCATGCATATAACAAAGAGATACGATGAAAGAGGATCTCCTTATAAAATACCTCTAGTCAAGGTAAATAAACTTGCTCTTTCCACATTCCATAAAAAGCTACATACTTAGAGTAGATATACAAGTGAATATGATAAAGGGATACGACGAAAGAGGATCTCCTTGTAAAACACCTCTAGTCCGGGTAAATAAACTTGCTCTTTCACCATTCCATAAAAGCTACATACTTGGAGTAGATACACAAGCGAATATGACATCAATTAAAGAACTGGGCAAATTGAGATCCTTAGGAAATCTTGTAGAAAAAGCCAATTTACTCGATTGAAAGCTTTTTCCAAATTAATTTTGATAGCCATATAGCCCCGTTTCCCCTGCATGTTTCACATTAAGTGAATAACTTCCTAGGAGACTATAATATTATCATAGCTATATCTTCTAAGAACAAAACTGCATTGATGGGGATTAATAATTTGTGGCAAAACCACTTTAATTCTATTTGTAATTACTTTAGTATTAATCTTGAATACCACGTTATATAAACTAATTGGTCACAAATCCTGCACAAATTCCGGGTGATCCTTCTTTGGAATAAGCACAATTAATATATCATTAATAGACTAGATTTGAGCTGGAGAGCTCCATACAGACTTAATAAATTCACACATAGAATTCTCCACCACTTGCCATTGGCTCTAGTAAAACAGAGCATTCAAACCATCAGGCCCTGATGCCTTTAATTCTCCCATACTAAATAAGGCATGCTTTTATTTCTGTTGTAGTAATATCCTTACCCAGGCTACTTAGCTCTTCAGTTTCAATGCATGGGTAAGTAGTAGTACAAATTAGAGGTGGCCACCTGGTTTGGTCTTCCATGAATAATGATGAGAAAAAAGATACATTTATGTTTTTAATATATTCACAATCATACACCTAAATGTCATCATTACCTCTTAAAGTGCCAATGAAGTTTCTCTTCCGTCTTCCATTAGCACAGGAGTGAAAATACCGAGTATTCCTATCTCTATTTACCTTCTACTCACTTCTTGCTTTTTGAGCCTATATCAATGACTCTTGTAAGAGAACCTCCTCTAACTACTTCCAAAGAGATCTCTGAAGCTCTTCAAGTTCCAAAGTTAAGACAAACCGAGCCTCATTTTTTGTAATCCCATTCAGTCTACTTCGAAGCTTTATCTTTCTTACATTAGTATAACCAAATACCTGCCCATTCCACTTACCAAGAGCTGCAGTAAATTGGAAAACATTATCCGACCATGTTAGGTCATTTTTCTAGTTTTTTCAAACAAAAGGCGAGAACCACTCATCCAAAACCCATGCTGCTAGGAACTAAAAAGGCTTATCCACTCAATATTTTGGACTAAATCGTTTTAACTATAAAAGAAGAGGCCTATGATCACTTTTGTACCAGTTAAGATACTTCACAACTGCGTTTGGAAACACCTCTTGCCAACTAGTAGCCCCTAATACCTAGTTTAGTGTACTTTCCACACCGGTACGTTTCTACGTAAATGAGGGTCCCATAAAACCCGTCATTTAAAGCAATGTCCTCCACAAAGCTACAAAACTCCATATCTGGACCCCTAGTAAAATCCTGTAAGTGACATTCATTAGTGGCAAGTGTTACATCAAAATCTCCACCTAAACACCATGGAGCCTAAACTAATAGACTCAACTGCATTAAATCACACCATAATACACAGCGATGAAATACATTCAG